>OX104065.1:112705306-112762729 GCA_944474145.2 Dicrocoelium dendriticum
GCTGCAATTATAGATTCTTCCTGCTGATGCTGTTGTAGCTCCAATAACCAGGAAAGTGCGTCTGCTTGACCTATGTCCTTTGTAGCCGTGTACTTCACCGCAAAATCATAGGCGAGTAAGGCCGTGGCCCAACGCTGCAGTCTGTTCGCGGTATAAACGGGTATACCGGACTTTGATCCAAATATGGCTAGGAGTGGTTTATGGCCGGTAAGCAGGGTAAACCTCCTGCCATACAACATTTTGTGAAATTTCTTTATTGCAAAGACTTTCGCTAATGCCTCTTTCTCTATCTGCCCGTAATTCTTTTCGGCTGGCGACAGTGATCGAGCTGCGTGTGCGATCGCTTTTTCCGATCCGTCAGCAAACTTATGAGAGATAACTGCACCCACGCCATACTTCGAAGCGTCTGCCGCCACCACGATTTCAAGTGTAGGGTCGTAATGTGTCAGCAAAAGGTCAGAACACAGCATTCTCTTCACCTCCTCAAAGGACTTCTGACAATCCTCGGACCAGTGCCAACGTTTGTCCTTGGTGAGTAACTCATTGGGTGGTCCACGCACGCTGTGCATATGTAGCAGAAATTGACTGTAATGACTGACGAGTCCTAAGAAGGACCTCAGAGTAGGCACATCTTTGGGAGGTGGCATCTTTTTTATAGCATCAATGTTTGACGGATCTGGACGTCTACCGTTCTTGTCAATTATGAAGCCAAGAAAATTAATGGAGTCCATGAAAAACGTGCACTTTTCTGGGCGAAGTCTAAATCCGTACTCTTGTATGCGATCAAGTACTAAGTGCAGCTTTCTGAAAAGGTCATCTGGGTTAGTTCCGACGACAATGATATCGTCCAAATATGCGGCAGCACCATCTACATCTGTTAGCATAGTATCCATGATTTGCTGAAAAATTTGCTGGCGCGGACTTAACTCCGAATGGAAGTCGATGATAATGATACAAACCTCGGTGCGTATTTATCGTCAGTAATTCTCTAGAAGCTTCATCAACATCTATTTGTAAGTACGCATCCGATAGATATAGCTTGGCAAAACACTGACCCCCATTTAGTTTCGAGAACAAATCATCTGGGACTGGCAGAGGATACTGATGCGTGTTTAACGCTTCATTCAGCCCAGTAGAAAAGTCGGCACATATTCGGATCTGGCCGTTCGGCTTCTTGACAACCACAATTGGAGCCGCCCAAGAAGAGTAGTTCACTGCATAGATAACCCCAAGTTTCTCCAAACGATCAAGTTCCTGGTCAACAATTGGGACTGCTGCGTAAGGTACTGGCCGCTTTGCACGGAAAACAGGAACAGCATCGGGTTTTAAGGACAATGAGGCTTGCAACTTTGTACACTTACCAAGTCCTTCACGGAAAACAGGTGCATATTTCTCTCGAATTTGTTCGATTGCCATTGTCTTGGGGACTTTTGGTTTGTGTAAGTGTACACTTGCACAGATTTTATTAATGGGAACATCTAAGAGGTTGAATCGCTCAATCCAGTCTAATCCAAGGAGGTTCAAATTCTTGTGTGTTGTGACGAAAACAGTTCCCCAAGCGGTGAAGTTGACAAAGCGACACTCACATTCAATCTGACCGATCAAGTTTAGACTCGTACCTGATGCGCTCTTCGCTTTATGGTTAGTTGGTTTAATGTCAGGTGAACCGATAGCTTTCCATAAGTTTTCCGTAATGACTGTAATATCGGAAGCTGTATCAATCTGCAGACGCGCTACTCTTCCGTTGATGGTAATAGTGACGAACTTTCTTCTATCTTTAACATCGTCCGTATAGTTAGCGTTTACTCTTGTCGTGAACCTTCGGCAACCTGCTTTTCGAGTATCACATGACGATCTAAATGATGTTTTGAATCTGCAGTGGGTCTCCTTGTGCCCCCGTCTAAAGCACCTTTGACAAACATGTTTGCTGAAAGGACACCATCTCACAAAATGCCATCCTCCGCATTGCCAGCAAGGTGATGGGGGTTTGGATTGTGGAAATCTGCTAGGTTGAGCGGTCGGTGGGTTGTTTCCTGAAATTTGCTGGACAGATATATCTGCGGAATGTGCTCTCGAATCTTCCACCATAGCCGTATCGTGCTTTAAATTCATGATTCTTTGGGCTTCAACAATGGCGTTTTGTAATGTAACATCTGTGTCGCCTTCCAACATACTAAGTATTCTCGTTCGTATCTCGGCGTCTTTTGGGGACTGTAGACTGCATACTAGTATCAAACACTCAAACTGGTCTTCCGTGAGCGACTTCAGTTTGAATTTCTGGCATTCACATTTGACTATCGCCGCGTGAGCAATAAGACTGTCATTGTCCTTTTTGCATAGCTTTAGACAATTGTATCGGTTATTGAAAAGAGACGACTGGTCTACAAACAACGCTGTAAGTCGAGCAACTGTATCATCAAAGCTGAAATCATGCGCGTTGTTTGGCAAAATGTAGTTAATGTATATGTCATGTTCAACCGTTCCGAGTTTTCGTAACAAAATGCGAACTTTAGATGCATCATCGAGACCTGACAACTCTGCCTTGAAAACATCTTCATTGCGCCTGAACCACGCATCGAATATTAATCCTGAGTCAGGATCGAATATGAACTCATTAACACTACTGATCATCACATCCGCCGAAGGCTTCCCATTGTTCTGAACGACCGTAGGCTGCACAGATAACATTCGGGTGAGGGTTTCAATTATACGCAGCTGTGCTGTTACAAATTGCTGCTGTTGCTGCAACAAACTGATTTTCAGGTCTTCCACTGAAATTGACATCTTGATCCACTACCTTCCGTCGCCAAAAATATATGTTATGGTTTCGGCTGACCTACCGATGACCTGCTGCTAGCGTGCACTCTGATCAGCCCGACTTCCCAAAGCAGGAGACCGGCGTACGGCTGGCAAGTATATTTTCTAAACGTCCAACTAACGGTACATTCAAATTATGGCCAAATCAATAGCCCTCAGCGTAAACGCTCTCATTGGCTGGTTCCGTCCCATTAACACACTCATGGTGACCTTGAACACACGGCCTTTTAAATGGTAGTAAACCCATTTCTGTCGCCAAAGATGCCGCACATACAAGAAAGCAGTCCTTTCTTTTGCAATGCACGTATTGACCTCAGTAACCATACACCCATTGTTTCTGCTGCAGCTGCCAAAGTATGGGAATTGATCAACTGCCACGAATCCCCTGCTATCAAGGGCTAAGGACTCACCAATTAGCTGTTAGTCCTGCCGTAACACTTTTCATTTTAAAATTGCAAAATGCATACCAAATAATGGAGCTAATCTAGAAAGGCTAATCAGGGTTGTTTATGCCGCCCCACCATGGTCAGAAAGCAAAAGGATATCTTCCGCGTAATCAAGATCAGCTAGCCTTCACAAGGTAGCACCTCAACGCCTGTGTTGTGAGGCTCGGCAAGAGAACACTCCATGATGGAATTCACGAAGAAATTGAACAAAACTGGGGAAATTGAACAACTCAGACGTAGATCAGTTGTTGCCGGGAAGCTATGCATCAGCTCATCATAGACCCTAACGCGGCCTGTAGTTTTAATGTAAAGAGCATGTAACATATTCGGTTTCATGGGAGCAACTTTCCGTCAACCATTTCGAACAGAATGTCTCAATAGACCGAATCGTACGCACACTTGAAACCGAGGTACAAAGTTTTCTTAACCGACCTTATGTGTGGCGCGGTTCTAGTAACTGCCACAACTGAATACGTAATCTAACCAGCCCCGACCTGGGCAGAAATCTGCCTTCTCTTCCCTAATCCGGGATTCCCGTTCCGCATGAGGTGACAAACGACAATTAAGGTCGTAACATTATCACTACTGACGTTAGGCAAATACCTTTTACAGTCGGTGCGACTACCTTTCTTGTCTATTGCCACTATGATGGCTTCACTCCATTTAGCCGGGAAAGTTTCTGCCTTCGTAAGTATTCGAACAGAGGTCAAAGTGTTTCAAAAAATCTCTTACATAGTGCAAATGTGAGGATATCTAAGTCACCGGTATCAAAACAATTAAGGAATGTGATCGCGTTTCAGACCTCAGCCTCAGATGGAGGCACTAAACTAACGGTTCGTGGCTCATCCTGCATCACCTAAGTAGGGAGAGCCCGGAAGCAGAGACCAAAAAGATAAGATCTTGAAAATGTTCCTCCCACCGTGTCGTATGACGCTATTTGGCGAATCAGAGATCCTGCGCTGTCTCTGATTGTCCCACTGAAGCCTAGTTTACTGGGACCAGTGGTGCGGATCAGCCGAAAGCGTTTGTGCTATTTCCATACTGTTCCTACCTCCTCGTATTATTGAGCCCGACTGGTCTATCATGCTCCTTGTTAGCGCGCAGGCTCCACATTATTTCGCGTTTAATAGTCTGTCTGGTTACTTGCTCAGAACGAGAGTAAACCCTTGCGGATTGAAGAGTTTCACAGACCTCTCGGATATCCAGTGAATGGTGCAGTGACGACAAATAGTACCAGAAGCATATGCTCCTGCGTCTTGCTTGGCAACCGAGATCCTAGTACACTGAAGTTCAGTGTCGATAGGACAATGGAACGAAAGTTCGGTACGCAGTGCAGCACGATAGGCTCGCTTGACCGAGGGCCGGGACAATTTCTAAGTTGCCAATCGGGGAGATGCTTGGTGCGAATCACGATAACTTTCATGGAGAAGCAACAACCTACCAAGTCATGACCAGAGTCGATGCCAATACTCCAAAACGAGCGACAATGCAGGATGGAACCACACCACCAGTAACTTATGGTAATGTGATCTCTTTGGATCCCTCTTTGTCCAGCTACAGAGGACGACAAATGCCACATCGGCGCCTTGTGTGCCTGAAAGCAGTGCTACTAAGAAATAACTGGTGCTTCTCCCACTCTTGTTATAGACGTTCGCCGTTGTCAGTACAGTCGCAGTATCTGAACTGATAGCACTGCGTAGTAGCATGTTCAGTTAATGATATAATATATCCTTGGCAGCATCAGTGCTGTACTCCTTGGAAGCATAGGCGGTGAACACAAACAAACAGCATTGTGTGCTTCTTCCTGAATGCAACTTGTTCGCTCATAGGACAGGCTGCAAACAAACCTCTGTTCACCGGAATCCAATCGACCAATCATTACTCAGCCTTGGTGCTGAAAATCATACCTACCTCGGTTTGACTCTTGAGTGTTGCATCAGCGTATCGGAGTGCGTTCAACCAATAGCGCGAGGACAAGCCAGGAAAAGTTAATCCAACTACTTCATGAAAGTCATTGATCCTAGTTTCGGATGCGCAACACACCGTGACTACAATACCGAGTATGTCACATTGGATTATCTCCAGGTCTCCTTAAATTTCAATTCGTCAAGTTTTGCAATGCAAAGCGGAAAATAATCTTTCTTTTCAGATCACACATTGTGCTGTCTAACATCTTCCCGAGCGAAATCCTTCACTCGTATTTAATGGCTGGTATTTTTGTAAACTCTTGTGCAGAAGGCAAACGCAGTCAAGTGCGTGTTCGTGAAAATGTTTTGCACGGTTACTTGCGAAATGCAACTGCTTTTATATTGCGGTTTCATAAAACATTTTCCTTTTCACACTTACTGTTATCCGTCAGTGGTATCGAATGCAACAGTAAGCTAGCTGCTTTTATTTTGCATGGAAAAACAATAGAGTCCTATTTTTCACACCTTTGATCCAAACAAGTATTGTAACCTAAAAATGCCGTTTCTCGTCAAACCACTTAAAAAGCGAGATAAATTAAAAAAGGAAGATCCCCAGATCAACCGTTTTAAAAATGAAGTCGACGTATGAAAAAAGTACAAACTGATGTGCAATTTACGAACTGCGCAAAATTGACGCGGTCGGTTGCAGCTAGATATTGTTTGAGTGCATGTAAAACAAGTTGTTACTCATGTAAAATTATGGATAAAAATTTTAACATAAAAATTTGTTTATTGCACAGCAAACGCAATTAGAATTCTGACAATCCAGACATTACCAGGGCACTAAAATATATATATAGTAAATATTTGGATAACTGGAATCCGCTAATTTTATTCTCTATAACCAGCCAATATTACCGCATGCAAGTTAGGTGAAGAGGAAAAGAACGCAACAGTTGGCTCTCGTCTAGTTGGTAGGCGCTTTGATTCCATAGCATTTGCACTTGTTAACGGAACTTGCATAATTGGATCATTACATTAGAAAAGCCCTTGTTGAAACATAAGTGATGTGAACGTGGTTTTCGTTCCACAAATAATGTGTTTGTTTCTCCTGTTAGCTGACACAGCATAATGCAAAAATAGCGGCTTGCAGGCCAAAATTCACGTTGCTTATTTGGAACTAAATAGCTTCTTCCGTCTAACCCTACTTTGGCTTCGTTATTTATTTCTCGTTATTCGTCAATAATCTTAATATAGAGAAATGGTAGCACTCAATTTCAGCGCTGATGTGTCCGCTTTTTGTAGCATGAGATGGGTGAAATTGCTTTACGTCACGTGCATTTGCTTAGTTACTTATGCCTAATACAGTCTGAATATTTATAATGAGTAGATGTATGAGTCAAATTTTAAGCAGTGGACGTAGAAATATCGATTTCAAATAATACTTAGCAAATTAGCTAGTCGCCGAACATCAGTTTTCGCATGAAGGAATGGTAGCATCTCATCGAGTGCAGCAAATGAAGTAAACGTGAATATTGTTAGCAGCCGGTCTCCGTAATATTTACTGCTCTTGTACCAAGACTATAATATATTCAGGAAACAGGTTTCTCTGGTCGCTAAAATTTGGTATTCGTTTCAAAATTATGCAAATAAGTACATTAACCAATCTGTTTGAAAGCCTGCCTCCGTGTAGTTTACTGGTACTATCTTACTTTAGTAGTAGACATTTTTTGTATTTATGCATACTCTACGAGTTACCCAAGTAACGGTGACGTACACTTTGTCGCAGGCCTAACATGCACGATTTTTACGTTCAACAGCTGATGTATTCTATTGGAGTTGTTTATCTCGATGGGATTGGAACATTTGGCAAGAACTCCTGTATGCTTGCGGAAAATATGTAGAAACTACAGGTTGAGTGTAACGACCACCATATAATAACTCCTTTTATTCGTACACCTATGTTTTAAAGGCAAAAAATTGCAGTTTTTCTGCTTGTCAATAAAGTATCAATACGTGAATAATATTATTTTTAAAATAAGCTTCCAGTTATTTGCGTGCGTTTGCTTAGACCTGCAGGGACAGTGCAAAATGTCGAATGTGCTCATCCATTGCTTTTGACGCAGTTTTATAATAAACCTCTCCGCGGGTCAGTGCTCACATTTCCCTAGGTGGTAATTCCTTGGACATGATTTCTCTATAAGTACCACGTTTTCTCTATTCCTTCGCCGGAAAGCTAAAACAGCAGTCTCTAGATTTGAAAATGTGGAGGGTTATGCTTTACGTCATAGCTGAGATTTACACTAAAGTGACTCGGTTTTCGTAATCGGAACATTCCTTAGGAAAGATGGAAGTATCCGCACCATTATTTGAAGGTAAGCATATAGTTCGTTTACTTTCCAGCTATAAATTAACCAGTGCTTTTGAGCTCTTAGCCAGAGCTGATGAATAACTCAGACTTGTAACAAGGTCACTCTACCCACTTGATACCACTTGTAAGGAAAAACGATTATTACTGTAACAAATAATCTTTTTTACTCTACTGGACAGCGTAACCCAACCGATCTAACATCTTCAAATTGCAAGAACAAAAATTATTCTGAAAGCCAAAGGCATTAAGAATTATGATTATAAGCATTACGTTCATTAAGCCTTAAAGAGTAAAAATAAATTGCGCGTAAATGAACATTTATGTGCTTTTCGCAAACTCGCGTTAGGCTAAAGATGATCTAAAAGACAAAGGTTAAGTAAAACTTCGTCACTTTTTATTTAAGTCACGTTTAAAAATTAAAGGAGGGCAAAGTTAACAAACTAAACGGTAGCGATCGTAATTATTCCGGTTACTTCTTACATGCTTTGATTGGAACGATTGCAGTGTGTAAGGTCTTGAATCTGAATAGCTCAAAACAATCAGCACAATTTCAAACCATTCCTGTGAGTGTTAACAATACAAAGATTGTAACAGCTTGCGATATACACTTATTATTACCATATTACCATCTTGCCGTATTATTACCATAGACATTTGAACCATTATTTTCCCCAAATTGTCTTGTAATTAGAAGCTAATAAATCATCCAATCTGCTAGCGTCGTCTCGGTCAGTAAAAGCATAGTGTAACCATGCTGCTTCTATTCTCTTTTTCCGCTTTGGAGAATAATCAAAAACATCACGTTACACGTGACGTTAAACTACGCCCAACCAGCGGTTTATGACGAAAACCTAATCAGCTGACGCTGCTTAGCATATTCAGTAAAAACCGAAGGCTATTAGATGTTGTGATACCACCATCCACGTATGGTAGCCCTACCTAAAGCATTATCTTATTACTTTTGCGACTCAAGAAAGTATAGCAACAACAAATGTTAACGGCCTGACTTATCTCCTTTACCAGCATAAACTACAGACCCTATGAATTTTCGGTGATCAATACCATCGCCTGCATGGTGATTTTATTTTGGTGTTTCAGATCCTAAATGATAGAAACCACGCATGTCGGCACTTACTTAAATTAGGTCACATCTCCGCACTATCAGTCCAGCAGCTGAAATTCGCCACACAGTACAGTCAGCTGGAATGTCGCCGTCATCATTTCTCACTGCTTGTCTCCCAGTGGTGGAACGCTCTCCCGATTTTTGTCATCTCCACTTCTGAATTCTAAACCCAACTTGATGAAACATTGCAACACATGCACCACAAAGCTTAATCAATGTTAATGAGACAAATTACGACATAACTAAAATAGTAAAATAGTAAAACTTCGTTGAGTTCGCCGGTATGTGTTACTTTTGATTTTTCGATACGTTCACATCATGTTTCACTCTTTGTTTGCGTGAATTGTGAAGATTTGTCTTTTTTACTAGTGATAAATCCATTGGTCCACTGACACAACGGCTTCTTGCACCTAAGTGTGCTTTTGGATTCAACCTCACCGCTAGACTCAGCTTTACGAGGGGGAACAGCCCATCAATCAAGCCACCGGAGGGAAACACAATGGCGACTGACAATCCGCTCGGTCACAGCTACTGTAACCACAGTTTTGATGCCCTTCCATGGAAGCTATTCATCTCAAACCTGTGTTTCCTCGATCTAAACCAGACTATCCTACCCCAACGGTCAAAACCGTCCGATAATCGTCATCATTAAGACCCATGCAACTTTGGAATTCATTGCACTACCTCACGTAAGTGGTATTTCCGGTGACCGTGCAGTTTTTGAACGTGAGTGTAATGACGGTTCAGAGTTGCTACATTGACATCACATCCATGTTCCAAAAATGAGAGTATACTGAGAGCACTATACAGTGTGATAATCTTGCCAGTTAACACTAAATATTTGACGTAACCAGACGGCGCGTCTTCGCTTTTGAATACAGACGCATAAGGACATACTTTACCTGAAATTTGCGGTCGCATTGCGCTTGCAAATTCTGCTGGTTAAGGATTAGGACGACTTCGAAAATGGTACACGAGTGCACACGATTCATGGATCGGGATAGCGACCCTCACAGATAAATGACTGCGATTGATGGGGAACTGTAGTGCTATAATTTTCTGACGTTTTTGCGAGTAAAGTGACAAAAGGGTCCTTCGCAACTTGAGACTGAAATGCGGCATGGAAGGTAGCCACCTGTGTTTATGCCCACAGGCTTTATGTGCTGCGTAACTGGCCGTCATACTACGTGCAGTACCGCACTGCATGATCACCCCGAGGTCGCTTTCTTGGGAAGCACGTTGTAACCGCTGGTCCCCACACCAATAATCATAGATAAGCTGATGGCATATGATTACTACTTTGCACTTGGGCACGTTGAACTTGAGCCGGTTGTAGGATGACCACGCATAAGCGCTGTCGAGATCGCTCTGCAGTGCCATGTGATAATCCGATGTTCTGTTATCATGCCACATTTTGAGATCATCTATAAATAGTAAGAAATTCGACTGCAGCACACTGCAAAGACCGTTAGTGAATGTGAGGAATAAATGTGGCCCCAGTACCGATCCTTGAGGCATGCCACACTTGATGTCAATTGGGTCGGAAATGGAGCTGTGGACCCACACTTTCAGCTGACGTTGAGTGAGGAAGTTGCCGATCCAACCGAGTATCGGGTCACCGATTCCATAGCCTCAAAGCTTGTGCAGGAGAATGTGGTGATCTAAACGATCGAACGCTTTTGAGAAGTCCAGGTAGGATCGTCTACTCCCACTAAGGCCTCGCTTACTCTGTCCAGCTTGTTAGGACTAGCAGCAAGTTTATAGTGCAGGATCGATTTCGGCGGAATATGTGTTGCTGTGACCCTAGAATATTGTTTCTCGCAAGATATCCCATGAGCGCCTTTGCAATTATACTTTCCATTATTTGGAGATAAATGGGAGGAGAGTGATTGGACGGTAGTTCGAGGGCTCCGAATGATTACCACTTTTGTAAATAGGAGTGACTATTCCACGTTTCCACATTGTTGCGACCTGCATCTCGTCGAGACATCGTTGAAAGGACCGAGTTAATGGTTCGGCAAGGTGCATGGCCGCTGTTTTCAAGGCATTCGGTTTGATCTGGTCCACGCCAGGTGAGCTGTGCACGCTCAATGACATTAGCGTTTTCATCACATTGGCTGCAGGGAACAATATGTGGTTTAACCGTAGTGTCGATGGAAGCTGTGTAAAAAGCCGATGAAATGGTGATTCACGTCGGGAACAATAGATGATGGGTTGGCGAAGCACGTTGGCTGCATCTTGTGCGGTTTGCGCAAGACCAACTGTTGTACGTAAAATCGGGATGCCGCTCTGCACTCTGCAGTTGTTGACGTGTCTATACAGCAATTTGGGATTTGTACTGAATTTTGCCGCTAAGTTCTCTTGGCGCTGTAGTTTGTCTTCGTGGATCAACTTGATGCAGTGGCTTCGTTGAGTTGTGCAAGCACCCCAGGTCAGGTTACTTAGACAGGCTTTGTAAGCGCGCCTGGCTGAATCCCTGAACGTCATGCATTTTCTAGTACGGCTCCTCAGGAACGAATTCACTAGCTTCAAGCGAAGGAGTTGCTTACTGAAGCATTTACCACTAGCCCAGTGTATTAGGCGACGAAAAACATCCAGGCGACGTTGAGCGACTTCTTGGTCAAGGAAGACCATTCGGTTGCTAGAACGAAGTTAGAAAGTTTATCATAATGTTTAGCGACATAGATTCCCACGTTATTCTCACTGATGTACTCCAAGTAACAGATGTAACGAAAGAGCAACCTCGCGTGATCACTATGGCCAAGTGTGAATCTGTGGTCACGGTGTTGTTGGAGACCGCAAGCTCCAAAACAGAGGTTACCTCACACGTTCGGAATCGCATGGGAGTGGTAACATGGCTGTACGTAGGTACACCACATCGCAATGAGGCTGAACCTTACCGTGGTGCGATGGTTTGGTTGCATCAGAGGCTTATTGAGCTATGCTGGGTGGTGCTTTTTTTGCACCTTCAGAGCCACTCATACCAGATTGGTCAATGTTTAGAGGCCAGACAAACTCAGCCTCCTGGTCCTCCAGGTTAGGGGTTGGAATGAGGGTGGCTCCTTATTTCATAAAACCTGCAGTCCAGTGCCAAAACCCGCTGCCTCGCGGTAAGGATTTTGAACCAATGGCTTTGCTTGAGAACCCTAATCCTTCCCCTCTCTAAGCCTGGGCAACCCGACAATATTCTGTACACGTAATAAAATGAAACTTTCATCAAACAATTTCTAGATGCTCTGGCCGTCGTAGAGGAGAAGAAACCGCGCCTTATCTGTTTCATCGAGCAGAGTGGATAGGGTCATGGATGCTACTGCTCAGGCCTTCCCGTCTTCTTATCCCTCTTTTTGCGCTTCTTCATCCTCATGGTCCAGCTCCAACTTTATTGTAATCCCCCTTTTCAATCCCCCAATTCTTGGCCCTCCTCTAGCTTGCTTGAGTAGTCGCTTGTCTTCTAGTTTCAAATCACACAGTCGCTGGGCGCCGCTTTAATCCAGTTGACAAGTCCATGTTCAACCAAGCGGACTACGTCAATTCATCCGTTTCCATTTGGAGTCCTCGCGTCTCGCTAAGACTGGCATGCATCAACATGCGCACTTTGCTACAGATTGGCCAACAGCACGTGGCCGCACACCAGAGATCCTATCAATCGATAGTTGCTGTTTATCAGAAACCCGCCTGCAAGCTTCGAGCTTCGTGTTTACTCTGCGATACCCCACATGCGACACTGGCGGCACATTCTCATTGCGCTTGTCTGGCGATGTTGAAGCTTTAAATGCCGGTCAAGCTGGCGTCGACATTGTTTTGATTTCCCGGGCTGAAGCTGCCCTGATCGATTGAATCCCAGTAAACAATAGGATGTGTCCCGTTAGACTAGCTGGTTCGTTCCATGCTACGAAGTCGCGCGGGAACATACGGTGCCTGTTTGTCATTGCGGCCTACGCCCCTACAAACTGTAGCACTGATTCGGTAAAAGAGGATTTCTATCAACAACATTAAGAGCTCCATTTTTACTGAAGAAGCACGAATACTGTGGTGCTTGCAGGCGATCAAACGCCCAAGTCAGAAAATTGTCTTCTGATGAGCTTCATCTAGGCGGCTAACATGGTGTAAGCTCCCGTAATGATAACAGTGCGCGATTGCTACAGCTGTCTGAGGATGCTCGCCTCTTTCCTGCGAGCACCAACATTCGACACAGCACCCGCAGAAGCGTGAGTTGGCGGCCAAGAGCCTCGGGCCAGCCATGGAGGCACATCGATCATATCGTTCACGCACCGCTGGAGAAGCTGTGTCCAAAACTGTCGCTCAATTTGGAGCACGAAAGTGCACTCTGACCACGCACTTGTCTGCGCCGACCTCAGGGTGCGTTCCGGTGGACGTCCGCAACCTCGATGTGAACGGATTGACACCAGCCAGCTGGCGAAGACAGATGTTCTGAATGTGTAGCAAAGTGCACTGACATCTGGGCTGAGTAAGCGCCCACTAAACACCTTCGAAGATCACTGATCGCATATTCGTAAAACCTTACTGTTATCAGGCATGTCTTTATGTGGCAAAGCAAATAGCCAAACCGGACATTGGGTCTCTACACAGTTTATGGAACTTATGGATGCTCGCCGACATATTCCGGCTAGAAGCGAATACAATGACGCTCGCAAACTTCGCAGGGCAAACTAAGTGCTAGCCTGAATAAAGACCGCAAAACCTGGTGGTCTCATCGTGCCTCTGAGATGGAAACAGCTGCTACTGTTGGCAATCATCGTTCCATATTCCGTCTGATACGGGAAACAGGCAGCAGGAGACATGATATTAGCGAGAGCATACGCGGCAAGAGTGGGCAACAGATCCACAGCCTGTCAAAACGCTTGGAGCATTGGGCTGAACACTTTGCAAGGCAATTTAACCAACCTGAGTTATCGGTTTCTTTTTCGGGCATCGAGCGCCCTTCTCACTGGGCCGTCTTGTATCCGCCCTCACGCGCAGAAGTCGAACGTGAGATAACTTTGTTAAAATTGCATAAAGCCGCAGGGGCGGATAGAATTTCCCCAGCCCTCTTCTAATTCGAAGGACCTGCTCCAGTAGATGAGTTACACGAGTTGCTGGTGAAACTTTGGGAGTAGGAGACTGTCCCGACAGACTGGAACCGCTCCGTCATTGTCCCAAATTTCAAGGGAAACTCACATTTGGAATGCGGCAATCATAGGGGGATCAGTCTGATTTCGATTGCCTCTAAATTGCTTGCCTCTATGATTATCCACAGACTCACTGGCACTCGTGAAAGCCAGGTTCGTGAAGAGCAATCCGGATTTCGTCGAGGTCGGGGATGCATCGACCACATCTTCACCTTGCGTCAATTGTTGGAGCACCGCCATGTTTATTGGCGACCCACCGTTGTCGTGTTTCTTGACACAAAAGGTGCCTTCGACTCAGTCGATCGACGTGCCCTTTGGGACTGTCTGCTGAAGAAGAGTGTGTCTGATAAATATGCAAACATTATCAAAGCGCTGTACGCGCATAGTTCGGGCAGATTGAAGGTTTATGGAAAACTGTCGCTACCCTTCAGTCTTACCAGCCGTGTGAGACAAGGATGCCCGCTGTCATCCTTCCTCTTTAACTTCGCTATTGATGAAGTCATGAAAACAGCGTTCGCTGGACACGACCTAGAAGGTGTGGAGCTATTTCCTGGTGAGCGACTTCTTGACTTCGAGTATGCGGAGGATATTGCCCTAAGCTGTGACAGCTCCCAAATATACCAAGCAGCACTGGACCGATTAGCACTGGCTGTCAATCGTTTTGGGCTATGCTTTGCTCCATCGAAATGCAAAGCACTTCTCCAAGATTGGCAGGGACCCATCCCTGCGCTAACGCTTGGTGGTGAGCTGCTGGAAGTCGCTCAGGAATTCAAGTACCTAGGCAGCTATATTAGCTCCCGTGGGATTTAAGATGAGGTTACGAACCGTATAGCAAAAGCTCGAGGTGCTTTTGTCAATCTCCGCCACCTGTGGCGCAGACGCGACATTACTCTCGCCCTGAAGGGCAGAGTTTATAACGCAGCCGTCCGTTCAAATCTCCTACATGGTTTTGAAACCTGACCCATCAGGTCGACAGACATAAAGAGGCTCGTCATATTCGATCATCGCTGCCTTCGCAGCTTAGCTCATGTCTGGCGGCAGCACCGCGTGAGCGTGCTTGGCGTCGAGTATTTGGTGCAGGAAGAGCGAGTGAATCGCTCAACAGCATTGTATCACGCACCAGGCTCCGATGGTTGGGCCACATGTTGCGCATGCCAGCACACCGACTCCTGCGACGTGCGTTGTTAGCGCGTTGTGGGTGCGGTTGGAAGAGGAGGAGGGTTGGCCAAGCGATGACTTGGTCGATAAAGATGAAAACCCTCATTTCGAAGATGGCTTCGGTTGGTGCATCCCGACTGCCTGGTTGGGGTCCTAAGGACGGTGAACATTTTTGGTTGGACACACTTGCTGATATGGCTTGGGACCGGCCCCAATGGCGTTTGTGTTGCGAGTTCCTTTGTCCATCCCCCTCCTGCTTAGCATCCCCTCCAACCACCATCTCACTTGTTAGGCATAATATGACTCTCTTTTACGGCAGCCAGCTGTTAGCTCTCAAAGACCATGTCCGTCCGTCGCTGGGGACTCCGCCGGCGTGCCACACTTTGTTTTCCGTTTCTTGTCTTTTGTATTACGGCACTAAAGCTGAGGTGTTTTCCACCTTCAGCGGACGTGCATAATGATGAGGGTGATGGTAGCCTCTAGGGTTTGTATTGTAGCGATATTACAGCAGAACGCCTCAGGCGTGATCAGATTTAGTTAGTATTTGGTACACCATAATAAGGTCTCCTCGCAGGCGCCGGTATTCGTCGATATACGAGCCAGGAGCTTGTTATCTGCGTTGATAGAAGAGATGCAACTTCCTCTAATTATCTTCATCAGCTCACATTCTGGAACTTCGAGTGAGCAGCATCTTGTTTGCGCCAAAATCGCCAGACATGGATCGCGCAAATGGATGTATAAAGTCCGATTATATGTGGAGGTGTTCATAAATATCACAATTCATATGGGCGGTGTTTGCGCGTAGCTTACCAACCACTTACCACTGATGCTGTTCTGCACTTTAATTTGGTCAGAAATTGTATCGGAACACGCAGTTGTAGGTCGTGTTGGTGCCTGACAGGGTCCTTCATTCTATAGCTATGCAGAATGTTTAACAGGATCTGGAGGCCCTGGTAGCTGAAATCATTGAAATAATATATATATATATATATGTTTATTCAGATGTGTAATATCGATTCGGTCAGCACATTCGACCGTTCTTGCCAACCAACCTCTTTAAGTCGAGATGGCATTGGGGAAAACGACAATCACAAAATTTAAGTGAAGTTGCATTTACTAGGACACGCGCTGCCGACCACGGAAATAAAACAGACGGCACCACAATTGGACGTCAATAGCAATGTGGATAGCTGGGCTACGCGTGTGCATATGGAGTGAAAGAATAGTGCTTCATTCATAACTTGCATAGTGTCGAAAACGTGATCAAAAATTAGATCAAAAATTTGTTATTATCGACAAATTTAAATGAGTGTGGTTTAGTTGTGATGACAATTAGATTGCCATTCAAACGCATGTGAAGGAATCTGCGAAAAACGCCGCCATCCGAATTAGGTATTACTATGAATCACACCTGGCAACCAAAAGGCAAAAGCCATCTGCTGCAATAAAAAACGAATCATACGGAATTATCTTCCAGCAAAAGAGCATTGCGGCCAACATCAGTTGGAGACCGCAGAAATTCACAGGGATCCAGTACAGCCAGTGATGAAGAACGCAGGCAATGACAAATCAAAGGATCAACTCGAGATGGACAGAGGAAGCTCGTAGACAGTCAAATTTTGGACTTTTCTGAAAATTCCATTTACATGAAGAGTACAAAATCGTAGTTTAGTACCATATCTAATTTCTCTGGTGATATAGCTTAGTCTAATTCCTTGCCGAGAATAAACAGCTTGAGAAACCGCTTAAGGATCTGCATCCACCTTTGCTGCTTTGTTAGCGGAAAAGGAATGTCATGGCGGTTTGTTGCGCTAAGTGAGAGATGACGAGCTGTGGACCAAATATTTCGATCGTGCAGCCGCTTTTGCAGCGTGGGTGAGGAATCAGGGGTTCGATGATTGATGCCCAGGACAATGCAGTCAGCATATTTTAGTAGGGTCGCTTCTACGGGGGCCGTTTTAGAGCTAACATAAGTAGGCAAGATAAAAAGCCACAGAAGGGTTCAAAGAAGAATACCACAGTTAGTTATTAAAGGGGGGTGCATCTGCCACTGAGTCCGATAACCTGAGTAAGTCTATCAAAATATTCACTAAGGAAATGGACGAAGGAAGTAGGTATTCCTTGAATGAGTAGATCTTCCAGCAGCGATTCGCGATTTACACAGCCGGATGCATTGCCATAATCAATGAAGCACATACGAGTTGATATATCTCAGTACAAGGCAGCCCAATGCATCTAACGTAGAACTTGAACTGCGATAAGCGAATTAAAAGTGGTCAGTGGAGTGAGTTTTGAACAGCATCCACTCAAGAATGGTTTTCTCAAGAAGCTTCAAGTCAACAGAAATGCAAGCGATAGCTCGATACTCAATAGATATTTTATGGTTACCGATTTGATATTAACACTTCCCTAGTAGTCAGCAATCTTGCCTTGCAGCATACATGTACTAACGATACAAAGCTTAAACTAATTACGTCTTACGTAACCTAAACTAGCGATTTCGAACAAATAAATCTAGACATAACGCACGGTCTGGGCAGAAAAACAAGAAGAATCATTCTGTAACCGTGGTTCTATAAGGCATAATAAATAAAATGCATGACTTACAAATAGGTTTTGCAATCGCAATGCAAGATAGAAGAAAGTGTAAACCTTGCGGCAGCATGCGAATATTTGGGCAGTATCACAGTAACAAGATCATGTGGATGACCTTGAAAGGCCAACGATATGTCAGCGATCGAGTGTGAAAGAAATAAAGGTACAATATGATAATCGATTGTAGCACACAGAGTAAAGCAATGTAAAATGAGCAGAACAATTAGGGAATCCAGATTGGGGATACATCAACATTCCCTTTGGACTTTACAATGCGCATTGTGTATACAGACGCAAGAGATGCTGTCATGATGTCAGGAGTTTCTTGGTAATTTGTGTGAAAATTTATCGGGATCGCTGGGTTTACCAGAACGTAGGCGCTTTCGTATTTTATTCACATTGTACTGTCGATGGTAAGTAGGGACTTCACGGCCATATAACTTGTGAACAGGAAGGCTGTGGAGCTCTAGTAGTACGGCAGTTACAGAACTGTATTCAAATCCTCTACCTTTGCATTGAAACAGTGCGCAACTCGAGCAAATCCACCAAGCACTTTCAGGATCTTTCACCCTTAGCGAAACTTGATGTTCCCAAGAAAAGCTTGTATATACACGGTTAAGTCGGCATAACCCGTCTTTTATGCGAAAACTAAGCAAAAGTACTGATGTGTCCTCATTTTCTTTAAGTGCTTTCTCCTTGCTTGAGCGCAGTCTCATAGGCTATGGGGCGGAGAGTCGGTAATTGCGGACGTATAGAGTTTCCTAAAGGCAGCAGATGTAAAAACAGAAATTGAGCTAACTTATCAGCTTGTCGCAATACTTGGATACGTCAGGGTTTACAAGTAAACAAAATTCTGTAGATCCAACTACTTCACGAAGTTGGGCGATATTTTGTGTAGAGCGTTGCTTCCACCTAAACCTTCGATCACTGCAGTAAGTGATGTCCTAGTGATTTGTTTAGCTATAGATAACGGGAAAACTTTTGCTTGTTGAATGCTCAGAACTGCCAGTCTTTGCCAGATTACAGGCAAAGAAGCACATTGTTTTATTATTGAAACCAGGTCAAAAGTTGCGTCTAATCGGGTGGATAAATTTAAGAGATTTCCTAATCCCAGAGTGGTAAGAAAAATGCTACCAAACCTGTTGAAATCTCCGGCGAAGATACCTAATGAACAATCGTAGTGATTTATGATGGCTGCCGTAAATGTGTCAGAAAATTCTCTAGTTCAAGTTTGGGACAGTAAGTGGATAATTGCAAAACATATTGAGCAGTGGGCACACAAAAACCTAGGATTGCATTGTAGGACTAAATAGTTAATAAACTGTGAACAGCAACAAAACTGCGCCTTTTTGTAACATGACAAAAGTGATTATTGTAAATAGGAACAACACCACCACTGTTTCTTTACGTGCATGGGGGTCAACCCGATGGTAACTGAGATTTCCACTCGATACGATAGCATTATCCAGTTCTTCGTAGAAATTGGTTGATTGCAACGTTAGGGTGCCTAGTCGCGAAAATTCTTTTGTAGGGACTGTATATGAGAGTTCGTCTAATTTTCCAAGTAGCGAATTAATGCTGGCGCTGAGCAATGCAGGCACGTTTAGATCTCCAAGCTTTTCTCTCAAAGAGCGAACCTCCATCTAGAAAGTGTTTCTGTGTGCACAATTGTTAAAAAACTAGTAAATTATTTTCAATTTGTCTTTTTTAACACGGCCTTACGAACATGCACTATTCACATGTGAAGAAAAACAACTATTGCAAAATATCGAGTGAGAACATTAACATCGCAGGAGTGACGAAAAAATAAGGACTTTTTCAATTGAAATACTTAAGTAGATGTGTGTTTAAATATCCCAAAGGCAGGAATCGCCCAGGACGGCAAACTTTGTAAGTTCCGTCAAAGAACATACTTATTCTGTATCACATATGGCTTGGTATGACCGGTATGCTGTGTCTTTTACCGTTATACAAATCTAAATCATGCACCGGACCAATGAATGCTTCGCTGCGGAACGAATTTGTGTGAATTGTGGACCACCAGTAGTAGTGTAGCTGAATATTCCAATTACTTTTATTCACTCGTCATCACAGGAATTACCATTAAATAACTCCAGACCTGATACCTCGGTAACTCTTGCAAAACCATGGTGGGACATCTTCTTGAAAGTCGGATGATAAGCTTTACGACCATGTGTAAATATAATACATGCATAATTACTGGGCCACGTTGTACTGTAAGTGAATAGCTTAAGCTCCACAGTCCCATCGTTTGCGCATAGGATGCGTAGTATGATCAACCCGTTTATCGCTTTTAAATTATAGGTTAGTTTGACGTGATTGTGCAAAAGAGGTTAGTGATTATTTTAATTTGTTCACTTTTGAACTGCTGTCTGAAGGATGTTGAGATCATAGGATTTTCTGCAATGAAATCATATACGATAATAATATGGCTGTACCTAGTGCACATCAGTTTAATCAGAATGAGTGTCAAGCACATATTCATTTCCGAAAAGGAAGCTAGAGCCGGCAGTCAATCGTTACAAGAAATTAACCTTTCAAACTAGCATGAGTTGGCCACATATTGAGTTGGTGACCTGCGTATCCGAGCTATCCAGTGGCTCAACTCGAACCTGCTGGTGCAATACAGATGAGCGCCAGCTTAATCAATACCAATGGTTCTTAATGAGCTATATTGTTTGTATCTAAACTTGACGTAAACAGCTTCTATGCGCAGTCTGGTTTCAGTAATAAAAATATGAGTTTGTGGATTGACGAAGGGACATGTTTTCAATCCGGCATGTTTGCAAAGCAGATATAGAGTCTTGGTATACATAAGTGAAAGCTACGCGGATTTCAGAGTACGTGTTATTCTGAATTGTGGTCGCTCTACCAGCAAAAATCCAGCTTTTACTCTTGTTTGCTGAGCCATCGTTATCAGAGCCGACATGAGGCCCACTGGCTTCATATTTATTCACTGAGCTAGCCTTCTTTGCACTTGGTAAATTCCTTTGTCACTGGCTTTCCCGCCAGATTGTGTGGGCACGTCAGACCCACTGGTATATTCTATGAAACATGTGTTTTCATTGGCGTACTCTGCCCCCAGTCAAAGATTAGAAGGCCGCCCGCTTCGAAATATTTGCCAGCCATTGGGGACCCAAACTGCATTTGATCGGATTGTAGTGCTACCCTCAAAAATCAATAAATACATCTTCTGTAATTTTGCAATGTACTTTCCCGTAGCTGACGTTTCATAAGCTCCTCCTACCTAGAGAAATTTCCGCGAATCTCTCAAGCACGTAACATCAGTTTTGTGGATCAGGATTTGTTTCATATACACAATGTATGTTTCAGCTTTGAACAAAATACTAGTAAACTAATTGTATCAAGAGCTAGAACAGCCAGTTAATCCGTTTGTAGTCTCATCAGATACGTTGTCCCGTAGAACTATTTACTACCCACTCATAGATATTTTACAAACTTATGAGCATCTTGCATTAAATTTGGAAGTTTTGAGGATCGGGACTTGGAGCTGCTCATATTATATCAGAAACTATGCTTGCAATAATTGTAAAGTTATATAACCTTGGTGAAAATGAGCCGTGCTATGTAAAACCCAAGAACAAAGGAATATTTAATTAGTGCATATTAAGACAGACACAACAGAATAATTATCTTAATCATGACAGAGTATGGTCATATCTGTAACTGGCAATATATCACTAATAAGCAAACAGGCAGTCGCTTATAGAAATATGTAGAATGTTGCTATTTTGTTTATATTACTGCAGCTCCAATTGTTTTCGCTACCATTATCGCATAGCTAATGCAAGGTCTTGCACCTGACTGACGTTTTTTTGCACACTTATAGCATGATACATTTGAGTTGACTGGAAATCTCGATGCCCAGCATGTGTGAATGGGTTACGAAAAGCGGTAAAATACAAGACTACAATTTAGTCAAATGTGCTTTCAGTCTGTTTATTAAATGGGACCGTATTTGAAACAGATATACATTTGGCGCCGTTCGCTGGCCTGTATCGTTAACTGCAGTCTATATTTTTCCTTGGGAACGAATGCACTCCTTTGGTCCGAGAACTTTCCTGCATCCGGAACGCACAATCTCGGTTACATTTTTAACAAAGGTCCCAGCGGATCGTATACAGTTTAGCCTCGGCCCCGTATAATTGGCTTTACCCGGTCTGTCGTTTTCAGCGTATAGCGATACGACTCACGAAGAGAAGCAGGCGCCGACACACGCGCATTCATGCACAACAGTGGTGATGGAGGTGAAAGTGTGAACTTTAAATTGCGCTTCACGAGTTACCTAGAGAGGCGATGCTATCGCGAAGATTTCCCATCAGTTCCGATTAGAACAAACGGCAATCGGTGGTCGCGATCTATGCTTTGGAAAAAGAATTTGCAAATCAAATTTGGCTACATCCTAAGTGACTGCAAAATATGATAAACGAACTATCCACATTGGTATGGTGTTCTCTGGAGTTAGTGCAGTATGCTATACGCTCACTTGAATACCAAAATATGTACTAATGTTGCTTTGTATGTAATGAACCACCTTGTTAGGCAAAAATATATTTGAACCCCTATACATAATTTGATGTCTGCTTTGTCGAGCTGATACATTTGAGTAAGATCACAGTAGGATTAACAGTGGTGGTGTGACCCTAATGCATAGGTCCATAAAATAGTTTAACTCCACCGTGGCGACCAAATGACAAAATAGTCTTGCTTTTTTTACTATTCCTCACCATTTGGCGCAATTATTTCTACGACTAGAGATTGTACTCGCTATAAAGTGCTTACATTTCTTTGGGATTATTCCTAACATCTCAACTTCCGAGGCACGTTTGCATTTGTTTTGGAATCGTCCCTAAAATGTACCGATGCAGTCACCTCGATACTCATAGACTTCGTGGATTATTAACTCATTCAAAAGAGTATTCGTGAGGCGGTCAGGGCAAAAATAATTTTTGATTTTTTAAGAAGTTACAGTATCTGCCTCCATTTCTGGGTACATTGCTGCTTTCCTAACCTTTCGTTAAAAATGCTCGATAACTCATACCATTCTTTGCTCTGTGTGAATTTGCCATCAGTGTTACCCTGACGTCTAATTCACGTTACCAATCAGCGCAGTCGTATCGCCTGCCCTCAAATGACCTACCTAACCACATCTCTAGTCTGGTTACTTTACGGCAGGGACTAAAGCAGGAAAAGTGCGGAGCATCAAGCAGCTTACTGATTACCATCGTCCGACTAGATGGGAAGCAAAGTGGGTTACAAGCGAAGGGCGTAGTGAATAGAGTGGATGTCCTGGATTAATAAAATTATGGTTAGACTGCTAGCTCTGTTTCACCTGGTACCACCCAAAGTATGCAAATCTTTCTCATAGGGAGATCGAAGCTCAGCACATATCCCTATATATACCTTGGATTTTAACTCCGTGTTCGACCATCCCATTAGTCAACCATGTGGTGTGCGACAGGTTAACATCAGGTGATAAGTAGCCAAAAAACGCCAAGATTTTATTGGAAGCGAATATGTGTCAGGAAGGCCTAGTGGCATGTAAGCAAAAGAATGGCACACAAATTGTTTTCCTGAGCCAAGATTATCAAGCTTCTCATAGGGTTTACCTTCTCCAGCTATGGCAATGCGTCAGGCGAAAATGGACAGGAGCTCTGATGCTCGGGATACCGAATACCAGGTATCAGTTGAAGCATGTGGCCGATCAAGTACCAATGATCTTAACAGATTCTAGCATAACGATGATAGGTCAGCCGGACACAAGCCTATTGCATCAGCTGCGCAATGGCATCTGGTCTAACTGCAATTCCCCGAGACATCAATCACGTATGAAAAGCTCCCTGCAAAGCTCACACTAGGCGTCTCACTAACTGTCTGTTACAAACGACGCTAACAAATATACAGAAAATATAACCAATCATCGCTTGGCAGCTAGCTGGGAACAGGACGCTCAAATCATCTTGCAGCTCAAAGTAAACCATTCAAAAATAGCTCGCTGACTATTGTGGGTACAAATGTCCCCGAATCTGCCGTCATCACATTGTGGGGTAAGATATCTGTCGACTAAGACAAACGGAACTATTTGTACGTTTTGACGGAGTAAGAGTCAATACCACAAACCAATACATCTACTCAGCACACGAACGCTGCACAATATGGCGAACTGAGTGACCCAAAATGCCATCATTGATATCGAAAAGAGTTTACTCTCTCTCGAATCGGGCTACAACACGGATCAAGGGGATAACTTATATATCATTATGTTCCATGGAGGGCGCAATAATAAAAAAGAAAATTACAGGGATGTTACAGCGAGCTGGGTCTTCCAACCGCAATCTTCAACTCTGATTTGCAAAGCTTCTTTAACACGCGAATCAATATGTTGAAATCCCGATTCGAAACATTGGCAGTTATTTCACGAGACAATTTGGTTGGATAACATTTAAGCTCATCTTATCTGAGTGCTAATTCACCCGCTGTACTATAGAGGATGCTATCCATCAAGCCCAAATCATATGGTTTAATAAAAACAATCAGCGACTAAATTGTTAGAAATTCGGGGTAAAAACAAAAAAGGATTTCAAATGGATCTGGGTAAAAGCCGCAGAATCATTGCTAAGAATGGACATAACTTTAAGTAAAAATGCATATCTACCTGCAATCTTGTAGTAGTCCCGGAAGTCTAAAGTTGACTTACTCTGGCCAAATAAATGCCTTAGATTTGTCTGTACCTCAGCAAATCATAGCTAACGGCTGACCTCATATCGGTGGACACTTTACCAAATATGACTGCTTCTACCCTATTTGGACTATATAACTAAGCAACTAGTCTGCTTTTATACCATTGTTCAAAGCGTTTCCAATAAGCTAGCAGATTTGCAAGACTGTGAAGTTTGCAAGTCAAGCGATATCATACGCGTTACTGAGGTATAGTTAAAGTCGGAATGACGGACTTTTTTCTGTCATGCATGTCACTCCCCCGACACGACAGACTTACAAGAGATGGGGTAAGTCTGTATACTCGAGGCGGCCTTCACTGTGAGAACTTGAGGGATCCATACAGGAGGTACCAAATTCTCTTTGGCGCCCCTTTTAATTAAATGGCAGACACCTGCATTATAGCATTGGTGTACAGGCCCTCAATCACTACACACGAAATGGACTGCCACTATGAGGTGTTTTAAGGTGCACTCTAAAGTAAAAAGCAATCACATCGCTTTCATGTGTTATTTAAACGGCAAACCTCTAGTAGCCTTCCTATGATAAGAGAATAATTCAAAGTCTTTCTACCAGAGTTCGTACCCAGTGGTCCACTTTACAATCAAGCCATTTAACCGGCTAGTTTCAGAATAAACAACTTGCTTTTTGTGCTGGATCTTAATTTCATCTATGAGGACTATATGTGTGGTCTTGATTTCAGACTAGACACCGTTATAATGCAGTACTTTGTTTAATATTCATTTGCACCCCATTAGACACTACGATCTCTTAGCTCAGCTATTTACTACAAAGTAGCTGCCTGTCTCAACTACCCAGCAAATTCCATCAACTGGTTTTTGCTGCTTCAAAAGCAAGAGTTTATATTGGGTCTAAGACAGTTTTATTAATAAGAAACAGCACCCAAAATGGGCGACAGTACGCAGTGTAGCTTGTCGGGCATACAGCGTATCTCTAACTCTAGAGATGTGGGGCGGGTACGTAGCTCAACCTCAACACTACACACAATTGCTTTACAAAAGAAACACATCATCAGGAAAGTTAGAAAGTCTTCAGTACAAAACAAAGAACTGTTCTACAAAAACGTTAATGGACTTCTTAAATTAAGGTAGGTACTCTTCCTCTCTGGACCGCTGATGGTCCAACAATTATGGCCACAGAAGCAGCAAACTATTTGCGGATGCAATACGACCCCACTTTTTCCAATGTCTTATTATTTGGCCATCTTCCAGCATTCATTACTCCCCGCCTGAATTTTCTGAATTTCTGTTAATGGAAAATGCTCTCGTATAGGCACTGACCTCTCTGTGCAAACACATCTGCATTGGCATCGATACCATTCGCTCAGAAGCATCGTAGCAACATCAAAACAATTGACAGAAACTTAAGTCTAACTCCTTTAATGTTGTTTACAATAGAAACAATTTTAGTTGTTATGGGAGACTTTTCTCTAAGCTATCAGCATTTCAGCTTCTATTTTGCATTTACCAATTAACCAAACAAATGTCAAAATCTGGACGCCAGCATAGTATTTTTGTTTAGATCTCTGGGGTGAATATATATATATATATGTTGGTATGTGCGCATACGTAATAATAGCTAACATCCATTTCAGCATCCACGTTCCATTTATCTTTCTGTAATTTTCTATCCTCCACCTGCAATTGATAATATTTTAGCTCTGTGATAAGTTCGCAGTAAGCCAGAGGAGGAACTGGCGTTGTTCCTATCCTACTAGTCAAGTCTCATCACTTCTGGAACATACATTATTCCCGCCTACGTGACAAAAATAGAACAAATGCCCCCCTTTTTTGAGTTTATCATAGGTCATTAATAGGCATACTGTTACCTATAGTAGATGCGTTTGTCATTAAATGCTTCACCCCAATGTACTTTATGATACAGCAGACATTTTGCCTGTAGCTACCAATCAAGTTCCAACAGGAGAGCTTTTCTGGTGTTAACAGGAAGTAGATACTAATTATTGTTATCGTTCAATCTATTTTACTTTTCCTAGCCTATATCCTGAGGTGACATGGTAGAGCCTCTAAATTAGTAGGTTTGTCCACAGTTGCGAAATGCTTATAGATTAACTGAAGTTAAAAGCGTGCCATATTCAGAAGTGTTACATAGACCGAATCGTTGAAATGGTCACCTTAATTGCACACGAAAAATTGTCTGAAGAAAAGAAGAGTTGGGCCAAGTTAGTGGTGGCCTATTTTATTTTAGGCCAAACCCGATCGCGGCAAGGTGGGCTAAAGTGTGCAATCTAATTCCAATAAAAATGGCTTGAGAGATAAATCAAAACGGTGATGGCTAGCAAGATAACAGGCCAAACAGGCACCTTGTCAAATGAGAGTGAAATTACGGGTGGAACCTTATAGGGGGCTACTCCGCAGGTATGCAGGTCCACAGGGGACGGTTCCGCGAATAACCGTATTAAGTTACCTTTGCATTTAACAGTTTTAGTTCCCTTATAATTTGCTTGCAATCCCTGCTATATTTTAATACACATGTTCCGTTGTGTGACTGATCTAATGTAACAGGATTTTATAATCTGGTTCATGTCGGAAAGAGGATGACTCATGAAAATGAATATAAAATTATTATGTGCAACTTGTGGATATTAACACTTTTCACAGATGAGATAGCAAGACAGAGCCCTCAAACTACCGCCTAGATTATCCTATTTCTGTAGTGTCTAAAGTAATGGAATCCATCGTTGCCGATGCTCTCGTATGTCATCTGGTAACTACAGTATTACCGCTCCCGAACAACATGGATTCCGTCGACAACGATCGTTCAGTAAGACTCTACTTAGAGTAGGTGTTTGTTGGACCCAGTAAGTGAAACTTTAGAGCACCTTTACCTGGTCCAGTTGGATTCTCCAGGGCTTCCTGTCGTTGTGATCGTCAGTTCCTCCTTTCCTAGCTCCGGTATTACGAAACCTATTGCTTCCATTTTAGCGGGTTTGCCACATTTCGCCTTCAACTCTGTTTAGTAGCCAGATTGTTATGCTCATTATCAGACCCTACACAATTCAAGTGTAGTGTGTTCCATGGCATGCCTCTAAGGCCACTATTGTTTTTATTAAATATTATTAACTGTACATGGTTGATTGCTTCAATTTACTTCTTGTTTTCTGACGGCACCATTTTGTGAGGCAGAACTCAGGAGGGTGCCGATCAGAAATTGCCTTAGTGAACTATAGTTTATACAACTTTATTCAAACAAAATGTACCACATTCCCACCCGGACAAACGCAACTTACTTTCTATATGCCCCCACAGTACCTATTAAAAGGCTGGAAACAAAAGAACTGCGTCGATCTTTCATCAAAGGCATCTTTGGCGTAATAGTTTAGGATGACATCATTTTCACTAGGCAATCGGCAAAGGCACCGAGCAGTGCTGTTTCACACGTTAATCTGTTGCAAATGACGTTCGGAGATGTGGATATCTCTATATTCGGACAGATGCTGGTTGCGTTTGTTCACCCCATTTGGAATACGCGATTTAAGTCTAGCAGCAATGGCTGAAGCGCAACCTCGCTGCACTTAAGAAAACTCAACTTTTGGCTTCCAACTGGGCAACTGAAACGTAGTATCTTCCATATGAGCAACGACGAAAATGAGCGAGAGTATTTAGCGGACAGTATAATCGATTGCGAGGTGACCTTATAATGGCATACTTGATTTCACACAATCTGACTCATGTGTTTCGCATTTTCCTGCAACGTAGAAGTAACACAAAAATGAGGCGTCAACAAAAATTAGCAGAATTGTACAGCCTCATGATGTGACGTATAATTTATATCCTTTTGTGTGAGTCATCTATGGAATGCCCCCAAACCGATTCTTATAAACCTACAAAAGACACATTGAAAATCGGTTGGATGATGCACTCAGCGACTTACCGTTTGTTATTTAACACAATCTCTCCATGTAATCCAGGAAAATACTTCGGATTTAGTGTTTGTAGCTTAGTTGAGCTGTACAACTACGCGGAATCAGGGGCTGCTCTAATGGGAAATATAAATCCATGCTTTTAAATTACAAAAATTAACAATCTTTCATTGACGATTTTCGATAACGCACCATACCGCCCCACAAATAATATACTGCAATGCTTGTTGATTCGTATGAGGTCACTGCACTTTGTTCATTTGCATATGTTAACATAACACAATTTTACGCCAGGTGATCAATCAAATAAGCTGGGATTAGGGTTCTAACAATCGTGTGCACTTGCAAATAAAAAAGGTCTACACCAACAGTAATATCACAGCAAATGAATTGTACCCTTTTCCAGACAATATTTTGAAAAATAGAGAACTGATCGGTGGCGATTTAATGACCACATACTTCAGCTATGTTTAGATATTCTGTGCATTATTCAGAGATATAAATTTTCAGCAACATATTGCTCAGTTACTATAGAATGAAATGTCTGGTAGGACTGAAATTTAACTCATTTTGATTGCAACTCAAAATCATAGAAGCGCAAGGGGTGTGCAGATTCAAGGTGTAGCACAAAAAATTTTGACGCTGCGATTTCAACGTTGCTGATGGTGAACAATACCCAGAATTTTTGTCGAGTGCTGAAGCAAACCAGAACAATTTGCTGCCTAATGAAATGAAATTTTGCTAAAATCCACCCTCAGCCACTGATGCCCATTCAAATGAAGACAGTTGGTACTTGTGAGAAATTGTCAAATTGTATGAGTATGGAACCTATGAATTGGACCGAGTATTAATAACCAATGACAGGTAACACAAAGTGTTTGTCCAAGTTGACACCAATTGTGCTCCCATATTATCGTA
Source organism: Dicrocoelium dendriticum (assembly GCA_944474145.2). NCBI lineage: Eukaryota > Metazoa > Platyhelminthes > Trematoda > Plagiorchiida > Dicrocoeliidae > Dicrocoelium > Dicrocoelium dendriticum. The sequence goes on from OX104065.1 coordinate 112,734,434, forward strand.
AAGGCTGCATAATATTTGTTAGCTGTTCAGTTCACAGAACGCGGTAGTCTAACTACAATCGATCCCTAGTTAAGGTTTATCCATTGCTGTCAAGCTGTGACGACGGTACAGCAAAATCCGGAATTTGGTCCTTTTTAGGTAAGCGCTAATCGTACGCCAGAAGAACAATAATAGTTTTTATATATGTTTTACAATCCGAGCTCTCTTTACTCATTATATGCACTTGGGCGATTTCTATACAGTTGGAACTATAAAAGGTTAACCTTGTTGGTATAACCTGTCAATTGTATATGTTTGGCATTGAGATGCCAATACCTCAAGTAGCGTGAGACAGAAAATCCATGTGACATAATGCCTGGACTGCTAGTGTTTCACACAACCGATTATCTTATTTCGTAACGACAACAATTCGGATGCTTACCAGCTTCACTCACCTTAATAAAATGTCGAAAAATGCTAGCTAAATCCTTGTTTTTCCTATTTAAAAATTCAGAATGGGATATTGCGTAAATTAGTTTTCCAGAAAACATGGGAACTTTTAGATTACAGAACAAACGAAAACACATAGGTGTGTAGTCAAAATTATCCCTCCATCTATTTGGTAATTGCCTTTCGCGCGGTTGTCATTTTTGAACTCAATATCACTAGAATCACAGACGTACTGCATTCAAAAACCTGTATATCTTCTACAAGGTAACCTTTGGAGCTAAGGCAGTTGCTAGTTGTTGCAGGTGCATTATGACTGCGTTGAACATAACTAGCAGCCCAGCAAGCGCTTGCCTCCAAATCCACATCCTACGTCTGACTATGCACTGTAAATGATCCAAAGCATCCTTTGAAGCGATCTGACTAGACTTCCGTTGAAATCTTAACAGTGATCAATCGAATGGTTTCATTTAATCCACCGATATAGAATTTAACATGTTGTTTGAGAAAATGTTAACTTTTAAACAAAGTTAGTGTAGATGAAATGTAAGCGATTGTTTTTTATAGGGCAGTTGCAGAATAAATGTTAAAAAGGTTGTTATAAATAAAATCATCTTTTGGTTGACCAGTTTATAACTGCGCACGTTCATTTTCTTATCGCAGTTGTTACATATGGGTACCATGAAGGAAAGCGAATACGGGTTATGTGACCGTTCTCGAACATCGCATTATTCCTCATTTGGAAATGCTCCTTCATAACCGGGTGATTAATATTGCTGGTTATACCAGTTTAAAGCTGAGTGGATCGGCCACACCACAGGTATATCGTTTTCAAAAAAGTAGTAGACCGGAGTGACACTCAGACCGATATTATCGATGACAAACGCAAACCTAAATAAAAGAGCTCGCTTGTTGATGTAGGTGATTTCTGCGCCATCAGTTCGATTTGCTCTGCTTGTCCTCAAAGTTTCCTTCGAACTTGTCGATCTCAACAAATGAACATGTCCGGTAAGGTTATGTGTCCACTAGATGAAGATTCCTTGTTCACTACTACACAGTTACACTAAACGGTTGACAACATTTGAAATTTGCGGAAAGCTCCAGATTTTCGTCACCGACAGAGATTTAGTTGTTGAGGGACTTTTCGCTTTTATGCACGGATATTGTGGAATTCCACTTCTGGAACATATCTGTTGTCCAAATTCTGGGGCAGCTATGGGCATTTCGCTAAGTTCCAACTTAGTGGTTTTTGTCATCTTGATGTTAGAGATGCCTATCCATAGAATTATCACAATTACCTTATTACAAACACTACCAGGATGATATGTTGGCGTGCTGGTCAACAGAAATGCAGATCACATAGCTGGTAACGCGTTTTAATACATCACATGTCAACTATGAGACATCCCAAGTAGTTGAACGACGGTAATGTACTCCCTATTTTGATCATTTTATCAGCGGCAGGAAGAACGAACAAGTAAAATGCTGCTCTACTAAACAAACATGGTCCGACCAGTATCTGCTTTTCACCACCTTCACGTCAATACCGTATAAGCGGACTGTTGTGCAGATCCTAGTTGCTAGTGCCTGACCAATTGTCTAGCTGAGGAATTTTGGTTTTGTTTCCAACGCGTTAATTTAAAATGGATATGCTTAAAATATCGTCCTATAACAAAGCCAAATCCACGAAATGACAGGCGTGGTATCTACTGTACCTGAAACTGCATAATTATCGTCTCCTCTTTAAGAATAAAAAGAAAACAAGACGTCAGATTTCTGCCACAGCACCTATCGCGCTTCCGAAGTTGCGATCGCTGACCGAACTCATAAGCCGCCACTATATTCAATGAAGGAGACTCAACCTACCGGGGAAACTGGTTTTGCGCATAAAAAGTGGTATATAACTGAGGTGCTGCTAACAATGACAGAACCGAGGGAGCCTGCAAGAAGGAATAGGTGATCACATTGGTTTATTGCGAGATTGTTTGGCAAACAGGCACAAACTACGCTATCTGTTTGCTCAAGCCGCTGGTGTTTTTATTACGCAGATAGCTTCAAACCACGGATCAAAATATTGAAGTCAGCAGGACGTTCAGAATCCTGCTACGTCATAACAATTCCCGGCACATGCGGTTAACGAAGCCTGTTACCGTAAATCGAATCAAACCAGTACTTTGCGGTCAAAGCAATTATCATTCAGCCTCAGGCCGCCCCTGTTGTTGGGTTAAGACATTCATTTTTACCTTGGTTGTCTGTATTATTTTTACTTTCCAAAACTGTTATGTTAAATTACAGGTTATCTTTTTCGGCATTGTTCAGTCGATACGAGATGTATGAATCTACCGAACCTCGCCTTCTCTCTACCTTTCAGATAAACCTTTTGTTCGTGACAACCACCGTATCGTACAATGAATATTTTCAGACACTGACACTTTACCTTACTCCACTGTTGAAGAGGTGCGCCTGAAATCATAATTATATTTATAAGCAAGACTATTTGCTCGTAATATATACAACCTTCAATACCATCTCACCACAATATTAAATGTTAAATGCTCATCATTTCTCACTTAGCGTAACACTAATAATCAATAGGGCTATTGAATATATAACATTTATTCTATCCATCAGTATCCAAATATCATTCATGCCAGTGTCGCTCCCACAGATGTTCTCTAGCTCATACCAGCACGGACCACTACCAAACCAAGTGTGCACTACTGGAAGAGGAGTTGCATACACCTATAGGCTTATTAAACGAAATTTAGGTACTGGTTATGGTGATGCCCAATAAGAAGTCTTATAGATACCGATAATTCAGAGGTGATAGTGCTTTTAGATCCAACGGTTACATGAAGAGCGGCAAGGAATTCGGTGCGTATTAGAAAGGGGACGCGTTACTCACTTTGAGAAAAATGACCAACGGAAAGCTGGAAAAAGCATTAAAATCAACTGTCAAAAATAGTGAAAGTGCAAAAGTGTTAAATTTACCAAACTCCTGAGCTCCTTTACAACATCGTGCAACCATATGTGAATAATAGGCACTAAGAAAACTTACTTTTAAACCACGTAGCATGTTAACCACTAGCGTAGGTAATGGGCTAAAATCCAGTCTTTATTCAGATTCACTGCTGCTTAAGCTGTGCCGCAATTATAACAATTCCTATCTTTATTAACATGTTTATCCATTGCTAATGTAAAATTTGGAAGAATCGTTAACTAGAAACCGCAACACATTCTTCAGCGTTTACTGTTTACCTGAACGCTTCTAGTTCAAATGTAAGAAAAATGGCTTGAGAGGTAGCCGTTTTACAGATCAACCCTATCCAGTTGGCTTTATTCGACATCCAAGGTCTTCGGACCACAACGTCATATATCAGGCGTCAGTTGAAAGTTAAACCTACTAAAGTTCAATACTAGTACGCGACTAGGGAATGACTTATTTAATGAGCGGTTCAACAACTAATTCAAATTATTTGCTAATAACAAAACCGAGCTCAAAATTATTTCTAATAGACAAACACATTTCTGTCGCGTCACTCGTAACGTCATAGCTTAAATAGTTTTTCTCTTCATTGACAACGACGAAAACTTGCAACTTTGACAAATAAATAAGTGAACTTACCCGTCCTTTTTTTAGTAGTTTAAATTTCAAACCTTCTCTAACCTCCTCTTGTCGCTAAAAGCCCTTCTGATGTTTTATCATGAGCTCCCAAGATTCAGTTTAAGCGATACACAAAGCCATTGTTCAAAGATGTGCTCCCGGACAGCTTGGAAATATAGAGGGATCGGTGTTTATGAAGTTTACTTAAAGAAAAATAATGTATACAACACCTCCATTCACTAGATAATTCTGAGATCATATTTAATGTTTTATCCTGCTTTTGCATATTAATCTGGCAATCTCTGATTCGCCCTCCGCAAGCTCGCCTCCATGGTTTCAAGAGAGATGTGGAGATAGCCTGATCCGGATTGAAACTGGCGGCCTAAGGGTTACGGCTCATTGCTTGTTTTCCATCCATGAGCAACGCTTGTCAGAGGGGTAAAAATTCAAAGTCGGCTTTGGAGTGTCCGCCGGGATTGTGGATTGCAACACGCAATCACCATTAGAACCTTGGTTCGATTTAACAGCCAAATTAGTATTTGCAGTCAAATTGCCATATAGTGCACACTCTCTTCCGCTGCTATGATAGCTTAGAATATTACCTGTGACGTTGACCGTTCGAGAACCACATTCACTAATAACATAAGCATTTTAATGCTCAGCAGTTTGATACGACGCCTTTTGAGTAAGGGTGAGCAGGGTATTAAGATACAATTTTATTAAACTCATTTCAGTAATCTCTGACTGCGCTATTCACTCACGCGTACAGCAACGTACATAAGAACATTTAGTTCTTAGTGAGTCCGTAAATCGTAAGCGCTATTCTTCTCCATCAGGAAACGAAAGCGTGATATCTAGAAATCAGTGCTTGTGTATTAGCCTGCAGCTTTAAACATAGCCCAAGGGGAGGATAGCATTGTCATTATATAATTACTACATGTATTTGAACATGCTTTAAACTTTATAGGTATTAACCTTTTTGAATATTCAAGGTTTCTGTTATACACAGACTAGAAACTTTCTTTGACAGAACGAGATAAACAGTAGTATGATATGCAAGTATGTCTGAATCCGCAAAAGGTAGCTACTCAATTGCTCATAGCATAATCCTGACTCCAGAAGTTAACTTTGATATGCTAAGTACCGCATAAAAAGACATAACTATGTGTATCAAGTACCTGCGAAAATAGGACCAGTGTCGTCATAAAACTTTATATTTATTACCATGGTTCCTAGTATTGTATCCATTTTCTTGATTCCCGTTAACAGCTATTTTATATGAGAGTTTTCCAGTTTTTGAAGAAACATTAATGTTTTAACTAATAAGCAAATAAAATAGCTGCACGGATAAATTATTTTGACCCCTGTTTGATACCGAAAAATCAGCTCACCCACGTAGACGATGCTGTGAGTTAATTTCCTCGTACGGAATTCCAAGACTACTTGCTCATTCTTTCCTAAAAACGCAACTGTACTAGCGACACTTTTGTGCCCACAAATTTGACGATAGTTGAATAGTTCACTGTAACGAGAAACAGGCATTGCATCAGCGGCATTTGCTATTCCTATAATAGTTCCAATATGCTTTGCCATGTTAAAACTATTTGTTTGGTTATATAAAAATGATTAGGCTCTTTCTTTTCGGCATTAGAAAGGCCTGAAACCATCATGAGGTTACACGTGATAACTAGGCGAGCAAATGTTAACGTCTGAATATTAATAATTTTGTTACGCATGCATGATATGCGATGAAGTTTATGATGACACCATTGTAAGTCACGAACAATTATTGTTATTCAACAAACAGCCACCTGTTAACTCGTGAAATTACGCCGCTTATTTTTAACATTCAGGTGCAACTTTTGTTTAACGTCTACTAAAATTACTGAAGAGCTAGGTATATCTACCTAATATGACTCTTCATTGGTGCGAGAGGTTAGGTGATTAAGAATGGAAAGTGTACAATAATCAGAAATCGATGGGCTCCTTTGCTTGTTTTCTATGAAACGAAGCTTTAACTATATCGTCAGTCATGTCAAACGAGCATTACCTTCGTAGCAACTCTGTAGTTTATTCAAATTTCTGGTGATTTCCTTACCAAACTCTGCTGTACCTATAAAACCAAGCAATGATATTCAATCTATGACAAAAGGAACCGTTCGTCAAATTATTTGAATAGAAATGAGGATTATTGAACATTGCTGCTGTGTGGTCAGTAATATTCTTCTCCAATCCCTCACACAACTGAAAAATCCACGTAGCCGAAGATTATTCTGAATTGTCTACCCCAGGTTGTAGTACATCCTACCGGTTACGCTAACTCAAATGTCTAACCGAAAATATGGCTAGCGATGTGCTACATGGAATAATTTTTTCCTGCACGGTCGTATGCTGACCGTCTCGATACCAACAGTGAAATGCTTGAAGCAATGATATCTGTGTGAAATGGAAACCTACAGCAATTGTACCGGTTTGTGACAATTTTATTTCCACTTCATCAGTTACATATTTGTTTAGGTACAAGGGTGTGGGGGTTAAAAATAACGTCAGCTTCGGATTAGAAATGGGAACTGGTGCAAATTTTTAAACTTTATGTCACGCTAACAAACGTAAAGAATCAGATCAATACGTAGAGCTTTATGCATGTAGATATTAACCAGCAGTTTCAGGATCAAGAAAATTTTCAGTGTAGGCTAATTTAGAAAATTTACAACTTTTCGGTAGCAATATGGGTAATATCGTGTCACTGTTACGCTGTTGCAAGTAATCTAAATGACAGACATGCAGGTAAACGCCTCTGAGTGGTCTCCGGTGTAATAACAAGTTCCGTGTAGGGAAGAAAACTTTCTTCACAAAATACTAGCGCTGATACTTTTAACTCACACTTTAATTTAATGAATACCTACAACTAAACATTTTACACACCTAAAATATTTTTGTTTCATGATCGTTATCCATAGTTTGATATGGGACATTCAATGAAATGTATGTCGTATCGGATGGACAAAATGAAAAGCAATTTTTGGGCACAATATTGGCCAAACACACAGTTTTACCCGCCACACTCTCAAATGACACTAATTCAGCAAATTATATGTACCCCGTATCCACCAGCCCCATTCCTCCCTCTCCAACTACCACCTCGTTGGGGTCCTGTACCTGGATTCCTATAGATAACCCAACGGATAACAAGACACTGCACTTTCTTTCAATTAATCCCCGTTCACTGTTACATAAAATGCACTTCCTGCGTAGTATTCTTCACCTCTCTTCTCTTGATATAGTGCTAATTACAGAAACACGGTGTTCAGCAGAGATGTCTGACACATTGTTCAGGATACTGGGTTATAACATATTTCGCAATGACCGCCTTTATGGTAGAGGTGGTGGCTGTATACTCTGCGTCAAGGACAAATACTTGTTTCTTCCTCTGAATGAACAAATTCTGAGGAAACTTCCTGATTTGGTGTGGATTACAATTTCTATTAATCCAACAAATCTCTTAGTAGGTTGTATTTACAGACCCCCATCGTCCACACTCACCATGACCGATAACTTGTTGGGCACATTTTCTTTCATTGCTGACCTCTCATACACTAATAAAATAATCGCTGGGGATTTTAATATGCCCGAAATCCCATGGTCCCTTAACAATAAAGCTTAAAAGCCCAATCCTTTTATGTCAACCATTGGTCTGCTGGGATGGGTACAGCACGTCACAGAACGTACACGGCTTGGTAACACTCTTTATCTAATATTTACTATGGGATGTTCGCATGTGTCATCAGTGACAAGTTGCGGGGTAGTGATCATAACATCGTTGGTTGCTCTTCCCAAATTCTTTCTAAACCGATAGAATCAGTGAACAATTACCGCCTATTCTCTACTGTGAATTGGTCAATTTTCTCAGATCTTATGTCTTCATATTGGGATTTATTCTTCTTAGCACAGAATCTAAAAATTGCTTGTATTGAATTGTACCGCCGCATTCAGCTTTGTGTTGCATCTGTGGCTCCAGAATGTACCAACAAGTTGAGAAGGGCTGCTGCACCTGCAGGCACCTTAAAAAGGTAGCCAATAAACTTCATAAAACAAAGAAAAATTTAGGAAAACAAACGATTTTACTCTGCTGATGCTCCACACCAGATTGCTTACAGCGTTATACCAAGACCACCATAAAATGCTATGCTCTGAGGAAGTAATCGCACTGAAGGGTGCTAACGTGGTAGGTTGCATCTGGAAACTTTTAGAATGTAGGTAGAATAGAAAAGTAAGTTGTATTAACACCATTGTAAACTCTGATGGAACCGCCGTAAGCGACCGTACAATCATATGTTCGATCTTCAATGACTACTTCATGTCTATTTATAGCACTAATGCGAATGAAGATCCTCAGCTCAAGCTGATACACAGAGGCAGAAATACAGTCCAAACTGTTGAATTTACTTAGTGAAATATGTCGCCAACTCAGATTAGTTCGGCCATCATGCTCACCAAGCCCTGACAACATTCCTCCAATACTGGTAAAGCACGGAGGTCCAGACATCCTCCTGTTTTTGCTTAATATATTTACACTTTCCATGCTCAATGGGGAGAATCCTATACACTGGAAACAATCAACTATAATACCAAGACACAAAAGCAGGTCTGTGCAAGATGTAAAAAATCACCGCCCAATCCACCACACATTTATTATCTCCAGAATCATGAAAAGGATATTTAAAGAACGCACAATAGTATATTTGAGTTCTCTGAGCCTTCTCAGTAAACATCAGTACGGTTTTTTGAAAGGTAGGTCGTACATTACCTGTCAGTTAGATTACTTTGATTATGTGACTAGAGCAAGATACGCCGGAAGTGCCATCATCATAATATTTCTTGACATCCAAAAGGCTTTTGACCGTGTCCCACATAATTTATTGTTGCGGCAGCTTATATCCTACGGTATCACAAATTCGCTTCTAGTTTGGTTTTCTTCCTTCCACGTTGGTGGAATGAAAGTAGTCAAAATCGGTAACTATACAGCTAAAGCCACTACAATCTCTAGTGGAGTGATTCATGGTAGCGTGCTAGGCCCGCTTTTATTCTTAATCTATTTCATGGATCTCCTTGATGAAATTTCGTATGGGAAGCCGTTTCTTTTCGCTTATGGTGTTAAAATTGTGTATTTTTCCGCCTCTGGGCAATGTAGTCCTAACTTAGCCTGTATTCAATCTAACTTGTCCGCATTGGAGCTCTGGAGTAACTCCTGGAAGTTGCACTTTGCCACTGACTAGAGTAATCTATTGTACCACGGCTGTGGCCCTTCTCTGAACATCCTTACAGTAAACGATACCCCTATTCCTGTGTGTGGCGCAGTCAGAGACATTGGTCTAAGATATTCTGCCTCGTTTAATTTTTTAGAGCATGTTATATTCTTGCAGGCTTCTGCCAGAAAATTGATCGCCTATATAAGTCGAACACTTAATTTGAGGGATTCCAGGCTTCAAGCCTTTAAAATATGTGTTAAGCCGAAGCTTGAGTACTGCACAATAGTGCATAGTAATCTGAGAAAAGTGGCTATTATAGCACTAGAAAACATTCAACGATCATTCACAAAATGGTTTTTGTACATGCCTAATACTATGACATACCGTGAGCGTTGCGAGGCGCTAAATCTGGAGCCGCTATGGCTACGCAGACTCAAACTTAATCTGTGCCTTCTATAACGCTTACTATTCGGGTTAAGCTTCACTGCTCAGCGACAACTCGAGTTTCAGACTCATATGCGCTAGGAACTAAGAAACAGCGAGTGCACTTTGAAAATACCAAAGTCTCGCATAAAGCTCCTGCAGAATGTTTCTCCGTAAAATATGTGTTAATATGGAGAAAACTTTCATTGAGTATTAGAAACTGCACTACCTATCCACAATTCAGGTGCATGATTAATATTCACCTGACTGTTGCAAATATCTGGTCAACACTAAGCCAAACGGTGACTCTAGATGATTTGTGTGAGAAAGGTCCTGTATGCATTTGAAAGTCACCGTATCCTCTATTCGTTTCAATAATATAAGATTACCTACATATAGTTGCATTCTTGAATGTATATTTGAGAACGATCTTACTCCTATCCAACCGCCTAACCAATTCTGTTTTCTCCTTTGGCGCACTGGTTCGTAGATGCACTACGCCTTTCCAGCTGATGTCGCTGTACAATCGTCGTCACCCACCAAGATTTTCCATCAAATTGTGACTGGCCTATCGGCAAGCGTTTGTATGCTTCATTATGTTTTAAAATTCCTCATAATTTATCTCCTAATTTGTTTCACCGTTGGTCATGACTTGGCTGATATCTTGTGGTGAAGCATTACAGCTTCCAAAATAAAAAGTATACCTATGCAAATCATATTAATACTGACTCGCTGGCTTAAAACAAAAAGTGCCATACTTGATGGATTCGCGTGACAAAACGGGCTGAGGCTTCATCACTTATAATGTGTGCATAAAACAGACCTAAAAAGAAGACATTTGTTACCAAGTTCTGATGGCCTATTTAGTATCTTGCCACACAGGCACAGAGCCACTTGGAGCATGAAGTGCGGATGAAACACATCGTGGAAATACCCTGCATGGAAACAAGTCCCCTGGAGACAGTTCCATGGATGATCGTATTACTTTACTCGAACCTTCCGTGAAATCTACATTTATTATTGTTCCCAGTTTCTTTATCTCTCTACTACTTCCAAACTGCTAATCAATTCAAAAACCCATATGGGCACTATTGATCAAAAGACGAATAATTAACTATATTATGCGAAAACTTTTTATATGTTGATACGACCACCCAATTGGTCTGTGCCAAGAACTGCTGAGAAATAAAACGTTTACTTATTTATTGTTTAATAGACAAAAAGGCAGCTGATAATTGTTTCATTGTTTCAGGTAGGTTTCTTCTGGAAATCAATCGCATCTGCCCAAAGCCATGTCAGCTTTTAATTTTTCTAGCTCCTATTATTGGTGCATCTAGATGAAACAATATGTTAAATGCTTTTTGGTCAGACTGAGAATCTTTAAAATGACGAAAACGCTCATGGGAAATAAATTTCCATCTGATTGCTCACTTTTCATTTTATAAAAGGATGAGCTTAACGATGTGTGAACTTGTTGTCGAAGCCAGTGATTTCACTTGCTATATTCCAAGGACATGATAGAAATATAAACAGCAGGACATTTTACAATTCTGTGTAGAATTGAGAAACATTTCCGCATGAGTTGACAAGCAGCCATATTCTGGTCAGAAGCTTGTTGCTCTCTTCCTGCTTGACACTCGGTTGCCTTTGGGCTCTTGTGTTTCACGCTCTACCTAAGTCAGTTGCATGTTGTGAGAGATGGATCAGAAAACTTGACTACTACCAGTGTGGCATCAGTGAAAGCGAATTGTTATTTGTGTTGCACCGTGCCGTCGTTTACATATGCAGCCAGACGTGCATTACCGGTAGGTGCGTAAAATAATGGCGGTCCCAATGGACTGGTGGCATAATTCGCATACGTCGAAATGTTTCACACGGAAAATGCAAAATATCAAACACGCAGAAGACTACGCAGGAGTGACACCTGAAACAATAAATTTTTCCTACTGGTTAAAACGAGTAGATATTTTCAATATAGCGAACATGGTTTTACTTTAACAATTCCTATTTGTTTCTTTATTTCTTTAAAAATACAACTTGGTTGTATTAGCGAAAACGTATTGCAAAATCTGCTGAGCATTACTGTGGGCATTACTGTGGGTTCCACACTGAGCACACCTACCAGCTAGTGATAAAAACTTGTGGTCCCGTTTATGGCGTCTGCATTCGATATGTTTATTACCCCAGAGATTGAAAACATCTAGGCTCTTATAGAAGTGAAATGTTGGCTATTGCTGCATTTACCTTTTGTTTACTTTGTAAATAATTGGCTAAGTATTTTGAGTTCATGCACTCCAAAAGAAACTGCTACCATCGTTTGAAGTTGTGTTTTCCTTTGCATAGCAAACTAATTGGTTACGTTTTGCATAAGTTGCAATTGTAAGTTGATAAACATCAGTTAGAGATAGTTTATTTATGCATCATTAAACCGTGCTTCCCTCACTAACAAATCTACAAATTTCCTATTCTATGCTCTTATTAATCACAGATTTGGGGAACACGCGTTCTTTAGCCTAAAAAGTAAAGCGGATTGAATTGTGCAACTTTTTAAAAAAGAAAAATTTTGTTAATATAATTCATAATCAGAACACCATAAAATGTTTCCACTTTCCTAATCCTTTTTTATCATGCCTTTATATCATAAGCCTAATGTTTTCGCTTGCAGCAGCATAATTTTGACGCGTGCCCAAAACTTTTTAACCGGAATATTTGTTTTTTGAGTGTAAATTATATTGACAGATTTACGACGTTTTTCAGAACGCGAATCAATTTAGGCCAAATACATTTGAGCCAGTCTTCGCGCTTTGATCCCAGTTGCCTCTTTACTGCAGTAGCCAACTACGCAACACTTCAGATTTTGTCGGTAGCAAACGGAAATGCCATTGGCATTGGGACAAAAACTCTTGAAATTTAGCAACTGTCAAGCTGTTAATAATGCATGTTAACCATATTTTGGAAACGTAGCACGCTTATTATATGGATTGGCATCCACTTAACCCCTTTTGAACGCCAAGACGCAATATTAAACTATCTGACGCAGGTACGCAAAAGATGTTTAAATTATTTCATGTGTACTTGCTTGTACCGTTAAATAAGTTAATTTATAGTAACTATCATAAACGCACATGGAATATTGTGGACTACCTTATTTAATTACATAACAACGTCGCACCATTTAAAAATTAGCCGTTACCAAACGAAATAACACAGTTAGGTTCAACCAAAGTACAGACTCGTACTTTCGAAGCACCCTTATGCCGCGCATAAATCATTATTGAAAACAACTGTGTATGTAAATATAACTAAAACAGGATAGATTGGTTATATAAAAACACAAATTAACTATAACGAAGCTGAAGCATAAGCATATATTGCTTTCAATTAAATACATTTCATAGATAAATACTCCATAGACATTTATGACGTGGGTATTCTGAAAGACAGGGAAGATCTAAGGTGAATTTTGCGTCTGTCTCCTTAAAGCACTAAATGCTGTAACTCAATATTGGTTTTCTCCTCATGGCACTGATATACGCGTGTGCAAATATAACTGTCAGCAAAACAAAGCAGTAGCCTTAACTCCAGATTTGCTCGGGTTTCTCCAACAATATACAATGAAATAGCTAGGTTGCAGGAGGTTATGTTAATGTGTCAACAGCTTGTCGGGATTTTGCTGATTACTTAACAATGAACAATTGTGTTTTCAACCCCACTGTAAGTCAAGTATTAAACTTGTTCAAAAAGACAACTGTCCGTTAATAAGTAGTATAGCATTTGTAAGATCTCATCAAGCTGACGTAAGGTAGCTTTCCATCAATTTTCTACATAATGGTATCTTCCAGGCATATGTAGAAGCGAGTTTGCATTCAGATATGGCAACGATCTCAAGCGGCAGTCCACATGCCGAAACCTGGCAACTGATGGATGTAGAATTAACGATTGTAAGAGAATAACAAAAAGATCAGTTATATTGTTTGGACTTCTCGAAGGAAAACAATAAGCAGTATCATGGGGTACTAGAATAAACCGCATAAAGTCAGAATCATGGTTTTCGGCGGGACACTTAAAATTGCATTAGCAAATAGCACAAATTTTGCGCCAGTGTGGATGAGAACTAATGCCAAAATAATACTGCAAAGGCATAAACACTAAAGTAAAGCTATTTTTTACCTTGTGCAGGAGTAAACAAGCACCTGCGCTATCACTTCAATGTATGTCTATCTATCAGAATTCTGTTATTTTTAATGTTCTAAACATGCAACTAAATTATACTAGGGACAGCTGTTTTCTTTTTGGTGCATGATTGGGTTAAAGGATGGAGGTAGATTTCTCTAGTACTCTTAAGGTTGGCTAAATTCATGCTAATGGGCAGCTATGGAAACAATTTTATTAGAAGTTTTATGCAGTGATTCTGACTAAATAGCTCAGCCTGGACGATAGTTTACGTTGAATGAAATTTCGTTCCATCCATAAAATAGACCAGTTTTTAAAGCAGCTGAGTTATAACTACTGTATGCCCACATTCCAAAGCTAAACGAAAGGTTCCTGAGTGCTGTTACTCCTTTGGTGGAGCTAATAGACTAGGTGCACGGGTACCAATGTTTGACGCGATTTTCAATAATTCACCGAGCAGTAAGCAATGCCTAGCACATTGGGAAATGGTTTGCGGTTGCACATGTTGATGCTAGTGCGTGCATTTCTAGACGTAAGCCCTATCAAATTAGTAACATTTGTTGAAGCCTATCTTTACTGAGTTCGTATCAGAGATGTGTATTTTACTCTGTGACGATTTTGTCAGGTATTCGGGAAGTATAGGGAAAAAGTTTGTTGCATAATGAATGCTGAATGTAGAAAAACAAAAGTGACATACCTGTGTTGTTTCATCGAAATGCGTTCGAAAATACAATCGAAATAACATTAGTTATTACGACACATTTTCAGTGTAGTTCGGCTGCATGACAAAATTTTAGTTAATATCATCATTGCGCTCGCAAAATATGTAATCATAAAATTGGGACCCCGGAATTCCTTGAAATTCAACGTCAATTACACCGGGACTATTTTATAAGAACAGCAGATCCAATACCTAAAGAACCGACGATTGAAGCATAGCTTATGAGCCATCCGATTTAAGCTTAGTGTCACAAGTTTTGCTGGTGCCAGCGGTGCCACTGATTTGTTAAATGTCAAGTGTTACTAGGTTGGCAGAAATAATCGGATCTAGGTATTACGGAAAACATTTCTTGTTCATATGTTATTATATCACAAATAAATAACACCCTGACAACTACAGAACACACGAGAGTTAAATGCGGTGCGTAAATGCATTAAGCCATCAAAGCTATAACTGTAAGTAGTAGTATGGTGAAAGTCTGTCAAAGCAGTGGAGCTAAACCGATTGTTTATTGATGTAATTTGCGGCCAGAGTAAATGTGTATCTCTAAGCTATAATTTGCACTCGTAGCCTTGGGTTATATAGATACACACCTGTCTCGTTTGCTGCTGCCAAATAAATAGTCTCCCTCTGCACATTTAAGGTGAAGGCTAGGAAGTACTCAAGAGAATTAATTTCTCGACCAGAATTCCTAACATGCAAAAGAATAAAATATCAGTACTTCTACTCACTGGTTTGTACAGCCTAGCGTGGCACAGGTATTTAGCTCTGAATTATCGTTGTTTTATCGTTTTGACAGCATAGCATTCTTCATTTGAAACTGGATAGTGACGTCTATCCTGTCTTTGAACTTATCTAATAGTAGAAGCATAGGTGTAAATCAGTGTTATTAACTTTTCCTTGTCTGGTCTGGAATATCTGTTCATCGCGTCACCTTCAAATGGTAACATTAGGCTATGTAATTGATATTAGCGGAGACGATTCTAGCCTCCCTTGTTGTTGGCTGAATGTTTAGTTATAATATTTCCGGGTAATACTTTATCTGGAATCTGATGATATGAATAAGATCTATTCCCTGATATCCTTGTTCTTACGCAGCTACTCTAGTTCTATTCAGCAATGGATGAAACTCCTTACATTCGGGTTCAATGTGCAGCCAATTCCAACTTATTTAATTGTCACACTTCTTCCATTGCACACATCACTTAGCTGATGTGCCTATACGGTCGGGTTAATATTAAAAGTTGAAGTACTCTGTGCGTACTTAAATCAAGTGCGCAGATTATCCACGCACAATGCACTATCCATGACAATTAGTATGTCGCCTAAGAGAAGAGCGCTCTATAAGCCATACACTGGCCATTGTACGGCGAATTCTATTAAATGCTTAATCAGTGTTTTGCCCATGAGTACCTGATTGTTTATAGTCTAGAGGAATTAGTATGTGCAACGTATGGCAATTTGTAACGAAACGACAATACATAACATTAAATGAACCTACGTTATTCTCACAGATATTTTATGAATTAAAACGTTATTTATGGCTTTACATACCATGAACCTTTCACAGCGCTTTATGTTTTTAATATATTGTATACTGCCTGAATAATACGACTCCCTGCAAAAATCTACCCTTTGTATTATTTGTTACTCTTCTTGAAATTCCTTAAATTACATATGCACACACTGTGGTTTTTCAAAATTACTTTATAGTATTCTAGGTTTTTAAAAGCTCGGATAATTCATCGTCGATAATAATTTTGCGCTTTAAGAGTACCCAACGATATGACCAAAAAGATCACTCGCACAGATCTAGGGAACTTGAAATATTGTTGATTATAAATCTATTTTTTTAATGTGAGTGCGAACGTTGGTTGCTGATTGTTCGAAAACCTTAGCTGCACAAACTTTTGGCTGCGACATTGACAAAGTGTGTTTGAGAGTTTTAGCTCACGATAGTCAGTTGCCAGATCTGATATTGATTTAGTCATAGCTTTTCTGAAATGCACATTCGCAAGTATGACTTTAAAGCTGCTTAATATTTAATATTTCATGCAGCAAGTATTCCAGTTAAATACTCAGGTATTAACACGTAATATTAAAACATGGCATGACATTGATATATAATGCAAGGCAAACTGTACTGATCCGGATAATGAGATTAAAGAGCAACAGTGATTAACACGTTTTCTAAACAAATTGCATGAAACCTGGGATATTAGACAATTATACAATCAAGTGTAAAAGTATAATATCCTGCAACCGTATCTGGGGTTGCGCCGCGGACAGCCTGATTCGTAAACATAAAAATTAGTTTCGGAAATAATATCACGAGCAGTAATTAACAAACGTATTCATGCAACTGAGCAAGAGTGATTTTGGTTGATATCGAAAGCGCTTCATCACGCATATAGATATACAGCAAGCACACATACATGCAAGCACGGATTATCCGTTTTGACAGCTTGAAATCCTAGGCTTTGCGACTGCTAGTTATTAAATTACTTTCTACAATACGTTAAAGCAAGGCATATGGTCAGTGTTGCCAAATCTTTGACAGACCAAAAAGACGTCATATTTCATGAAGTCGGTCCTAGCAAACGTACCTAGGAAACAGTCATAATCGTTGTGAATGTATCAGCCTTTTCTGCAAATAGTTATGAGCTTACCACTGCTGCTGCTGCTTGGTCAAATATTGTGGGCACTGATTTAAACAGTAGTTTTGAGGTTTGATGTACAGCCCAATAGTCAGAGTGCTCAAAGCTGTCACATTTCAATGAGTCTTTGCGGCCGCCATGCAATTTTCTGGAAGGTACTTCTAATTGACTGCGATAGTTGCGGTATTCTTTCTGCTACCTTATACGGTTTTGAGATACTTAGCCATGAAGTTTTACGAACCCAGCGGAAAATAATCGCATAAAACTGCTGCGTCCTTTTAAGTCATTATCAGTGGCTATGTTGTGTCAGTTATCCCAACGTGCATTAGTTAAAAGCCTCATTTATCAGCTGGACAGGAAAAGTTAAAAAAAACTTTAACAGCGGCAGACTCAGAACCAGCGGGTTTAAAACAAACGCCACAGAATGTAGGTGACTTCATCTATCAGATCGAAATATCTCAGGCATTTCATAAACAAATATTTTAGTTAGTTTACGGCAACGACAGCTTCGTCACAAATATCCATGTGTAGTAATGGCAAGCATAAAATAATTTACTCCTTTTTGATCTTATTATCTAATGAATACAGTGCAAGTTGATTCCAATGTAGGTTGCAGATCAACCCAAATGTTACTTTACAAATAACCAACTCATGCTAAAAGTCAACCTCTCGCTGGTTAAAGCTTATTTACATAATTCCAGATTTTCATGTTTTCCGGTTTAGCAATGTTAACTTGGTTATTTGAATGCTTGATTTATTAAATAATTAAAATAAATAAAAATGGTATGAAATATCAGCGCGTCATGTGTAAACCAGTTGTGATTCATATTTTATTTAGATTACATAGGGGCTAAAAATACCGGAGATAACATATTAATCAAGTTTCATTGCTGTGAACCAAGTTAGCTCGTTCAATTTGCATCAGTCCTCATATCCTGTAAAGGAACATAAATAGAACCAACTGTATATCTTTGTCAAATCACTAGATTTAGCGGAGTATGGATTTTGCAGATGCAAAGGTACATCAGAGCAAAAAATCTCAATTTCACTGTGGTTGGTGATGGATCGTTGCATATGAGAGAAGCGAAATAGAGTAAATCCTGTGAATTGAATAATAAGTCTTTAGTTGACGTATTACAAATTTTTATGGGTTGTTAAATATGGCTAAATAAGTTTGCCCCTCGTAACCCGGCGGCTTGGCGGCAGTCGTCAAAAATAATAACCTATGGTCCCGGGTTCGACATCTGTTAAGTCTATGTGATGATATGTAATAACATGGAAAGTAAAGTATTATCGGGTGTGCAACACTCAATTGCTAGCTGGCTTATTAAGTTTTACCTGTGGTTATACCATTTGTAAACCATGAGGCAAAGAACAAATAATTCATAGGAATAAGCCGCACCGCTATTTTTTTGCATGTTTAATTTACCTGTTCTATTGTGTCGAGTTTGAACGCTTACAAATCACCCCGATCCCCGACCGATTACTCGTTTTATGCACTCATTCGTGAAATTTAACTGCAAATCGAGTGTAGCGGTGAGATACAGATTGGCCAATGCGTTGCTCCCTAAATGTTGGTTACAAATGTTTTTCAACGCAGATCCAGTAGCCTGAGTTATCGACATTCTGTCAGAAGTAAAAGTCATTCTGGTAAATGATATATATAATAGTCCATTTCCCACAATAGAATTAAGCTTTGATTAATGTCTAGGTGACTGAGGCCATTAACTTAGACAAGTTAGGCAAAACAGAATATAGGTTCAGAAATAAAACGCAATTCAAATCGATATTAACCCAAAAGTGTCATAGGATAGACAGCGCTGTGGTCTTATTTATATCAGATGGAAGGTACATCATGGTATTTAATTCGCCTGAAGCAAAACAAGCTTCAATGCAGCTAGGCTAAATGAATTCTACTTTACTTACATGCGGAAATCCTTCTCTAGTTTTTGAATTAACTGACGATCATCATACATCCTAAAAGGAATTCTATCTAACAAGTCACTAAACGTTGTGCGTAGACGTATAACTGGACCCAAATAAACTAATTTTATTGGAAGCCCTAATTGCAAAGCACCACGAAATATCATAATTTGCTACTTCATACCTACGACCAAAGCATAACACAAAGCGGTTTGCATAACGCTGAATGGACAAGTTTATGATGCTGACTATTAATTTGTATTGCTTACTTAGCGAGAACATGCAAATTGCTTATAGCATTGTTATTAAGCGAACTACAGAGAAAGCTTGCCAAAACTGACGCCTTATTTAAACACAGACGTAGAATTTGCAGCCAATACATTTTTCACATAAAAACAAACTTAATGGGAATATCAGTATTGCATTACCTTACTTCACAGTGTTTGTCTAAAATTGATTATTATAAAACTTATTGATATAGTTTATTTGCGGTTTTTACAGTTGACCTAATATTTTGCCAAAGGTAGTCACTGGTGAGATTGCTGATGCTATTAATGGAAAGGAAAATTTAAAACAAAGCCTGCGCATGCGTGTCCATTGTTCTTGAAATTATAACGTATTTGCTACGTACTCAAGGAATGCATAGCAACATATCTTCCCTAAGCATAGAATTTTTGTGCTCGGAGAATACCAATGAATTTAGTAAAACAGTATCACTTCAATACTGCCCAAATTTTCCTGGAAAATATGGCAGCTGCTTTAAGTGCTGTTTTTCAGTTTTTATAATTCGCAAAACCAACGTTACAGTCCAATCATATCTGAAAGTGTTGGGCGGAGCCTGGGATACTAGTCGGTAAGCAATGACACGTAGGGCGTCAGTATAGAAGTCGGAGGTGACTGAACTCAACGTAAATTGTGCAGGCTACAAGAATAGGAAGCGAATCAGACGGAGGGAGAAAGATGCAGCGAGGTACTTACCAAAACGTTTTGTGACAACGGACGTGCAGTCAGTAAAACAAGTGGACGTTTCGAAGGTTAAAACAACCATAAAATCCAATGTTACAAGATACTGAAAGAACATGTTTTCCGGTGCATTACAAGGGCCTCCCCCTAAAAGGCTGAAGGATGGAAGCCTTCGATAGAGCTGTTAGTAGGGGAAGTGGAAGGTGAGTGAGGGTGCGAATATTTGTAGGGGATTGAGTAAGAGCTTCCAAAGTGGGATGTGTAGCAGATTTCGCTGGGTCCAGGCTTTTGTTAGTTTTATTTATGACGATCGTGTGGACCAGATTGCATCAACGGTGGTCCACTGGGGCGGGCTAGTCGGACTGCAAAAATACTGGCTAGTCCAGATCAAAGGCCGACAAGACCTTCCCTTTGCTGCAGACCCGACGGTTTGCTTGGGAGGTGTCACTCTCCCACCGCACTTTACTCCACGGTCCTCGTCCCATGTAGAAATCCAGGCGTCCTCGGCGGCAATGCCTGGGCGGCGTTTGGAGACCAATCCGTTCGTGTGTGTCTGCGGTCGAGGGCGATTGTCTGTTCCTTGGGTAAGGAAGGGGACTTTGGGACGGCTGGCGAGTCACTCCAGGGTTGTGTTGAGCCGATTGGCGAGTCACTCGAGGGTTCCCTGGGCAGTTCCGGCTGTTGAGTTTCTGGAAGGTAGAACTCAGAAGGAGTAGGCAAGGGTCTGGGAAGTGGCTTGAAGCCGGAGAGGGAACATGGTATGCATGATAAAAGCAAATACGCGTTTTAGGTTTTCAAAATATTTTGGGTTTTTTGTCGATTTTGCAAACCGTTTGTGGATGAGATGCAGGATAATCACTAAAGACGAAGAAAGCGTGTTAATGGAAATAGCAAACGTTTACAAAATCTGCAAAACGGACCGGACGTTTAACCAGTACACTGCGTCGGTCGGTTGCCTGGGGTTGCGGTGGGATAGGTTGTGGGGCAGTGGGTATGTAGGGTTCCGGGTTTTCCAGTGCTCGGGAAGTCACCACAGATGCTGGTGCCTATGCGGGAGCATCAGCATGGGCTGCAAGTGGCTCGTCAGAGAAAGCCACTCTGAGGCGGTCTGTGGACAAAGTTGTTCGGTGACCATTCTGGTCTATAGTAAACTGTTTCGGAGTCCGTTGCAGAAATCTACAAGGGCCAGTGTAGGGAGGCTGGAGAGGGCGCCGCACTGCGTCGGTGCGGAGGAATACCTGAGTACAGGTAGAGAGTCCGCTGTGCATTTGCACATCTCTAGTCTGTTCACGCGTGGGTCGGGCTTAGTGAACGCATACGTTGAGCTAGGGATGACACAAAGTTAGGCGGGGGCATACCCGGCGTTGCTGGAGGTGAAACAAATTCTCCTGGTATCTTGAGCGTTGTGTCATAAACCTCCGCTGCTGGTGCACATTGCAATTCAGCTTTGATGCCGCTGCGAATTCCTAAGAGAACCATCGAAAGGTTTTTGCTTTAGCTAGGGTCGGAGGAGGCGCAGAGCGATGCTTTAAGCTGTCTATGGAAACGTTCCGCTAACCCGTTGGCTGCTGGGTGATACGCTGTGGTTTGAATGCGGCGACAAACAAAAAGTTGCGGAAGGTATTAAATTGTGAAGATTCGAAAGGCGTTCCTCGGTCAGTTGTGATGATAAATGGGCATCTGTAGTGCGAGACCCATCGGTCCAAGAAGGCCCGGATAACAGTCTCTGCTGTGCAATCTGTTACGGGGATGGCTTCTGGCCATCTGGTGATGCGGTCGACAC
Organism: Dicrocoelium dendriticum; assembly: GCA_944474145.2. NCBI lineage: Eukaryota > Metazoa > Platyhelminthes > Trematoda > Plagiorchiida > Dicrocoeliidae > Dicrocoelium > Dicrocoelium dendriticum. The sequence continues at coordinate 112,756,356 of OX104065.1, forward strand.
ATGAAATAATGTATAAGAATCCGCGTGACGGAGGCAAGGGACCTACTAGGTCTAAGTATACATGCGAGAACCGAGAGTCCGGGGCAGGGAATGAACTAAGCGGACTGCGAGTGTGAAGATGTATTTGGAGCGCTAAAATTCAAGGCAGGCGCGAGCCCGGATACGAACATCTTTGTTTACGTGTGGCTAAACAAAACGTTTGGTGACCAGTTTCAAAGATGCACGGATACCGGAATGTGATAGTGAGTGCAGTGCAACAAAGTCTGTGCGTCTGAAGGAGACGGGCACGAGACGTCTAGGACAACCTGTAGAAGTGTCACAGAGAATGGTTCCTTCGGAGGTTTGGAGAGGAACAGGTTGCACATGCAGCGAAGTGGACTACAGAATGCGCTGTATTACTTCGTCTTGAGCCTGAGTCGATGCCAAGTCAGCAAGGTTGACGGTAACCAAAGAGTTCAGAGTGAGGTTGACGCGTGAGAGAGCGTCGGCGATGTGATTGTCGACACCTGAGACATGGGGTATGTCAGTAGTGAACTGCGTGACAAAGTCTAGGTGTCTTGTTACCCGTGGTGAGTATTTTTCGCATGCAGAGTTGAAGGCAAAAATAAGGGGCTTGTGGTCAGTGTATACCGTGAAAACGCGGCATTCAAGTATGTGTCGGAATTGACGTATCGTTAGGTAAATGGCCCGCAGTTCTCTGCAAAACGTGCTGTAGCGGAAGTCCGCTGGCTGCAGGCGCTTGGAGAAGAACCCAAAAGGTTGCCATTGTCCACCAACGTGTTGTTGAAGAACAGCTCCTACCGCGGCATCTGAGGCATCAGTCGTAATGGAAAGAGGTGTAGTCGCTTCGGAATGAGAGAGGAGGGCTATGTTGGAGATAGCATCCTTGAGCTCGGCAAAGGCTGCCTGTGCTGTGTTGCTGAAAGCGAACTTAAGTTCATTTCCTCTGAGTAAGTCAGTCAGTGACTGAATGAGCTGAGCGCAGTGCGGAATGAAGCGTCGATAGCATTTGATCAAACCACAAAATCGACGAAGGTGCTTGAACGAAGTCGGAGCTGGAAAGCCCTTGATTGCCTGGATCTTATCAGGAAGTACTCCGATACCAGCCGATGAAACGTGGTGGCCCAGGAATTCTACCTTTGCTTTGCCGCGTTCGCACTTAGTCAGGTTGATGGCGACACCTTGTTGGGTCAAACGCTTGAAGAGAGTTCGAAGATGCTCGAGGTGCTCTTGTTCCCATGAACTGGCTACTAAGATATTATCTAGGTAGGAATATGCGAAGTCTAGGCGACGACTGGCGTCGTGGATGGCGCGTTGGAAGGTTTGTGCCGCGTTGCACAGTCAAAATGGCATTCTTAAAAATTCAAACAAACCAAAAGGTGGGATGACGGCTGTTTTATGAATGCCATGTCTTCCACAGGTATCTGGTGATAGGCGCGAACCAGATCGATCTTGCTGAAGATCGTCTTACCTGTGAAGCATGCCGTAAGGTACTGCATGTGTGAGATTGGATAACTATCTGGGACGGTTAGGCGATTGAGTGCGCGGTAATCACCGCCAGGGCGCCAGTCACCAGATTTCTTGGAGACCATCTGCAGGGGCGAGGACCATGGGCTGTCAGAAAGGCGGATTATTCCAAGTTCAAGCATGTGCTCGAACTCCGCCCTAGCTACCTTTAGTTTCTCAGGCGATAGTCGGCGTGGACGGCATGTCACAGGTGAGCCGCTCATCCGTATGTGGTGCGTGACTAGAGCTGCCAAGGGCAAAGCTGTGTTCATTGGCTGAACGTGCTTTGGATACTGAGAAAAGAGATTAGCGTAGTCTGGCGAGGTCTGGAGAAACGCATAGATCGGGGTTATATATGTGACATCGACGGTGATGCCATGTACGCTGAGTTTTGTTGCAGCGTCGACCAAGGGGTCGAAATGCCTGATAAAGTCAATGCCAATGGTAGCAAAGAGAAATGCAGTGACAGTGATTACCCAGCGGAAGGTGCGACGAAGACAGAGGTCCAGGGTAAGTGACCGCTGACCATAGGTGGCTCTTGGCGTGCCATTGCCGGTACTGAGGCTTGTCGACAGAGAAGAGGTAGGCTCACCTGGCACAGGAGAATGACGCTGACTTCCGCCCTGGTAACAACTAAGAACTGGGTATCGGAGTCATAATCCCTAATGTACGTGAGACGACTTTGGACTTTTCCGACGTTGGTGGCTATTAAAACCCGGAGTGGCTGATCATCTATGGCGGAGTGGCTACACGGCTGTACGCACTTACGGGCTTTAGGGCGGAAACGCGAGTGGTAAAAGCATTAACCTGTGGCATTAGATTTTGTGCGACGGGGTGATGATCCGGAGAGGTTGCGGTGCTTGCGATTTAAAGTGCGTTCCTCGATCTGATGCTGAAGCAACGCTATCTGCAATGGTAATTCGTCTATTGCCTACGGCTGGCTAGTTGCGCTTGTCGGTGTGGTTGCGGCAGCATAAAGCTGCTTATGTGCTTTGGTTTCAGTCTATGGCTGGTGTCGTTCTATGACGCGGTCTGCTAGCTCTGCGATTGCTGTGATAGGCAAGTCACTTGCTACTGCAAGGATATCCTGAGTGCTTGCAGATAGGCGTTGCATCCACAGGTTGCGGAGAATCCCTACGTCCATGTTGGACGTGCCGATGGGCTGTTGTATTTCGCGCAACAAGGCTGAGGGCATTCTATCTCCTAATTGCAGATCACTAAATAGTTGCTACAGACGGACCTTATTAAAATTCGTAATTAGCTGAATAATAGCCTTCTCAAGAGTCTCGTATTTTTTTACTAGAGGGTGCAAAGTATAATGTCACTCACCTGCGTGGATATACCCTGAGGAATGCAAGATATTAGCTGATTATACATAGCGAAATCAGAAGAAATCTTAAGAATATAAAATACGGATTCTAGGTGCAAAAACCATAATAAAGGATCATTCTTTCAAAAAGGGGGAGGGGTAAGGCAACAGAATTGACCATGCCAGGCTGGACGGCGTTAACCGCGCATGGTGTCGGCTTATCCTCTAGCTAATCCATTGCAAAAGGGAGATAAAAAAACGTGGTAGGTGAGAAAATAATAAGATTACAAGTACTGAATCACAAAAGCACTGGAAAGGGCTCACCAGAAGGAAACTGCAAAATGTCGGACGGCGTGTTCCTGACAGGTGGTCACAAATTGTTGGGCGGACCCTGGGATGCTAGTCGGTAAGCAATGACACGTATGACGTATCAAATAAGACAGTATAGAAGTCGAAGGCGACTGAACCCAACGTAAATTGTGCAGGCTACAAGAATAGGAAGCAAATCAGACAGAGGAAGAAAGGTGCAGCGAGGTACTCACATAAACGTTTTGTGACAACGGACGTGCAGTCAGTAAAACCAGTGGACGTTTTTAAAGTTAAAACAACCATAAAATCCAACGTTACAAGATACTGAAAGCACATGTTTTCCATGCACTACAAACGTCCGGTAGTATACCAACTTTGAAATGCCCCTTTAAAGGTGGATAATTATATATTTGAACAAATATCTGTAGTCCATGCACTGAACAATACCGTTGATGGCTAATTATCCTAACGAACCTAATTAGGTTAATAGCGAATTCTACAGTTTCAGATACTATGGCCTTCACTAACCACCTTTCAACTAGGATGGTGCGGAAGGCTTGGTTTGCTTTTTCCACCTCAATCAACCTGGCTCTCGCTTCGCCACCTTGACAAATTAATCGCTTTGGCTAGTTTTGTGCTGTTAGTCGGCTGTACTTCCTTTTGTTTGTAGCAGATTTTTGAACACACGCGTCACCTCAAATTGTGCTTTGTTTTGCAAAATTTATTCAATGTATATAATTTCAATATTTTCGGTGCTTTTCAATTAAAGATAATACGTTCAAGCGGTCTATCGTAATCAATCGTATACGTGCCAGATAAGTGATATTTGAGCTTGCTTACACATATTGCACATAAAAACTTTAATTTGTAGTAGAGCAATAATAAGCGTACTGATGTATAGTTTTCCTTCCCTTCCATTTCTTCCCCAATGAAATAGTTGGTAGTACAATTTTGTCTGCTCTATTGAAAAGACAAATTTTTTTGCACTGTAAATCTGCTTGTCCGAATGTTCGCTTGTAAATAAGCATCCGCAGCTTGTATATTTAATTTGTTCCTTTGAATAGGATTAAAAGATCCGGCAAGCTTTCAGTAGACTTCGACATCGCAAATTCTGTGTGCGTCAATACATACGGACTTGGGAAATATGCTGTGCCGGAATATATAACATGCCCCAGAGAAGAAAAGCTGTGGTGTTGAAACATATATAATGCTTTTCCGGCCTAGACTGTGCTATGTAGCTTTGAATTAATGAGATGAATACATCAAAATTGCTACAAAGTTTCTGCTACTCACGAGTAATGTAAAATTGAATGCCTGCTCCTAGTTTTAAATGCTACGGACATAACGTTAGGCGAGAGGACGTGGTCATTATGCAGGCTAGCCACTGTCAGTGACAGTGGATGATAAGTTGTGGCATATCAAATTAGCTTGAAAATTATGGCGCTCAGACGAAGTCCTTTATGGCTCAGTGGCTATAGCCACTGGCATCTGCATCTAGCTGTCATGGGTTCGCTTCCCAGTAAGGGACAAAGTGAATGCGGACCACTAGCCAGCCCCAATGAAGCAAAACGTATCTGGTGCATTTCCGGAATAGAGCGTGATCTGTAACTTGTAATCTACTGGGATAAATATGTTAAATTTTGTTATATCTTACATTCTGCTACTCACTTGTACTAACACAAGCTAAGATGGGAAAAACTCCATGCACTGCTAAATCAGGACTCTTGAATAAACCTCTTATGAGCAGCAGGTCATTTACTGGGGCACAACAGAATGTTTTGCGTATACATTCTTAAGTACAAGGACAAGTCGGAAGAATACGCTGAGATTAATGACTTGTTTTCTTTATGCACCGAAGTAATATGTTATCAAATATAGCCTAAAGGAATATTACAGTATTTAACAAAGGTTGATTGACCCTGCTATTTCTCTTCCGATTAGGTCCTTAACTATATCACAACGCTTGATTATCTGCTAGGGCTAAAAGCACTACCGTGACAACAGCATTCCATCTAGCCAAAGCTAATATTTTGAAGCTAACTCCGTATTTTATACATTCTAATTGTGTAAATGATCAGTGACAAAAGAATAGCGCCCAGTAAAGTTAATTAGTGCCAGTTGTAGCAAAAGCCAAGAGGAACCCTATTTTAAATGATTTTAGATTGGTTATGATTCCCACTAAGTTGAGCTTTTCTTAGTGACGAATTAACAAGTCATTGCTACCACGATCTTAGCGCTTACATTCAAGGTCCAATTTCCGTGTGCAAACAACCTTGCTGCTACAGAGGCGTAATAAACTATCCTTTCGTGTGCATTTTCAATAGTACAACTATATCGTTTTTGTCAAAACACTGAAAACTTATACATATTTCCAAAAGATGAATAGCTGAATCGACTAAATGTGGGTTAAATTAATTTAATATTATCGAGCAGTATACTTTTCAACAGACAATTGAAGCATTGAAAATATTCCAAACTGTAAAATTTTGCATACATGTACGTATAAAATAAACTGTGTTTAACAATCAAATTAATGAAGAAATTACTTGGACACTCTATGGGTTGATTGGAAAGCGCTCCATATAGACTTCCCTCAAATGTAATATAATGACTGGAATAGTGTCCCCTGCTATCAAGTTTATTTTCCACGGTCTGACGTCCATGAACTTAGCCGTTATTTTAAAAGAATATTTGAAACAATTTAAGCCAATATTTAGTAACAAATGTTTGGCATCGTCCGTTCTTACTAACTGCCAAACCGGAGCCCTTGCTAGTTTTAATGACGTACCACAATGCCCGGGTTTCAGTTTGGCTAGGATTGTGCTTGTTCCGGATAAAGTAAACAACAACAATGATGAAAATAGAATAAGTCTGTGTGTATCTCTCTATTTCTCTCTCCGTTGATGTATTTTGCCCGTTAGTGTGGGGCCCCCGGGTGGGTGAACAGGTTTGCGGGGTCGTTTTGTTCCTCGAAGGGTTGGGGTTGAGGGTGGGTTGATGTTGGGTGGTTTTGTTGTTAGTGACTTGGTGTTTTTCGGTGGGGCTTTGGCCTATTGATTATGTTTGAGGGTATGTGTTCTGTTTTTGGGGTTGGGTATGCGGAGGTTTTGTTGTTTATGCGGGGCTGTGGGTTTTATTGCCGAGGTGGCGGGGAGTTGTCCCGGTGGGGGGGGTGTTCGGTTTCGTTGGTGTTTGGTGTTGTTGTCGTGTTGCGGCGAGTTGTGGGTGTGTTTCGTTGGATCTTTTGCCA
>OX104065.1:112762753-112780585 GCA_944474145.2 Dicrocoelium dendriticum
CAATGAGGTACGCAAACCGTCGCACCACGTTAAGGTCCAGTCTCGTTGCGACGGCCAGTAACGGGTGGACATCTTTCTGTAAAGCCTGCAGCCGGTGGGCAGGTGGACCAGTTGGAACCTAGTGGAGGCTACTTTTTCCTTGCTTGGATGAACACACGGAGCTGGCACATATGTTTACATTTGTTCAAATCATATACTATGTTCAATTTCTTGATGTTGATCCCGTCTAGTAAAAAAGAGTATTTCCCGCAATTTCGACCATTTGATAGGGTGTGCACCATTTTTATCATTATTCATGACAAATGTGTATTATGGATGTTAAGTATGCCACAAACAATGCCAGTAAGAAATTAAAACATTATACAGAAGTATCAACATCATTATCAATGCAACGCTGTGGTTTTGAATATAATTTTATTATATGTTCTGGTTGAAAGTAATAACAGCCTCCTGAGAATGCGGTTCAGAGGTTTGCACCTTAGGATGAGGGAAGCTTAGCCAAACTAATGTAAATGAATAGCGTATGTCGCATACAATTTAAGATATTTAGTCTGTCCATAACATGTTGCTGAACATCTATATTCCCCGAAATCAAATTCCTAAGGGTTTTTAATTATTATTCGATGTTTTCGGCGTGTATATAAAATAAAATATATGAGGGTGCGAAAATCCTACCAAGCGTTTCTATCACATTTTATGTAATATACCAATTCACCGTTACAAGCCAATGAGGAAAAATTACGGATAACACTTAATATTTATGCGTGTGAACAATTATATTTTTTGCGTCCTGCCATACAAACCAATCGGATGGGGATGGCCTTTATTGTTACTGCGTGAAATGATGAATCATTCTCGCACAAAATATTTGCATGACATTGACGCATACATTTGTTAACGCAACTCATCGAATGTCATGAATAGTAATGACACGATTTGCTTTTTAAATTAATATGTTCTGCTTTCATGCTGACGGCTGTCCGTATCTGATAAGTAAAGCTGATGCGAATGGAGTTCAGCGATAGAAGTGCTTCTATCATCCGGCAACCAATTAATCCGTTATACTGTCGTTTGATAATGCCAGCAAAATGAGACTGATATTTATCCAAAAGTTAGATGTTTGCTCTTCCATGGCAAACGCTGCCCCATTGTGCATGGGCATTGAAATAATTAGAATAGAATGGAGGAAGCAGCGGATAATTAGATGAAGCGAGCATAAAGGTGCAACCGATTCATATATATATATATATATATATGTATATATACTGTTACTTAGTCAAGTCAGACGTTGCAGCTATGTGAGTTTTGTTATCTTTTAATTTAAGAAAAAAGTTACATGAAACAGTTAAAAAATGCGATTAGAAACATCTGTCCTGAGGCTGCTTGCGCATCATGCCAGCAGTGCCGTTCCGAAAATCGTACATGGAAATGAAATACCATTGTCAAGTGACATAAATTTGCAATGTAAAGTAAAGCACTATTTCTAAGACAAGCTGAGGATGAAAGCTACTCGGTTTTGAACATCAAGCTCCGGTTCGATAAGGCTAATGGCATCACTCTTACTGAAGTGGATGATAAGAAAAATTAAATGCCACAGCATAACGTCGAATGATGAGCTGACGTTGATACGGTGACCTAAGGTGAATTAGTGCCCGAAGGTTAAAGAAGCTGGCGGTTATGTGTGACCGCGTATCCTGAGATTGGCATGCATGTTGAGACAAATCGTGTTAGATCCAGGTTCGAACGTGCACCTTCATCCTGCGGTTCATGGTCTTTTGAGTTCTGACTCGGTATCTAGCTTGGCATTTACAAACGCATTAATATGCACAATGTGATTTGGCCCCTATAGTTTGACTTCACTTAAGTGTAGGCACTGACAACGTGTGTTCGGTAGATATTGTTGATTTTGGCAGCCCAGAAGGCCCGCCGCGTGGCAGCAATTAGTCCCCTGGTGGTCCTCAGTGTAAAAGGTCACGCTTAAATGGAAGGTTCATAAATGCGCAATTTTACTCGTGGTGGACGCTTGATCTCTAATTCGACTGCCTTGACTTTATTTCTCGATGAATATTAAAGGGTAGCTATTTACAACTATTGGGCTAGTACTCAGTTAAAGTTCGTCTGCCTGACAATCAGTTACCTGCATCCACACATAATTCACTTGTGCGAAGCTAGTAAAATAGAGATACTGTCCCCATTACGAGACTTTTCTGGAGGCCGTCTTTTACTCCGCATGTTTTCTTTGCGCTTGCTGAGAACTTCCAAATAAAGGGGTTACTTCCTCTAAAATTCACAAAAGACCCTTAAGTTTGTATTCACAGTATTTAGATGAGTCGCTAGCTGTGTAATCTGCTGTTCTGAAAATATTTGTTAGTTTGTTATCCACAAATCGTTTTTTATGTCACTCCATTTGTCTATCATCGGTATGAATGATCTTCTAGTACAGGGTCCAGTGGAGTGTGCATGGCTACCACATTAATCTGATACTACGGTGTGTTTAGGGAGTGACATTCGACATTTAGCGTACACAGCAACCACTATTCCTTTAATACTTCAACGAGTATGGTTAGTGAGCATCCAAAATTATCTGCTAATTCACAGAAGTAGCCAACGTTGTGGCGAAGCAGGATATCAGTAAAAGGGATTCTACATCTAATGTACTCATCACTGCATAGAACATTTTAGTCTTGTTGGGTTTATTTTCAATACCTAGCAATCTTTGTAGTCGGAATGAATGAAGTATGTCTGAATGGGAACAGTGCTTTCACCAACCCGTGAGCTAGTCTATTCTGGTGCGCGTTTAGTATTTATATGATCGGTCGGTTCGTAAGTGTTTAATAACCCATCCAGCTATGGCATAGTTGAGTGAGCCTGCATTAAGCTGGTATAATTTGCAGTGTCGCGCACAAGATACAACAGTGGCGTTTTTATTTGCTGAATAATGGATGTTCTAAAGTGGTCAAAGCTTGCGCTTATTCAAGTCGTTTACATGTACTTTCGTCACTCAGTTTGATGCTCATCTGCTTAGTGTGTTAGACTTTATTCCTAATTGCCTCTCCTGATTAACTATATATTTGACCCTCAGTTCGCGTAGCGCTCAAAGATACTAACTATTTTTCACGCCGTTTTATTGGCATAGGTTTCACCTTATATACAATATCAGCCAGCTTGTTTCTATACACTCTAAGCTTACCCGTGCTAGTTGGTTGTAGTTGCTTTAATTACAAAGGACGTTCTTGAACTGAACTTAATAGAATATTTATTTGTCACTGAGGAACTTTAAACCTTGGCCGTACTGATAACGCTTTCAAATACTGCGCGTCTAACTTTATATTTGACATATTAATTACTAGGTTATAAGGACAGCGAATACCTGATTTATCATATTGTCGACTATTAACAAGTTTTGAACCTAGCTAGTTCATTCCGTTTATGTAAGATTAATGGTGGCTTTACAATAATAAGTGAATGCAATCCGCAGCATAAGGCTAAACGTGTAACTACTAGTGGCTGGTGTGAAAAAACACGTCTCAACATGTGAATATACCACATTCATGCACAATTCTGGATAGGCGTTCACATAGACCGCCACTACCTTCGATCGGTTGACACTTAACCATCTCAAAGTAACGGATGGAGATCAGTACGTCATTCGGAATACTGCTTTGCCATGCTCATTTGCTGAGAATGTTGCAATAAGACTGATCAAACAGGAGCTTTGTGTTCAAAAGCAGGTATCTCTCAGCCTCAGGGTGCCTTTGAACTTGGGTGGTGATTAACGTTTCTTCCTTTACTGGGTTTGAATGTTTGCATCACTTGACGATTGTATTTTTTGAGTTAAGCTTTTGAGCACAAGAGAGACTTTACGAAATATCTTCTAGCAGGTCTCGTCTTCTTACATTTCTTATCATGTTATAAAATCATTAAGATTTTAATTAATTGCAGCAAGTATTTCGTTGCTTTGTCTTTGCTTGTGTTGAACGTCATATGCTTCGCTCCAATAGGTAATCATATGAGCTTCATACGCGCTAAATATACAGATTTTACCATTTGAGAGTCAAACCCAGTAAAATGATTTGAAGAAGCTTGTAGTTTTTTGCGTTAAACTCCGAATATGCTTAAATTTTATCAAGCGCTTTTGTGTGCGATCACGTTCGGAAAACTTGCTTTATTTATGATCAAATCCATGGAAGTTTGACTGAGGTGTATAAAATTAAATATTATAATATTTGACAACTTGGGACACTGGCAAAACACATGGTATGATCAATTTGTGCCAAGTAATTGTATTTTAGGAACGTTTTTAAGGTTTTACAGACTATTGGTTAAATGAATATTCACGAGTTCAAGAAATTAAGGTTAATAACAATGAGGTTTCTGGAAAATAATTTTAAATGCACTTATAACCAGTAGTCTAAGCAAAGTAATACGGCTGACCATAGAACAGTCCGTCTGTTGCCGTATTTACATGGTTTAATTTAGCTGGAGGTTTTATCCACAATTCCCCCGTTTCACCTAGATACATGCTAAAGTGGTCTTACAGCAAGTAAATCTTCATCATGTTGGCTTCTTTATTTTACCGCTGTTATAAGCAACGGACCACTATAATACACATGTTATGCAATGCAACAAAGTAAACACCGTAATAACCCTCAGGGGCTGTTGTTACAGGTACAGCTATCCAGACCGTTCCGGCATCCGCCTCATTCGTGTGCTGCGTGTTCTTTTCTTTCCACAATGCCTGTGGCTATTCGCTGGTGTGAGTGACATTAATAAGCAAAGTGCTACTATCCTTCACATGAGGTGATCAGCACATCGTGCCTAACAGTAAAAGACAAAAATTGTCATGGAATGTAATGAGTGCTACAATATTAAATGATACATTCTTTTATGGAATGAGATGCAGTCTAAAGGTTGTTTGAATCAGTTAGTGCAATCAATCGAATAACACAAGCATTATACTTATTTACACACAGAGCAGCTCCTGAAATTTTTTCGGATGGTTCTCTTAATTAAATCTACTGGAAAACTGAGAAAGCATAAATATGTGGACTTTGTGAAGCACGGAACTCTGTTATGTGTAACTGAGTGGTGGCCTCTGTGAAAGACTAGAAGATATTTAGTATTGTAGAACATATACATAAAAATGAAATGGAAACTACGCACAACACCTTCCCGTTTATATTGATAGATGCAACGTTAGGCTGAAAAATCCAGACATTGGAAAATGTAACCCAATGATACAGTTATCTACGTAGAGTAGAAGGATTTTGGTGAGTATTTTTGTTCGTCGCAGTCAGCCGACAATTCGGATAAGTCAACTACCTATCCGGAAAATCACCAGATGGACGTTTCGCCCCATTGGGGCTCCTAGTTGTCGCGCGACCTTCGGTCGTCAACGGAGGATCGAACCCATGCCTGCTAGTGGCTTGCGCCAACTAGCCCGCAGCTTATGCAACTGCGCCATGGAGGACGGTAGACGACCATGACGAATTGTTGGCTAACGGCGATAAAGCCCGACCCATCCTCCATTGCAATGCAGGCACCTGCCATGCAGATGAGAGAGGTTGGACATCTGGCGTCAGGACTTCCCGTTTACGGCAGCTGTGAATCGATATAGCACTTAGGAATCCATAAAGGCGAAGTTGTAATACATTTAAATAGGATTATTTCGGTGAATATCTTTGTTGTTCGTCGAAAGCTGCCAACCATTCGGATAAGTAAACTACCTATCCGGAAAGCACCAGATGGACGTATCGCCCTATTGGGCCTCGTCAGTGTTGCGCACCCTTCGGTCACTACTGAGGATTGAACCCATGACTATTAGTGACTTGCGCCAACTAGCCCGCAGCTTATGCAACTGCGCCATGGAGGACGGTAGACGACCATCATGGATTGTTAGCTAACTGCGATATGGTCCGACCCATCCTCCATTGTCGTGCATGCACCTGCCATGCAGCTGACATGGGCTGGCCTTCTGAAGTCAGGAAGTCGGGAAGTCCTGACGCCAGTAGGCCAACCGCTGTCATCTGCGTGGCAGGTGCATGCACGACAATGGAGGATGGGTCGGGCTATATCGCAGTTAGCTAACAATTCGTCATGGTCTTCTACCGTCCTCCATGGCGCAGTTGCATAAGCTTCGGGCTGGTTGGCTCAAGCCACTAGCAGTCATGGTTTCGATGCTCCGTAGAGGACCGAAGGATGCGCACCACTGACGAGCCCCAATAGAGCGAAACGTCCATCTGGTGCTTTTCCGGATAGGTAGTTGACTTATCCGAATTGTCGGCTGATTGCCACAAACAACAAAAATACAGTTAGCTCTGTGGAAACAAACATCTCGTGCGAAAAACGAGGGTTTTAGTCATCTAAATCAAATCCATAAGGACATTCCTTGACAATTCTGATCTCAGTGTATCTGTGGCTATTTCCAATTTATGAATGCAATGTTACGCCTTCCGTAACTTCATCCATTACAGGCGTTCACGCAGTCATTTGGAAATATGTTATATGACAAAGATTATCGAATAACAACATTGTCAGCCGATTGAATTTTTTTGAACATAATGCTATTAAATTTTGCCTTGGTTTCTTTGCGCAAATTGATGTCATTTCTTTTAGTTTTAATACAGCATTTGAGCAAGTTTTATTTTTAGTAAGTGTGTAAAGATGCAGTAAAGTGTAAACTTTATTTGAATTGGCTTTAAAAGACCATTTTGCATAGTAATACATGGACCCATACTTGATAATGTAAAGGAAAGCTTATGAAACGTTTGCTGAATGACCGGTGCACTTGTTTATGCCATACGAACACTTACTCCACAATTGCAGAGATCAAGATTCCATAAGATTTTACTGGAGGTGTTTACATTTTGTACGTGGCGTCAATTGATTCAACAAATAAATGTTTTTGGTAAAAGCTCAATGCATAGACGTACTTGAGTAGCAGTATATCCGGCATGCCCCGTGCAGATAAGTACATTTTGTCAGTAGTATCATAGGTCAAGCCTAGTATGACAGTGAGGCTTTGGTTTCCAGTGCATAGTAAGCCAACCTGGTGTGATGTTATATTATTAGAATACCACGTGACATTTTCAAGTTAGACTGGCCTATTCTACTTGGGACACAATTAATCACATATACAAGTCACGCTGGATTGACATGGGATTACATGCACAAATACCTATATTTTACGGAATGCAAGCTGTCAAAAACCACATTTAACTGTAGTATGAGTGGCAAAATGTGCAGCGTTTTCTGTTGTTTCTCGCTGTTATTGGCTAGCGTGAGTGTGATCGTTTTATTTGGAATCTGATAAAATGAGTTTGGTTTATGGGGTTAGAATCGACACAAAGTAGCAGATTTTGCATGTGTCATTTGTAATTATCATGTACAACTGGTATGTATTCGGAACAGGATCAAACGCCTTTTCCATTTCAGGGTAGAAGTGCTTTCGTTGATTAAAAACAACCAAGCAAACTAAGCAAAATATTGGCATTGTATCTGACCTCTTCTACCTGAAATCCTGCTTACGATGCCGAGTTGTGAATGGTTGATATGAGATTACATCATCAAAAATCAAAGTTTTTACTTTGTGTGCCGTTTTATCATCTTAAATATAGTATAATTATAGCTGATTGGACTGTAGTCGCTCGTTTCGTGCAATGATTCTCATTTGCATTAAGAAAAAACGTCGTTGTTTATCCACTCTGCCGGTTCAGCACCGGCTCACATTGGTTGAGAATAATGAGTAGAAATTATCGTACGTTACCAGAACTCCAGTTTCTCTGGTGTTTTATGGTAGATAGTCAGCTTCAACCTACAAAAATAATTAGCCGAAGGAAATAAAACCCTTATTGTCAGGAAGGTTGAGTTCACTGTGTAGAGCTTATTACCAGTATAAAGCGGGAAGTTATCTACAGAAGGTCAATATTTGTTTAAACTATGGAGGAAAACGTGTTACAAAAAGCGTTGGTGGTGTGAGTCAAATCAACGGCTATTTTGTTAAAAGTAACCTAAACGGATGTGAATTCCTTGGCTTAGTATCCGTCTTGCATCTGATTAGAATTTGGGATTTTATTATACCTGTTGGTCGCGTACCTTCACTGATACATGCGCTTGCTATTCTTACATTTCCCTGGCTCGACCATATTCCATTTGTGCGGAAATATATGAAGAACGCTTCCGTTTATATTTAACGAATGCAGCGCCGCTGATATCTGTGGGCAATTTGTTGTTATTACGTGTTATTTTTTTAAGAAGAATACACAAATAAAAAATTGCAAAAGCGTTCAACAAACTTTTAAACTTTTAATTAAATCACTTACTGCCAATGTTCTTTCAATATTCAGGAAAAACACCTTGCAGTGCTGCGACAACAGGAAAGTGTAAAACAAATCTAATTACAGAAAATATTTTATCTACAACATAGCAATAAAGATTGAGTGGATGCAGTGTAAAAGGATGTCATTCCGAAGGTGAGTTGAGCTATATTGCGACTGCGTCCAAGTAATTTTTTTTATCAAGACAGCTATAATCTTGGATAAAACTAGCATAAAGAAAGGGTATGTTGTGTACATCAATGGAAAAATAAGAAAGATATTTGCCTTGAACAATAAGTAAGTGGCCTGCCCGATGTCAGTTGTTGAACTAGACAACCATGACACCGTGGTAAATCTGTACCTCTATAAATATGAATATTCAGCATCTGGACTTGAATTACAAAGCTACATAAGTTAACTTGTTATGCGTTTGTTTTAAAAGAATATTGTGGAAAGAAATACTAAAGGTAAAGTAACACAGTTAAGCTGGACCATGAGTTAAAGCTATTTTTGATACAATTGTTGATAAAGACTAAATTACATTTTTGAGAAACAACTGTATCTTTCCATAAAGGTGCGAACCAATCTAGTAAATTTGAGCTGATTACTTTGTAGAAGTTTCACTCAAAATTTCTTACATTTCTCATTTACTAAACTGATGCGATATATCGGTCCAGTCTACTAACAAATATCAATCGGTTATTACCTATTAATAAGCAGCGTTAGTTAATCACAACCATCTCAGAAGAACGTTGGAGGAACTGTGGTCCATTAGGTACTCAACTGGGATATATACAATACGGTATTGTAAACAACGTCTTTTGATAGAATTACATAAAATGCGTGAAAGCAAAATGTAAATGACTTGAGGACGAGGTAACAAAATTGTTACATTTATGTTAACAAAACTTAGGCTGGATCTTGTGAAATGCCTTGTTATACATTACCGCAAGCTAGAAAATATTAAAAATGCGCAATAAATACGTTGCAACTCTATATTGAACAGCGTTAGTTATTCTCAATTTAGACTGTTTGGAGCCAGTCAAATGTATGATTATAACTAGAATAAAAAACATCAGAGTAATAGGCCAAAATCAGGTGGCAATATGGTTAGACAGGTGATTGTACCAAAAGAAATACTTTGACAACGCAAATAAAGAAATGTAGGTATAGTTAATACAAATCAATACAAGCATTTAAGGGCCCGATCGGGTAATACATAAATATGTAGAACGATACTCACAGGCGAATCAGTTGCGTCGCCATTCAATTAGGATAGTGACAATGAATGCAAAACAAACCTTGACTGGAATGGAACGATGATCGCTGGCTTTAAACCGATTTCTCACACATGTTATTAGAAAATATCTTTCACAAAAAATAATTATAGTAGCTAAAATGCACTAGGTCCCAGGAATCCCGGACCCTGTTAAGCCATTTGAATTAGAGTGGGATAAAAATCACAGTTTGATCAAATTATATACCACCTGGAGGCTGATGCTTTTGCCAAGCTCGTGTCCTAGTGTGCAGGCATGTATTTCAGGTGTTAGCTTGTTCAATTCACTGTCTAACTGTCAAGAAAATGTTTCAACAGTCTCCTGATCTTGGACTTTCTTTCCACTACTGAATTATGGTTACCTCGAGTGTATTGTAGACTGCTGATTACACTAATAACATGTTGAGGTTCCAAGCATGTGTGCTTTCTGCAAGCTGTTGAATATTATTAGTAGATTATACTGGATGTCCCGTAGCCATAGCAAAGGATGCTCAATATTTTAACATCTATTAGGATATTTCAGTTTTGAGGATTCAATTCGGAGATATAATGTGTATTCTCACTGTACTTTTTCCAGTGGAATGCGGTCGTGAATGTTAGAGCTGCTATACAACATTTGACGATATTCCAACATGAATGCAACCAGTGTAATAAAAGCATGAAGTATAGACGCTCGTAAAGTCCTAATTGTCAATCTAATGTTTTGTCTTAACCTGGAGTTGGCGTGTCCTAACTGCTCAAATAATATACAGTGTATTGGTGCTTAACTTTGTACTGCTATTACGTGGTTTATCATCAACGGTCAGGCCGCTATGAGAAAATAGCACATGTGACACCTTGTTTAAAGTTGACAGCAGATAATGCCGTAGTCCACTTTGAGCATCAGGTTCCGAGTGCATGAATACGGAGTTGCGTCATACTTGCTGTCTCATTTGAGGAATCCGGACGGAATGCCTGTACGATTTTAATATTTTGGAAAGCTGTTTGGTGTAACAAATCGCACTGCGTCGATTATATTTAAGACATATATTAAGCAGAGTAGCTGCCAATGGATACTTTCAAGTAGTACAACACTGGTGGCAAGTGTATTCTCAGTAATTTATGGTGAATATATACAACCCGCATTTGATTTGTAACTTATGTACAGCACCAAAGAAGCATGAATTAATCTATCCTTTCGAATTGCCTTTCTCCTGTTAGATTTCATCAGACACTGTATCAAATACCTAGAGCTTGTTGAAGCGAAACAGATTTGCTTATATAAACTGGTAATATAACGAAGCTGATTGTTTTAAAAACGTCAAGTTACACGTTAGGTAAAAATCAATTTTTGGCAATGCTTTGATGAGAGTGACATAGTTGTTCTCTAAATCGTTCAGTAGTTCATTAGTGTCTGATGGGATTAAAAGACGAACTTTACAAGGTCCCCAGGATGGCAAATGCCCATGAAAAGTAAAATCATATACTTTTCAAACTGGAACGTGGATCATCAGTAGTAAAGACCTCGCACTTTATCACACAGTTGGGTAGCGTTTAGCACTAAGCTGAAAGTCTGGAATTCTCTCGAATGTCGCGATGTCTTGTGCTTTCTCCACATGTGTTAGTAGTGTATTCCGGTGGGAACAGATTCTAAGAAATTAAAAATACCTTTAAAATTCAAAAAATAAAAGTTGGTTTTTCTAGTTTTAGTTGTTGGCCTAGGCATCTTTTGTAAGGGGCAAAGGTTAGAAATGACGTACATAGGTGCTCGTATTCAGTTAGTAGCCGGTTGCGAAAAGTGCTGTACCAGGATATATTTGTTGATGGAGCTGATCTGCCCCCTCAACATGTGGCCCATTGCAAGGTTCAGTAGCAGCGGGTTACTTTCTGCCCAATCGTTAATCCGGTCCAGATCGTTCTATAGATAGGTACGGTCTGATGCGGCGCAACTTTCTGTACGGATATTTTGCATCATCCGCAAAAATCGGGATCAAAGATAAAATGCTTTCTGCGAGGTAATTAATGTAAACAGAAGCTATGGCGCGTAGACAGCGAAATTCCTCGGTACATCTATGGATACGCACAGGCTTTCGGATTGAGTCTTAGCTATTCTTACATTAATGGTCCTGTCTTGTAAGTACTTATTCAACCTGGACAGCAGGGAACCATTGATACCATAAGCAGCAAGCGTTTGGATGAGATTGAAGTGATTGACCATGTCGAATGCCTATAAAAACTAACTAAACCATAAATAATTGGTCTCATTCATCAGCTGCCCTGGTCCATGAATACCGGGCGAAGAGAACATTGGCGAAGCAAGATCGTCTGCTTCTGAAACCATGCTGGACACTGTACCCTATTTAGAGACTTTCAAAATATCGCGTTGGTTCAACTGCGATTATGGATTCCATCGCTTTTGCTAACACAGGTAGGAGTTTACTCGATCGCTGATTGGCATGACCCGATATATTTATTTATTTGTATTTCGGAGTGATGCTTCCAGGTTTCCAACCACCTGAGTGTTCCTCAGTCGTACACATCAGGGGAAAGTGTTGTAAGATGTACTGCTTTGGTGACAGCGTGAGTATTAAGTATCTTTTGACAGACGTTATCGATTCCTGGATCACTGTTTTACCGGCGAGACTGTACTTGGTTTGTTGCGGTCTCTTAGTTGAAGGTGAAGTTGGTTAAGCCGACGGCATCTGTTGAGAGTTAATAAAGCAAAGGTTCCATGGTGTTTGTAGCCACTGAGCCAATCTGCAGAATTAGAGCGTTTGCGGTATCTAAAACAGTGGTCGTTAAGCCACTGGCCATCTTAGTCTGGTGGTATTCCAGGTTCAAATTTTCTTGTATAGTTCACATACCTGTATAGCAGTTTGTTGTTACTCACAAATTTGAGTACTTTGGTCTGCTGTCAATCATACTTGTCTGTCCTAATAAGTGGCGTAAAGAAGTTTCAGATTCTTTTGAAATTCTGCCATTTTGGTATCACATGAGCTGAGCGTAGGTGGCTTCCAAGTCCCATCATTTCTATTGATCAGTTTACTAGTTCTGCTTCGGATCCAAATGTTGGTCCTGCGCAATACTGTTAATGGCAAAAGTTATGTAGCTGATCGTATGACCCAGTTAACTTTACCTTTTATTTCATTCCTTGCGTCGTTCGTAGAACTGAGTCTGTAGGACCCAGTCAACGGTTGTCTCTAGGTTGTGCATCTGGGAACAGTCAGTAACGGTTCGTTGGTTTTGCGTTTTTTGTAAACCGAACTAGAGCAACACCCATAACCAAAGATTAGGACCGAATGATCGCTACTGCCTAGTGGAGAGTTGTGTGTGATTGAATCAACCTTAAATTCTTTTCTTTGTCACGATTAGGTCCAGTAATTATGGCTTGTTTCAACCGCAGTGTCTGCTTTGCGTATGTACAGGGTTAAAATATTTTCCTTATAAATGAATGCTAGGAGTTTACCTTTAAATTATGGCCCATGAGGGGACGCTGGGACTATTGCAAGGACTTCGAATTCGCCTAGTGTAAGACACCATGAGTACGTTTTGAAACGGCACAGCTGAATGCATTAAACGGAATGTCCTCACTGTCAGCGGAGGATTTCGTTTGCACGTAATAAAACCACTTATAAGCAGAAATCACGCGCCTTCTTCTCTGATCCACCATATCGACCTGCTGCCTACAGTCGGCAAAATAATGCGCTAGAAATAACTAGGGAATGTTCGATAAGCATCTCACGTTTAAGATAATTTCGACAGTACATGGCAACACCGCCACCACAAGATGAAGTATCACTTCTAATGATTGACATATCCCTGAGTTCAATACCTGCATCTAGCATGTCGTTTGAATGCCAAGTTTCAGTCAATGGTACGAGGTCCGCATTTGTGGCTTAATGTCAACGGCTCAGTTCTGGTAGCTTAGAGTAGAGGCATTGAGCGTTAGTGTAGCAGCATTGTATTTGTTGATGAATTAGGAACACTGTTGTATGCGAGTGGCGGGCAAAAATAGTGCCGGTCCACTGCTGCTTTAAAACGTTTATCTTTTCCCTTTTACTGGTCCGAGGCAGGAACCCCCTAGATTGACTCATCTGCAACTGAGGTCTGTACTGCTTGAAGGAATGGTCTTAAGCATACTTCTGCAGGCCCTAGTTTCTTGTTGTCATGCCACACCTGCATTGTCATTTTTACCATCTCTTGCATAAATAGGGTAATTTTCAAAATCTTTATCCCGCTGCCTTTTTTAGTTTGGTGTGACAATTACGCAGATGACCAAAAATGCGACGACATTTTACATCTTATATAGTTTCGTGGTGCATCTCCACTAGTTGATGTCATGCTTTCTTTGTTCACTTTTATCATTAGAATTTAATTCTGGTACACCATGACACAGTGCCACTTCCATCCTCTCACTTTTATGACACCTTAGGATCAGACTATCGCTTCTGTCTTTTTGCCCTAGACCAGTCCGGAAAAATGGGGGCACTGACAAGCTTTTACTGGAATGTGGCTTGCCAAGAGAACATCTGCTAGCTATCATGTGTTGCGAAATGTTACTTGCAGTAGCCGAGGTTCCCCTACCTGTGGACATGATAGAATTCATGACAGAATTGTGAAACTAGTTGGGAGAAATTTCAGTCTGAGTGCACAGGTTGTCTCAGCCAAACGGTTTTGTTCCTCTGTTTGTCCACCTTTTAATGATTTACTGGTGGGTACTGGGATCTTCACACATATCGCTATCAATGCCATACTGCTTACGTAGTAAGTGCTTGTTCTGCCGTTCCTTGCGAGCGGAGGTTTATTTTACTTATCGTCCTTGGAATACATGCAATTCTGCCGCAAGGTTGTTCATTTGCAACTCTGTTACTTGCAACGTCTGTAGGAGTCTAGTGTTTTTGCCCAGCTAATTTAGGAGTTGATCGTGCATTTTGTGCGTAGCTGTGCACGCCTTGCATTATTTCGTGCGATTTGGGAAACCGTGCAATTGGCCTATCTTGATTCCTGTTCGTCACTAATATTTTTACCTTTTTCTGCACTGTGTAGCATTTATGTTAGAGCTTCGTTTGGTAACGGGTCTGGGATTCGGAATACTTAATATATTAAGCAGCAACTCCTGTTCTGGGATTTTAAATCCCAAAACAGCTATTATTTCACTTTTTCTCTGCTGACGTAACAGCTGATATTTCACACTTTTAAGCGTTTGAACTACAAAATGTCGGTCGATACGCTGTTACTTCATTATGTTTAATGTTCAGATTTGTTGCCTCGTAGGAATCGGCACAGAACGTACGCGTGGTTTTCGATATGACCTCCGTTCCCAACTTGTCTGAGCTACAATCGATCTTTGTTCGACTAGGTTCGCCTGCCCATGGCTCAATGATTGGTATGTACTTTTAGGTTGCACTAGTCACGCCGTTTGAGCTGCCTGTTGTCTGCTCCAGTCAGCGGGAACTGTGTCAGCGGTATCGATAGTGGTGTGTCACAAGCCTCAAGGGTGAAGGAAAGCATACAAATTTCGTGCAGTGAAATGCATGTAAAAATACGGTGGTAATGTGCGATGACATAAAGCCTGTATCTAGGGTATACTGCGTGCATACAGGCATAACGCGTATATGCTTTTTACTAATCAGTAATGAATCATCGATTACCGACGTTTACTGCGTGGATCATGTCCATGAAACAAATAGAGATCCGTTGTGGCTAAAGGGCACTGCCATGCATTACCTTGCTTGCGACAGTTGTATTATTCAACTTGTTTACTTGAACTAGTACCACCTGTGTTCGATTTGCAAAACAAGACCTAAAGAAGAAAGCCATGTTTCGCCGGAATTATTCGAATGCAATTTAGCCATTGAAACCCATAAGGTACTCGAGCAAATCACACGACCAAGTCTTGGTAGCTTAGAGTGGGCGACATAATGCGATCATTGGAAGTAGTTAACTGATTTAGAAATTTTAAACAAAACGTTTCGTAAGAAGAAGCATTAAAAATTCCATGCTTAAATTTGCTCTTTTTTCTGAACTGTTGTATTTAGTCCGTTCTAACATTGCTGTCGTTCCAACTTGT
Organism: Dicrocoelium dendriticum; assembly: GCA_944474145.2. Classification (NCBI taxonomy): domain Eukaryota; kingdom Metazoa; phylum Platyhelminthes; class Trematoda; order Plagiorchiida; family Dicrocoeliidae; genus Dicrocoelium; species Dicrocoelium dendriticum. Next base: position 112,778,394 of record OX104065.1, read on the forward strand.
TTTAAATTATATTAATATGAGTTATTACGTGATTATTCGTAATCTCAGACCGGGAGCAATATTTATGTCGTAACAAATACATGACTACTTTACTTTTGACCTGACATGTTGCTGCAGACTATAGATATGTTGGACATGCTCAACAATATCAATGGATGTCATTCATGTCGAATTTCGAAACCAGTTGGCGAATGTTGTTTGGATTTCTGAAATTTGAAAAAGTTTTTCGTCTGATAAAATGTTGTGAATTGTGGAGCGCGGCTAATCGACTGTGGCTGATTCCAAGCCCACGCATATACGCTAGGAATATACTTTGAAATAGACGCATAAGTGCTTGTTAAACATTTATTAGTTTGCTATGTTGTAGCCTTCAGATATTAACAGTATGATTGAGCCTTGAGTACGCATGCCTTATCTCTGCTCGAAATTGCTGGTCATTCCACGGTTTTTGAACAGATTGATAAAGGATTGTTTGACATCAGGGATTTACTTGGTTCTATATGGTAGATTGCTCCATGAGGGCAACTTATGGTTTTGCCCCATAAGTGAGAATTTATTCGTTTTGCGGTATACCAATGGTAGCTTTTATATTTTATCAGGCATATTTCTTGAAAGCATTGCTAGCGAACAAACCTATCAACAAATAAAATTGGACATGTTAAGCGATAACAATGTCTAAATTAAAATAGCTTGTAAGGCTTATGTTGCCGCCATTCCCAAAATGATACCAAAGTTGCAATGGTATTCAGTCACCTGCAAGTCTACATAGCATGATACTATATATACGCCAAAATATCTGCAACGGGATCTCTCGTGGTAAATTGAAAATTTATCTCCTAGACGCACACATATGAGCTATATTTCTTGTAATCGGCGTAACTTGTGATTAATATCAAAGTGAATGGGAACCAGACGTGACAGCCTACCTCCTGCCATACATATTTTATGCATATATAAAATATCTCATTGGCAAACCTGTAATCGCACCATAGGCATCAAATGAAGCAGTGGTGGATTATTTGTGTGCGATCTTCAAGTATAAGTACTATGCCATTTAATGCAAAAGGTTTATAATTTTAGTTAATCCACATACTTTCATTTAAATAACTCAATCTGTTAGATCTATCGTCACAAGAACAGCAAAAATACCTAGCTTTTTCAAGTCTAGGTTTTTGATTGCGATATATTGATTACTTTTTATTTAGGTGCTGCGAGTTCACCAAGCAGTGAACATATTTAAACCTAACGCTGCATACATCTTAACACTATCCAATCATCCTAAAAGCTCTTTGATTAATCTTTCTCCTCATCTACTGCAAATGAAATGCTTAATTATTTAGAGGGCCATTTTGGATTACATGTTGTGTGATTGGATTGTGACGCGTCATCTCAATGTGGACTGCGATCCACAATTTTTACTATGATCATTGGAACAGTAGCCGAAGCGGATGAAAATTAGATATTGTCCGTTCGAAAACACTGCACTACTTATATCCCATTGTCTACCGGGTAAATACGGGCAACGCTTCGCACAACGGTTATTGTTTAACTGAAGGGCCATTTCTGAATTATATGTTGTGTGACTGGATTTCGATGAGCAATGTCTTCGGGCGGGAAATACCCATTTTCATCTGCTTTGGCTACGGTTCCAACGAACCCCGTTAAACAATGTTCAATTCAATGTTAATCGCGGTCCACATTGAGTTTGCACATAGCCATCCAGCCCTGCAAATAGTCACTAACCGGTGTGCAGGTCGTGACTCAGTAGCTGCTGCTGTACTGCTTTCGGATACTATTCCAATAGTTGCGGGTTCAAAGCATGCTATATATACATGATGAAATCAAATGATATCGAAAAGCGTTGTGGTTGTTCAGTGTTTTTAGATGGGCAAAATCTACTTTCCATCCTTTTAGTTACTTTATCCCAACCGCGGTACATTTAGGGAACAAATTGTTGCTCTTGATTTACATGCAATTATTTTCCTAAGAGCATATGTTAATGTGATTTGATGGCACGTAGGACAGTAATCTCTTGAGCATTACTAAAGTGAAAAACAGAAAGAAATCAATATTGACAGCTATAATGTTTAAATTGGGAACCTGCGAAGTGTTGCTCATAATTATCTAGATAGACCTGCGGTGCCATAGTGCACATTATTAAAATCAATCAGTAGAGAACTCACAGTCTGTGT
>OX104065.1:112781083-112845320 GCA_944474145.2 Dicrocoelium dendriticum
ACACCAGTTCACTTGTACCTGTGGTGCGAGATACTTCAGACACACGAACAGACATCTGTCAAAGCGGATAGTAAACACTACCCTGCCTCATTACAGCGTGGTACCAACATAAATGTCAACAGTTCCATCCTAGAACACTTAGTAGAGTATGAACATAAAAAGTAAACGAAAGTGGTCTTCAAAATAGTGTATGTAGCACCAAAAGGTTGCACAAAAGGACTCAGGAAGTGCCTGCTGGCCACAGAAAAAAATTGTCATCAAGCAAATGAAGCCGGAACTGTATAAACAGCTTTCACTTACAGAAACTTCAACCCTACCGTGGCCCTAGCCTGGTCACCTGAGTTCTGGCATAATGGTAAAAGATAATGGGTTCAAATAGACATAGATTGTCACCATTCATCCGAGTGCAGCATTCACGATTAGCGTCGCATCACTAGCAATAGCTACTGCACGAATAATTATAAAGCTCATCGTCGTAATTGCCTGAAGTAATTTATCGAAAAGCAATTTCTTAGCAGTTTCCTTTTGACACAAAAATAGGCATAATTTATGAAGCTTTAATGGTGTCGCAAGTGCCAAAGTGATGTTTGCTATTTGTGAACTTGAAGCAATTTTTCTGATAAGCTACAGGTGAGTTAAGTTAATGGTGTGTCACAACCGCCACAACACACTGTTTTTAAACAGCCATTTGCAGCGTTTTACAGAGAGTACTCCTGCCAAGCGGTAACGCACCACATTCTAATTCACTGCCAACGAAATATTTGCTTGGAAGGGGGAAAAATCTGTCCACCCAATTGCCAAATGGAGGAGCTTGTTTGGATATCCAGCCAGCGAATGTTCCTCCAACTATCTATGCAATCGATGGAATACAACAAATGTCGGCTACAGAGAAGGTAATTATTTGCCTGACATAATGTGTAAGCAAGACGTAAGCCTTTGGAATAACTGCATTTTTCCAGTAACATTGAGATTAGACACAACATAGGGAAGGTATGCTTCAAAGAAACCGAGCTAATTCATCAATATCACTCACATTCAGCAAGCCCATGCCAGTCTGGAAACGTTCTAGACGCCGGCATTTCGGTCTTCTGCGTCAAGTCATTGGTGCGCCTCCCAGCGGATCCTTGGCGAGTTCCGCCCTTATGAAATTCGGATGTTGGCAGCTAGTGCCACTTCGCATGAGTGACAGCAGCGGGTCTGCTTTATATAGCCCTGCTCGGCATTCACTGCCATGCAAGTTATGAACTGTGCAGAAGACAGAGACTAGCTTCACAAACTAGGACTTTCCGCGTATCGCCTCAACACGGCACAAGGACTTGAAAGACGTATACGGACAGACACTTTCGTATATTGCTGATGTGTAGTGAGGATATTTTTATAATGCAGCTAATTCATTATGGCCACTCTCAATCAGCAGGCTAAGGCTGGTCTGCAAAATTATCAGACCCTGGTGTTTCGACATTCTGATTCTCGTCAATGGTGCGCCTCCCAAAGGATTCCTGCTGGGTTTCGTCCCTATGACTGCTGGATGTCATCAACTAGTGCCACTTTGCCATGTGTAACAGAAGGAGATCTGCGAGCTTGACAGTTGACTATGATTTAGACAGGCTCATGTTCCACTGCCTTGCAAGTTTCACCCTGTGCATTTGAGAGTGGAAAGCCTCACAAGATGAAAATTCCCGCATTTAAACATTGGCAAGGCACGAGGCTCAAATTTACGGACAGGTATTTATATATATATATATATCCGATGATTATTAAGGATTTTGGTGTAATGCCGCTAATACTTCTTGGCTACTGACTGCCGTACCGAGGTGCTGCGCTGGAAGTCCTAGCTCGTGAGGCTAGCCTCTGTCCCTGTACGGGTCGCAACTTGCATAACAGTGTAAGGCGAGCTGTTCTATACAATAGCCAACTGTCAACAACCCAAGTCAGCGGATGACATGCTTTACGAAGTGGAACTAGCTGATGACATCCAGATGTCCGGGAACTGGAATCGGCCAGGGGTCCTCTGGGAGACGCAACACCAACGAGTCGCAAAAAGTCGAAACGCGGTGTCTGGTGCTTTTTCAGATGAGCCTAAACCTGCTGGTTGAGATTATCCAGGACGAATAAGCGAATTACATCATACTCCTTACTACCTCGCAGCCTTATGTAAAACGGGTGTGTCCTTATAGCATTCAAATCCTTGTGTCTTGTCGAGGCCAGGTGCGAAATGTCCCATCTTTTAAGACAAGCCTCTGCCCTCTGCACAATTCGTAACTTGTATGATAGTTGAACGTGATCCTCACTATATCATAGGCAATTGTCAATCACTCAGATCTGTGGCTGTCCCCCATCGACCAGCGGAACTACGTGCTGGCAACCAGAAGTCATGTGAGGAAACTCGGCAGGGATCAGCTGCGAGGCGCACCACTGACTATGCGCAAGAGGTCGAAACGCCGGCGTCCGATGCTGTTCCAGAATAACCTAGGGTTGCTGATAGTGTGTGACCATGATGAATTAAATGCATTATACCAAAAGTCCTACTACTTATTATTAGTTGTTAAATGGGTCGTCCAAAACCAGGTTGCATCCATCGGATTATTATTTTTTTGTAACGCCCACAATTTTTCTTGGAAAGAGTACGCAATTTATTTGCAATCGCTTGACTGAGATATTTATTTGCTTTTCCCTTAACCCTAACATGCAACTGTCCTACAATACATAAATGTAGTCTTGCGCTTTGCGTCGTGTCCTAGCTGCGTCATTGATCATCTTCTCTCAAGCGGAGTCAGCAATCTGTCGTTGCTTATAACACGAAATCCGATGTGACAAGCATGTATATATATAAAGTGATAAATTAATTTAGTACATTAATTCAGTAGCAAAATTAATGTCTGCAATTGGTTCGAATCTGTCCTGCAAACTCCTCAGTAGGTGGCAAATATCTTAGCGATATACAGTAATCAAGAGAAAATAAGTAGAATATTTCAGCCCAAGAACATTACCGATTGTGAATTAGCAACTTCCATTACATTACTTAACACATTTTATTTGCCAAATCTGCTCAAATTCATGAACAGTTCAATGAATATGTCTCGTCGTTTTTCACAGCTTCTTGGATATCACGATGGTTATAACCCTTGCTAACACAACAGCTTTGTATTTAAGCTAGGGGCATAAACATTGTCCTTTACTACGAAAAGTTGTGCTTTCATGCTGAGCCATATGGAATAGCTTGGGCTGTGATCAAAATCTGTTGCTCTGATGTCCCCATAAAGTTACAAAATAGCTTTGCGTTTTCCACAATATCCTAAGTTTTCCAGAGGTATAGAATTATGCGCAAGCTACATTAAGATGTGACAGTGTTCCACGTCACATACATCCGAACTATCGGCCTATCAGTCATACTTGCTCTCTGTGTGGAATAATTTAAAGGACAATAAAAACCAGTAATTTGGCTTTTTATCGTTCCGGGATGTAATCAACCAACTTCTAGCACGGAGTTCTAAAACACATTGATGTATAACATTTAACGTAAAATTTTTAAACTGTATTACTCATTTCGTTGATAGTGATGAGCGCCTGCTTATTAACCATCCATTTACGCAGTGAATTCGATAATGGATAGCCAGAAATCTTCTATCAAATTTATGTACTATTGGTCTAACTGGCAATTTATATACTTTGGTATCATGGGGCTTTCTAGTCGACATCAGACAGCTGAACTACTAAGCAATATGTTCATAAGTAAACAAGCCAAATGTGCCTGTTCCATGGAGGGGCTGTGTGATGAATTTTGTTTTTGACGTGCGCTAACAACATCGTCGATTTCCTCAAACACGTCAAACTATATGTATTCGCTGATAAAAATAAGATTGTTTATAAGGTCCATTCTGACAATATCAGTAACGCAAAAGCTGACATACGAACTAAGCTGCACGAGCTGGAAACATGTGGCAGCAAAGGGAGAATTGAGCTCTCATTCTGGATATGCAACCGCTTATCCCATTGGTGCAGTCGTGCACGGATATCTTTCATGCTATTAGGTAAAACACTGACCACTTGTCCCACAATTATTGATCTTTGGCTACATTTTTCAAGCTTGATCAATTTTGCCGAGCAATTGCAGTATATTCTTGCAAATTTCATAAACCAGCAAAGTAAATACCAAAGTGCGTTGGGTTGAAGAAATCCACCATCTACCTGGAGGAAACCCCTATTCTTCTCCCTATATAATGTTGATCTTTTATATATTCCAGAGAAAATTGAGTGGACTACCACTGAACATCGCTCTGCAAAACGGCAGTTAACTGTTTTAAAATTAGACACACACTAGATCCAAATTTTTCCCAAATTTGGTTCAGATGGTGTCATTTAACTGTAACAAACCAGCGTCAGTTAGGTGCAGTTGACAGAAGCGCAAACATTAATAACCTTATTACAAGTCAACAAAAACGATGATTTATTAACCGCATCTTAGCTTAGCGACAAGTTGGTTTTGCTGGGTTATCCTGGGTCCTCGAAAATTTACACGTCAGGCAAACTGTGCTATATAGGTCACCTTTGTTAATTAGGCGGTAAATTTAAGATCTCCACACTCTGTCCGAAATGCGGTCAACAGATGATGATTAATAGGTAAAATCTCTCGCACCACTGATCTAAGATTACGATGCCATGCTTCGTTTATTAGGTAAAATATTGTCGCTCACGTCTCCTTACCCTTGCAGTAAATAAAAAGGTCGTTGCTATATCAATGATTCGGTGGTTAAAATTGAGAAATAAGCCAAAAGGATCCTCAGTTTTTATTTGTTTTGATACGGTTTGTCTTTTAGTTACTCGGCTTGACTAAGTACATAGCATGTTTTAAGAAGTCCTTAATGTACTAATATGGGAATATAAGTATACCACGCATAAAGCCGAATGTGAGAACTAGGTACATAAAGATATGAAGGTTATAGTAGCTTTTAATTACATATCTTTTCTGTCTCGGCATGGTGCGCATTGTTTTAAACGCTATTTATTTTAAGATAAAATAATCACATTCATTTTATGTGATTTATTTGCCAAGTACGGTTATACGGACATAGAAATGGAATGCCTGATTTGCAAGCCAAAAGTTAAAGAGATATGAATCCAATGAATATTAGTATAGCTGTTGCTTAATGCCAGAGTCAAAGATAGCAAATTCCCTTCTTCTGACGTAATAGCATGTTATGTGCAATATATAAATTGGGACTAATTACTAATGCTAAAAAATTAGGAGAGAAACTAACTCTTTCGTAAATAGCCACTAACGTTGAAAATGTCATCTTAAGGATAGGTGAACACGTATATACGTTTTAATAACTCATGGTGAACACGTGTATATATGATTTTGGCATGGCATCCTTGAGCAGAATTCAAAGGCCAACATTACAACGTTGTTCTACATAAATCTAAAAACAGGTGAACTATTTTGCATCAGGAGTCTGGAACAGGGGGACTAACGAATACCTGACGCTGTTGCGTATGCGAAAAAGGTGGCTAAAAGCAGAAGGCAAGTTTAAACTCGGTGCTGTTGTACCGTTCATCGCTGAGACGTTAACAAGAGGACACTAGCCCATTGGAATAATTGAGGACTCTGTAATCTTTTGTGTTGGGTCAGCCAAAACTGGGGTTCTCAAAACAATGGATGGTTCAATTATGGGAAACATACAGAAAAGTTGCTTTCTCAAAGGTAGTGATAAGTGCAATGCGTTATTTGAAAGAAATGCCGAGTCGGAGTAAATAAAGGCTACTAGATCAAGAGGAGAAAAGTCAAGCAATGAGCAATTCCTGTGGAAGTGTAACGGACCAATCACAGTCTGTAAGTGAATTTGGAAACAGTTACATAGGCAGAAGTAGTAGGCTCTGGATTCCCAGATAAAGGCGGATTTACCATGATCGGTTCAGAGTGAACTTGTTCAGATTGCCTACACTCGTCAGATTCCGTGTTCGCCCAGACAGTTGGCTTCCTCGATCGGCAAGGAACTATTAGACCCTGGTCACTGGAAAGAGCCGAGCTCGGCGTTAAATTTGTGTTAATTTACACAAATCACCGCTTTCTTTGATGAGGCCTTCCCTATAAGCGTGAAGAAGCCAGGCCTGTGTGTTAGGTAATAATTACTTTTTAGCCTAAACTGCCATGGATGTAGATGTGAACTTCTATCATTCGTTCTGCACCTCAAGCTTATCTAATTGCACCCACTAACCGCTATATCTATGCATATCGATAATTGTTAATGGCACAGAGAGATAAATATGAAATGCATGCATCTGCCGGCCTTCAAGTGTTTTCCGTGCTTTTCAAATCACAGTTGGATCTCATCGAACAATGTCATATGTCGCACCCTATTTCCTTTCATTCCCTGCCTCGTACTTCCGTCAGCTGGCATTTTACTGTTTGAATTATTAGATATTGTATCGGTTTGATTTAAATCGCATCTAACCGCTTTTACTTAGTCGGTTGTGAAAACGCTTCGACTTCAGTTAAGTGTGCCTGGCATTTGGTCTTGTTTGGACATTCGATTTTTATTTGAGAACGGAATTTTTTAACTGGTGATGGATATTGTCAGTGTCAGTAAATCACTAGCAGCCCTAGCCCTTCGTAAAAGTAACCATAGCGCACTTCCGGCCGTGAGTTAATAAATGATCCTGGATTGATGAGTGTTACTGTAAACCATTGCCGATTTCTCGGTAATAACTGGATATGTATAAAAATGTCTTGTGGATATATAGGTAGCAATTCTGTATTAGACTTATATGGCAAAGTTTTATTATTTTATTTCACCTATGATTCGATATAAGAAACTTGAAAAGCATTGTTTAAATACAAGGTCAATTTATAAGGCAATCTTGTTTGATAGAAATATTGTGAGATTATATTATGTTTGTTTAGTAGGAATTAGTTATGTACACTAAACTCTGTGCTTTATTCGTAAACGTGCGTGTCGTACTATAAAGGAATCGGCTATTATTGGATTGTGGAGTCAAAAGCAAGTAAACAAGCTCGTTTGATCAGTGGTCACTGATTGAAACAGTCTACCAGAGTGCACACATGCTACACTTCAAAAGATTGCTAAATATACGATAATCAAACTGTTGTTAGTTACATCTTATACTTAAGAATTCCGGATTATCTTGACAGAGTGTAGTGTAATGTCCGAATAACTAGTATTGTATTGCATTTGTTATTAAACTGGTTTGTATCTACGGGGATGTGCAGCTTAGAATATCCACTTTTGTTGGCAATACAATACTAAGAATTAAATAGCTCCGTTAACATGTCTTAAATTGTAAGATGAAACTATGATATGCTTTTCGTTACATTTCCTTTGGATGCCCAAATATAAGCATAGTAACTCTTCTGTGTTCATGTTTTTAGAGTAAAACTGTAAGTAAGGTTGGACTGTAGAGCAGGGTGAATCGCCCGTCAAGTTTCAAATAACAATGGAAAACTAAATACAGTAGTACCCTGTTGCTCAAAGCTTTACTTCGCACATCTCAGCACCAGTTGATTATTAAATATTTCCTTATAGTTTTTAGATATTTTTATTGTGCAACGTGTACCTATTTTAAAACTGGCTTCCTGACTTTCGTTAGTGGTCGTCTTAATTGTCGGGGTGAAACCTGTACTGTGCATTTTAATTATGCCTTGCAGGGGAGTAGAGAGGTGTGCCATCGTTAGACAGCTTTGAGGACTCTCTCTGGGTAGAGGATAAAACAAACTCTTGTCGTTTTCTAGTTGGTTGCATTTAATTGCCGGCTAATGGTGTCGAGGCTAAATGATACCACTTAACTGAATTAATTGAATGGGTATCTGAAATGTCGCTAGTTGACAAAATTATAGTTGGCGACTTCAAGATGTTTGACGTTTTAATACATGAACAAACATCACCCGCCAAAATGAAACTTTTCTTTGGTCAGTAGTCACTTGTAGATGGACACAAGAAGTATGCTCTAATGCACAAGGCAAGAAATCCCTTGACCAGTATTTTACGTTCAGAATAACCGGTGCAAAAGTAAAGACTCATAGTAAGCTCCCAGAGGACGTTTCTAGGTGATCTAATTAACATACAAGGTTGCCCAAATATCCAGCCGTAAACTCTCGCTATGCTTACCAATATCGACCAAATAACAAATGGGTCTAGAACAGCTTCCGTCTGACTATTGGATCCATTGATAAGGATGGTTTTGTCCTTACAGACTGTCCAGATATCATTGTTGACGGATTCCACCAGCACCTATTTAATTACACCGAACCGCTTGCACCACTGTAAAACAGAAAAGAGCAATGGCCGCGTTCTCAATATCCAATTCATAAAGTTTTGGAGATGGGTCTAATATGTTTGCGCTATCAAACATATTAGAACATATTTGAACATATTTGAACACTATGTCTCGCGGTCCACCCCAGCTCAGGGTATCTCCATCTTATGAGTCTAAAGGAGGAGGAAACCGGTCATGGGGTCTCAGGGTTAGGAGGAGCAACACCGAACCACCAATGTTTGCGCTATGTTTAATGAAATGCATACTAAGTGCGATCATGCAAACTAATAAAATCCCTCAGGTATTGCAAACCAAACATGAAAACATCATCATCATACACGTTAGCTAGAGGTGGGAAACACCTCAGCTACTGTGCCGAAATACACAGAATAAAGGAGGGAATAAAAGCAACTGGTACAAGCCGGCTGGGCTACCGGTAACGGTTGGGCATCGTTCTGTTAAGCTACCAGCCGGTTACTGTGCACCAAAATAATTACTATGCAAAATTATATAAGGCTAAATAATGAGATCGTGGTTGGAGGGGGAGGCTAAGAGGGATGGGGTGGGACAAAGAAACTCGCAGCACGAAAGCCACTGAGGTCGGCTCCCAGCCATATAATCAAGTGTGTCCAACCAAACGTGCTCATCGTCTTACGGACCCCAACCAGGGAGCCCAGACGCTCCAACCGAGGCCAGCTCAGAAGTGAGGGCCTTCATTCCTCTCGACCAAGTCATCGCTTGGCCACCCCTCCTCATCTTCCATCCACACCCCCGGAGCGCAAACAACGCACGTCGCGGGAGTTGGTGGGCTGGCATGCGTAACACGTGGCCGAGCCATCGGAGTCTGGTGCGTGAAATAACGGTCCTAAGCAGTTCATTTCCTTTTTCTTTGCCGTAAACAAGGCGTCCAACACGCTCGTTGCTCACGCGGTGTTCCCATCAAATGTGAGCTAAATTACGAAGGCACCGGTGGTCGAACGTAACTAGCCTCTTCAGATCCGCTGCTTTAAGCGGCCAGGTTTCACAACCGTACAGTAGGGTTGAACACACTGCTGCATTGTACACACTACCCTTCAGGGCAAGAGTGATGTCGCGCCGGCGCCATAAGTGTCGAAGATTAGCAAAAGCGCCCCGAGCTTTTGCTATATGTTTTGTGATCTCGTCTTCCATCACAAGGGCGCTGATCCAACCTCCCAGGCAGTTGAATTTTTGAACGACTTCTAGCTGATAACCACCAACGGTCAGCGTAGGAGGCGGTCCATACCAATCTTGGAGGAACGCTTTGCACTTCGTGGGTGCGAAGCAAAGCCCGAAGTGACGGACAGCTAGAGCTAATCTGTCCTGTGCCGCTTGACACGATTGTGAGCTGTCACAGATTAGGACAATGTCATCAGCATATTCCAAGTCAAGAAGTCCTTCTCCTGGGATCAGATCCACACCTTCTAAGTCGTGTCCTGTGAACGCGATTTTCACGACTTCGTCAACAGCGAAGTTGAAGAGGAAAGGTGACAGCGGGCATCCTTGTCTCACGCCGCTGGAGATATTAAAGGGCGACGACAACTTGCCGCATGCCCTCACTCTGTCCGAGCTACCCGCATATAATGCTCGGATAATATTCACATATTTCTCAGGTACATCTTTCCTGGGTAGACATTCCTAAAGTGCATGTCTATCCACCGAATCGAATGCACCTTTGATATCGAGAAACACGACAATGGTGGGCCGCCAATATATGTGATGGTGCCCCAATAACTGACGAAAGTAAAGATGTGGTCAATGCAGCTACGACTTCGACGAAATCCAGCTTGCTCTTTACGAATCTGGCTTTCACGAGTGCCAGTCAGTCTGTGAAGGATGACAGAGGCAAGCAATTTGGAGGCGGTGGAGATCATACTGATTACTCTGTGGCTGCCGCATTCCGATCGTGAGCCTCCCTTGAAAATTGGGACTATAATGGAGCGGCTCCAATCGGTTGGGACAGTTTCCTGCTTCCACATTTTGAGTAGTATCTCGTGTAAACCATACGCAAGCGCAGGTCCTCCGAATTTGAAGAGGTCTGGATGAAGATCATCAGGTTCCGCGGCTTTATTTAACTTCAACAGTTCAATCTCAAGTTCGAATGCTGAGCGAGTGGGTGGATCCAAAGGCACAGCCCACGGAGCTGGGCGATCACTGGCCGGCGAGAAATCTAACCATTGCGACCGATGAATTTGCCTTTCAAATTGTTCAGCCCAACGCTCTAAGCGTTTTGATAAGTTGTGGATAGGCTGTCCACTCTCATCACGAATTGTTTCACTAACGCCAGGTCTCCTGCTGCCCTTTTCTCGTATCAGACGGAATAACTTACGATGGTTACCAAGGGCAGCTGCCATTTTCATCTCTGATGCACGACGAGACCACCAGGATTCGCGGTCTCTTTTCAGGCTAGCACGGAGCTTTGTCCGGAGCTCCTTGCGAGCTTCATGATGTTCGCTTCCAGCCGGAATATGCCAGCGAGCAACTACAAGTTCCAGAGACTGTGAAGAGACCCAATCTCCATGTTGGTGATTAGACATACCACATTAGGATTTTCCTGCTGCCAGTACGGTCTGGTGAATTTGAGACCAGTGACCTTCAATTGCATCCAATGAGCGTTTTTCCAACTCGCATGACAGCGTACTTCGATACGCATTTAGAAAAGCTGGCTTCGCCAGTTGGCTGGTGTCAATGCGCTCACAGTGTCTTCGTGGGTGTCCGCCAAAACGCATCCGCAGGTCAGCACATACAAGTGAGTGGTCGGTGTCCAAACATGTGCTCCAAATCAAGCGACAATTCTGGATGCAGCCTCTCGATCGGTAACTTATCGCAATGTGATCGATCTGAGTCCATAGCTGGTTCAACGCTGGTGGGCGCTAAGTCACCCTCCTGCAAGGTGCTGTGTCTGAAATTAGTGGTCGCAAGAAATAAGGGAGCATCCTCACAAAAACGAGGTAACCGCTCACCGTGATCATTACGGGAGCCTACACCATGCTGACCGCCCAGATGCAGCTCAGCAGGGGATAATTTTCCAACTTGAGCGTTCAGATCCCTAGCCAACACAACAGTGTCCGGGCTTCTTCTGTGGCGAAGTAACTCGTTCAGTTGACCATAGAAGTCATCTTTTACCGAGTCATCGCTACAGTTTGTCGGTGCATACGCAGCGATGACGAATAGACACCTGTTAGTCCCACGCGACTTCGAACTTTTGAACGTGCCAGCCAATCGGACCGCACACATGCAGCTACTGATTGGAATCCAATCAACCAGATTAGCTACAGCCCGGGGACTCAGGGCAATACCAACACCGGCTTGGCCGGTGCTCGAAGCTGCATCGTCACCGGATAGGCGTAATGAGAAAGTGGTGTTAGTGTCACCTGAGGGGATGGCAGAGTGAGTACAGAGCTCGAGTCTTGCAGGCGGGTCTCCGATAAGCGACGGATATCAATCAAGAGGGTCGCTAATGTTCAGGGAAGTGCTGGCTGTTGACCGATCTGTGGTTATGTGCGAAGAATGAGGCATGCCAATCTGAAGGAGGACCGTGGGCACCAAATGGAAGCCAATGAACTGGAATGGGCCGCTTGGTTGGACCTGGGCCTGTTGACAGTGCAGGAATGACGCTCCACGTTCGCATGTGAGTTGAAACTAAAAGACCAGCGACTATTGAAGCAATGTGGCGGAGGGCCGAGAACTAGGAAGTTGAAAGCAGGGGGATAAACGTGAAGCCGAAACGAGACAATCAGGTTGAAAAAGCGTAAGAGGGGAATAATAAGACGGGAAGGCTTGAGCTGTAGCATCCAAACCCCTATCCACCCTGCTGGATGCAGCAGATAGGGCACCGCTGATTATCCTCTGCGGTGGCCAGAGCATCAGAAATTGTTTGAGGAGAGATTCATTGTATTGCGTGGGCAGTATACTGTCAGGTTGCCCAGGCCTAGACAGGAGAACGATTAGGGTTCTCAACCAAAGCCTTTGGTTCAAAAACCTGACCGCAAGGCAGCGGGTTTGGCGGTGGGCTACAAGGAGTCCGTTTTGAGGAAAAAGGTGCCACCCTCATTCCAACCCCCAACCTGGAGGACCAGGAGGCTGAGTTTGTCGGGCCTCTAACCATTGATCAATCTGGCATTAGTGACTCTGAAGGTGCAAAAATGCACCATCCAGTATGGCTCAATGGATCACTGAGGCACACAAACCATCGCACCACGGTAAGGTCCAGCTGCATTGCGATAGCCAAACATGAAAAAAAGCTTATGTCACAGGAAGTACGAATGCTAGCAGCTGTTAGGTACATGACGTGGTGCATCGCACACTGAAAGTCAGAATCGAAAGACCGTCATCAGTTCATAACGATTGTCTCATTAGACAGCAGTCTCGTTAACAACCTCAAAGGGCCAGGTGAGTAATCTAATAAGCGATTCTCCTCCTCATTTCATATAGGCCTGGGTGTTGTAAAAGAAACACTGCCTATATTTATTAATGAAAAACTACATTAAATTATGTACAACCTCTATAGCGTTTGAAAGCAACTAAGAGAACAAAGCATTCCTTTCACTTTGAGCCTGAGAGCAAGCCACCAAAATTGCTTAGGTTTGCTGGGCCCGATATTTCGCTGTTCCTGCTGAACGTATTCCCCTTGCTTAGTATAACTGGCTTTATTTTCGAAGCGGAAATTAAGGAGCACGCTGTGTGATTGGGTTGCGACTCGCAACCTCTATTTTGACCTCACCTCACTTTGAGGTGAATCTCGGTCATTCCAATCTCAAGGACAGTATCCTGAATGGAAATATTTGGCTGTTGCTCTTCCCAACACTGGTATAAATAACCGCAGATTCTTCCTGGTTTGGGTTCCTCATCTGGAGTTAGCCTGAACTGGGGTGTAACTTAGAGCTTAGTAGTTCACGGCTGACGCTCTGAACACCATGCTACTGAGCTCGGTGAGCAAAGCTTGGCACAGCGGAAAATAATTCAAGGCTGAATTTAGGAAACACGCTGTGTGGTCAAGTTGACAGTCTCAACCTCTATTTCCACCTTGCGAGTCCAAACCAGGACGTAACCGCGGTCTTGGTATACCAGTGTTGGGCAGCTCAAGATCCAAATATTTCCACTCTGATTATATATTATTAGGTTCAAGCAGGCCACTGTCATACTCCGACACATAAGAGGTCACTTCATTTGCTAGGAAATTGCCACCACGTTAGCCATACTTTCATATTGGCTCGAATTACGGAAAGAATAATCAAACTAAAATCCTGAAATTTCTAAATAAACAAAATCGGATTGAAGGATCGCAGAAAGCATTCCTCTGTAGTTGTTCATGTCAAGTTTATTATTTAGAATTTCTGGACTAAGTATTCAAATCGGCTGACACCAGACAGTCGAAGCTTATTCTTTTCGGATACATGTCCATTCAAACGTGGACGTTATGCAGTACGTGCAACATAGTTGAACCTTTTGGGTTTTTGAATGCAATACTGACATGGATCTCATCAATCCTTTCTACACGCACCTAATGTGTCCCACTTACAAACTATGTGACTGCATCTATCCCAGTAACCAGTGGTGTCATAGATGGAAACGTTTTCGGCACCCTGATATGACAACTTTATAGAAATGACATTAGCTGGATCTCCGGACACAGCTGACCCTTTCTTTTCGCTAGTAATATCAAATTTGTGTTGGTTTTGGATAGTAAAATTTGGTCTGGACAGCGCTCAAACAATACAGATGGAGTTCTATGCACTTTAGCTTTGGTACTGAGAGTGGAAATTTAGCTTCTCTGTCGGTAAATGTAAAGGCATTTCTTCAAATGTAAAATTAGTAATAATATAATGATGATAATTGAAAGGCAAGTTACCTGTTGCACAACGATTCGTGACCTCGGAGTTCGCTACTCAGGCTGTTTCTATTTCTATGAACAAGTATTTCAAGTCACTACTAATGAGAGGTATTTCATAACATGATTTTTCAATGTGTTGGACTTGAAGGACAATGAGCTAGCTTTGTAAAAATCGCATTTTAATCAAATTTCTTTTGTTTTCTATGAGTATTCACGATGTAAGTACTGCATGACAACATCAATCTTCAAATTTCAACGACCCATTACCGAAAGGTTGCTCGCATTAGACATATTGACTTATCAACGACGGTGTAGGCTGCTGATCGGAAGAGTTAACACCATACTCTTTTTGCGGAAACAGATCCTCTACAGTTGTCACATTCCAACCATATGCAATAAAACAAGATTTTGCGTACCTAGCGTAAGTAAAACGTTGCCTTCCAAATTGTTTCTCATAATATATGCAACAATAAGAAATAGCCTGACTGAACCCATCAGATGCAACCTATACCGTAGTTCTTTCTTGCTCAAGTATTCAACCCCCTAACCGCAGACTTTATATTGGGTAAACTGACAAATCTATAGCAATGGAGGATATTTAGGTGTAAGACATTATGAAGCTTCATATGTTGTGCCTTATATATTCCGCTTTCTGACGAAATTCCACTCGGCTTAGTTCTCAAATCGAAAAGTAACCTTGTTTATTATCTATATTTTATCATTTTTCCATCTATAATATTTTATGTTTCTCACTTTGGATCCCGATTTCCTAACGTTAACAAATTTCAGTACACAACGTCTTGCCTGCACCCCAGCCATCATGTATTAGTTAATGCCCATTTGCTTTCCTTTATTGCCTAACCATTCCTTTCGCCTTTTCTTGGTTTTTGACAGTTCATCTCGATACTCCACATAAAACCTTCAAGCTAGTTGGTTAACCATTCTACTGTTGGAGGCACAAATATGAAGCAGGCACCTGTCACTCTAGTTCCCTTCATCGTGCATTCATTATCTCTTGAATGTTATCAAACTTGAACTCTAGCCATCCGTTAATGGAAACACCGGCTGATTGGTAGAATGCTAAGGCAGTTCCTTTTTCGGACATTATTTTCAACTTGCTCCTCAATATTTCATCTACATTTAACCTGGCCTAATATTTTAGCTTGTTTCATCGGGGCCCCTGTCAGCTCGAAAAGACGGATTTCCAGCAATTCCGACCACCAATCCACTATACCCTGGCCATCTCCATATAATGCTACCTACCTGGCTCTATTCCTCACCATGCGCCTGTTAAACTCCAAGCTAAGCGATGAGTGTAAACTTGATCTAGAGTTGTAATTACATCCTCCCTGGCGTCATAAATATGTCCACTTTCAGAATAACCTCAGCTGTTATAGCAGGTAAGGTAAACAAGTCCCAAAGAAAGTCGTAATACTCCGGAGTATAGTGACCATTAAGCTCCATGACACCGCTCATGACCGAATATACAACAGAAGATTGTAATGGTAAAATGTGGCGATATAAGGATATTGCTTTAAGTACTAAAACAGCCAAATCGGTGGAGATTAAGAACCAACCATCTTTATGGACCCTGGCCTTATGATCCGCACACTTTAGATACAACATACGTTCCCGAAGTGTTATGTGTTTCTTGTCTACACATCCGCAATCATAAGCGTTTACATATTAAGTATGGACTTGAGGTACCTCAATAAATATATGCAATGTGCCATCATTATGTATTTCGCAGGAGATTTCGCTCGCTTCCTGACGGATGTGCTCATGTGAGCTTGCAAAATTCCAGTCTTCTTAGATGCGCGTGTTCTCAAATTGTGATTAATGGTAATATTGCGCTTTACCCCCTGTTTTGGACTTTGACCACTGAGAAACTATCCTAAGCACTCATCGATAATAGATTTCGTTTTATCTCCGCTTCCTATGTTGACATGTTAATATTTGCCAAATAATTTCAAATACGTTCATTTTATCTAGCGCCGGATTAAGTTGCTATTAGTCTCCGATTTCCTACAACAGATCTTCCATTTGGAGTAAGCGTTTCAGCAAGAATCCGCAATTGTAGGTGCCCAACTCAACTACTATGGAAATTACTGAACCACTTTCAAAATTCATATGCATTTCTTGCAAATTGTCAAATTATTTGAATTAGTTTCAATAAACATTTACACTTTATTTATCATTAATACTAAAATTTTGCAACTGTTTCTAGTCAAGATTTGTACCACCGTTATTTTACTTCATCACCCAATCTACAATGAACCTAAACTTTTGATCATTTTCAATTGCTTGATACAAATGGATTATGCGTAAACTGGAGATTAGAAAACTGATTTAGCCACTAAATTGTAACGCAACGCGACAACTTGTTTTAATCTCCCTCGTAACCACCGCGTGTACTGTCGTTCTGAACCTGACTATGTGTCGTTCAGACTACGATTGGTTGCTCTGGATTATTTCACCCAATAACTATTGCCGGATTGTTAGCTAAAACTTGATAAGATATTAATCGTTCCCAATTTTTTTACTAAGCGGTTTGATTTTAACGTCCAGCCACTTACGTTCTCTTTGTTTTCTATTTTAAATCGATAGGTCCAACGCGGCATACCCTGCGTTTCCTCGACGGATGAACCGGGAATCTCGAACAGAAGGAATATTATGTAACGAACCTTCTAGGTTTTTATAGTTTAATATGTAGTAATTAATAGTAAATTATTTCGACGTGCCTACTGAAGTTTCTGGAGCGGCTGGGATAAAGCAGTTCACATTTTTGACAAAGTTGCCAAAGACCTTGGTGAATATTTATTGTCAACCAATTTATGAAAAAGTTTTCCCTGATTCCTATTCCAAGAAATATTCTGTTGGCAAGCACCGCCTCAGGTGGGGAAAGCAAGCTACAACGTAAATCCCAAAGTTCCTAGACGTCCTTCGGGGAAATATTTTGCTAGTATAACTGGAGGATGAAGCTTTTGACATTATAACCGATAGGGAATCTTAGAGAAAGAGGATAATGCAGCTACGTTTGCGTAGCCAGCGTGAATAATAAACTTGCCACTGTTTTCCAAGCAATGGCGCCAATCATTCCACTCTTGTTACATCAATCAGACGAGTCCGAGAGCTTTCTTTCAGGATCTGAAGCGCTTCTTTGAGCGCGCCTTGGTTTACCAAAATCGAGGAGTTCGGAAGAAATGTATTCTGGAACCGCTGATGGAGGTAGTGCATGCTCCTTCTATTAATCGTGTGTTCCTTTCGCACCCACCACGGTAAAAAGCCGAGGCCACTAGGATTATGGGTGGCAGTTCAACGCCTGGATGCGGCTATGGGTGCGTCACTGAGCTGCGTCGGAAAAAACGATCCTGTCATCACCAAACGCCCAGCTATCATGCTGAACAGAAACCTGCAGAAAATGATCCGCGTCGGCGGAAATTCGGGTGACTGCAAAGTTTCGTTAGCACAACCGACGGGACGTATCCCTAAGGTGTTCGTTCAAACTTCTAGCTTTAACTAGCACTCATTGTACAGCCGTTCCCCTGGTGTTTGGGATTATGTGAACGAATATTGTCAAAATGTTGTTTGATGCGAAGATACATGCCTCGTATTTTGTAAACGTATCTTCCCAACCGACAAAATTATCTTTCTTGGTAGTACGATGAAATTGGCTTCAACAAACGGGATCACCATTAAACCCTTAGGTTAGATTGCAATCACAATAAAGTTATGAGCGATTCCAGTCGCACATCATTTTTTAATTTTCCTTGATCATTTATGTGAAGTTGAATAAAAAGACGACTCCTTATTCGGTCTCAAAGCTAAAATAAATTTGAAATTCTAAACCTCGGCAATCAACAAGCAACTACTACAAACCATTTAAACCAACGGCCCGGCGGTTTCTCCTACGACATTAAAGGTTCCTGTACCTTCCTTGACACTGACATTACTATATCGTCTCTGTGTGCCCGCTTTGACCACCTCTTGATCTGTATAGCCTAATTCTCTTGCGAACATTAGTGGGCTGGGTATGCAGTTACTTAGCTGACCCATACAAGTAAAGTGTGGTTTCTCAAAGCTCAGTTCTAGGACCTCGGTTGATTTGGTATTTATTTATGTACTAGTGACAACTTCAAGACATGACGCAGGATTCGGATAATTACCAATCAGAATTTGAGTCAGTGTTACTTAGAAATGGTAAAGAAGATATTAAATGGAGACCTACTATAGTTTACACTGAGCACATGAGAAGTACTCCTCACTTAACACCAGAATGCATATTTCTGCAGTCTCTAAATGCCAGTACTACAGCGATCATCTGCGAACGCGAGCTTAATTTGCAGCCTTATACTAGCCTAGGTTGTGTACGGGTGATCTGAAATGGCAAGTTATTTGGTAACAAACAAGTCGGCCTTTTACGGAAAGCATACCGACAAATAGACACCAGTATTTTCAGACAGATGCTCAGTGAGTATATTTTCCCCATGTCACATTCGCAATTCTGACGTAGCAGCTATGGCTGAAGCACGACCTTACTTCACTGGTCCAAACTCAAGTTCGGCTTTCCAAATACTTTAGCTGAATATAAAATCTACTATATAAATTAAGGCAGAAAACTTTGGGAGTACTTATTAGGCGGTATGGCCGGATACGAGGAGACTTGATAACAGAATAGTTGCTTTTACATAACCCTTCATACGTGCCGCTCTTTACTGCGACTCAGCAATAACATCAAACTTAGATATCACTCCTCGACGTGATTACCGCAAAACTTTTCTTTATTCGTAGGTTAGTATAGAACGCTCCACCCCGAATCCTTTGTTTCTATGCCTACACTAGTCGTACATATACTCGGTTGGATGACGTACTCCACCACGTACATTTTGTTACGTGACACTACTCTACATCCTCCTCTTGGGGAAAAACCTAGTTTTATTTTTCGTCTATTAAAGCTCTAATGATAATCCGAGTGCAGGGTTAGTATATTAATACGATAGGTCTCTTCATTTGACAGTAAAAGTACTAATAATTGTTTATTAACGGTTATCGATAAGCAACCAAACCATCCAGCGCTGCTTTTAAAGCAGCGCTTCCCAACTCGGTATAAAGTCATTGTTTATTGTATGAAATGACATCATTGAACAGGTTTTAATTGTCTGATGACGTTTGCTAGTGCATCATTGGAAAGTTGCAAAATTGATTCGATACTAAATTACGATTTCCGCCAGTTGGTTAGACAGCGCTGGTTCAGATCGAAGAGAAATCTATTAACGGAATACTTAACTCCAGTACATACATCTGCACTTCTCCCTGAAACACGTGCATGTGCAAAATGTTACTAAGCTAAAAATTGATTCATATTTCCGTCCCCTGTGTTGAGTGGACATACGATGATTTGCTATATCTCTTTTTATATTTCACAATGTGGATAAATTTCTCACACGGTTGAGTAATAAAACATTTACTTATTTACCTATCATGCTTATTTCCCTTTTGCACGCTATGTAAACGATCTTGCTTTGAAAGGAATACAGCGAAAAATAGATTTTGTCACCCGACAGACATTGAAATACTTAGATTATATGCCATTGTTTGGCGATAATTAAACTGGTAGTAACTGCAATAAGTTCACCATTTCACCTGTTCACCGATTCACCATAAAAACCTTGATTAACTACGTGGCCAGTTCATAAAGGCAGTGGTTTCCTGCTAGCAGTAGTTGAGGTAATATTTTGCGTCGCTTACCAAAAGCTAGTTAACCTATTCAAATCATCATCTTCACTAAACTCTTGCGTTAGAATTAAAGATGCTTCCTTTGCTAGAGATGGACTCGCATTTATTGGAGCGCCGGATCTGAAGAAAGCTAAACTAACTTGGGCTTCGAATAGACAGTAAACACAGTTTGCATCCATCTACCAATGTACGTAGGTGGTGCATTTCAAAGCATGGCTGAATTTACGTTAGAACATATGCTGAGCGTTTTATTTCAAATTTGTCAATGCAAAGTTACCATGAGAGTTATTATGCTATGAAATCACCAGTAACTATTATTAGCTAGTTATGTTATAAACTTGAAATTATTTCTATGTATCTACCGAGATTAAAAAATCCACTTATATTTACAATACAGAAACAATGTTTAAATAGCCGTGTTAACATATGTTATGTTATTCATTGAAATCATGCTGCGATTTTGGTAAAATGTACGGTGAATTCCTTATGTGTAGAATAACCACTCGACTGTCTTCGTGCTTTTTAGCGTAATCGTACTAAGAGTATTCTGTAGAGAAATGTGTAGGTCCACACTCAAGTTGTAGGCAGTATCAAATGGAATGGTGCATATACGAGCTGACTGTTGACCAAAGCTTCATCTCTTCCCATTTCATAACAACTTTTCGTGGACATAACTTCCAATAGTTTTATAATAGGTTCATTGCGTTTAGCTGTACGTGTTTCCAACAGTTTCTCAGTCTGTAAAATTACTAAGGAATAAGTTTGGTGTACATCAAAAATTTACTAAGTGTACATTTATGTATAAAGCCACCATATTTTGTCTACAAATATACACAAACTGCATCTGTGCGGCATTAAATTGGTTCTTTTATCTTAACAGCAGCAATACAAATAATATTTCCTTTTTTTCTACCTTGTGCATTAGCATATATTAAAAGCGGTAATTCGTTAGATATATAATGATTTAACTAAGCAAACACGCGCTGTTTGCTATATATCTTACGGTAAATGGTTAAATAGTAAACTAGGGACTATACTAATTGGGATTTTTAAAGTAACATACAACAAAAGCGCAAAAACTTTTGGAAAATACAATGTCAGGAAACAACTTCGGTTTCTTTAGTAGGCTTCTGTAGAAATGCAAAATGGTAATATTTTAGCTGTAATGTACAAGGCTAGTTGCAAGCTGAACTCAACTTTTTTCTTGGGCTTGTGTGTCTATCATTGTGATGTCATTTGATCCCTAATTTTTTCATAATAAATATAAAAATACGTCGTTTAGATATGTGAGTAGTCCGTAAGATGGTCTCTATCTGCTAGCAAACAGCTGCGGCAATAAGCCGATAAATCGATTGCGGTATTCTGGTGCAGGATCTGATATTAACTATGGATAGACAGGGTAAATTTTATTTTCTTTTGTTCAGATGTGGTGGATAGAACTCCGAAATTTGCTAAGTGAATTGAATCAATTTGTAATACTATACACCGGGATAGACCTCAAAATATTGATCGTGAAACAAAGACAGGATGATTATTTAAGTGGACGAAGACCATAAAGTATTTGAAATGCTCGTAAAGCTGCAATGTGGAGTAACTAAACCGCCACAGCTTACTTAGTACTCTGCTCCAGACAAGTGCATGCTGCAACAAGGAGCCCACTTTGAGACGTCATGATTTTCACACCTTAATTCGTTGGAGTCGGTACTATAAGTGCTGAACAAAACTAAACATAGTACATAGGAACATCTACGCTATATAAATATT
Source organism: Dicrocoelium dendriticum (assembly GCA_944474145.2). Classification (NCBI taxonomy): domain Eukaryota; kingdom Metazoa; phylum Platyhelminthes; class Trematoda; order Plagiorchiida; family Dicrocoeliidae; genus Dicrocoelium; species Dicrocoelium dendriticum. Next base: position 112,802,706 of record OX104065.1, read on the forward strand.
CAAAAGTCCCAGATCCAAATTAACTGACTTGACGTTGAATTATGTCGTAGCTACCTCAGAGGCAGCCAGCGTTTACCCATAAGTACCTTGCACCAGGCTGAGTATATCAACTGCATTTAATCTATTTCGCCTAACATAAAATACTTCACAGTAAGATCTCAATTTTCAGTCTGCCTTCGATGAAGCAAATCCGGCTGTCCGTTCTTTTTATGCAGCTTATATAAAACTACGTTAAAAAATGCTATTAAGTCTGGATTAGTATTATAGCAATTAACCATCGCGCACTCAATTGAATATACACAATTACTGTAGACATGTTCATGGCTTTGAAGCTGACTTTAAATGAGGTCTCTTATTATTTTAATTCCTGCTTAAAAGCTTATATTCTGCTAAAGAGGAACATTCGACTTGCTTTTATCTGTTGAAACTATTACAACACATTTGCGCAACAGAATATGCCACATCATATAACATTGTTACGCAATAGTCATTGCAATCTTTATCTATATGAGCCATATTTCCGATATATTCTTTATTTGCCCTAATAGTAGTGGTAGCTGCGATGCATATATCATCATTCATTCGAAATACGGAGTCTTGTGACTTTTGGCATTACTGCATGCTAGTGATATTGGTACGATTGGTTTTGAACGTCTACCGCTTAACCCTTTGTCGAAATTACTACTTAAACAAAACATCGATATACTAGAAAAGAAATCATTACGCTCAGAATTTTAGTTTCTTTCACAAAACACATTAAAAGATACTAGTGGAAACTGTATAATAAAAGGAAAACGAATTTGCTTGGTAAATTGACTCCTATACGACGGAGTGTTTCAACATATTTCGGGCCTGCGGATAGTATCCAGCTGCAGCTTCTGATGAGAATCATCGATATAATGTAAAAATATCAGTAACCTTACATCGCGCGGAAGCATCAAAATATAAATGTCTTGCATCGATACATTACGACACTAGGTCGGTTTTGCGCAGTGTAGAGGCAATCTACTTTTATAGAGCTAAATAATTCAAATTTTCCGATGAGGTTTAAAAACCAAGTAATACTAATACTATGATTCATATAGAAACCGGAACAAGGATGTCTGTTTTAAAAAGTGAAAAATCAACGCAGGTGTTTGCACGTAAATTCTATGGGCCGAAAATAATGGTATGAAAGTAATATCATCAAATTTACAGAATTTAGTCACGCAATGCGACTTGCGGATATTGAATTCCAGTTCAAAGCTAAGCAATAGTAACTCATTTGCATCTAGTAGCAAAAACACAGAACATACAAAGATGATTTAAACTTAGGCTGAGATGTTTTCTGGCATAGCTATTCAATAATGTAAACCTATAACTAACATATACAGTAATTTTACAAGTTAGGTGGTTGTTCGTTCTAAGATATTTACCTTCCTAAAGGTTGATTTGTAATAGGCAATTAAAATCCTTTATTCCAATATTACCACGCTCGTAACGCAAACAGCAGCTGCGCACAACCTAATGTCAGGTAAATATTCACTTAATGCCTTTCTGATGACTCTGTGGAAACATCTAGCTTGATAGATTTTCTTCACACGCTACCCAACAGCTGCTCAAAGAAATTAATTTTGTGTTAAATAGTATTAATTTTCGCATCTAAACCTGAAAGCTTCAAGTTAAGTTTCTTTAGCATTTACTATATCGTTTTAACATAATTCAACGATTCAACTTTATTTGGTACAGAGAAATTGTTCTCAAATCTGGTGTATCTCATCCAATTTGGCAAGGTAAATTCCTAAGTAAACCCTTGGCAATTGTACGATGTCAAAAGCCAAAAAAATGAACCAAGTGAGAATTATTCTTACTAATTTTAAGAAATAAGGCGCAGAATAAATTAGTTACACTTTGGAGTGAGCTGAATTATTTAGAGAAAATACTTTTGAGTGGATATCAGATGCAAACAATTCAGTTTTATGGTCAGGTATGTTTGATTTAAATGAAAATATCTGGGCTGCTATTAATTTGACGAATACCAACTTTTGCAAATCTCCTTCCGAACTGAGCTTGGCCTAGTGGATATACTGGCAATCATTTATACAACAGTAATGGAGAACGCAATTGGAAAGATATTATACATGGAACTAATATACAATTATTTTTCCCGACAACATTTTTCATAACAAATACAAAAGTAAATTTGTTGCTTTCCAATTGCGGTTTAGGAATGGGTCTACTGGAAAGATGTTACTTAAGGCCCGTTCTATTTATTGGTTGATTTTTCACTAACCTTTGCAAATTGACTTAGGTTTAAACGCTGCATTCTGTTAATTTGAGCAGTGCGTATATGCCGTATATCATAGATGTAAATACAGGGTCACATCTCCAAAATAACATATAATTCGGCAGCACAGATCGCATTTTGAATTTACCAGTTTTCATGTCTCTTTGTTATCATATGTCTTACGTGATTCTGTTGAATAACGGGTTTCAGTAGGTGAGCTTTAAATAGTTTGTACGCTAGTAAGTGAAATAAATAACTCAAGTAAAATATTATGTCCTAGATAGCATATAATGCCTTCGGCGGTCGTGCTTTGAAAATAGTTGGCTGCGCAAAACCGTACTTTATCATCTATGTTCAGGATGGATCCTTAAAGAAAAACCATTTCGATAGATTTTTACACCACTGTGCTACTGCGCCAGCTTAAGATAGTGGCCTCTCAGATTGTACTTAGCGGCTGAGCTCTATCGAATAGCGGCACATGTTATTGGGATCTCTCAAATTATGGTAAGCCAAAATGAGGATTCCGCGCAATGGCCGATACTGTCCACTGAAGACTCCGAGCATTCGAAGCCTTCGTTTATACGGCAAATAGACGTTTTTTGGTTGCCCGGCTTTGGGTATCTCCAAAGAAGTGAGATTTTCTTTAGCTATAGCCGCCAAACCTTTACAAAGTATTCCACATGGGACCGTATGTGTGAGCAGAGCAGTGGTGAAAATATCGTAGGGTCGTATCGTCCGAATGCATGTTTCAGGAACCCACGTGCTGGATACCCCTTCTTGATATCGTTTCAATCTGATTTCAATCTGATTGTCCATCGAGTCAAAATCTCCCAGATACTTCTTGCTAGAAGATGTTTGAAACTCCTGGTTGCCGAGTTCGTTAGGATAACTCAACTTGTGCTGTAGCTAAAAAGCAATCTACATTTGTCCACAAAAATTCAAGATAGATTATTTACAACACTGTTTAGAGTTCAAAAAAGGAAAGCCATACTTATGGTGAAATGCAGTTCTGAAGACAAGAGCACCGGACATCCTTGCGAGCGACTTCACAACATGCTTATGCAGCACCCAGATCTACTACGAAACTACATTCATCTGGCTTGCCGAATACCATCCTAGTAGTGCCAGCTGGTTGGTTCGAGTTTATCCACTTCTAGAAATAGTTCGGCGGCAGTGTTTCCGGATATGGTGGATTTTTGCCCGGCAAGCGTTTTTCTATAAAACGCAACAAATGCCCGTTTAAAACCACTTTGACATAACGGATGTGATTTGCCGGTAACTATACTCCATGCTTCTTACGTAGCTGGATGATCTAACCCGATCCACGGTCGTGGGTCATCCAATACGAAAATTTGGTTTCTCACCCGCTTACACCTGACCAAAAACAATCACAAATACGGATCACATTCACAAATTTAAGGAACACAAGCACAATCCTTCTTATCTACTTACATTCGTGCACGCTTGGTACTTAAATGTATATGGTACGTATAAACTTGTGTCAATTTTACATTAACCAGTCTTTGTTTTATCAACATAATTACGCCTATGCAGGCGTGTCATGCAATGTCAAAAATATTCCTTTTTTGTTTAAGTATTGCACGATAACTGTTCTTCCATGTAATAGTAAGTCAACAGCACATTAACTTTCAATCGGAAACTATTGTACCGACATTTTACTTTGGCTCCTGTGTTCTTAAAACCATGGATTACAACATGGCGAAATCAGGCCGAAATTTGGCTATTGCCACCATAATAGCAACCTTGAACTTTTTGCGAACCATCACTGTAATGATCCTGGATTCCCCAATTATCCTACGAACTTCGCAAGTGAATAAGCTAAGAATCTTTGGTTTTATTTTTCAAACGTGTTTTACTATTCCAAAGAAGCTATGCTTTTATGTATATTTGATCATGCCTTCACTTGCGTGTCTCGTTCTATCAAAAATATACTAGTTATTTATTTATTTATAACTTCAGTAGAGCAAACCTTGTAATGACTAAGAACGTAATTAGGTTTTGTTATTGCATTGAAGTTATAAATGTAGGTATCGAACTTTTCAATTTGTTATACTTTCAGCACATACAGAATCAAGCGATGGCAGGTTAAGTGTCCCGGTTTGGCGCGTAAGATGCGTGCAAGCAACTTGCTTTGGCTCACGATTAACCTGACCACGCTACATGCACTATAGCTAGCACGTGTGTCACAGCCGCTGAATTTCGCAGTAAAACATGATATTTAGACGTCGCTTTGACTACACCTCATGTGTTCTAGAAGCGTTGTGTGCAGTTTTCTCATGATGTGTCATATACACACACATATTCACAGTTTCCTTAGGAGTAGTAAGAAGCATTGCATGGTATATGTAGCAACCAGTCACTTCTAGACTCGTTCAGACGGTCGTCACACGCCCGCAAAAGCACTGTACTCGAGTTTTATTCTTTCGGTAATCGTCAGCAGTGCATAATCCATCGGACCCTGGTAGGGCTCGAAGCCACAACTCGACCGTTGCCAGACCGTGGTTGAGACCAATGAGCTACGGCGGACGGTAACGACCATCGTGAATTAGTTACTAGATGTGATGTAGCGCCGCTCACTGTCCACCGACGTCCAAGTTACTACAGTGCAGAGGACAGGGTAGCCCCCTCACCAAATGACGAGCTTAACCAACTTATGCCACCAATTAAGTTACGGCGTTATAAGAAGTTTGGTCTGCGTACTTAATACAGAGGCGTAGTAGGGGGAGTTGAATGGCATAGGTAGAAATTCGTCACATCTAGACTCTCTCAGACAGCCGTCACTAGACCGGTAAAGCATTGTACGCGCCTTTCATGCTTTCGCGTATCATCAGCAGTGCGGGTTTCTATGCAAGGCAGTAACGTGTAAGCCAGTGGATAGTGAGCGTCGCTATATCACATCTAGTAACTAATTCACAATGGTCGTTGCCGGCCCCCGCAGCTCACTGGTCACAACCACAGACTAGCAACTATCGGGCTGCGGCTTCCAGCCATGCTAGGGTCCGATAGAATGCGCACTGCTGACGATATCTGAAAGGATGAAACGCGCGTACAGTCTATTTCCGGGCGTGTACTGACGGCCTGAGTGAGTCTAGAAATGACCAATTTCTACCTATAATATTCATAGTCGTTGCTAATACGATTGTTAACGCACTTATTCATCTTACATATGAAAGATATGTGTTTTAGATGCACCAGGGTTGAACGAATCCCGAATATTATTTCTTGGTTAGTTCCATCTGAAATTCTTAGGGTCCCAATCTATTCCGGCAACTATTTTCAATGTATCGTAGAAGGCAGAAGTCACGATTAAACTCCACACGGAAATCTGCCTCGACGGGGAATCGAACCCCGGTCCACGAATTTCCGGTCCGTTGCTCTACCACTGAGCTACCGAGGGCTGACGATTAGGTGCGGAGTTTAATCGTGACTTCTGCCTTCTACGATACTTACGTTCCTCACAAACACCCTTCAAATAATCTACCATCGCCCTTTGGACTTCGGATGGACAGTTACTTCGGTCCACTGGGAAGTGACGGGTGAGTGAGCCGATCTGCAACACCAGGACAGTTACTGTGAGCTCATTGGCAATACGTCGCGCACTAAGCAGAAGTCACCTGTTAAATTCCGCACCTAATCGTCAGCCCTCGGTAGCTCAGTGGTAGAGCAACGGACCGGAAATTCGTGGACCGGGGTTCGATTCCCTGTCGAGGCAGATTTTCGTGTGGAGTTTAATCGTGACTTCTGCCTTCTACGATACTTACGTTCCTCACAAACACCCTTCAAATATTTTCAATGTGGTTGTGTAATACGGTGAAACGGGTGTTTCACTAACAGTTTCGCGTGTCCACTATTTAGCAATTACATTATCGCCTACTGCAATCCTCGTTCCCAACCTCTTTTTTGTGCACATGGCCTTATCTCTTTGAAGCCCAGAGACCTGAATTGTAGTGACGTGTCCCATCTGTGTCCGCCGGTTGAAGAAATATCGATTTGAGAGCTAACCATGATTGCAAATAGAGCAGTCAAGTAATGGCGATGTGTCACTCCATGATGAGGGATTTCAGATTCCTCACAAACTAGATTGCTTATCTATGTTTGTGTTCATAAAGTGCCATCCACTTGCTACCAAAAACTGTGGCTATTTACTCGAGTTTGCCAGTGTGATATACAGATTAGTCATTGAGGATCTATTGATAACACCATGTTCTCGATTGCTGCTTTCGACCGAAATCAGAGCTAAAACAATATACGGCGCAATATCTCACTCTCGGGTGTTTCAACCACATTAAGCTTCAGCAACTCACCTGTTTAATCTCTTCAGTCAAACAGTGTTTCACCATATTCAGGGCCTCGCTTTAGGCACCTAGGTTTGAAGTGCGATGCTGTTAACATAGATCATTGTTTTATCTTCGTTTAACACGAACTCGACGGTTCTTTACAAACGCGTTCGTTCACCCTGTCATCGGCTGCAATATACTAACGATTGCACATAGGACAGCAAACGCAAGCTGCTGCCAAACCGGTAACCTTAGCCCAATTAACGCGGCACACTTTCACAAAGCTCACTGCACTACATCATGCACTGCTGTGCAGAGTAGGATGCTAACCTCATCATTAAGGCCGACCAACTGCAATTAACAGGTACTTCGTCAACACACACCGATTTCTGACGCACTGTTCCATGACAGCGCTAAGTAAAGCACCGCACAGATTAATAATTTTACCTAGGCACAATTATCCACACCCGATCACACGTAGACGCCGTTAAGTATAGGTCACACTACGTGAGTTTGACGGACATTGCTAGCTGCATGCAGCTAACTACAGTGCATTTGAGAAGAGTCTTTCGTTTTTGCTCAGTCGCCGCGCTGGTCAGGGGTAGATTGGAACGCACTAATTTGCCGACCCACCAATGGCATGTACGTCTACTGTATTTACTCATCCACGCATGTCTGGGGGTGTGAATACGACGTGAGGACGCATTGCGGTGCATGTGTCCTTGAAATATGTTAATGACCCTCGTCGATTTCGACAAAGGCCAGCTCAGATTGGGTCGATGCCGACGTTTTTGGCTGGTGGTTTGCAACCTCTCGACAGCAGTGCATAATGCACTGGCTACCGTGTTCAAATGTTGATGGCGCTTCGACAGTTGCTTAATGTTATCCCAGCAAATGATAAAAGGGTTAGTGACAACGCTGTTGTAGACTGAATGTTACCTTCACATAAACCACCTTAGCAAAATAAGAATTCGTACCAATTAGGCGGTGAAAATATGAGATGCTACTTCTGCATAAATGAGTCCGGAACAATGTCTACCAGCTACTGGAGGCTCATCGGATCTATTTGCAAGTGCGCGGCCGCCTAAGGAGTTAATTCCAGCAGAATACAGAAATAAAAAGAAAGCTGAGTGCAGTGCCTTTTGAACAGATTTTATCAAATCTCATTTTATTCCATCAGCTTGGACAATTAAATCAAAATCAGTTTCGCAATGAGCACGAGAAGGAATTTTACAGTATTGGTATGGTAAAAGAATCCTAAAGTAGATAAAGAAGCGTTTAGGTCAAATCTAATCACCCATTTTAGAAAGAAAGGTGATGGAAGAATCCAGCGCGTACGATGCATTTATTTGATTAAGCCAGTCTGTTTACGGCTGAATATTCAAGCGTTGTTGGTGTATTAAGCATTTTATTGACTTGACTTGAGTTCCCCGCCTTGGCAGACTTGAATGTTTAAATATTCCTTATCGCCCAGATACGTATCCGGCCAATTCGGAAAACCTTAATATGCCATGGTACTAGAATTTTTGGTATTTTAAGTATCCATGGAAACTGTGTAAATAGATCACTGAGGATTCACGTTCAACCGTTTGTTCCACGGTCATGACACATTCAGTAGTTGCGAATGACTTAACAAGCGTAAAAGTATTGCCCATTAGTTAATTTCCGGTGGCCGGTGGGACTCTCTGGGACTCTTTTAACTTCCGATATAATTCCACGGGATGTACAGTTGAGCGGCTAATCGTACTCCCACAACGACCGAACAACAACAGATCATGGTGACGTGCTGGTATAGATTTGTTTTCCTATTTCGTTAGACTGCTGCTACCAAAAGAAATGCGGATGTTCTACGTGTGCCCTAAAGCTCGATCCACCTGAGTGTTGGCGAAATGTGGGTGGGTGAAATTTACTGTTTTATGTGAAGCTGCCGTTTGCACTAGTTGCAAAATACCCAAGACAAAATGAACCGTAATCGCTTTCAGCTCATACGTCCTTTTGACACGTCAAAGAAATAGAACAAGGGTTCAAATTCCCTACAGGCCTAGTGATCTGGAAGCAGAGAGTGCGGAGATGATATCTGAGATTGGGGCAGCACTACACGTATGCTGGTGGACTCGCACCAAACCGCAATCAGATCCCTCATGTATGAATTTGAAGTTGACGAGCTGCTAACAACTTGTCGTGGAGTGTGAGGCATGAATCCAGTAATACCAAGTGAACATCCAGTGGCCCTAGCTTGGCGAAAGCTGCTGCTGTCACACTCGCTTCCATAGCAGTCATCCTAGGAATACTGTAAACTGGCTTCCATGAACTTACCTGAGCTACAAATCAAGTGGACTGGTCACTACAGCAAGATTCATCTATCGAAGCAATATAGGCAATCCTAAAGGAGTATGGAAAACGATTGTGCGCAAGATCCGTAACCCTCAATTATCAGATGGTTGCACTAATGAAACTAAAATGGTTCGACAAGTATATTTTATTTCATTAGACATTGACGTGTACTAAGGAATAAATACAGTCCGATGGGTTCTGCCGCCGATTACGTGGTGTCATAATCATGGCTGATTTCACGCAACAGCACCAGTGTTCAAAAATCCCAGCCACAACGAAGACGACCCACAAGAGGATCATTCATTAAGTGACGCTGCACTTGAGGAGTACAGATGACGGAGCAATGTTAAAGGGTTCAGCCGGGCAGTCCCTGACTTCCAGGAGGGACCATGCGTCGGCACTTGTGGTGCATTTCAATTCCTTATTCACAAATATTTAGGAGGCGGTACAGAGTTTGATTTGTGTAGGCCCTGCCCCTTTTGACAGAAGAATTTCGGCATAGTAGATGCTCGCAAGATATTCATTGGTAATTGGCGGTGCTTCACATGCTATACCTAACGATTCGCATTTACTTGTCTGCTTCAAATCTGTGCGAATCATGTTCCACATTGAGATTGCGGGTCGCATTGTGGGTTTGGTAGCATCCACCATTCAAATATGCTTCACTACTTGTCGGTTTGACGCATGTCCTCGCAAACCATTGCTGGTCAGGTTTTAGACTAAGATGAGAACATTGCAGAATGCTGAACTGGAAAAACCAGGTTAACTTGACAACAAAAGTAATTCGATGGCTTATCAGTTCGTCTTCATTTCGGAAGGAAGAAGTGATCGTTGGAGACAATGAGATGAACGCTTATCGAACCATTAGCAATTTGTAGGTCTGTCGAAAAATGCAAGACTTGATAAGGCGCAACCTTAACCGTTTATTTGTAACCAGTCATACGGATTAAAATATTCACCATACTTAATTGATTGTCACTTTCTATCTTTGTCTGCTATTCTATTACTGGTATTACTGGATTCATGCCTCACACTCCACGACAAGTTGTTAGCAGCTCGTCAACTTCAAATTCATACATGAGGGATCTGATTGCGGTTTGGTGCGAGTCCACCAGCATACGTGTAGTGCTGCCCCAATCTCAGATATCATCTCCGCACTCTCTGCTTCCAGATCACTAGGCCTGTAGGGAATTTGAACCCTTGTTCTATTTCTTTGACGTGTCAAAAGGACGTATGAGCTGAAAGCGATTACGGTTCATTTTGTCTTGGGTATTTTGCAACTAGTGCAAACGGCAGCTTCACATAAAACAGTAAATCTCACCCACCCACATTTCGCCAACACTCAGGTGGATCGAGCTTTAGGGCACACGTAGAACATCCGCATTTCTTTTGGTAGCAGCAGTCTAACGAAATAGGAAAACAAATCTATACCAGCACGTCACCATGATCTGTTGTTGTTCGGTCGTTGTGGGAGTACGATTAGCCGCTCAGCTGTACATCCCGTGGAATTATATCGGAAGTTAAAAGAGTCCCAGAGAGTCCCACCGGCCACCGGAAATTAACTAATGGGCAATACTTTTACGCTTGTTAAGTCATTCGCAACTACTGAATGTGTCATGACCGTGGAACAAACGGTTGAACGTGAATCCTCAGTGATCTATTTACACAGTTTCCATGGATACTTAAAATACCAAAAATTCTAGTACGATGGCATATTAAGGTTTTCCAAATTGGCCGGATACGTATCTGGGCGATAAGGAATATTTAAACATTCAAGTCTGCCAAGGCGGGGAACTCAAGTCAAGTCAATAAAATGCTTAATACACCAACAACGCTTGAATATTCAGCCGTAAACAGACCGGCTTAATCAAATAAATGCATCGTACGCGCTGGATTCTTCCATCACCTTTCTTTCTAAAATGGGTGATTAGATTTGACCTAAACGCTTCTTTATCTACTTTAGGATTCTTTTACCATACCAATACTGTAAAATTCCTTCTCGTGCTCATTGTGAAACCGATTTTGATTTAATTCTCCAAGCTGATGGAATAAAATGAGATTTGATAAAATCTGTTCAAAAGGCACTGCACTCAGCTTTCTTTTTATTTCTGTATTCTGCTGGAATTAACTCCTTAGGCGGCCGCGCACTTGCAAATAGATCCGATGAGCCTCCAGTAGCTGGTAGACATTGTTCCGGACTCATTTATGCAGAAGTAGCATCTCATATTTTCACCGCCTAATTGTTACGAATTCTTATTTTGCTAAGGTGGTTTATGTGAAGGTAACATTCAGTCTACAACAGCGTTGTCACTAACCCTTTTATCATTTGCTGGGATAACATTAAGCAACTGTCGAAGCGCCATCAACATTTGAACACGGTAGCCAGTGCATTATGCACTGCTGTCGAGATGTTGCAAACCACCAGCCAAAAACGTCGGCATCGACCCAATCTGAGCTGGCCTTTGTCGAAATCGACGAGGGTCATTAACATATTTCAAGGACACATGCACCGCAATGCGTCCTCACGTCGTATTCACACCCCCAGACATGCGTGGATGAGTAAATACAGTAGACGTACATGCCATTGGTGGGTCGGCAAATTAGTGCGTTCCAATCTACCCCTGACCAGCGCGGCGACTGAGCAAAAACGAAAGACTCTTCTCAAATGCACTTTATAACGAAAATAATCGATGCTGTCTGACTGTGGAGCACATGTCACGCGTAGTCGTCTGCGCGCAACCGTGAACACTGTGAACGCGGATTGAATAGCTCCGGCCCTCCACTTCGGAGTTGTGTGTCTTTAAGCCGCATAAGTGAGTGGGTGTGAGTTAAAGTACTTCCTTAACCATCCATGGATGCCTCGTGCTAGTTCGCACCACATCCTACAGTTACTGAGCACATGTGTTGTTTCGACGTCTTGGTATGCAGGACGTAGTTGATTGGCTGAGTGTAAAGTAGAACCGCTACACCAACCTATGCAGTTGTTATGAGTACGCATGCATTGATTTGCGCTAGGTCAAGGCGAGGAGTATGCATTTGCGAGTGTCGGACATTGTAGCTTCAAATTGATGTGTTTGTAGATTGAGTTGCGTATACTTATGAAGGAACATGATTTGCTTAAGGCGGAGCTTGATTCCGTTATGGATTAATTTGACTCGCAAATGTATAGTTTACGAATACGTCTGGTCATCCAGACCGTTGGGGACGCCCGTCTGAGCTTCCCTCACATCATCGTCTAAACTGAGTTATTCGGATTGACAACCGGAACATGCCTCGCCCGCGTGTCCTACGGACAAGTAACACCGCACTTACGGAGAAATCCTTGATAACATACCATCTGTTCAACATCAAATGTTAAGCACGGTGCCATTTTTCAGCGCCAATCACAACCTGGCCATCAAGACGATGATCCTTTGCATACTTCTACTAGTTTTCTTGCTACCTACTGTGGTTTAACCTATCGGTAATTAAGAATACCAAAATGTCACTTGTTAAGAGGCATGCTTACGAATATTATTTGGAATTTACGGCCAGAAACTACGCAGTAAAACGTTTCAATAGAGCAGCTGCAGAAGAATTCAACGGTAGTGAATCAGTGATATGAAGATGGAAGAAGCAAGAATAGAATCTGCGCCAAGTAAAGAAGATAAAAAAGGTTTTCCGAGGAAACAAAGCAAAATGGCCGCAGTTAGAAAACAACATTGAGCAGTGCAGTTCTGCACACATAACAGCAGGTAAAAGCGTCTCCACAGCCTCTATTTGATTCAAGACAAGAGCGAACGAATGAAGGAATTTCAAGGAGGACCTTCTTGGTGCTTCTCTTCTATGTAAAGGATTCATCACACCATACACACAAGAACTGCCACCTCGCAGCAACTGCCAAACAATTACGAAAAAATGTTGGCTATTTTATGCCCTGAATACCAGAAGAAGATCACAAGAACGGAGATCCAGCCAAACCACATCACAAAGACGGACGTGGTTCTTCACAACTTTGACATCGTCGTGAACAGTGTTGTTGCAAAGCAGGGACTTCTGTTGTATCTATAAGCACCACAGGTAACAAAAATTATCCCACACTGTAATGCTTGGTTGCCAGGCTAATGGCCAAAACCTAGCACCAATGGTCATTTTTTAAGAGAAAGACTTTACCAAGAATAGGTTTTCTTTTTGGGTCATCGTAAAGATCAGCCGAAAGGTTGAAATGACAAGGCGAAAATGTGCAAGTGGCTGAGAGAAGTTTAAGTTGGGAGACCAGATAGCGTTTTTCACATATATCTGTCTTTATTGAATTACAACTACATGTGCGCTCATCTCACCAAATCTGCCAAGAGGCAAATGAAGACTACTAATTCGGAGCTTGCCTTTCACCTACAATGACTAAACAAAGAACTCAAACCGCTGTGTATTGATGTCCACAGGCGGTTTTAAATTTAAACTGCTTGCCGCGTGGGAGCATTGGATGACAAGAGGTGAACACATATTTACCAAGACAGGGAGGCGACGCTGGGCTAGTTACGCCACTATCCGCTAATGTATCGTCGATGACTGGGCCAAGATATCGGTCTCCATTCTCGTCCGAGCATTCACGAAGCGCGGGATGGTCAATTAAGTGTTAAGCAGTAGCAACGAAACTGACTCAGCAGGTAACAAAAGGGAAGCGGGCTTGCTTGATGCCGCTATCGCACAACCGTTAAACTTCAACACTGTAGGTGAAGAATTTGAATGATATTTAGAAAAGGAATGGTTTAAAAATGAGTGTATTTTTCTGTTTTGTTTTTGTTACAAGGGAAAAATATTGACAGCTATTGTCAATGATTTGAAGTAAGTCTAAGCAATCAAATTATTTTATTTCGATTTATTCACCTTGTAATCCAGTGCGCCTTATATCTGAAAGTAGAACCGTTCACTGATAATGCATCTTATAATCCGGTGCTCCTTATCATCAGAAACACGGTGAACTAGTTTTCGAGGGTAATAATGTCCAGTATTATTTGGCTATGAACCTGGCTGCATAATATATGAAAAAACCAAGACTGTCTATATCGTGAAAATGTCACAAAGATCAATTAGTTAGAAAAGTCGGCTTTCGGTTTCTGCTTATTTATTATTACGTATATTTTTTTGAAAAAGATTTGCACGTATGGTTACAGGTGATAACATCTATTTCTGTTTCCTAATATTTTCTAAAGCCTAACGTTCATTACATGGACATTGCCAACACAACAGAGCTGCCAAGCTGAAACTTTGTCTGCAATCACGGTTTAGTTAAATATTTTTTGCATTACACACATTCGTGTCCAGATCCTAGTCCTAAGAATAATTTGACAGATTATCATGCATCATATTAAAGTATACATTAGCAGGCAATTAATCTGGGGATGAGCTGATGTTAGGATCTTGTTAACTGCTTTCGCATAATCGTACGGTTTGTTTACAGCAGCAACCACAGCTGTGGATTGCTGGTGATCAACGCGATTGTGTAAACTAGCAATTTTATGTACATAAATTCTATCCCGTCGATGCAAAACACTAACGGGGTTTTATTGTGTTTAGAAATCAAGAATAATACAACGAATACGAGGGCTGAGTTGGTTGAAATGCAGGTATAATTAAATATCTTTTATGAGCTCGAAGCGTAAAGTGTTATCTTTGAAGTTGTGGTTGAGGCGGTTACAACAATCAGATGACAGCTATATCTCGAATCATATTAAGTAACTGCCAAGGCCTAAACTGTTAGCTCAATTACGCGATGCAGGATGTGTTAACATCTGCATTATTCTATTAAGATTTAACAGCGACAACAGGCCATCATAACCAGTTTAGAGTAGTGTGTGGAGAAGTTTATCTTAGGTAGTAGTACTTTACATACTGTGTATTAGACTCCGTGATATGAACATTAAGTACGACAATTATTGTCATGCCCGCAATCGATATGTCACAAATGGCGGGCGTAGGCATCAATTTAAAGTAAAACTAAGTTGCGCGTTTTCTTTGGCTTTTCACCAGGCTGCTACGAAAGATTTAGCCAAACGTCTAGAGACATGAAATAAGTCACATGTTCAGTGGCCTGGATTGCCCAAACGACGAAGCTAATTGCTCAGTAAAAAGAGTTTCAATGTATATGCTTAGTGTGTTTATCGAAACATGTATAAGATATTCCTGGTTTACTTAAACCTAGAACGCTGTGCAAATGTCTTGCGTACAAAGCTCCGAGGTCAGAAAACGGGATGGTTATTTCTTCAATTTCTTCCAGCGGATATAGCCAATGACTACTGTGTGCTATTTGACTAGGTGACATGGGATGTTATCGTTTGCACATTGACGTTATGCATCGTAAGAAACGGTTGCGCTGGTACTACAATCAGTACTATTATTGTCGAGTAATTCTCAACCTTTATGAAAGAGTTATCCCTAAAACTAGTCCAATATTATAATTTGCCCACTCTTCAATAATTTGAAACCGAATAATCGTTAGTCACCGTATAACTTTGCTCTAACTTACTGAAAATAAATTGTTTTTTCATAAATCAACTACTGAAATAGAGCAAATAATTAATTTCAAGCCATGTTTTTAGTGCAGCAAGAGTGAAAATAAGTTACTGAGACGCTTGAAATGGTTTATATTTTGTAATCACCTCAACGTATTTTGTTTTCAAGATAATGCACATAATAAGTCCTGTTTCAAGCCAAAATGGTTTCTTGTTTTTTAACGGTCACGCATATAACATTTACTCATCTGTTGCAGAAGATCCACTTTTACACAGGAAAGTTGCGGTGCATGCCTTTTGATAAACTTAGTTGCTTCGCCATGGACGTTTTTCTAGTAGGTTACGAGTTGTGAGTTTAAAAAATATAGCTTCAGTATTTCTTCAGTTAATCAAAGGATATATGATTCTGCTTTAATTTGAGTTTCTGTAAATATTCCCTTATTAACCCTAAAAGTTCTTGCCACGCATACACTTAACTGTTGATTTTCAAAAACTTAAAATCGTTTAATACAATAATTTCACTCCTTTAACTTTGCTAAGCAAGCACATATCATATTATACAAGTAAGTGCTAATGAAGTCGGCGACATCAACCTCACATGCAGGATATGTTCCTGGGGCGGAAAATAAATAAATAAATAAAAATTGCCTGGATCAAATTACCATTGAAGTACGCGATGATTAACGCGCCACCCAGAGGTGCAGGGGTGCGGGATTGTATTATTATTTTGGACAGCAGCATTGATTACATAAAACATTCTAATTCACCAACCAGTCTCTGAGCATCTGTCACCCATATGTAAACATCTGTTTGGCTGGTTGGATGAGCTGATAAGGACGGCTTTTTATACCAAGCTCTTGTTCCATTGATAGCCTAAATAATATATATAATACGATCGCTCGCATTTAATCAAATTTTACTCCTTTGGGGCTAACTACCACTAGGTTGAAAACTACTTATCGATTTAATGTGGTAAGTAGTCTGTTCTGGCATTGCTCCTTGGCTTCTGTAGTTATCCTCCTGCTATTTTGCAGACGTAATCTTTATGGCATGCAAAAGAGAAAAATACTATGGAATTCCAGTTTATATGGCTTTGGACAGTTCGCAAGATAGCTTTGATTAAACATAATTTAGTCTTATAAGATGTTGCTTTAAATATTGACGATTTTTGTTGGTAGAAGCAATATACCAACGGCCAAATGCGGTTTGTCCGCTATGGCTAGACCTAGGTTTTTATGTTGCTTCTAAAGTAGTGCTGGATTTTTGTTTCAACTAAAGTATATAGTTTACTTCACTTTAGAGCAAAATGCTTGCCATTATAAGCTTTCTAAACCTCGCAAAACTGGTGCGTACTCAGTCGTAATTTTGACACGATGGTTGCTTACCATTACGTAGAAAGTTATACATTGTAAGAGAAAGCAATAATGGCTTCCGGTAAATGTCTAATTTGTAAGGGAAACTAAGCTGTGCTACAATTTATCAATTGTTCTCAAAATGCGCAAAATATACTGTTGTAAAAAATATTACTCGATACTAAAATAATGCGGCTATTAATATATATATATATATATATATATAATTTCAATCACATGTTACACTTATACTGTTAGATGCTTCATGTAACAGCATGTATTAGGATTGACTCCAATCTATGTGACTTTAGACGAAATAACGTGTGCCGTTCATAAATTATGTTGAGTATACCCTAAGAAATAATTCATTGCGAAATATTTTACACACAGGTCCATAATAAATAAAAATGCCGACAGTACTGGCAAACGTATCTGGTGTTTGACCACGATTACGACATACATTTTGTGTTCTTTAGAAGCATGTTAAAATGCTAAATAAATAATTTACGTAAACCAATCCTGACTGGTGTAAATCGAGTACCATAAATCTGAGACAAATATTGTCAGTATTTGCGAAATAGTTTTGAAATGCATAAGTGTTGTGAAGCGTCTATCAATGATATGCGGTAAAATGTCTTGCCGAGCAGTAAAGAGATAAGTCAGATACAAGCAGCTTTATGCGTAGGTTAGGTTAAGCCAACGTAAGAGCAAAGGTCTGGCAATAAACCAGTAACATAATTTGACACATTCGTTTTAAGGTGTTTAATTTAGTAACCCTAGCAAAATACGCGTTATTTATCTCAACTGCAACCAAATACAGCCATAGTTACTAAAAAATAAAACGATTAGTGTTCAAATCTCAACGTTGCTCTGAATAATTTGCATATATGCGGATCACTTAAATTTTCTCAGAGCGATATTTGATACGAACTTGTACGCATTTTCCTTCGCCGCTCGTCTAATGCTGTGTGTTAACTTAACTGCTTTATTCGATAAATAGCACAGACTATTGTGTTCATTTAAATCATCATGCACAGGGTTTGTAATGAATTTAATATTATTTTAGTTTTTTAATTTAGAACGCCTTAATTCTTTTTGCACATGTTTATGATAACAAACCAGCTTTCCTTAAACTGCTTTTAATTATGTAAATAAAAATTTATCCTAACAAATTGTGATTTTAATCGCGTAAATTAAAGAAACACCGTTTTTATGCCTTCAGTTTGTTTAATATTTTTACATGAAGGTTTTGTTAGCCTTGATGCAGAGATATTAAGCGCGATGGACTCATGGATAATTGTATCCGTCGCGCACATGTTCAGATTATTTGCAAGACTTTCTTCACGATTATTAATTATGTGTCTTTATATTTAAAATATATAAAACAGATAGACTAAATGCCATGAATATATGGGTACTTGATAGCTGACAAAGGCAAGTATAGCATCAATTTTGGCACTTAAATTTTACTCCTCTCCATAGGCCAAGAGCATTATAGTTATCTTTTTGCTTGTAACAGTTATAAGTCTTCCTTGTTGGATAATTTATACCTATCGGCTTTAGTGACATGTCTCATTCGAATGATTTCCTTGCTCGCAAATGCAAAAGCGTTTGTTTTGCAGTTTTCTATGAATGGTGCAAGAAACCATAAATTTTCTCATCCGTAATTCCAATATAACGTATAATAACTGGCTCCTATCTGTAAAATAGAATAATAGGAGCCACACGTTAAGCAACTTTGCCAATACTGATATCAGTTGTTCGCTGTGAAATCGCAATGAATGCAGCGCAAGAAACTAAGAGAAAAATGTCATACTACTATTTGTAGTTAACAGAGCTAATTAAACGAATACAGATTATATAGCTTTTTTGTTATTTTAATCACAATTTGGCAAGCGCACCGCATGTAACTCTGAAAAAGGACATAATATTAATTAAGTAAGCTATGTTCATCTATCCTATAATTTGTCACTCAATTAATATTATATATTTGGTGCTGCGTTTTGTCTTTAAGTGAGAACTTCCAAGCCTCCCAAGCAGAATAGTTATTTAGTGATGATCTGAGTTTCAGTGGATGGTCTAATTTTAACGGTTTTAGGTACCTCAATACAATGAAATGGTTGTGCTTTGTGCAATATATGAAAAGCGGCATATTAGTGAGTCTAAATTCACAAAACATACATCAAGATTACTGAAAAAACGTTGGTGTGTTCGGTGAAATACGTTAAAATATAAAACATTATTATTAGCGTTTCAATAACGTTTCAACCTAATATAGATATGTAATGCAGTTAAGGTCACGTCACTAGCGCAAACGCTCAGAAAAGTTAAATTGTGTGTTATCTCAAACATATAATGATGCAGTAACACTTAACAGCGATCACTGTTAAAGTAGCTTTTTGAGAATTTTCGTGGTCAATATACTCATCCGGATAACCAAAATATATAAAAGAAATCGCTTGACGAACATTTCATCCTACAGAGACTGCTCAGTGCTCACACAAACTAATATCTGCAGGATTCTAGTCCATTGCGTTACGAGTAGGATTAAACGGGCATTGCCCATCCTCCTGAATGATAAAGCCGGAGGGCCAAAACTACTACACATCTGCGATAATGCGCGGCTCACTCTTCGCCGTCATGCACATTAGGAACGTGCATAATACAAAGACTCTGTCAAAGCAAATATTTAATAACTCCACATGTACAGATAACTAACAGTCATTGGTCTCATCACAAATTAGATTTAAATTTAATTATTAACATAATTCACTATATGTAATTACTTATTTGGCTTACAGAATATGGATGCTTCTGCTTATAGCCTATAGAAGTTCTATGTTTAATTTGGGTATTGTTTGTCAAATATAATTTAACCACTGTTCAAATGACTTCATGTGGCACAGTTAGACCACTGGTTATTGTACCTGAGGAACACTGTAAGTAATTTTAGCAAGGTAACGTATAAAAGCTTATTTTTAAGTAAAAAGCATCTTCCTCAAATCAAATGTTTCTCAGTTCAAACCATAAGATAAGTAATTAAAGTTCCGATTGCCACCGTTCAATTGTCGATCTGACATTTTCCAATCGACGTTGAAACTAGGTTGAGTGGTTGAAAGACTTTCTTTGCTCCAGAATATTCCAAAGTTTTAAGATCCAAATGTTTTCGCACATCTGCTTGGATGCCTTTAGTTGATCCTGTTTGATCAGGTCGTTATAGTGCACAACATTACTCCTAACAGCTCAACGTCTACCACCAGGATTTCAACGTCTGTTGTGAATAAGCGCAATAGCGCTTAAAATTCGGTGCATACATTGGTCACTTTCGCAAGAACGAGGCTAGTTTAAGCCTCAAATGTAAGACAGCTACAAAGGCTATCTTTCAAGTCTATTTGCATCTTCTTCTGTTGCGTTATGGATCAAATATTAAGAAAAGTCACCACTTGCTATATGCTCACTGCAGGATCACCTGCAACCAGCCTAGGACCAGCTTGTCAAGATATCTAAGCAAACCTCACAGTGCCGCGACCATATCGACATCCGCGCTTAACCTACAGTTTCAATGTGTGATCCAGCCCTCATCAACTACGAAACAATCACCTGCTGGTACAGTGATTTTTGCATGTTTATCAAATGAACTATGAGTAGGTGAGGGGACACAACATGGAGTCGAGTTCACAGCTGACAAGTACACCTAGCTTTCAATAGACGAACGATCATTTGGAACCCCTTACAGAACGTAGGCACATAAAAGCCGGTTAATTGTATTGCTTTTACGACGTATGTTCCCAGACATAGTTTAATGCAGTTAAAAGGGTAAGTCGTGCTCTGCAGTGACACTATTTGTAGGTTCAACAAACCCTAAAAACCTGGTAACTGAACAATGAAACTGGTAGCTACTTCTGTCAAAATTGGAAGCTCAAGGAAAAGAGAGGAAGCTTCCGAATAGCTGGCAAAATTGTCTGCCTATAACCCGCCCATCAACACTGTGGTTATGAAAGGCCCATCAGCTAAGATAGCCAAAGTGAGCGTAAGAGTGCTAAACTAATCTAAACCAATCTCAGAATGTTTTTCTGATAGAACATTGCGCAATAAAAGCTGCATCACTCGTTAAAGCGATTAAAATGGTCGCTACACTTGAACTATAGGAGAAGGAATGAAGGAAACGCTTGGACCTATTAACCAAAAGCTTGAGAAATCCAATTCGCATGTGTACCTCTTTAACTCTTCGGATACATTGAAATTTGAGCATCTTTAATCCGTTGAAATAGTATACAATATGTCGCTTTTTGGTTAACTTGCACATAAAACCATCCAAGATGTTACAACGTTTAGTTTATTGCTTGAGGCTATCTTGCCCGCAGTAACCAACGATTGTCTTAGTGACAGACTGCAGTTTTCCTGCGTAAGGCTGCGAAAGAGTTCTCTAAAGTAGGTCTGTTGAAGCATTTTTAACTTTGCATAAGAAATACTAGCTAAATAATTTATTTGCTGTAGGGAAAAATTATCCCATTGAAATAAGTGTAGATAGTTGGTGATGCAGCCACACTTAACAATTCTACAAAGGGTGCAAAAGCGCTTGTTACAGAGGAATAGCTTGTGACCATTTTGTTCCGCTACTCAGAGAAACTAGTGAGGTTCCGCAACTCGTTACCCAGAAGACAATTTGGCCATAAATGAATCCACGCTAGTGTTAAAACCAAACATTAACTGGGGTATATATCGCCTGTCTGCACTCAGACTTGCGTTAGCTCACCATTAACTTGCAACTCTTTCCCCGAACAAACAAAATAGTTTCACTGCGCTAACGCCTATGTCTGCTCCCTCTCATTCACTAATCGTTTGCATAGACGCTATGGTACAAAGCCGAAAACCACTACACCGAATAGCTTTGCACCACTAAAAGATAAAATACTGAGAATCAGCCTTCTGATAAAAAAGGAAAAGAGCAAATACACACTGTGCTTCTATATGGGTGCTTCTAAGCAAAATACAAATGTTCTCTGACAACTGTTTCATCAAAAGCTGTCACCACTACAGGTCTGCAGTCAATCGGCATAGCACCAACCGCTCAGCATTTGTGTACGTAACCTGCACAATCCATAAACATTAAGCCGCTTCCTTGGGAAATTAACGAAGTAGAACGAAACTGGCAATACCGAAATCCTCGAGAGATTCTTCTATACGTAAATAACCTTTGCAGGCAGCTCGGTTATGCGCAACAGCAAACAAGCAGTAATTTCACCGAGGGTCGAAACTTTCCCGATATTTCACCCTTCCAGCTAGCCTTAGGGATCCTGTGGCGCTTTACACACCACACTGCCAAATGGCATTAATCCTGAAAATTACACATTCTCCGTATACACCACCCCTATATCGCTGGTGCTCTCTACCTGGATTCATTTGGGCAACCCAGCGGAGAACAAGGCACCTAATTTATACTTAATTAATTCTCGTTCACTGTCAAATAAAATGCACCTTTGTTTAATATTCTTAACCATTCATTTAATGATGTAGTATTATTAACATAAATAAGATGTGCAGTAGGTATACCTGATGCACTTTTCGGGATATTTGCTTATAATATCTTCCGTAATGACCGCCTTACTCCTAATGGTGGTGACACTCTAATATATGCCAAATACACATACCTGGTTCTTTCTGTGGATGAACCGCTCCTTCGGATAATTCCTGATTCGTAGTGCATTACCATTTCTAATATTTAACAAATCTATTAGTAGGTAGCATTTACTGTCCACCGTCATGTGCGGACACTGTAACTGGTGACTTCATAGACAATTTCATTTATTCTCGATCTTTCATAACTAATACAATTATCACTGGGGATTTCAAAATGCACGAAAACAATTGGTTGTTTAACACCTGACCACAAAATACTTTTATGTCTATCATTTGTCTACTGGGATGGGGACAGCGCTTCATTGAGCTTACCTTGCTTGGTAACACAACTGATCTAATATTTACTATGAGATGATCTAACCTATCGACATACATCAATGGCAGACTACCGTGGAGTGATCACAACATCGTTGGTTTTTACTTCCAAATACTTTCTAAACCGCCTATTATATTCTGTGATTTGGTCAGCCTTCTCAGATGTTATAAGGTAATACGAGCATAAAGGTTCAAATTTTCTTATCACAGAATGTAAAATTTGCTTGTGATTAGCTCTATCACCGTATTCAGCTTTGCCTTGAACTTGTGGCTCCAGAATGCCATAAGACATATAAAATTATTGCCGCTCCATAGATATCTCAGGAAAGTAGATATCAAACTACAAAACTAAAGAAAGGATTAAGATAAACAAAATATTTCACCCTAGTGGTGCTCAGTACCAGAATACTAACGACGTTATAACATGCCCAACAAAAAGTCTATGAACCGCCCAAACATTATAGGCTCCATTCAAAAACTGTTGTGTTGTAGAAAGAACAAAATGTCAAACAACATTAACTAGATGCTAAATGCTGATCTGATTGCTATAACTGATGGGATTATTATATGTTCGATCTTCATTGACTGCTTCATTTTCACCTATATTGCCACTGAGAAAGAGGAAACTCAACACAACTTGGAAAGCAAAGGCATCAACACAATAAAAATTGTCTATATCAAAGTTACTGGTATCTGTCGCAAAATCAGATGAGTTCGTTTCTCATGCTATCCAGGCTCGGACAACAAATTGCCCATTCTATTAAAACAAGGTGACACAAACTACACCTTGTTTCTGATTAACTGATTTGCGCTTTCTAAGATCAAAGGCCATTATACTATGCACTGGAAATAATCAATTATAATTTCACGACACAAAAGTGGTTATACGCAGGATGTAAATAATTTTCTCCTAATGCACCGGTCATCCATTAATTCTGGAATCGTGGAGGGGTTAGTTAATGGACGCGTAAGATAATACTGTGTCCTTCGAGAATATACAGGAAACAACGCAACGGTTAGTCATGTACCGCCTGCTTGTTAGATTATCTTGATTATGTAAATGCAGCCTCAAACGTCCGAAGCATTTAGCCGTGGCCTACACAACTTATTTCCGCAGGAGATTGTGTCATATGGTGTTACAAATTCACTCTTAATATTTTTTGCTTCCTACCACCAGAGTATAAAGCAAGTAGTTACAACTGGTAAATATTCATACGAAGCCATCTCAATATGCAGTGCATTGATTCAAGAAAGCTGGTTACTACCGTTTTTATTCTTCATCTACTTTAAGGAGCTTGATATGATTATTTTCGGGAAGTTGTTTCTCCTCGCTGCTGATATTAAACAGTTGTGTTGTTCCGCCACAGTGCAATCCAGTCCTAACCAAGCCTATATTCAGGCTGACTCGTCAGCATTAGAACATCCAAACTCCTGGAACTTGCACTTGGCCCATAACAACTGTAATCTATTTTGATACGGTTGTGACACTCAATGACACATCCTAACTTGGAAAATCACTCGTATTCCTTCGTTTGCTGCTGTCCGAAAAGTGGTGCTAGGATATTCGTTTTCATTCGAATTGCTTAGAGCACTTTATATACTTACAGGTTTCTATCAGAATAATCACCGAGCAACTTAACCGAACTCTTAACTCGAGGGATTCCAAGTTTCAAGCCTTTGAAATATGTGTTAGGCCGAAGCTCGAAAACTGTACAATTGTACACGGAAATCTGAGAAACGTATATGGCATAGCAGTAGCAAAAGATTAAGGGAATTCACAAAGAAATGCTTGAACATGTGTGATATTGTGATTTACCGGGAACACTGTGAAGCTCAAAAACCGAAACCGCTATGGCTGAGCAGACTCAAATTCCCTCTGTACCAGCTCTACAGCTTATTATTCGGCTAAAGGTTTACCGCACAGCCACGTAACAAATTTCAGACACCCAAGTGCCATGACGTATGAAACAATGAGCGCATATTTCTTATTCAAAAGTCCCGTATTTAGCTCCGCTCAACTTTTTATCAGTTAAATATGCATTGATGTGATATAAGCTTCTAGTGAAGATCAGAAAATTGTCTACCTATCTGCAATCCAACTGGATGATCCATGCTCACCTGACTGTTTTTAAAACTTGCCAACACTTGTTGAAAGGAAGAGTCCAGTTAAGGTGTATGAGAAAGGTTCTGGATGCACATAAATGTTGCAATATCTCCTAATTTTCACAATATTGTGATTTTAGTATCAGATGGTATATCACTTTATTATTATTAAAAATCCGTCTTCTTTCTATCACTTCTGCACTTCTGGCTAATCAGTACCGTTTTCTTTTTTGATGGTGCATTGTTTCTGATTTGAAATACGCCATTCAAGCTGAAATCTTCGCAGGATCGATATTATTCGCAATGACTTTCCACCAAATTTTGCATGGTCTATTAACAAACGTTAGTAGACACCAGTAGGTTTTCGATTCCTCATGCCTTATATTCTTCGTTATTTCATTGTTATTGTCCATAGGGCTGCTCTCTTAAAGCAACGGTT
Organism: Dicrocoelium dendriticum; assembly: GCA_944474145.2. Classification (NCBI taxonomy): domain Eukaryota; kingdom Metazoa; phylum Platyhelminthes; class Trematoda; order Plagiorchiida; family Dicrocoeliidae; genus Dicrocoelium; species Dicrocoelium dendriticum. Next base: position 112,827,944 of record OX104065.1, read on the forward strand.
TACATAATGTAAGAAGAGTATTATCCCCATGCAAATTGCACTGCCACCGACTAGTTGACAGCTGACAAAATGATCCACTATTTGGATAATCCGCATGATTTATCGGCTTGAGGCTTCATCCCCCAAAATGCATGCAGAAAACAGCCCTTAAAACATCTGTGAAACAGGTGACGGCTTACGTTCTATTTTACTACCTCAACACAGCCAGTTAGAGCATGAAAGTGCAGGTGATACTCATCTAGGGAATAATCGGCATGGATGCAGGGCCCCCTGGGAACGGTTGCATGGATGGTCATAATATTGGACATTTAGCTAAATCAGCATTTATTACAGTTGCGAGTTAATTTTCTTTGATACTATCAAACTGCCATTTACTTCAGAAACCCAAAATATAACCAATAAGATAGTTAATGTCATCTTGCTGTACTAAATTGATTAGTCCACTGAGTTGCACGGTGCAGTTCACCAGCGAGGGAAAAAACGTTTATTTTTTATTTATTTTACGTATGGTATGCAAATAATATATTCCTCGTATTTACGCAACAAAGTCTAAGCTATAACAGCCTAGTAAGGTTTGCATTTCAGAATCGAACTACTTGGCGTCGAATGACTACAGTAACGAACGAAATGTATTAAAATTTTCATGTCACAAATACGTATGATGACCTAAATTGATCATCAGGATGCAGTAATAGTTTACCCAAATTGGTCCACCGTTGGTCTCAACCATATACATCCTTGTGCACATTAATTGAAACAAACTACGATTGTGTCTCTTTTTCTATGAATATCATGTATTTATACATGAAAGCTGCCGTTTTGCATTTATTTTTTTATTTTATTTTGGGAATAGGTATCAGACGATGTGATAACTGCGCATGTCTAGTCGTTACATCACCCAAGATTGCATCATACTTTTTATGGTTAGTAAGGTTTTTGTTTTAACTTCTTGTTTTTTGTGATTCAGTCATTGCTTGAGATGGACGTGACTCCCAGAAGGCGCACGAACACACAGACAAGACCTACAGGGACATAGCAAGAATAGTAGGCGTCATTCGGGCAACCGTCAGCCGTGTGGTCAAAAAGAAAAAGGAAACGGGATGCATTTCGCCAAAATGCAAAGGAATATGTGGTCCTAAGAGGAAAACCACTGCTAGGGATGACGCTTATCTGATACTGGAAAGTGTTAAAGATCCTCGAAAGACTAGTGACGCATTAAACCGTGATTTGTTGGAGAAAGAAATACAAATCAATCCTTCAACGGTTCGCAGGCGACTGCTGGAAGTTGGTCGGAAAGCCAAACGGCCTGTGAAAAAACAACTTCTGACAAAAGTGATGAAAGTTAAGCGTTACAAATGGGGACTAAAATACAAAAACTGGACAAAAGAAGACTGAAGAAAAGTTCTATTCAGCGATGAAAGCCATTTCGATGTTCATGATCAGAGAAGTCAGTATGTTCGGAGGTAAGAGGGAGAAAAGGTTAGTGAATCCCACATTGATCACTTTGTGAAACACCCACAAAAGCAGATGTTTTGGGGTGCTTTAGTTATTACGGCGTCGGCGCTTTGTGTCCAGTCCAGGGCATGATGCGCTCTCCATAATATATAGAAGTTCTCCAAAAAAAAGCTGTTTCAGAACTAAAAAAGACATTTCCTGACGGATCTTGCGTATTGCAAAACCTTGGGTTCCTGTACCAAACTTGAATTAAAGCTTGAATAAGTTTCTCCTTTGCCGTACAGTCCATGCCAAGAAGGCGTTGCTTGCAAATATACCACATATTTTTAATGGGGTTTAAATCTGTTGAATTCCCAGGCCAGTCCAATATGGTTATTTGATTAGTATTGAAAAAAGTCTTTACCACTTTTGATGTGTGGCACGGGGCCAGATCCCGTTGAAGAACTGATTTCTATTCCTTTCTCCCACAAATCACGTTTTAATGCGTCACTAGTCTTTCGAGGATCTTTAACACTTTCCAGTATTAGATAAGCGTCATCCCTAGCAGTGGTTTTCCTCTTAGGACCACATATTCCTTTGCATTTTGGCGAAATGCATCCCGTTTCCTTTTTCTTTTTGACCACACGGCTGACGGTTGCCCGAATGACGCCTACTATTCTTGCTATGTCCCTGTAGGTCTTGTCTGTGTGTTCGTGCGCCTTCTGGGAGTCACGTCCATCTCAAACAATGACTGAATCACAAAAAACAAGAAGTTAAAACAAAAACCTTACTAACCATAAAAAGTATGATGCAATCTTGGGTGATGTAACGACTAGACATGCGCAGTTATCACATCGTCTGATACCTATTCCCAAAATAAAATAAAAAAATAAATGCAAAACGGCAGCTTTCATGTATAAATAAATGATATTCATAGAAAAAGAGACACAATCGTAGTTTGTTTCAATTAATGTGCACAAGGATGTACATGTCATTGTACAAATAAAATGCAATCATCATCAACGTCATTTATATTAAGGTGGGAAATCCGAAATTATTACGAATTCTTTTCTTACGTAAAAACAAATGATCCGGTTCAACCGGATAACAAACTTAAATGGTCGATGAGTATATAACGTTTTCCGGTAACATGTTGTCATAAACAACTGTCTTTTGTGCAAAAAGTAGGCGGCGTCAGCGAAAATCCGCCCTTGCGGTTTCACAGTCCCCATCATTATCAGCCATTATCCTGCAGATAACTCAGTGCTTAAGAAATTTCACACAGACAGACCGACTATTAAAAGAAAACAGATGCGATGTTGATGCCGACTGCACACCATGTACTGTAGCATCTGGGGTAAAACAGAGGCTAGTCACGGAAATTAAAGCCTGTAAGCTGAAGCGCATCAAAGGACACAGTTTGGTAGTGAGTGATTTAAGATTGCCAACATCGAGCCCCAGGCTACGCTACATCCGGGAAAATAAACAGTAACTTCAGCTTTAAGCCTTGACTGTGCGCACGAAGCACGTGCCCAAGCCGACGCAACTAATTTAATTTTATCAGTTGTTCTAAGTAACTTGCGTTATTTTCATAACTCATCCGTAACCTACCCACATCATGGTAGCAGATAAACAGCTTTTATCGAACACCGTCAACGACTAGTAAACGGCGACTACTCATATACTTAGACCAAGACGACAATTATCACTAAGCTCGAGTAAAACGGTCCTGAATGTACGTCTCATAAATGTGCGGAGAAAATTGTTGACGATATTCTTGTCATGGCGCTGCGTAAGATGTTATTCGCCGACATGCGGCAATTACCGCTGGTGAAACTAACAGTATAGTGATGTGATCAGATTACCCTCGTTTTTAAGATCCAAGGTTCAATAGATAACTAGTGGTTCTCCAACAACCCAAAGCCATATGAAATTGCAAATAATATGCTTAATGTATGGGGAACTCTATGTATGTTATTCATGAACGACTGAGTCCGTTAATGAACGAACGGCTAGACACTATTTTCATAATAAAGGCGACTTGTTTTTCATCAGGCTGCATCTCTAAACCCAAAGCAGGGGATTCTGCAGTGGAACATTCTATGATGAAGACCATATCGAAATTCAGCAAACACGAATAATTTCGATACTTCTGAGGAACACCACATAAACTCGGATTTCTGATAAATCAACCCAAACACAGAAGCGGCACTTCTGTTGTCCTTTCTAGTATCGCTTATTTTGCTATAATTGTCACTCCGTGTAGAGATTAGAACCAACAACAAATCACAGTTGTACAATTCATTGAGACTGTTCTTGAATGCTCCATTCACAAGAACGACATACAAAGCCCTTTAAATGTTATTTGGGCAAACTTATCTATGTTTAGAAATAGAACATTGGCTGTCTTATTAGTATATAGAGAACGAGTCACCGTGATTGCTGAACTAACTGTCGGTGGATATTATTTTATGAAATAGTTGAGGATTGGCAGTTAGCTAAATAATAGTTTACAAGCAAGAAAGTTCATGCAGATAGCTGGAATCAGAGATGCTTATTCTTAAGAGAAACATGTCAGAATATTTCCTACTATATAATACGTTTTAATTATTTGCTAAGGAAGTGATTTATTACATTCCTAATGTCATTCTGCTTAAAGTTTTCTTGACGGAACACGCCACGAATTAGCCATACGCTGGTAGCGATTTTTAATTGTACACATTATATCTGCTTTAAATTTGTTTAGTTGTAATTTTATTCACGATCAAAGTTTGCTTCACCTGGAAGGCCTTTAACTTGCTTAGAGTTCCCATGTTTACATTGGCCTTCCTGAGTGACACTTAGATCAGGGTACTATTTTAATATTACGTGTCATCAATGCGTCGCTGTAATTTGATCAGTTAATGAAAAAAATTTAAAGTTAAGTTTGGGTTTCATTATTATTGTATAAAAGGGTCACAAGACGTCGGAGTGCATTTTGGAACGGCTTGAAGTGTTCCGTTTATTTAAAATAGGTCCGTTGAGTCAAATAATTTAATCGAACTAAAAGGTACAGATAGACAACTGTTATTAAATAGGCAGAATGTCAAGTAGGTTTATCTAATCTTTTGTATGAATTAGAACACGTCGGTGTAATTGTGTATATACATAAATATACAACGAATCGCCTGTAAGCCATTTTTCCAAGAACGATATACGCTTTAGATTTTGCCTTACTTTTTATATATGGTAATACTCTTCTATAAATCTTTGGCATATGAAACATTTGGATCTGTTTTGAATTACGGAAAATGAATTTAAAATAGACTACTTCTTAGCTCACTTTTTTAGTTCACTTGTAGAGTGTGCGACATTTGACAGAAAATAGAAAGGAATGGGAGCGGTTCTTGAACAATTCTCCTTAAAGGCGAATATTTTGCTAACGTTTATGATAAACTGCGTCTCACTAAGTCGAGCATGAGGTGTAGATTTTGAATAACAATTGACCAACTTTCGATTACTTACACTGATACGCCTGTGAACATAGTGTGTCCCAGGGTAATCAAATATTGACTCATGTTTGCTTGGTGCGTCATTCGCTAATACTCGATTTGTGAAAGGAGTGCGAAGCATAATCGCAAGGAACACTTGCCACTCTTCAAGCCAGGAGTTTGTTGATAGCAGTCAAACACGATACATATATTTGAGGAATTTACCTACAATAAAAATAATATCACGTCTTGGCACATTGATGTTGTACGTCTCAGTCCACTCATGCAAAAGTTTTCAAAATGGCCCACAAATCAATCATTGCGAGTTGTATCAAAGGTTGCCTGTCGTGACATGGCAGCCAAGGTGGAAAATGTTTCGGATACTTGTTTGGTGATTCTGGGCTGGGATTTTGATATCTTTGCCTGCGGAGATTACAGGATATCAAGTCGTTTCATTGTGAGCAGTTTGCTCATATTTGCAAGACCCAGCCTTTATATGCTTCAAGTTTGCTTATATATTAAAAGTGAAATGTTCATGAAATAATAAAAATGTTTTAACATGTATTTTGGTCTCAAGTATGAATAACAATCCTGTACAAAGCTAAGGATTAAACGTATGACAAAAAGGGTATTTGTAGTAACAAACTTTGCGCATGCTATTATCAGCAAAATAAAAGTTGCAAATCAAGAGACACGCTACTTGTCATTAACAAGCAGGTGATAATCAGTTGAGGTTAGTTTAACATTAAATAAGAGTCATGGGATGGTTTCATTTATATGTACAAACACATGTATCTCAAAAACTTAAGTAGAGCATTGAATTTACCTTTAAGATATCATCATAGTGAGCTTTATCGCGTTGCAACGTACGGTACCAGATTGCTCTGCTCTGATAGACGAAACGCATGTTCTACAAGTAGGTATATCTATATATAAATGCTGAACAATAACAACTCCCTTAAATGCTACCAAGCAAGTTCACGCATCTGTTAACATAATAATTTGGCCACAGATGCACAGCAAAGCGTTCCTGGCTTCCGTAATTTTTAAAATCATTATATTTAAAGGTAGATTAACTGTGTTTGCATTTGATGAGAAAAATGCAAACATTTATATCCCATTGTGGTACATTTATTTCACAAACTGTCTCAGTTTTGTTGAGATTTTTGTCAATAATTCCTAATTTCTTAATCAAGCTGATACGTGCAGATCAAGTGGAATGTATTGAACCACGATTACTATTAAGTTGACATAAGAACTCTTAGTTGTACCTGGCAAGGATTACTAAATATTCATGTTAACGAACTAGATACAGCAAAGTATAAACATATTGCACTGAACAATATAGCGTAGAACTTGCAGGAAACTAAACATTTATAGCTCCAAAATATGTTACAATTTTTAAAGAAATATATAAAAACTTAAAGTTACATTGCTACAACCAATTTTTAATTTCATAACAGCAATTTACTTCAGTCGTTGTCATTATACAAACGCCATTATGTTAGATGCATGCAAAATCAAGTAAATTAAAGTTGGACCTGCCTAAATTATTTTATGCTGTCATGCGTATGTAAAAATCTTGCTCACAAAACCAAGCTGCTTGTATTTCTCATCTAATGCAGACCTGAATGCTAATGGATTCTATTTCCGTGACCGTTTCTTTGAACTCATATTGCCCAAACGTTCCGCGCAAGTGTCATCAGGAAAATACTGTGTAGTTTATGGAGATTATCCTCTTGTCTACACAGCTGTTCCTTCTATCCAAGTGCAACTCATTGCCGAACGATAATAAAACAGACGCATTAGTGCTCAGATGACACATTTATTCCATGAGGACTAAACTGCGTCCAGCCGAAAGATATTAGCAGAAGCAGACAAAAACCCTGGCAGCTAGTTGATTCCATATACGCAAAAGAACAGACGGCATGGCTAATGAAAAACGTTGACATATTTTCAGCCGTAGACAGATATATTCCTCCTGGATAATTTTGAGGATATCTTCCTTCACTGGGCAGGTTATCATAAGCATTGCAAATAATTGCACTGGTGTATTCGATTAACTAAATTAGCAACTAAATACGCTTAGTTAAACTAAGGAAAATAGGACAAATTTGGTGGTCTCTAGTGCCAAGTTGCAAAATGAACCCTAACTAAATGTTACAATTTTGATAGCAGTAGTTAAATAGCTCTACGATTTGCGTTGTTGACATGTTTGCATAAGCTAGGTGTTAATAAGTACACACTACTTTTTACAGTTAATGAAAGAGTAGCGTATGTAATTTCTGTGTTAAAAAATAAGCGCACGTCCACCAGTTTTTTTGACATTTCATCTTTGAGCGTCGTTTTCTTAGTCCGACACTATAAAATTCTTAGTTGGCGTCACAGCTTTACTTTACAAATAAGGATATAATATTTAAAAGAATTTCAGTTTGCTCAATGCTGCTTCCTTGGGTGTTCTTTGTAATTCATGCTACTGCAGGCTTATCTCAGCTCAGATATATTTCGCATTGTTGTATTTGTTGACTTCGGTTCAGGCTCGATGTTTTCCAAATCCTTCGCAATTTTTTAATCACATATTGATAATGCTTTACATCCGCATACCGTACAATGTGACCACCAAGTCGAAAATAACTTCAAACGGCTCACACATATTCTAGAATTTTAAAAACACACCGCTGCTCTTAGACATCGTTCATTCGGCAAGTCACAATAAATTTTGATCCTGTCCAGCAGTAGTCGGTCACTTCTTGCGGAATTAATGGATCTCTCTGCTGTTAAGTAAGTAAATTTAGACTAGAACTCAGCCAGTTTTACGCTATAATAATAAATGTTTGAAGTGGTAGTCGACGTTACTCAAATTTGTGCTTATTTACCCATCAAGTGTATACACCCAGGAGGGCATCAGAGTGGTAACCGGAGTGTCAGCTCTTACGGACATTAAATAAATGTAACTGATTTCCCACCTAACCAACACATCCATTTGGTATTCGATTAAATTGCATTCAACGCAATTGTACTTGGTATCTTGCTGTTATAATTGAAAGAGAATATAGAAAACCGACACGCCAGCATTAGAGTTGAAATATATTGTAGGTGTTCTATCCTCGGAAACAATACCAAAATTTTACCATTTCAATCTACGTAATCCCCGAGGTCTTTGACAAGCGTTTTGACAAATTTACCCATATACATGATTTGACCTACATGGCTAAGACGCTGAGTTTGATTTCTTTGTCATTAACCATACCACAGGTTTACTGAATATTAGCTTCCGCAAATGGTGACCCTGAGCATCTTGCAATGAACATATACCTGTTCGTTTCCTGTAAGACTCAATCCCGATCACTGAATGATATCCAGAATTATGAGTCTAGAGTATTTACGGCATCCAATAGTTCGAGACAAAAGAAAACGCTGTATTCGCCTGTTTAATATTTTCAAAACGATATATGTTTGTCCAATGTAGGCACCTCACAGAAAATAACAAATATGCTTCGATATTTGGACAGGTCGTATCTATTTGTTTATATGCCTTGGGATATTTCACCCTAACTTACCCTAACTTAAATAACTTGCGAATAAAGTATAATTGAGCCTATGCATGTACAATATTTGCCCTTGCTGAGGAACAATAGTTAGCAACAAATTAGGATGTTGCTACTGAATATGTTATATATTGAATACATTTAAATCAACTGGATCTGCAGGGACCGCAGAATATTTTTAAGTCTGCTTTAAAGGAATAGCTTCGGTATACAGCGGGAGTATACGGATATTGATAATAATAGTTATGTGCTATGTTCTTCCCAACAGAAAGCTTGTTATCTTCATGATATTTTCTGTTTTATCTGAATCCAGGCCAAAAATAAAAAAATTAAATATTAACTTGGTATATTTACCGACAGACGGTAAACGACCCCATACGTGGGAGCGATCATTTGGATAGTGAAGAAGTTTCGTTTTTGCGGCGAAAATCATAATAGTAAAGAAAAATTTTTAAACAGAATTTTGGGATCATGATTATTTTCCTCGTGTCCTAGAAACTTGCACATGATATGTAAAATTTACGGATGTTTGTATCATCAGGAGTAGATAATAAATGGGTGGGACCACTAGGCTGCACAGATACATGATTTGGTATTGTAGGTAATGGATTAGCTAGTTGTAAGCGAATACCTGCTCATATGTTTTATATACCAGCTGCTGTCAGTTACTGAGTTTTACTGTGAGTCAAATATCTTTAACATTTTTGGTATACTGAGTAACGCGTGAAGGGACTTTCGAAATGTGACAGAGCTTTTACACATGCGTATCGGTAAAGATATTTTGTTCCATAGATCAGTATCTCACTATGGAGAAATTCGACCGAGTTTTATGACTTGAAAAGTTTGTGCGTATCAATTAATCGCCATTACGTGTGGGATAACTGCAGTCTTTCGCAGCTAAAGTGCAGTGCTCGCTGTGTAAATTCGTTGCTTTAAAACTTTGTAGAAGAGAACGAGGTTGTTCTTGAAGCTTCTCAGTCAAACAGGATCCAGTTGGCGATGTCGACAACCATCATAATAAGTCAGGTTTTAGCAGCGTCTTATGACCAGCTTGGTAAATGATCGTTTAACATTTTCCGGAGTCGTTCTGTCTTTCTTTCTCAATTGACTGTGAACGATAGTACAATATTCCAGAGCCGGTCGCACGATTGTCTTGAATGACTTGTCGTGCTTCAGGTAGGGAGAAAGTTCTGGTGATATATCCGTATAACCGCCTTGCATTCGCAATATGATAATGTATGTTCGGAGGAATTGAAAGAATTTGAGTACCTAATTCCTAAGTTCCGAACTGAATCAGACGTTTGGATCACGTTTCCGGCAAGTAGGATAGAGCATCTGGGATGCGGATTCTGTACCTAAGTACTTGGGATTTCACCGCGGACAGCTTCCTTAATAGATGCTAACTAGCTATATTCGGTGCAAACAGGTTTTCACAAAGGTTTACTAACCACTTTTGTAGTTGGTCTGGATAAAATGAGCAAACCAATTTTACAACATCTGCAAACAGAAATAGGTATCCATGTTTGATCAGGTCACATATATTGTTTACGTAGATTAGGAAAAGTAGTGGTCCGAGCACAATTCCATGGAAGACGCCGCTGGTTATGTGTTTGGGTGGAGAATGTTTCTGCTCGATATTAAATACCTGAGTTCGACCTTTTAGGTATGAGTCGAACCAGTGAAGCAGGTGATTTCAACTTCCATGTGACTAGAGAAGAGAGCAGTGGCTTGTGCTGCACGTTGTTGAACGTCTTTTGCATGTCAAACAGAATCAAACTAATTGCCATTCCTCTGCCATTCGTAGTCGTGACGGGATTCAAAAATTGTAGCTGGCAGGTAACGCAGCAGTGTTTTGAGAAAAAGCCATGCTGTGAAGGGTTTATCAGATCCAGTCTTGTAAGATATTGAGCAATGTGTTTCTAGACTATTCGCTCTAGTTCTATGGAAGCAGGAGAGGAGTAATTTATTGAGCGGTAGCTTGACACTTGATTTCTCGGACCCCCTTGTGCTTAGGCATTATAATGGATTGCTTACATTGAGTTGAAAGGCAGCCGGTAGTGAGTGAGAGTGTGAAGATGTTTAATAACAATTGAGCGAGGTTTTTACATCCGAGTTTTATAACAGTTGGGGAGATGCCATCTGGACCTGGACGAGTTGATGGTTTTATGGCTGCAATGGCACGTTGCACCCCTCTTAACGTCACAGGAATATTGCAGTACAGCTCGGTCGTTCTTTTTTGAGATGGAGGTGGAAATGGCTGAGAGTTAGGGAAAAAAGAGGAGGCAAAGCTTGAGTTCATGGCCTCACATATACAGTAGATGTCGCGCGTTATTGAACCATCATTTAAAGCCAACATTTCAAATTCCTAAAGTGGTTTAGGGTTCCTGCTTTTGAGTAGTTGTATCAATGTATCTACTTTCTCAGGATTTCTGAGTACCAGGATTTCTTTTTCTATTTTGACTGTTTGGGTTAGATGTTGTAAATGTAGTAAATTCTCGTGTGCTTTTAGAAATGTCGCGAAGCTCTTGCTCCTACGATATAGCGATTTGAATTTCTTTAGTTTGGTTTTGGCTTTATACAGATGTTTAAGTTCACCACTAGGTTCTTTGTTATTTCTCCAAACAGTTATTTCTCCATACAGTGGATCCACACCAAAGGCAATATTGTTCCTAAACACATTTGTAGCCACAGTAGGGTTGTGTGTTTGGATTGAAGTATTCCAATTCATGGTACTGGTAATTTCGTGAAATGAGTTTCAGTCCACATGATGGAGGTTCCGAATAGGTTTTAGCATTTTACTTGGTCGTTTATTTGAATCTATAGTCATATCACAAAGCACCGTGTTGTGGTAACAGCCAGGTAGTGGATTATCAAAGAATGTATAAGCGTAAGTGATTCCCATCGTGAATACAAGGTCTAAGATAGTGGTACTTCTGTTTGTCTCTCTAACATGCTGGGTCCAGAAATTGAGGTGAATACAAGCAATGATTAACTTAACTCCCGTAGCGTTTCTGAGTGTAGGCAGCATACAGTTAACATGCGATGGGTTGAAAATTGAAAGTTGTGACAGTGGGTGAGAAGAAAATGTAGTAAAATAACGGTAACGAATTCTGAGAATTTCTCTAATTTGAAACCACTTAAATCGATTAGAAATAACAATTCGCCTTTCACAATTGGTAAGATATGATAACAAGGGGCAAAGCGAAATACGTATATAAATCATGTGTGTGAGCTTCCTAATCCACTCGATTCCGCAGTCCATGAAACCATTGAGCTGCGCAATTACATATGAACGGGATCATTGATTCGTACATCCAAATTTCTGTTGGTGCGCCCTACATAGCGGTCTGCGGCTACAGGCACACTAGTTCAGACAACTGAATACAAATTCACTCGTCATCGGTGTCTTGATCGCACACAAATGCATAGGTGTTTTTGACTTGAGCAACCGTAGCTTAGCTGTATGCTACGCACGTTTCACTGAAACGCTAATACCTGTTAGGTTTTTTCATAAAGTCATCATCAGTATATGGCATTTAGAAAAGTTTGGCTTATATTGATTAGTTTGCACAGGACCCAGCTTGGATACGTCACTACTGCTCTTCAAAAACTTAGTCAAGAAATCGTTTTATTGTACTGTATAGCGTAGGTATTCTATCGCTGATTACAAAGCGTGTAGCGCAAATAAGGCGGAGTAGATGATACAACGTTCGGACAATTGAATGTTAGTGTTTTATCATGGAAAGCTTAAAATGCAAAAAACGCCCTATTCGAGTTGTTTCTCTGTAGACTGTCCTCATGACTGGACCATCCAAGCGCCATATGATTAGCATGTCTAGGTACGGAAGACAGTCATTTTGCTCTATGCCACACGTCAATGTTTAGTGTTTCCGCAGAAAGCACATTGAAATAATTAATTCCCGAGGAAACTTTTAGCAGAAAAGTTACACAAGAGTTCCGCACGCTTTAATTCCGGAATAATTTCTGCATATTTTCAAGTGCGTACTACAGACGTGTGAATTTATAGCATCATGCAAGGAGCGCAGTTAAAATGGCAAATTGACCAAACTATGGTTGGCAGCATCCGGTTTCGAATTTGTTTGTCACTGGGGCCAGCCACAGGACGCCTGTGCCTACAGAGCGACCATGGGTGGCTTGCGCTGCACCACCCACAGCTCCAACCACACACCCCATATCCAGTGTAAATCCGAAGGAATAAGACCGGAAGGCATATGGATGGGAGCCACGTTTCATCAACGGAGCCGGCCCACACTCCTTCAAAGGCAAACACAAGCACGCTGTATTTGGGGAATCGATCGCACACTAGGCGGTGGCTGGACCGTTGTATGCTCCATACTGACCGCATGGAACCCCACTTTGATCCTAACACGGTCACAAGGACCATGCACCCTCTCCCCTCCAGCAACGACCAACTGTCTCCCGGAGCCAGTATGGACGAGGTAGTGCGTAATAGACAGGTAGGCACATTGTCAATATGCACATCAAGCGCAGCCTCACCGGAGATATCAAGCAACAGTCGATCACTTGAGAGAAAGATAACAAAGAAAATAAATCGAGTAATGCATTAGGAAAGGGTGACATATATCTTAAGTAATGAGCATCTGAATTAAATCGTTTACAGAAGAATGCGAGAAAAGTTCACGAGGTCAGAAAGTATACTTTACGGAAATGCCACAAACACAAAAATGTTTTCGAAAAGGAGTAGCGTTGGCTTAAGTGAAGTGTGCAAGTTTATAGAAGAGAGACAGGTAGACATTTATGTGAGAAATCAAAGCAATGGGACAAAATTGAAAACCCCCCACCTGAAATAAACAGACTTAGCATGCAAGCAAACGGTGACATAAATCTTAATTGAGTGAGCATATGAAAGACGTTGTTTACAAAAGAATACGTTTATAAAGAATACGAGGTATGTTCACGAGGTCAGGAGGTTAATTTTACGGAAATGCTACAAACACGAAAATGTTATCTAAATAACTACAAGTGGCTTAAGCGACGTGTGCAAGTGTATAGAATAGAGTATAAGTAGGCATTTTTATGGGAAAGAAAACCATTAGGGCAACATTGAAAACCCACCACCTGAAATAAATAGACTTAGCATGCAAGCACGCGGTTAGTAAATCGAATACAGCGTACCTACAAACGCTGTGCCGGTTCTGTCTACGTTCTCTGCAGAACCCGTCGTCGCTTCGGTAGTAGTCCCGAGTGGCCTCGCTCATGGCTAACTAGGCCTGCCTGACTCAGACACTCGCGACCGCATGTGCTACAGCACCAAGCACTCGATATCGATGGAGTACAATCCATCGGTGTTTGCCGCTTCCGCACTTGCCGCTTCTTCTCTGCTTGCAGGAGGTCTTTCTCCCGCACTTCAGCAAATGCCTTCGTGTTGAGATGGCGCCATACACGCCGATCAACCGCTTTTGATTCTCATGACCTGTAATCAAGATTAGAACGTGTAAGACACAGTTTGACCGTGTCCTAGTAACGTAACTGATAAGTGCGGATAGCGTCCTCCGGTCGGTTATTTTTGGCTGTGTTGACAAGATCACTTTGTGTTAACGTTCTGCGTTCATTGGAAGTATTTCGTGGAAATTCAGTTACAATTCAGTTTCATTTCCGATTCTGAAATTTCCGACCAGAAATACTTGTATTTCATCGTTTTGTTTCGGCGATCTTCTTATCGCCACTTTCTTCGTCAATTGGCCGCCATCTTGTTTTCGGATTATTCACAATGCCGAAGAAGTCATCCTGTGGTACTTGCTCCAAACTTGTCGGATACCGTGCAAATGCCCTCACGTGTGCATTTTGCCAAGTTAACTACCATATTTCATGTGTTGGATTATCAGTTGAGCACTTTCATCGCCTTCGCGAGATCCAACACGATTTCGTCCAAACTATATGTGAAAATTGCCGAAATCAGATGCAGCCAGAAAGAGTAAAGCCGACGTGTTGTCCTCAGCGTTTCGTTGCGAACGGCTCCGTGTGTTTGGCCCAACAACCTAGCGCGAAGAGCCTTCAGGTTTCGGCTCAGTCGTCCTCCTCTACGCGTGCAAACTCACTTACACGAAGTCCAACCGTTGTGAGAAGGCCAGTTGCACCTGGGCTAAATTGTTTACCTTTGTTGTGTTCACCGGACACTGATGTCCCAGCAGGTGAAAGTCTGAGTGCTGAAGACCAGTGGAAAGATCAGAGGACGAAATTACGAAGGAAGGTTGGGCGTTTACGTTCTGTAAGTCAACAGTTAGCCAAACCACTTGAGGCTGGTAGGATAATTCGCCCTGCAAGGCAAACCTCGTCCGACCAGAGGCGTTATAATCTCGTGATCTTTCACGCACCGGAGTCCAGTGATCCATCACCCCAAGTGCGCTACGATCACCATGTCGAGTTTTTACAGGGTCTAATTGATAGACTCTTCGACGCTGGTGAGGACTCGGTAAAAGTGAGACAGATTACCCGTCTTGGAAAGCAAGATGATCAACAAAATCGGCCTATGAGAATCACTTTCGTGGATGAAGCCAGTCCAGGACTTATCATGTCTCGCCTAAGTAGGCTGAAAGGTTTGAAGATCCATGTTCGTCCCGACCTGGACCCAGTAGACAGGGAGCGGCTCAAGTCTGCCATCATTGAGTTGAAAAGACGCGCTGGTGAGGGGGAAACAAATCTTCGTATCGTAAATTTTCGGGTGGTTTCCAACAATCCGCGAATCAGGATAAACAGGCTGCTCACACTTCAAGCACGCCCGCTGGCTCCTGCTGCGGCCTGAGAGTAGCCTTCACAAACGTTTGCAGTATTATGAATAAGCGCGATGAGCTTTGTTGTTTCGTTGCGTCTGAGCGGCCAGACGTAGTGGGACTTGCAGAGACATGGCTGCATGCAGAGTTATACACCCAAGAACTTGAACTCAACGGTTACTCGTGTTTCCGATGCGATAGACTAAAGAATGCCCACGGTGGTGTCTTACTTTACATCCGGTCTTCCCTGCGTGGGAGACTTGTGTGCACCTACCGAAGTGACGATGGCCTGTGTGAGCTACTGTGGTGCTCCATCCGCCTCAGGCGCGGAGAACTGCTTGTGGGCGCAGTTTATCACAGTCCCCTGAGTCGTTGTTTGGATTGGCTGCCCCATGTTCAAGCTCACATGCGTCGTCCACACTTTCTGCTTATGGGCGATTTTAACTGTCCTCGAATACGATGGACTGATGTGCATTTGATGCCTGGACATAGTGAGGTTGAAGCAAAGTTCGTGGATTTGGTACTTGAAACTGGTGCATCGCAACACATATGGCAGCCAACACGCATATCAACACGTTCAAGTTCGTCCTGTCTCGACCTGCTGTTAACGAGCTACGAACAACGAGTGCGTGACGTTAGGATCCTGGAGCCCCTGGCTACGAGCGACCACTCAGTACTGATAGCTGATATGGAATTATCTTTGCCGTATTCACATCCGCTGCAACCAGCTCCCAACTACTGGAAAACCGACTTCGATGGTCTTGCTCGAGCCGCGCGCCAACTGGATTGGTCTCTGTCACAAACTGCATCTGTGGAAGATTGTTGGATATTTAATAAAGAGAGATTAACATCATTGTGTTCCAAATTTGTGTCATTGAAATGTCGAAAGGTTGGACCGATTAAGCCTCATTGGTTTGATAAAGAGTATGGAAACCTGGCACGGAGGCGGCGCAGACTGTGGGACAAATTCCTTCTCTCTGGCTCTGCCAATGATTACGAAGAGTATAAATGTCAGGGGAATCTCTGCAACAGTGCAAAAAAGTATAAACGCCGACACTTTGAAGTGCAGCTCGCATTAGCCGCGAAGACCGCCCCCAAGAGAATCTTTGCATACGTGAAGCGACGCCTGAAGCCTGCGGGTAATTTGCCAGTGCTGGATGGCACGGATGGACAGCCCCTAACCTCCAGCTCTGAGCATGCGTCCGCGTTGGCGGCGCACTTCGCTTCTGTATTCGCGAATAACCAGGTGTCTGTTCCGAGTTCGACGTGTACCGCTTTTCCCGAACTCGATAGTCTGCATTGTGGCGTCGAACATGTAGCTCAACTACTCGCCAACCTTGACGGCACCAAACCTGCCGGACCTGATGGGTTTCACCCACTGGTTCTCAAGTCACTTTCAACCATCCTCTCTCCTATCGTGACTGACCTTTGCAACAGGTCGCTGTCCGAAGGTTTGTTGCCGGTTGACTGTAAATGTGCGGTGGTGAAGCCTATTCCGAAAGGCGGCGACCCTAGCAAAGTAGACAAATACAGGCCAATTTGTCTGACACCTATATTGGCAAAGGTTGCTGAGAAAATCGTGAAGAAGAGATTGCTGCAATTGCTACAATCAAACGAAGTCCTGACGCCCGCACAGCACGGTTTTATGCAAGGTCGCTCATGCATTACGAACCTGCTTGTGACGAGGCATGAGTAGTTGAAGGCAATAAACAAGGGGAAGTCCGTCGAGGTGATATTCATCGATTTCAGTAAAGCGTTCGACAAGGACAGTCATGAGGTTCTCCTTCACAAACTCAGCATGTGTGGCGTCGGTGGCTCACTGCACCGGTGGATCCGCAACTTTCTTGTTGGACGAAAGTGAAGGGTACAGGTCGACGACCATCTAACTGACTGGTACCCCTCTACAAGTGGCGTGCCTCAAGGCACTGTGCTGGAGCCCACTCTGTTCCTAATCCACATCAACGATCTACCGCAGCTTTTCCGGTCGCCGTGTGCCTTGTTTGCGGACGACATGAAGATTTGGAGAGAAATCGACGCTCCCGATGACTGTGGCCTACTTCAGCAAGATCTCAACCGCTTATCCACATGGTCTGCAGAAGTTCTTCTCCCGGTCAACCCAGCTAAGTCGGTATTTATGAGCCTGGGTAAGGGTGCAGACGGCCGAACCTACACC
>OX104065.1:112845489-113050785 GCA_944474145.2 Dicrocoelium dendriticum
CAACAAGCCTGACTCATTTTTGTTCTGGGCGAAGTGTAATGCAGTCCCACAAGTTAAAATCGTAATTGCACTGTCCCATAAGTAAGAAAGACTTACAGACGTAGTTGAGGATATGCTGGACAACTAAATAGCTTCGGTAGGAACAAGCATAGCAGAATGTCTGACGCAGGCCGCTCTACAGAACACCACTGCTAGCCAACTCAACAACGCCAAATGCTAATTTATAAATTATCTCCTGCAAACACTGCTAATATTCCAAATGGCCCAACCGTTCCCGAACACTTAACGACCAGCCCATATAACACAATTTCACTTAAACCCATTTCTTCCCACCAGACCTCGCCGAAACCCAGGAAACACGTAAATTCCATTGGCAGCTGGGCAGTTGTTGCAACAAGTTGCCTTCCAAAAGCAGACGCTGCTGTTTCTATAACCACACTTATAACTAATGTGAAAGACAACGCTACACGGATGCACAGCATATGGTTGGGTCTCCTAACTACGGTCCACACTCCCAAGAAAGAAATTCAGGAAACAACTGGTTGCCGTATTTATAATATGTGCCAACATTCCTCAGTCAACATCGAATTTGTTGAAGGAGAAACAGATGGACGTTCTGAACAAATAGAAAGACATAAGTAACCTGCTTGGTACCTTACTAAACCCTACAACTTGAGGAGGATCACACGTCACCCGAATTTCAAGCATTATGGCAAATGCAGTCTTTTTCGGATTTTGCTAAATTCTATCGATAAGGTAGAAGCAGCGCGGCTTTCGACTGCTCGTTTCCAGAACGAAGTCGGCCGGGTCCGCGTCTTTCCCGACGTTTCATGGAGCGAGCGCAAACAAGCGTGGCAGAATTTAGAATTTGTCCGGCTAAACGCCGCAGACAGAACTGTTTTTGTCCACGGTGTCCCCCAGTCTCATGAGCACGATGAATGCGAAGCAAAGAAACACAACCAGCAGCAATGGCGCCATATTCGTGAGACCCTGCACTTGAATGACGTCGTTGCCACTTCTCTCTCGAGACTACCAAGATCAGAAAGCTACAAAAGTTGGGGCCTAAGGATAATTAATGTTGTATTACAAACTAAGCAGAAGGCATTTACACTACTGGCACGCTAGCGTCCACTTCGGAATAATATGTCAAGCAAGCTCCGGTTCGAAGAGGCGAGCGAAACGTTCGTCCTACTTATTGCAAACGGGGCTTACGGAAGTGAAGAGCACGAATCAGGAAATGTCCTTGTTTCGAAACGATCGTCCCAGCAGGAAGGCGCTGCTATCCTATAATATCGTAAAGGATTACAATGCGAACCACTGGATGATCCGGAGACGCGGGTCACCGATTCGATATCGTACCTTTTGAGTTTCAGACACAACGACAACTGCTTCATTACAGTCGTATATCGCTATAGATCGTCCACTCCAGAGAGGGATTCCCCGCCTAATATCATCACTGACGAAATGGTTACACTCTACTTACAGCCACGTTCGTATTTCCGGCACTTTCAACGTGCATGACTTGGAAAGCTCGGCATCCCCCAGCGAAAGATACAAGGCCAAACTTCAAAAAATTTGCACAATTATCTTGCTGTACAACCACATTACCACACCTACCAAGTACATAGCTGATAAGGAACCATCGGTGTTTTACCTCCTACTTAAAAATGAGGAACACTTGATCGGCAGGCCATTTATAGATACCTCACTAGGGTTAGGCGATCATGTCTGCATACCTTATAGTTATGCGTGTTATGCTGAATATCCTGCGGAACACACGGATCTAATAGGTAACATCACACATTACAACATATTGAGCAACCAAGCTAAGACGACTGATTGGGAATTCTTGGTAGGTGGCTGATCTGACAGCGCTTGTGTTCATTTTTTGATATTTCATCAATCTAATCGCAACCGTTTCAAAAACAAAGACGGTTCGATCAACAACTCCCAAGTCTTTCATCAGAAGTTAAACCCGCAAGCGCATGCCGCTAAGGAATGCAGCTTGGCACAATTAAGGAGCTCTTCATAGTCCCAAAACCTGGAGCGATTACGTGATGCAGCCCCAAGGAAGTAACATGATTGTCCGTGAGGACAAATTGACTCATTAACAACATTTGGCTTGTAAGTTTGCCAAGAAAAAGCTTCTATAAAAGAAGGTCAACACCATCCTAAAAGTCAAATATGGTATTCTCCCAGTTAACACAGCATTCGGAGTGGCACAGAGTGTCACAGAGTCAGCCAACACTACGAATGCTATATGCCCCAAACTTCCAAAGGGACGTCCGCCAGTCTTATATACTCACATCCCAAGTCTCAAATTAAACTCGCACTAAGGTCGATTTTACAGCCAAGCTGCTTTGAAAAGACTGCTCTTACTAGGCAACTACAGCGCTCTTGGCATCAACTATATCTACCGGACGGCGCTGAACGTAGCAGCAACAAAACTGGCCGGGCCTTTATTATTTGAACGTGCTTAAATATGTAACCTGTGCCTTCCATTTAAAAACATGGTATGATCACTACAATTTGCAAAAGCGGCAATTGCTTGGAACGCGCCACCTATCGCCCAGTGGTCTTCCTCCCTGCGCTCTCAAAGGCGACGGAGGCAATCATCGCTATCTTCAGTAGACCAACTAGAACCACATAACATCATAGCACCCGAGCAACAAGGTTTCCGCCAGCACCGTTTATGCACTACCGACCTACTGGTTGCACGCGGTAGTTAGACTGAAGCGACAGTTACAGGCAGAGAGGCAGATGTCATTTACCTCGACTTCTCCGAAGCCATTGACTCACTGGACCAAAGCATTCTGTAGCCCAGACTCGAAAGCTATGGAGTTGGTGATCCGCTCCTTGCCTGGATCGGAAATTTCCTGCAGGATCGGCAACTGCAGGTCAGAGTTCGAAGTGCGCTGTCCGATCCGATTTATGTTGAATGCAGAGTACCACAAGGATCAGTTCTGGAACACGTCTGTTTCTCGTGTTCATTAACCAGTTTACGCGTTCGATTGTCTCAAATTTCTTGCGGTTCGCTGATGATGTGCAGATATGGCGGACGATCGCCAACCCAGTAGATCAAGATGCACTTCAGCGAGACGCGGACATAGCGTGCTTGCGGTCACTCAACAATCCGCTCCAGTTCAATTCGGGGAAGTGTAAGGATGTTCACATTGATCACCAGCTGATCATTACAAACAATCTAGAAGGTCATGTCCTGCAAGCAGGCACCCAGGAGCGTTATATTGCGGTAATAGTTCAGGCTGGTCTGGGTTGCTCAGAACGATCTGAAAAGGCGTCAAAGGCAAGGAACCAACACGTTGACATGCTGCGGAGAGCATTGGGGCGGTTTCATCCCACTGTCTGTTCTCAGTTACTTAATACCTACGTGCGGCCTCATGTGGAATACGCCATCCAGGCCTGGCTTCCCTGGCGCAAACAAGATCTTCCAGCGCTGGAGACTCCCCAGCGACGAGCCACGAAGCACGTCAAAAGGTTGTGCAACCTTCTTTATCTACTTAGACTGAGGACCCTAAAATTATACATTGGCTGGTAATGGCGCCTACGTGGCGACCGTATTATAGCCTACCAGATTCTAAGGAACCCCAACCACGTCTACTGCCACCTAATACAAGTGAGCCACAACACAAATTCGAGGAGATACCAGTTCAAGTTAGCCACGCTATACAGTCGGCTAGAATGTCGAAGGAACTATTACTCTATTCGTGGGTGTCAGCATTGGAACACCTTCCCAAAGTAGTTGTGTTTAAAAAACGCCTTGATGGTGCCCTAATTCATCCACACTACGAGATATAGCCAGTGTGTCTCCACAGGCGATATAATGCCACGAAGGTTGCACAACCAGAATTAACCTAAACGACTGTAGTTGGCACATTCTGCATGCCTCTGTGTTAACAATGATGTGAGTCCACCCAAAACGATTTTCATTTTAGCCCTTTGTTTTCTGTTCACCATATTGTTGTTTTCTTTTTGGCCATCCTACGGGAATTGCTAATCAACCGTATTTCCCCTTGTAATATACCGTTTGTCCTTTGTTCCCTAGTTCCATGCATTCTATAACATTCGAGTTGCGTACATTACAAACAGCCAAGATGAATTAATAACAAGTTGACAGTGAAGCGCTGGCTGCAATGTTAGGGGTTAAAGGAATCTACCAGTGCTTTTTGGAAAATACTTTTGAGCTGCACACTGATTGTAAACCCTTATTATCACTAATGAGTGAAATAAAACGCATCTAACAAATGATGTCACAACGAATGCAGTACTGGGCGTTAGTCTTGAGTGCATAATGTTACAAGTTGGTTTACATTATTGGCGTGAACAATAACAAACCCAATGCATTAAGTAGTCTGCCGGGAACTGAAGCTGTGCCCTTTCAACTAACTGGTCAATTTAATGAAACATTAAGATACACCACCAATACGAAGCGCAAGAATCCGCCAATGGACGGAACGGGACCCAATGCTCTCAATGGTAAAGCGCTTCTTGATCGTAGGTTGACCATCTAAAGAAATAGGAGATTAGCAACCGTTCATAATGCGCCGAAATGTGCTGAGTCTTTCGACGGCAGCTATTTCTGGGGCTCTTAGCTAGCCGTTCCAAGAAAAGGGTGGTCGTAGCTTCTTAAGCTTCAGGATGCACATACAGAATTGGCGAGACTTAAAATATTAGAAGGAGATATTGCTGGCTGCCCCATTTCGATTCCGACTTACAGAATTTCTTGAGGAATCGCAATATTTGTCAAGCGCATCAACGTAGTAAAACGCCCGGTCCAGTACACCCCTGGCGGTGATCCGACAAGCCGTGGCAATGGATCCGTGCCAACTGTTTTGGACCGATATAAGGAAAGATGTTTCGTCTACTCATCCACGAGCATTCAAAATAGATTGTTGTGCATCCAGTCACCCAAGCGAAGTCTGAAGCCCCCAGTATTAATATGCGCTCTTTCTTTACTAAGTTTGGTATCAAGAATGCTCTTTTACCTGGGCTGCATTTAGCAAAGTTGATACCAACAACAGGTTCAAACAGTTCGTATCATCCGGCATCGAAAGCCTTAGCGGAACTGGTTATACCAAAAATGAAACAAAGTCTACTTAAGCAGCAAGTGGGAAGGTTGCAAACGGAAATGGATCGTTTCATATTTGCCTACCGTTTCACACCCACTGTGACCACCGGTGAATCGCTGGCGGAACTGACATGCGTCAGAAATCTCCGGACAAACTGCATTTGTTGTTTCCGAACCCGCATATTGAAGTAGAGGTGCGACAGAGGAAGTCGGTGTCATCAGAGGAGCCGTATGCTGAAAGAACCTTCAGTGAAAATCAACCAGTATACACTCGTCTTCCGCAAGAAGCAATGCTGGTAACCAGCAACTGTGCTCAGTTCTGCAGGAAGTCAAACCGACCTATCACTTCCGGATGGCCGGATCATCCGCCGACGTTCGGATCACGTCCCCCTCCGATTCACAGACAAATCGGCCGAAGCGGAATCTGACTCGCGTTCTAGTACAGCACAAGTAGCGGAAGTAAAGTCTGAACCAACAAATGAGACCATACTTAGACTGTTCAGCCGTATTTGTCAAGCAGTCGAACGTTTCAAACCCGGAATCTCACTTCAGGCATGACGATTGGGGAGGTTACGTTTTGATTAATGCTCAATCACTGAAGCTGGTTCAAAAAGTATTGATTTTGCACTCGCACACGAACCCTCAACTGCGTTTCTTATGCTGTAACTCGAGCTGCGTCACTTGTTGTGTATACTGCACTTATTCTGGGTATCTGCCAACATACTATGGCTAACATGTAGCCTTGACACAAATAACGCGGCAGTTTAAGTAAATCCGCACTGTACTTCACTTCCCAAAACCACAGTAAGGAATTAGCTTGTTCTGGTTAAGTAGTCAACCCAATGATTTTCCGACTTACCCATAAATGTACAAAGTTAGTAACACAAACAACTTTTGGTCATAATAGTTGATCATAGTTTTAAAGTATACAATTATTGATCTGTACGTTGCTTTAGAATAAAATCTTCCGTCACTATTTTACATTGCTTTATGTTCAGCTTTAAGTTTACATACAAAACTTAGTAGATCCATGGGGTGAAAAATCATGTAAATGATAAAATTTGAGCTAAAGTAAAAAATAACCAGTTATTGAAGGCCGCCTACGAACGAATTCATGTGAGTTCGTTTGACATTGCGTTAACTAAGCTAATTGTGAAGGAAAGTAAATAAACAACTGTGACTAACCTTCACTGTGATAAAAATAAAAGCAACACGGAGCTCTTTTTCGGAATGATAAGTTTGGGTTACTATTAATTTGGATTGCTTTTCGTAACTTGACTTAAAGTTTGCTGTCTATAGTTTGTCTGAATAAGTGGCCTTTGCCACTTCGACATCAATTTATTTTCTGATAGCTGACCATCTCTTTTCGGGCTACCTTTAGCAATGGACTGCAACATGCTATCACATTCTGGTGAGCCATTACCGTATGACAGAATCTCGGTCCTTCTGGTCCTTGGGACCGTGTTAAGACAAGTTTGTGACAGGGCATGTGGTATCTGTCAACCGCCTTTGAGTGTCAGTTCCATATGACTATTAAATGCATCCAAGTATGGAAGTGGCAGTGGAGAGCGGTAACATAAGAAATTTAAAACGAGAAAACAAAAATTAGGTATATTTACTTGGGAAAACTCATTGAGAAGTGGTGCAGCTGTTCATTCTGGATCTTTAAGTCCCTCTTAGTGTTCACTTAGCATTCCTTCAAGTAAAGATAAATGAACCATGTTTAGCAACCTGCAGGCTTTTATAATCCACCCAATAAAGCCACCTTGTTGACAGGTGAATTGTTTTAATAAACTACGCCGTTGACACTGCGTATCCTAACCAATCACAGTGAACTAGGTTACTTTCTGCAATTTCCACTGGAGTCGGTAATCTGTCCATTCCACTCAATCGCATGATGTTGACGAAATTTTGCCTTTGGTGGTAAGGTACACTTAGTAACTGTTCTCTGATACTTGATGCAAACAGAATGAGCCATCTGCAAAAACAACGTTATAAATTCCAGAAATTTGTCCTTTCCGGCATTTTAGATTCTATAATATACATAACTTAGAGAACTCAATTGGTTCACAGTCGAGGTACTAATAGTTTGGATCTATGCTAGCCACTGCAGTTATGTACTAACACAGGGATTGGCAATTTTCTGATATAGGTTGATGTGCTGTGCACATTTGAATAACTAGGTTAACATTGTTGGCGGAGAAGTAGAGTTTTACCACAATTGCTCTCAGCGGTTCTCAACCGACTTGAGGATGTTATCCACAAAGCGGGTAACCTGAAAGCAAATACCACAAATGCAAATTAGTCATGCTTTTTTTAATTTTTGGAAACTAACTTTTCTATTTAATTACTTAGAATCCAAATGATTAAATTGTCTTCCTTTTAGCAACATTTTATTAAATTAGGGGTAAAGCAGTTAAAGGAATGATTCCTGTCGTTTTGTTTCAATAATTTATATTTTATATGGTGCGGTTTCTTCTAATACATTTCATAATTCTTGCTGCTAGTCCATTCAGTTTATTTTTTGGTGTATGATCCCCAAACAAAATGAAATAGCACTGGCTACTCATTCGTTTCTGAAGTCCTTTCCAGTCGGCCTACTGGGGAATACCTTCCTTGTGATAACTACGAATAAGTCTCGTCTGCATTGCAAGCAAGCTGAATAAACAGTATCGGAGAACCAGCGACGGCGCCTCAGAGCGTGCAGAATACTGAGCTGGTAACCTGGTTCTCCATCAATTACCAAAAGAGCTCGTATGGCGCTGTGTCCAAACCAATGTGACTGGCTGCAGGATCATTGGCCCCTTACTTCTGTACTCAAAGTTGTGTACCTACAGTGGCGGATGAAAAACCTTGTTGGCCACCGACGTCTGCGTAGAGTGCAACCGAACACAAAGGAGTCTAATGGCCCGTCTAGTTGTCAACGGTCTTCGTATTCAGGAACCTTCTTGATTCGTCCCGTTGCCTTGAGTGTCAAATCGTTTAGACCAAAGTCTCGGGGTGGGGTCCCGTAAGTCAACCCCCTGTCCTCGCCCTGGGCAACCAGGGAGCGCACTGTCCACACAAAAATGGATATTCAGAACATTTTCGCTGCCAGTTACTTTTCCTCCTTTTTTGTTTGTACGCATGTGTTGCGTCACTGAGCCAGTTGTGTATTTGGTAGGTGTTAAATACCATAAACACAAAGTCTCTTCCAAGCCACTACTGTAAGACGGCTTTCGACCACCATCTTACTTCAATACGCCTTAAACTGCCATCGCCTATTTTGTCCCTCCCCCTAGTAAACATTCGAACGCTACTTCACCTTGTCGGCTTTTCTATGCTCCAAAATTATTTTCCTTTTATCCCTGCAATTTTCTTAAATAGCTTGACGTGCTGTGTGCATTGGAATAACAAGGTTAACACTGTTGGCAAAATAATTACAGTTTAAGAAAATATATCGGTGATTTTCAACCGTTTAAGGCTGTTACTAACCGAACTGGTTCTAATAAAGCAATTACAAAAATTAGTTAACATAAACGTTTAATTGCTTACAAACCGTCATGATTATTGCTGTAAATTGCGAAAATGAATACACCCTTTAGGTATTTAGCATGAAAATAATGCAACTACCTATTTTGGGCATCCTTCTACTAAAAAACAGGTGATATGCGTTGAAGAGATAGTTCAGACTGATTAGCTCCAATAATTTATGGTATGTTTGTGCGCTTTCATCTAATGCAAATCTTGCTGCTAGTTAATTCAGTTTCTTGCTTTAAACTCTGTTCTGCAAACATTGTTAACATGTTAATGGATACTGATTACTTTCAGTAGTCCCTTACAAATCCATCTTGGATGAGAGATTCCCACCAGCACTATGCATCTAAACGTTTTATACACTAAGCGCCTGTTTCGTCCCTTCTACCTAGTAAACATTCGGTCGCTCCTTTACCTGATCGACTCTTCTATGCTCCCAATTTGTGTTTCATTTAACCCTATAATTCGACTCGACGAATGACTGCCATTTTCAAAAGAACAACCATTGACAAGCGAGTCAATAGAGGCTCCGCTGCTTCGCCTACTTCAACGCCTACTGATTAGTGATCAGTCACTGATAGCTAATCGGTGGTTAGTAGGCAGTTTGTTACATGTTTGGATAAATATCATGTTTATATTAATTTTATTTGGCCACAGATTGAAGACAAATTCCTGTACAATTATTTACGCACCGTAACATTTCATTTTACTAAATTGGGGTAATTATCCCCAGCTTCAAAATCAAGGACTAACTTATTTGGGAACTAAAGCTTCGACTGATTTGCAGTCCATATCGTAGCAAAACTGGGCACAACCTTCACTCAAAAATCACCGTCAAGTTGCATTTGCAATTGTTCGTGACATAATTGTACTTAAGGAAATATGTTTCACGGGTCTAATAACATTAATGATAAAGCTCACACTTTTCCTTCCAACTGAATGAAATGCTCAATATTCTAACCAGATGAATGAAGTGACATTGTTACTTCAGAGCATGTTTAGAAGATGATGAAGCAGAGTTCATTTCTTGGGATATTTTCCTAATTGAGGAAGCTTTAAGCTATGAATTTATGGTGTGTATCTAACCCAGCTGATAAATTTGTGTACTGCATTTCGTGAGGGAAGACAGAAAATAACCGCTGTAAATTGTAGTAATGGACATAGTAGGTGCAGGCATTTGAAAAGGCCGGCGGTTTGTAAACGTTATTTGTGGAGCATTGCAAACTCGTTTAATATAACGGAAAAATACATCTGGCAAATATATTCTAACAGTCAGCATTACGTCTTGGATAATCACATGGCATCAGTTACAACACTTTGCAATCTACCGATATAGAGTAAGCTAAATACCAAGGTGAATATCAACATTGGAGAATATTGTTTAAATCCACGACTATGAGCTTGTGATAAAGCAGTACCTGTTATCTCATAACCATTTGTGTTAAAGAGCGATGAATTCACTATCATCATGTATGTTCCCAAAGTGTCTTCGCAAGGCGCGTCCTGAAGAAACGCGAAGTTTATTTAGACAGGCAAATAGTAGCGCTGTGTGTAGCTTTTAACGAATTGTCTTATACTAATGAATATTGGCCAAAATTGGTAAGTGGACACAGCAAGTCGCAAGCCGTTAAAAAGAACCATCTATGCTTGTCCTTAAGTGTAGAGAAGACCTAGTTTCTATCTTTCGGAATCTACACATAAATCATGCTTGCGCGCATGAATATTTTTGTTATTTACTTACTACTCTAGTTGCCACTTCAGTAGCTTGTTTGTACACTTACAATTAACGCATACATGGTGTGACGGAAGAAATCACGTGCAACACAAACACCATTACATTTGCAGTACATGATTATCTTTCATATGATTATATAGTTAACTCTCATCACAGTTGTCACGCAAACTAGTTATAAACTGTGGTCAGTGATAACAAATTATGTCGTAAATCCGAAACATTTCATCTAACCCTACCATAATTATCAAGGTCTATACTTGTTGTACCCAGACGAGTTAGTGTCCAAGTTCTTTTTTCTGCCTAAATAGTTGCATCGCAAAATACCAAATATTTTACAGGTTTAAAGTCTGCTTTTGAATATGTAACCTTTAGAAGCTACTGTAGAACCAACATCAGATTCAGCAGATGAGATTCATAATTCAATATTTTTTAACACATTTTACTAGTGCTCCAGACACCGAATATTAGGCTTGCGCCATTTGAAGCATGAGCAGTTAACCTTTGCACGCACATTAGTAAAAAAACAGGTATTTGTGACCAAAATAGGAAACATGTGCCATATTACTTACGTGGACGAGTCTGGCCATATAGATGAGTAACCACAAGAAATAAAACATGCAATGAAATAGCTAACAATTAAACGTCCATAACATTAAAACCAAATGGCACTGTTAAATTTAATTTTTATACTGTTACACTAAGGAGCGTGGATATGTAATTTAAACGTTTTTAAGAAGGAGTAACCTGAACCTTAATGACAGATCTGTGCAATCAGCCGTATCATTTAAGAACTAAATGACTTTTAACAAATGGTAAGTATTCAGGAATATCCAGCCTGTATAATGCTTCACTCAAATCATTTTTATTATTGAATGCTCCGTAATAATAGGGTCGCATGATTTAGTGATAGGTTTACTTGTTTCATTAGATGTGCCCGAAAACCGCACACACACTAATTCATCCCGTTGCTAAGCACTGATAAACCATTCTTTAAGGATTTGATGGAATTTGACAGTATCTTAGCAAATGTGTACACAACAAATTTCGTGTCATGAACAGTTAGGAGCACGTAGATTTTCTACTGCCTAGCTTTAAAAACACTAGCGAAGTAAAGCATTTACTATTAGACAAGACCGAGCGACATCTCAGACATCAGATGCGTGCATCATTGCTACACATGCCCAGGAGATAAAATTTAACGAAAAACGCCGTGAACTTCCCTAAGTACAGCTTTATGAGGTATTCTACGAATAAAACACTTATTAGCTGACAATTACCACTGTTAAAACGTTTCTTTGTCGACTTCATATCTTACTAGATATGCACAAATATAGCAGCTGATAAATAATCTCGGGAAAACACCGACCAACTTGTGATACGAAGACGACTTCGTGCTACCTAGCTATTTTATAGTGTAATTTTAGATATGACTTATCACGCACTCATGGTCAGGTTGTACATTTTGTTTTGCTGATGCAGTCTCACGTATACACGTGCAGTTCAGTAACGAGAGGATTTAATTATTTGCAAGATATAAAATTTATATCTCTACACAGTAAAAGTTCTATCATCTCCTGAACTCATTGCTGTCATTCAGAGGAGCATTATAAGGATCTTAGCACTTGAAGAACAATAAGACCACGCTGTGAGCAATTTCTTTCAACGCATCAACTTCAGACCATTATAATCGGAGATAGGATGGAATAAGAAACAAATAATATCGATAAAGTTTGTTAAGATAACAACGATAAAACTGAACTGTGCGCTATCGGGTTAACTGCTTGTTACGGAGTTTCGCCTGAGGCAGTTGACCTCTGCGTCTTCTGTGATCGCTGGCCAGAGAAGCTAAACTGCATTGATTAATTACTTTTGCAAGTATAATGAGGGGTAAAACATCGAATGAAAATTTAATCGACCGTGATAAGTGTACGGAGTTATCGAGCATTTGATCGGTGCGGACAAACCTTGTACACTATTAGAGTGGCATGTTTTAGAATAATAAAAATAACAATAATATTATTATTATTAATAACAATAGGTTTATTTATCATCGAGTAGTAGACGTTTTGCTCAGCGGACGTTTTGTAAATCAACTTTGTATGCGTTCCAGAGATACCCTGCCAGATTTCCTCATGCTGTCACAAATGATACTGCAGTATTCCAAAAGGTTTTAGATTTATTTGACCGCTATACGTTGCACCACTGGTGCACTCGAACAGTTAATAAACATCGAGGCAGTCAGCATTGGCGACTGGTTCTTATTTCGTAAACGCTCTGGTGGCTCGGACGCAAACGCCCAGTTTAACAAGTCTGCTGTGGAAGTCGTCTTAATTGCAGCTGAAGGACTTCTCTTTAAACGCTTAGTAGCACCTGCACTCTGAAAGGTAGACATATGATGTGCTCATTTTTTGTCACTGCCAACATTAGTACTTGTTTAGGCTTCTCTTGAAAGTTCCTTGAGATAATCCTGTCCGGCTATCCATTATTTATCTACTTGATCGATTTTACTAGCAAGTATGAAAAGCGTAATAACTTGTGTTCTTTATGGTTAATTATGCGTGTTTGTGTGACCAAATGAAAGCTTTATATTTGCAATCATATATTTGGTAGTTATCACTACTTAGATGCAATGCTTTTGATTTATAAGGATGTTTTGTCATTACCACTACAAAGAATTAACCTAAGCCGTTTAGTTTTTTATTGTTAAGGACCTATTTTCAAACAAAATCGACTTTGGTCAAATATAAGTTCAAGCAATCTACTTCATTCAGTATCCGTTTAAAGGAATTGCATTCACAAGCGTCTTTTTAAATGTAGCAAAATGATTCCACATAAATTCAGTTGAAAAGCTGGTGCATACTTGGTTCAGCCCTTAACATATTGCATCATGGCAAGCAAATGTCTTCCTGTTTATGTCAACCTTTATGGCATGTCCAGTAAATAAAAGAAGTCTGATTAAAACATAACGTCAACAATTTGATGATCACTAAATCCCAACACATTGTCCCCAAAAATATGATGCCAATGGCATTTGCGTTTGCTGACGACTGAATGTGCGCTTTGCGTACCTGGCTGCCCCAAAAAGTGGATACAAGTAGCGAGTCACAGAGTCGGCTTCATAATTATTTAGTCTAACTTTGTCTTAATTTTTAGACCCGATACATAAATTGCCACTTTCCGAAAGAAGTATTAAACCAGAAATCGAAATGCTTTAGACTCGTTTAAAGGAAGTCCTTGTTTCACTGCTACAGATCTTGTAGGTACCCAACAGATTATGCTGTTTACAGTAAACAGATACGAGATAAATCAGATGACTTATCATGTAAAGGAATCCCAACACAGAATCTTTGTGTGATAAAACAATTCTATGATGCTCTCCAAAAAGAAATACTTTCCGAAAAATGCAAATTTCTATGCATTCAACTTTATATGCTTTTGAACATTATTTGTCAATAACCGCGTAAAGTAAACATCTAAATTCTGGAAATTAGCAGATGCGTTGATGAACGACAATGAAACAATGGAATAAAGGTATAATACGAATATGAAAAACCCAAAACTTTACAAATCCCGTGGGATCGTTTGTAGGAATAAGGTTAGTTCAATTAAGTTACAAAAATGTAACACAAAGCTGTAGAATCACCACGAAATCCATCTACTTCGATTTCGTAGGGTTGATGAGCACAATTTTTATCTGCGTCTTGTCATCACTCAGTGAATATAAATCAAATCAATTATTGCAAATGGTGTAAAGCATAGTGGAATAGTCTTTCAAAAATGCGTTGGGTGGGCACGGAAATGACCGAATTCAAAGGATGGTTCTACGGTTGACAAAGTCGAAGGAAAAGATAATGTCGGCGGCACTCAAGCCGATGCATTAAGTGGCAAGATTCAATGTATGACCCCTCATTTCTGTGTTGTATAAAAGCTTCAAGTGGTGGCGCAAGCGTGACCGGGGTTGTTCAAAACCTGGTGCCCCCGAATGAGGTCACACTGTAGACGTCGATATCTTTCGCTTTCAACTCCCAGGAATTTCAGTCGCCTATGGTATTACAGGTGAGACAATTCCTTCACATTTTTCTTGTTGGTCGCTTTGAGGTCTCCAGTGCAAACAGTGTGTTTTGTCTGGGGTTGTCAAGCTTGGATCGCGTAATCTGCATTGGACCTCACATGCGCATTAAATATTCGGAGGATGATGGAGGGGTCGAACCACCCGAACGCACTCCGTAACAGACTATCACATATGTCCACGCTTAAAGACGCCTTCAAGGACTGCACCGAACAGCCGAGGTCTTCTTGGATCATCATTTCAAAGTCTCGCTCTTGTCAGTCGATTTTCAGAATGTCGTATCCAAGCTTATATGCTTGCGTGGACTTGTGACGAACACACACGGTTTGCGCTTGTCCTGGTTAAACGGACGTAGATCTACTCTTGACCAATCATATGCGCAATCTACGTTTCGTTGCAACATATAACGGAATTCCTGACAGTCGATTGCCAGCCATACATTGATGTCATCGGCAAAAATCAGGGACTTTGACTTGATGATACTCGCATGTTCATTAAGGAAGAACAAGAATTCTCGCGGCCCCAACACCTACCCTTGGGGAACACCGCATTCTACACAATTTGGATAAGGAAATGAACCCCGTTTTCGAACATAAAGGCGCCGCTGAAAGAGGGAATGTTCCATTTATCCAAAAACACGGTTTCCAAACCCATGTGTCTGCAAGTTTTTGATAAAGGTGCGGTGGTCAATACGGTCGAATGCTTTGGAAAAGTCTAGCTAGATGACATCAATGCCGATCCCGCTGTCGGCTATCTCGGTCCAACTGCCACCTGCAGACAATAGGAATGTAGTGCATGACCGATGCTGACGAGCGGTTTAGCAACGTATAAACAAACTAAGCTTTAACTACACGTCAAAGGAAAAACTGAAATATTTCTTAACACACAACCAAATTGCGCGAAACAATATCAGTAATTTCATATGCAACGTAAATACAACTGAAATCGCATGTACATAAGCGCGGAATTCCGGCCCTTTTGTTAGTTTATTTGGAGTGAGTGAGTGCACAAGATTTAGCCAAGTGATTATAATATAACTAGAAGGCGGAATCCGGTTTTATTAAGTTAGAAAGAGCCGTAGATTTGCTCACGTCCGTAATAATACATATCTTGACTCCAAAAGCGATAAACTAGTCAAATTAGTCCATTATATTCCTATCACGTAAGTGTGCGCCAGCATGGAGACAACAATCTTGTCGAACACAGTTCAAAAAGTTTCTAATACACTTCAACATTTTGTACAAAAAAGTTTTTTCTGTTTTTAATGAAACAACCCGGAATTCATGAAACGAAACTATTTCTCTTTATGGCCAATATCCATTCATTTTAATCCCTAGGTGGAAGCCCAAATTAACTCAAACATTCGTTTAGCTATTAATCAAAGTATAGCTCTTGCAGATTCCTCCACACGGCTAACATTATGCGTATTATGCCAATAGGCCAATGGGAGCACCAATATTTTGCGCACTCAAGAGTAACGGTCGTCTGTCAGCCTGTCTATGCGGCCGCATGTTGATACACCAATCCAAATTGTCTATTCGCTTTCACTGATGCTACAACCATCGTAGTCAAGATTCCTGATCAATCGTTCGTCTCATGTCACTGACCTAGGTAGCGCGTAAACTACACGAGCTGGAATGCAGCCGTGTGTCCCAAAGAAGGACAACAACGAGTACTTGACCACGATATGGCTGCCCACTAACTCATGCGGAGTAGTTTCTCTGGCGTTTACCGAGGATTGTACAAAGTCTTGTTGATCATATTCCTAACATGTCCTTGGGATTTGGCAAATGTAATCACTGGTTGTGACGACAACAACAGAAGACGAGCATACCGACTTATAAACCCGCATCTTAATGCATTAACAAGTAAGTGCTCAGACTGATATGTTATTCCCATAAGCTTGTATATTTTTCAAAATAATGTCAAGTTGCACAAACACTATCTTATTGTCTTATGTAGAAGCATGAGTAATAGTTACCAGATAAAGAAGTAAGTAGTAGGTCTAGACCTAAAATTTCAAACAAAATTGCACGTTTTAAAATAATCTGCAGGATGTGATCTATATGCATGGCATGTGGCTTTCTAATCCAACTATATGAAATGTTCAATTGATGGGTGGAAGAAAAAATCCAACAAGTTGCAATGTTCAATCAGTACATAGATGAGCGCATGAATTTAAGTGGTGAAGAAAAGCAGGTACAAATATGGCTGCGCAAGATAGGCTAAAATATAGCAGTAAACGACTCATAGGCCGATGATATTTACCTGCAGCAAAAAACCCTGTCAGTTCGTCTCTTGTCTCTTAAGGTTTTTAATTTGTTACCAGTTTTAAAATAATTCTACATGCTTGGTCCCATCGTTTCTTTCTGTACAAATTATTTTTTCATCACAATACATGCGATAAGGCCAGATATTTTACTTTGGTTAGCACACAATAAAATATGGATAATGAGTTCTCAAACAAAATGCTTTTACGAGATCAAAAGGTTTAGTTATAAGTGTTCATTGAATGAAGGGATAAAGAAAACCAACAGCATTCGTTTCATCAGAGAAATTCTTTTCATACGTACAGGAAACTCATTAGTTTACCGTGGCCGACTCAATTATAATGAATAATAATCATTTCGGCCAACTACGGCAACATTCTAGTGACACACAATTAGCTGAATTAATTTTTAAAATATGTATATCAGTTAAATTTACCAAACACCGAAAATAACTGTTGACCTATAAATTGCTGCTTAAACTTAACTGCCACATTTTGACGTTTCCACTTATTCTTCAAGTTTAGTACTGTAATCTAAGATTTAAACATGATACACCAAAATCGTATCCTTAATCAGTTGAGGAGTTTGTTTCTACGGTGCCTAAGTTGCACGTAAGCCCTTAACAAACTGATGAGCTGGAAATTGCATTTGTCACAAACTGGTGCCATTACTACATCTTTGTCATACACGGAGAAGACACACGTTTTACCATTCGACAAGCCGTACCGGAATCGTTGTCTGCTGACCAAACAGCAAAAAGCCTTCTCTACAACTTAGAGCGAGCTAAATTGTAGATTGAACAGTTGCTTTAGCAGAAACTATGGTAAACACTTCGGTAGTCAATTTAAAATGACAATCGGCCAGTAATATTGTTTGGTGCTGTATGGGATTGAAAATGGATATGAATGAACAGAGCGGGAAATTTTCACAGTACCTTCATCATAAATGATTTGAGAGAATATTGCATTTCACCCCTGCGATTAAATATCATTTATTGGATTCAAAGCTACGGCCGAGTTTAGCAATCAAATACTGTCAACTTAATAATAGCAACGGAATAACTTTAGAAAGAATGCAAATTATACACACGACAGCCTACTTGATGACGTAATATAAGCTAGGTTTCTTAGAGAACAAGAGATGTATGCAACGGATTTTTGACCCTTGTAAATTGTTTCCACTGTGCCAGCTTATTCTTTCGTGCTGCTGAGGCACCATAAGTGTTAATTATACGGGTTTTCGGTAGGCTCAATAAACGGTAAAACGTTCTGTCTGAATGTTCATAGCAAAAGCAGAGCAACTAAGCAATTCCTATTGATAGCTGTGTATAGAATAAAAGCAACGCTTCATGAATTCTAATAAAACTCTGGAAAGGTACAGCAAACTCCATCGCATATCCCAAGCAGCTTGTAAATGACCGTTACATTGTTGTCAGTATTCAGACCTTAATAATTGTTGGCCTAATTACAACGCGGAGCTCCTTGAGTTGCTTAGGATTTAGCAGTTAACAAACGGATTTGGTAATTTTATTTAAATCAACTAAAAATTTTAACGGTGCGTATTGCACTGCCAGTTTTATTCGCAACCCAAAGACCGTTGATGCTATGTGCGTTTCTTTTTACAGGGAATACGTCAGCAGTCATCCAGTTTGACGGCAGGAAAGGAGTCGTTTTCTCAATATCCTCTGAAGGCAAGAATGAACAGATAAGCTTGGAGTTTCGCACGAGGAAATTAACTCAGAGCATCGTCTACGTAGGTGAGTTGAAAGTGCTCATAAAATAGAAATTGTATCACCAAAATATGTTGTTTGTTTAGGAAGTCGGTTACGTTTCTTTTTCACCAATCACTGGACACATGCCTGCTGTGTATAACATTTCTTAATTTGTCTTAAATTTTACACTAGAAGACTAGGAACTATGATGCTGCGTGCAATGAGTTATGATAATAAAGTTGTTCTGCCCTATGTATTTGGCACAATATGCTATGCTATGATATATGCTAACGAAGTAGACATACGAATCGCAACCAGTCGTTGCACATATAACTTTTAAGGAACTACTCAAACGTTTGAGGTAAGTATAACTTTTGTTTGCAAGCATCACGGGCGTAGTATGCAATTGTTATATAGTTACTTCAAGCGAAGTCAATGGTTTGAGTAGCAGCAGCTTCTCTTTTATTCGAAAGGTGCAATATTTAGTTGCAAATATGTTCGCTTAGCTTGGCAGTTTGGTTGCAAACGTTTCGCCACCGATCGTAGTGACATTATCAGGGCAGAGTTGGGTGTAGCTTGGTCGTGATAGCTCGTACCAGACAATTCCATTCCTGAATACCTGAGAGCCTCGTGGGTGGGCAATGCATGCACATATTGGGTTCCATCTCTTTAAGGTACCAACGAAAGTAATTTCGCTTCAAGCAACATCACGACAAGATTTTTAGCCAGGAGAAAATAGAAGACTGAAATTAGAGAATAATTATATCGCAGGTTCTGAATTGTTACCATGCTTCATTCATCACAGAGCACACCAGGTTCCGTGAGCACATTAGGCTCGTAAACACGGTGAAAAAATAGGACGTGTTGCTCTAAGTACCTAATAAAAGCGATATCATTTTCAAACACATGAACAGGAAAATTTCAACCTCATTAACCATATCTAACCCACTCCGTTTGTTATTCCAATCTTCTCAGACAGACTACCATTCAAGTCTGTTTCCTAGATGACACATAAATTTTATTGCACTTGCCGTGCTAATTACCCGAATATACGACTAGACTTTTCAGGCATGAACAAATGACAATAATCAGAGTCCCAGAGGAGTTCATCCTAAAACATACGGTTTAAATGTGACACAAAAGTTTGGTAAATGAAATATCTAGTATCTTCAAAAATGTTCAGGGAAACACGTAAAGAATTTGAAAAAAAAGTTTCCTAATGGCAGCCGAATCGATTGCCATCGCGCTAACGCAGCCCTAGCTATGCAAAGAATGTTATTTTGAAAAGCTGTCGCCCTATCGTGACCCTTGTTGAGACCTAATCACCTGGGACACAAGTGACAAGCGTGTGTTGTTTCCCTACTTCGGTAGACATAACTGACTTCAAGCTTAGGTCAGACAGCTGTGTTTGGAGCGCAGCAGTTTCTGGTGAGGATAAATCACTCACCAACTCAGGCCATTGAATGCAATACTGGACCAATAAAGGAAACAATTCAGAACATTTCATACATCTTTACTTCATTCATTACTATGTTATTTTCATTTTACTCAGCTTCGTAAAGGTAGCTGCTCAATGGGATTTGCGGAAGCAGTTTCTCTTTGTGCTACCGTTTCATTAAATCCCGACGGGCGGAATTTTGGAGCCAATTAACTTCTTTCCAAAATGCATACAAGTGCGTCGGGCAAATAGTATTTAGGATGGACACCAACTTTTGCATAATTGTCTAAGGTTTCATGACATATTTCAGACAGCCCCTAATTGTGTTAGCGAATTAGGCTTACTGTGACAGCTGGAGGGCGCATACGACGCACTAAGACAGCGTTTTAGTTTGCCTTCTTTGTCAATGAATTTTTTGCTCAACATAGAAATGTGAAGGTCGCTCTGGGAATTGCGGTAAAAATTAGCTGCCCATCCAACGTGCACCGGAAAGAATACGAGATGACGGAAACCAATAGTATAAAAACTTAATATTTAGTATGTCGACCGATTCAATATCTTCATACAGATTAGTAAATGCACTTTATTTACCTGAAGGTGTCTGTTAGTGGTGTAAACTTGGATGCGCTTTAGGGTCAATACGAATGGACGATGTATGGAGTGCAGCTTAGAATTCCTATAAATGGAAACGTAAATAACCTTCAATAACTTAGTTTATTTTTGCCAGCTTCACTCCACCTGACAAGGAATTACCATTATGAAATAATAAATTAACGCATTCCATATAAGTTATGAGATAAGTTGGATAGCATAATCGGTGTGTGCTTCTGCACCGGGCTAATGAATACTACTTGACGTTAATAAGGTTGGTGTTGGTTTGTATCTCATATCCCTTGTTTATTGAGGTTTCTTGCTCGCATTAGTACAGTGATTTTTGCGTTTAAGAATAGATAATACGCTGTTTTACTGAAACCACCATATTTTACCATATAAATTAAAGTTATATATCAGAATATTTTAGAAAGAATTCGATAAATTTAGCCCATGAATTAGATCTTCCTTAATAATTTGTACAATGAACTACGACTTATTAATTTGTGCCAGAAGCCAAGCATTTCTTTATGAGCTTATTTGGGTAATCCGGCGACGTTAATAAAATCGTTAAGGAAAAAGAAAACTCAGTAGTTTTATTACCAAAAGAACGATTTGTAAACTTTAAAGAACTTATCATGCACTCCGCATACTTTCACATCCCCTACTTTTGAAAATAATAAGTCGAAGTATTTCCAGGGGCAGAACAGGCAAAGTGGTTAAGTAAAAATTTTAAGTCGCTGAGTGCATCATCCAAAACACGTCGTTGCAGAAATGATTTACCCGGGTAGAGCACTTCATGAGTAACATGTGTCAATGCAAAAGAAATGTCTGTAGCACTAGGGGCAGCTGTTCATTTCTGTCGTTATCATGTTGTGGTCTCTGGATTTTATGTTATTCCTCAGTTGCCGTAAATAATATCACCCATTTGTTGGACCTTGCAATATCATTTAAGGTATATAAGGTCACCTCGTAATCGGCGATACCTTCTTCGGAGTGTGCCCAAATGTTTTAGCGTCTGCTGTTATGCGAGCTTGCAAAATTCAAGTATCTACTTGGATTCCAGAATTTGAGATTGTTTCAGCGCACGGAGGTCGTGTTTTTAGCCATGGGTGATTGCTTTGGGCTGCGTATTCGGCATGAAGACAAATTTCAGCACCAAGGTCTATTGGAAGATAAATTTATCTATCGGAACGCCCGGCTCAACAAAGGACGCATTGTAACCAGTTTATAGGCTTTACAGAGTTACTCCAGTCACGCTTAGGTCTCATTAGACGGAAGCTCGCTGCAGTCCTTTCGTCCCTAACCTATATGTGAAGGTGCTCAGGTGCCGAATTAAAATTACTTTACATGTCTTATGTTGTTATGAAGTAAATATCGGATTGATCACTGACGTACCGTAATCATGTCCTGCTGAAAGTAATGTTGATATCCTCATCATTATACACATCAGCTAGAGGTAAGAAAACACCTCCGCTATTGTGCCGCAATACATGAAAGAAATACATGCATACATACATACATAAAACACAACACACAAAGGAAAAAAGGACAAAACAGATGAATGCCAGCTGAGCTACCAGCAACGGATAAGCATCGTTCCGGTAAGCTTCCAGCCAGCTACTAGGCAAAAAGAAGAAAAAATTTTTTAATCATGTTTTACCCTACGAAATGAGATCGTAGATGGAGGGGGAGGCTAGAAGGGATGGGGAGGGACAAAGAAAATCACAGTAGCAACGCCACTGAGGTCGGCTCCTTGCCATGTCAGCAAATGTATCCAGCCAAACGTGTTCACCGTCTTTTGGACCCCGACCAGGGAGCCGTGAAGCTCCAACAGAGGCTAGCTCCAAAGTGATGGACTTCATTCCTCTGGACCAAGTCATCGCTTGGCCACCTCTCCTCTTCTTCCACCCACATCCCCGGTGAGCAAACAACGCACGTCGCGGGAGTCGGTGGGCTGGCATGCGTAACACGTGGCCGAGCCATCGGAGCCTGGTGGGGGAAATAACGGTGCTGAGCGGTTCCGATCCATTTCCTGGGCCGTAAACTATGCGTCGAACACGCTCGTTACTCACGCGGTGTTCCCACCAAATGTGAGCCAAACTGCGAAGGCACCGATGGTCGAACGAACCTAGCCTCTTCAACTCCGCCGACCTAAGGGGCCAGGTTTCGCAACCGTACAGTAAGGTCGAACGTACCGCTGCATTGTACACTCTACCCTTCAGGGAGAGAGTGATGTCGCGCCGCCGACATAGGTGGCGGAGGTTAGCAAAAACACTCCGAGCTTTCGCTATGCGGTTCGTGATCTCGTCTCCGATCCCAAGGGCGCTGATACAACTTCCCAGGTAATTGAATTTCTGAACGACTTCTAGCTGATCCCCACCAAGGGTCAGCGCAGGAGGCGATCCCTACCCATCTTGGAGGAACGCTTTGCACTTCGATGGTGCAAAGCAAAGCC
This sequence comes from Dicrocoelium dendriticum, assembly GCA_944474145.2. Lineage (NCBI taxonomy): Eukaryota > Metazoa > Platyhelminthes > Trematoda > Plagiorchiida > Dicrocoeliidae > Dicrocoelium > Dicrocoelium dendriticum. The sequence goes on from OX104065.1 coordinate 112,868,364, forward strand.
CGAAGCGGCTGAGAGCCAGTGCTAATCTGTCCAGTGCAGCTTGGCACGTCTGGGAGCTGTCAGAGATGACGGCAATATCGTCTGCATACTCCAAGTCAAGAAGTCGTTCTCCTGGGAGTAGCTCCACGCCTTCCAAGTCATGTCCTGTAAATGCAATCTTCATGAGTTTGTCAATAGCGAAGTTGAAGAGGAAAGGTGACAGCTGGCGTCCTTGTCTCACACCGCTGGAGCTATTAAAGGGTGGCGACAGCTTGCCGTAAGCCCTCACTCTGCCCGTGCTACGCAAATATAATGCTTGGAAAATATTTACATATTTTTTGGGCACACCTTTCCTGAGTAAGCATTTCCTAAGGACACATCGATCAACCGGATCGAAGGCACTTTGATGTCGAGGAACACGACAACAGTGGGCCGCCAATATGTGTGGCGGTGCTCCAACAACTGACGCAAGGTGAAGATGTGGTCGATGCAGCCACGACCCCGAAGAAACCCGGCTTGCTCCTCACGAATCCGCCTTTTACGAGCGCCAGTCAGTCTGTAAATAATTATGGAGGCTAGTAATTTGGAGGCGATGGAGAGCAGACGGATTCCTCTATAGTTACCGCATTCCGAGCGCGAGCCGCCTTTGAAGATGGGAACAATAACGGAGCGGCTCCAGTCGGTTGGGACAGTCTCCTGCTCCCACAGTTGCATTAGTAATTCATGTAAAGCGTCAATAAGAGCAGAGCCTCCAAATTTGAAGAGGGCTGGAGGAAGATCATGTGGTCCCGCGGCTTTGTTCAACTTCAACAGTCCGATCTCACTTTCTAATTCTGAGCGGGAGGGTGGATCTAAAGGGACAGCCCACGGAGCAGGGCGATCAGTGACCGGCGAAGAATCGAACAATTCTAGCCGATTAAATTGCTTTTCTAAATGCTCAGCCCAACGTCCCAAACGTTTTGACAAATTGTGAATAGGCTGTCCACTCTCATCACAAACTGTTTCACTAACACCAGGCCTCCTGCTGCCCGTTTCCCTTATCAGACGGAATAAGTTACGATGGTTGCCAAGGGCAGCGGCCACTTCCATTTCTGACGCACGATGAGACCACCAAGATTCGCGGTCTCTCTTCAGGCTAGCGCGGAGTTTTTCACGGAGCTCTTTGCGAGTTTCATTGTGCTCACTTCCAGCCGGAATATGCCGGTGAGAGTCGATAAGTTCCAGAGACCGAGAGGAGACCCAATGTCCATGTTGGCATTTAGACATACCACATGAGGATTTGCCCGCTGCTAGTAAGGTTTGGCGAACATGTGACCAGTGACCATCAATTGTCTCCAGTGAGCGATTGTTCAACTTGCATGTCAGCGCATTTTGATACGCATTCAGAACAGATGGCTTTGTTAGTTGGCTGGGATCAATGCGCTCACAGCGTCGTCGTGGGCGTCCGCCAAAGCGCATCCGCACGTCAGCACATACAAGTGCATGAGCGGTGTCCACACATGTGCTCCAAATCGAGCGACAATTCTGGATGCAGCGTCTCCAGCGGTAACTTATCGCAATGTGATCGATCTGCGTCCAAGGCTGGTTCGAGGCTGGTGGGCGCCAAGTCACCCTCCGGCGCGTGCTGTGTCGGACATTAGTGCTCGCAAGAAATAAACAAGCATCTTCACACAAATGAAATAACCGCTCACCGTTATCATTACGGGAGCCTACACCGTGCTGACCGCCCAGATGTATTTCATCAGTGGACAACTTTCCAACTTGTGCGTTCATATCCCCCGCCAGCACAACAGTGTCCGTGCTTCTTCTGTGGCGAAGGAGCTGAGTCAGTTGGCTGTAGAAGTCGTTCTTTACCGAATCCTCGATACAGTTTGTGGGCGCGTAGGCAGCGATGATGAATAGACACCTATTAGTCCCGCGAGACGTCGAAGCTTTAAACGAGCCAGCCAATCGTACCGCACACATCCGGCTATTGATTGGAATCCAATCAACCAGAGCAGCTTCAGCCCGGGGACTCAGGGCAACGCCAACACCAGCTTGGCCGGTGCTCGAAGCTGCATCGTCACCGGATAGGCGCAAGGAGAAAATACTGCTTGCGTCACCTGAAGGGGATCGCAGAGTGAGCACAGAGCTCGAGTCTTGCAGGCGGGTCTCTGATAAGCAGCAGATATCGTTCGAGAGGTTCTCTAATGTTCGGGCAAGTGCTGCAGGTTGACCGATTTGTAGAAGTGTGCGTACATTGAAGCACACCAATCTGAAGGAGGATCGAGGGCTCCAAATGGAAGCCGATGAACTGGAATGGACCGCTTGGTTGAACATGTGCTTATCGACACGCGTGGAGTGACGCTCCGCGTTAGCACGTGAGATGAAACTAGAAGATAAACGCCAAGCACATCATATTGGAGGAGGGCCGAGAATCGAAGGATTGAAAACTGGGGGATAATAGTGACGTTGGAACGGGACGGTAAGAGTGAAAAAGCGTAATAGAGGGAATAAGAAGACAGGGAGGCTTGAGCAGTAGCATCCAAACCCCTATGCACTCTGCTCGATGCAGAAGTTAGGGCACCGTTGATTATCCTCTGCGGTGGCCAGAGCATCAGCAATTTGTTTGAGAAAATATTCATGGTATTGTTATAGTTGCATCTAAATCCTGCGCCATATTTTGATGCACACACAAACAGTATAACATTTATGAGTTTGCTAATGGGTGATCATTAGTAAGTACCGAAATCGTTGCCCTGGGTCAAGCCACAATTGGTGTATAGGGTCAAATGGAACTTAGAATTTGGGCTACTAACTTTGTTGATGGAGAAAGTTTACGAGCTCAACAAACGAAGGCAAATGATTTCGTATTAGGGAAAATTAGCACGAAAAATCTTATGATCTCCTCGATCTAGTGAATTTGAAAGCAGGTGGATCTTGTCAGCTTCATCTCCAGGGTCCGTCGATGACGGTCCAACTACTCCATACTATTAGTCAATTCGTTGTTAACGATCACAATCGACAAAAGCGACGTTGCATGGTAGCAATTAATTCGCCGTTTTCTTGCGAAGAAACCAAAACACTAGAAAGTACTGATTACATGGTCACAGATATTACGGCAATATAAGACACTTACCGGTTGTTTGAAGCCTTCGCCATGCATTTACGTTTATGAATCAAAATTATTATCCCAAACTGGCTCGGCGGTAAAAGCACTAAGGAAACTTGATCTAATCTTTAATCAATTATCCTGCTGCTGCTCCCAGTGATTTTGGTTGATTAATATCAACATCAAAGGAACTGTGGTCACGCAGACACGTCAGCGTCTATAGGAATTTCTGAAGTAAAGTTGATGTGGTTGAATCCTGAGAGAGGTGTAGCGAAGAACGAGGACCACCTGATTGCAAGAGTATTGGAAATGTGGGAGCATATTGCATTCGCAACGTGTTTGCTGATTCTGTATTCGTCCATGTTAGGGCATCGGTCTTTCGGGGCGGATAAACTCCCTTAGTCTTTGAAAGTTCATTGACGTGCCTGTAAATCAGGTTGTGGTTGGTAAAACCTTTTCTGCCAACTTCAGCTGGTGTGCGGTTTTGACTTCACTGAGCACTCGAGTGAAGTGCTTACGTTTGGTCAAGTATTTTTCCTAAGTAGCTGACCATGGAAATAAGTTCTAAGCTCACAATCCTGTTGTTCATAATGCTAATTACGAAAGAAACCTATTTACGCCTAGTGCAAGCACCTTTTACTAAAGCAGCTTTAATCAGACCACTGAATATACAGAAGAATCCCAGTCAGTCTACTTATGGGGGTGGGTTTTCCGTTATGGACGACGAGCTTGGGGCACTCACAACCTGGGTTAGGCGGTCGTACCTTTTACTGGTGCACATGACGTCAGGTTTCTTATTTCATTAATCTCTATAGCAGATTAAGTTGAAACTGAGGACTGAATGGCTGCTGCGGCCAAATGGTCTGCATACACCCAATACAAAAATCAGATGTTCCACGCTGGATAAAACCATATCCAGCACAGATGGCCTAGTGTCAGTTAAAAACCAGTGGGTTTAATGATATATTTTGAAGCGGAACACTAGTATTGAGCTTGTAAACGGGATTTGCATCGTTCTTTTATAGCAGGAAGGGTGTCGAAATGATGTAGATTGTAGTCTCAATAACAATATGTATACTTGCCGAATATTCTTTCACAATGTATAGACTTTAAGTTCCCCAGTTGACCACAGTAGATCACATCATGTCAAGATGACATTTGATCAACTGATAAAATAGAAATTGTCTTCGTAGTTAGGGATTTAAACAAACAGTTTTGTGAACGTAAAGTTGTCGAGAAAGCTATTTGATACATGGTGCCCAAATGTAGTAAAAAGGTATTAATTCTTCATGTGTTCAGGTTTTCCTCGGATCTAGATTTTAACATGCTGCGGGGTTTATCGACTAATATAATGCGGTCTTGCCGCTTTCTTTTTGTGACCTAGTGGTCTTCGTTGCTTATACTTTTATCCGAACCTTTCATACTCAATGCATGTGTTGCAGCATGCCTCATCCTGAGCACAAAGAACGCTTGTGCAAATATTATCAGCCGAGTGCTATTTAGAGGAAACCAGCAGCAAACTGAAACCTACGGCATACTTTCGACACAAAATCTGGTGTTCCTGTTTGAAAGAGCTTATAATGCTTACTTAAGCATTCTAACGCATAAACCACACTAAGCAAATCAGCACAGCTACCCAGCAAATAAACCATATTGGATAGCCATGAATTACTTTTTTATGGAAAGATTGAAAATAAGAATATGTGCAGGTTTCATCTGCCTGGCGGCGTTTTAGAGGCAGCTAGTTTAGGTGTTCCTCCGTAAAGCCAGGAATTCCACGGCTGTTTAGTTTCATCTTTCCTATGAGTATATGCTTTGAGTGTGGTAGTCTTTGTGCGCGCGTTTCCAGAGTAAAAGGTCTCACTGCCACCGCAGGACTCTAACTTACTACGAAACCGATCGATGCTTATATTATTTCAAATAAACAACTGGTACTTTATTTGTTTTAGATGAAGCCCAGAGAAAAAGTGACCCAGCTTGCTTCATGATTTATCCTAGTCCAGATGGAGGCGGCTTACTTAATTCCATCCGCACAACGTTCTCAACGAGTGCATCCAAATTGACTGAGCTTACCTTAATAAAGTCTGTGTTGCCGAATTTTGATAGCATGTAAAGGTTTTCAAGTGAAGTACCAGTCTAAACATTACCATAAGATTTAGAGGATGAGGCGCACCGGATTATAAGACACAGTATCAGTGAAGGGGTCTAATTTCATATATAAGGCACATCAGATTACCAGGCACATAAAGATCAACACAACGGTCCGATAGTTTAGACTTAATTTAACTCATTAAGAATAACAGTCAATATTGTTCACTTGTAACATACATAAACACAGAAAAATACGCTCAGTTGTTCAACCATTCCTCTTCTACATATCCATCAAATTCTTTATCTTCAATGTCGAAGTGTAACAGTTGGGCGATAGCGGCATTAAACAAGCCAAGTTTCCGCTCGTCATTATCTGAGTCAGTCTCGTTGCTATTACTTGGCTGTTCATGGATGACTCCGGCCTTCGTGAAAGCTCGGACGACAGTTGAAACCGATACCTTGGTCCAGGCATCGACCATCCATTGGCAGATAGTGGCGTAAATAGCCCGGCGTTGCCACCCTGTCTTGTTAAACATGTGCTCACCTTCTGTCATCCAATGGTCACACGCGGTTCGCAATTTAACTATGGACGCTCTGTTGACACCAATATCCAGCAGTTGGTGTTTTTTGTTTAATTCTCAAGAAATGCTGGCAAGCTACGAATTAGTTTTCTTCGGTTGGCGTTTGACAATTTTGGTGAGATGGGAGTACATGGCGTCGTAGATCAATAAGGACGGAGATGTGTGGTAAAAGCCATCTGGTCTCGTAACGTAAACTTCTCTCAGCCCGTAGCTTATTTTCTCCTCGTCCGTCCAGTCTTTGCTTTGACCTTGACGATGAGCCCAACAGGAACACTTTCTTTCGGCAAAGTTTTCCTCCTAAAAATAACCATGGATAGTGATTTCTATCCATTAGCCTTCCAACCCAGAACTACAGTGAAGTATGATATATCGTTTCCTATGGTGTGTATAGATACAGCAGACGTCTCTATACTTCAACAGTAAGGCTCACGGAGATGTCAAGTCTGAGAGGAACCTCGTCCATCTTCAATATGTGGTCTGGCTGAAGCTTTTTTCGGTGATCTTGTTCTTACAGTAAGTGTGGAAGATGGCCAACTTTTCTTCGTAATCCTTTATCAGTTGCTAAGAGGTGGTAGTTCTTGTGCGGATGGTGAGAGGACGCTTTTTCATAAGGCGGAAGCAGCAAGAATGACTTTCTTGAAAGTCATATATCATTCATATCATGTGCCACCGTTATTGCCTGGAATCGAATGGAGACTGTAGGGACGCTTCTACCTGCTTATCTTGGTTCAGTAATCCACAGCTCAATTTTGTCTTCTAACTGTGACCATCATGCGTTGTTCTCTGCGAACATCTTCTTTGTCTTCTTCACTTGGAGCAGGTTATCTTCTTGCTTCTTCCACTTTCGTACCATGGATGCATTACTTCTAAATTGTTTCGCAGCTGCTCTATCCCCATGTTGTACTGCGTGTCTGCTGGTCTTGTGTTTGAACTCCTATTCGTAAGCATACATCTTAACAAGTGTCATTTTGGGGTCCTTAATTACCAGTATGTTGAAGCACAGTATCTATCAGGAAATGTAGTAGGGATAGGCGAAAGAGCTTCGTATTGATCGACAGCATGCGACTGACGCTGAATAATGTTATCGTGCTTGACCTAATATACTGACAAGATTGTAGGTTATCACGCATTCCTCCGTAAGTGCACTGTTACTCCCTCCGTATTACACGCACGATAACGTATGTTCCAGTTGTCTATCCGAAAACCTCAGTTTGGACGATGATGTGAGTGAAGCTCACACGGACGTCTCCGACTGTCTGGATGACCGCACGTCTTTGAAACACTGGTGTGTTCAAACACTCACCTGCAACCAAGGAGATATAGGTGCGTGTTTTAGACAGTGTTTGCAAGGTGCATTGTTAGACCAAGTGAGTTTGTCGGGTGGAGTAAACATCACCTATATCACAGCGCGGGATATCAGAGTGGATGTTTGAATAGTAGGTCGGTTTATCTTCGCCAGAAAAGCTCGAATCTGTTAGCTCCTGCATAAAGTTTGCGGCCCCCAAAACAAGTCTGTCTAAACTACCTAAAAAGCTGATTCCACAGGTTCTTCAGCAGCTATTATGCTTTGACAATCAAAGTTTTAATAAAACATTTTAACACAGTTTTCAATGCAGTGAGAACATAGAAATGGATTCGAGGTCACTAGGCCTCACCATAACCATTCATACTTAGAGCGCACTGCAGATGTTTGGCAAACATAAGGATTTTAAGTGCACCTTATAGTCCGAAAAATGCGGGATATTTATAAACAAAATTGCATTAGGTCTTTCGAAGGCAGTTAGTGAACTTTTCAGTGTTTTATTTGACGTCATTAGAACACCTTCTTTTGCATAAATCTAATTTGAATGTTCAAATTACCTTGAAAATCAGAAACATCTTCTGATTCCGATTAATCAGGAAACCAAGTGGATACAACCTAAATTTTTGCTCTTTACTCCTGTATCATTACCTGCATCAACAGAATTGATTTACATTAAATTATTCTCCCTATTTGCACCTTTGTAATGCAAAAGTTCTGAAGAGGCTGTTCCGACAGTAATTGAATCACAGTTACATTATTAGGAAAGTAATTTTTTGTTCTGATACGTGTTTTCATGTTGAGCCAAGCATTCGTTTACATACATATCTAACTATTTAAATGGGTTCCTTTCCCACACTTAGTTCAAAACCTATACCATAGCTAGTACCTGTTTAACAGGTCTAAATTCTAGAGAAAGAAATGAAACCCACTATCAATCACTTTAATCTGCGATAAATATGCTACCGAGGCAAAGATAGGACCACATTAAACACTTTGCTTTGTGAATAGCAAATTTATGAGACTGTTACGGCACCAAGTAAATTCTGAGATATATATATATATATATATACATAATTTAACAGAAAAGACTTGGTAGTACAATCCCTAACTGATAGATTTATCGTGTATAATTTTGCTGCTTTAAATGTCTATCCGCAGCATATTTCTGATGTTTCCACCATATCAAAATGGTATTATAAGGACTAGGTAGACATTGTCGACGTTTGTAACTAATTTTAGTTTAATCTCATCCAAATCTATAAACCTCTGGTAAACGTACTGGTCAAGTGAATGCTTGCGCTGAATTCGAATGTGGATCGCCTAATACGAGTAAACAAACGGTTAACATTTTATCAAATACTTCAACAGCTTTTCTCGCTCTACAAGGCTCCTTTTGGTCAACGCCATTTTCTCATAATAAAAAGTGTCAAGATGAATGTAATCCTTCGAATACTTTGTAAACCACCCAACTGGTTCCCTATCAGGTTTGACACCACCCATTTCCGGATCATTACTTTTGATTACAACCGATTAGAAATCCCCTTCCTTAAATAACCAACTAGCGATTTTTCTTTTTAGTATTGGATGTACTTGAAGACCATACAACAAGCCATCCACTCAAAACTGTTGTTAGTTTACATTCAATCAATGGAAGTTTGTTCATTGCTGCTAGACCAATGAATAAACCGGTTGGCATAAGTCAAGATGCAGACGTCAAAGTATCAACGGAGTGCATTTCGGACTATAACACATGTTCGGACACATATTGGCACAAGCTTAAAATAACGTTCGCAAAACAAAAGGTAAGTTTACAACCTCCTTGTCATTAATTGCTGAAAGGTATGGATGTACTATTAAGCAACGCCTGAGGAAACAGGCTAAGATTTGCAAGCAAGTGTGTGGTCTATCCACTGTTGTCATCGTTCATCAACATTATATACTTAGGCTAATTTAAAACACATCAGCTACTGTGCCGCAATACATGAAAGAAGAAGAAAATAAATACAACGGTTGCATGCCAGCTGAGCTAGCAACAGCGGATGGGTTTGGTTCCGTAAAGCTACCAGCCTGCACTAGGCAACAAAAATTTATGTAAAATTAGATTGTTCTCTGAACTGAGATCGTAGTTGGATGGGAAGGCTAAGAGAGATGGAGGGGGGAAAAGAAACTCACAGCAGGAACGTCACTGAGGTCGGCTGCTACCCATATCAGCAAACGTTTCTAACCAAGCGTGTTCACCTTATTTTGGACCCCAACCAGGGAGCCGTGACGCTCCAACCGAGGCCAGCACCGTAGTGAGGGCGTTCCTTTCTCTCGACCATTCCTCGCTTTGCCACCTCTCCTCTTCTTGCATCTACATCCCCGGTGAGCAAACAACGCACGATGCGGGAGTCGGTGGGCTGGCATGCCTAACACGTGGCCAAGCCATCGGACGCTGGTGCGTGCTGAGCGGTTCAGTTCCTTTTAATGTGCTGTAAACAGGGTGACGATCCCGCTCGTTGCTCACGCGATGTTCCCACCAAATGTGAGCCAAAATGCGAAGGCACCGATGGTCGTACGTAACTAGCCTCTTTATGTCCCCTGATCTAAAGGGACAGGTTTCGCAATCTTACAGTAAGGTCGAACATACCGCTGTATTGTAAACTCTACCCTTCAGGGTGAGAGTAATGTCGCGCCGCCGCTAAATGTGCCGAAAATTAGCAAAAGCACTTCCAGCTTTTGCCAAAAGGTTCGTGATCTCATCTTCGATCCCAATGGCGCTGATACAATTTCCCAGGTAGTAGAATTTCTGAACAATTATTAGCTGATCTCTATTAAGTGTCAGAGGAGCAAGCGATGCTTTCCAAACTTGGAGTAAAGCTTTGACTTCGAAGGAGTAAAACAAAGCCCAAGACGACTGGTGGCCAATGATAATCTGTCCAGTGTAGCTTGGCACCTTTGTGAGCTTTCAGAGATGATGGCAATGTCGTCTGCATACTCTAAGTCAAGAAGTCGTTCTCCTGGTAGTAGCACCACATCTTCTATGTCGTGTCCTGTAAATGCAATCTCTATGACTTCACCAATAGCGAACTTAAAGAGGAAAGTTGACAGCGAGCATCCTTGTCTCACACCGATTGGGATATTGAAAGGAAACGATAACTTGTCGTAAAAACTCAATCCTCCCGTGTTACGAGCGTATAATGCTCGGATAATATTTACATATTTCTTGGGCACACCATTCCTGAGTAGACAGTCCCAAAGGGCACATTGATTAACCGAATCGAAGGCACCTTTAATGTCGAGGAACCAGACTACTCTGAATCGCCATTATGTGTGACGTTGCTATAACAATTGCCACAAAGTGAGGATGTGATCGATGCAGCCACGACCTCAACGAAAACCAACTGACTCCTCACGAATCCGGCTTTCACCAGTGTCAGCCAGTCAGTGAATGATTACGGATGCAACTAATCTAGAGGCGATGGGGATCAGACTGATTCCTCTATGGCTGCCGCATTCCGAATGCGAGCCTCATTTGAAGATGGGAACAATAACAGAGCGGTTCCAGTCGGTTGTGACAGTTTCCTTTTCTCACAGTTTCACTAGTATTGCGTGTTAATCATCAGTAAGTGCAGGGCCTCCGAATTTGTAGTAGGCTGGATGATGATCATCTGGTCCCGCGGCTTTGTTCAACTTCAACTGTCCGATCTCACTTTCGAATTCTGAGCGAGGGGATGGATCCAAAGGGGCAGTCCATGGAGCAGGGCCATCACTGGCCGGCGAAGAATCAAACAATTCTAGCCGATTAAATTGCTTTTAAAATGCTCAGGCCAAAGCTCCGAATGTTTTGACAAATTATGTATAGGCTGTGCACAATCATCCTAGATTGTTTCACTAATACCAGGTCTCCTTCTGCCCGTTTTCCGTATCAGACGGAATAACTTTCGATGGTTATCAACAGCAGCGGCCACTTCCATCTCGGATGCACGATGACACCGTCAGGATTCACGATGTGTCTTCAGGCTAGCACGGAGTTTTGCCCGGAGCTCCTTGCGGGTTTCATTGTGCTCGCTTCCAGGCGGAATATGCCGGCGTGCATCGGTAGGTTACAGAGACCGCGAAGAGCTCCAATGTCCATTTTGGCTATTAGACTTACCACATGGGATTCGCCTGCTGCCAGTAAGGTCTGGTGAACATGTGACCAGTGACCTTCAGTTGACTCCAATAAGCGCTTACTCAACCTGCATTTCAGCGTATTACGCTAAGCATTCAGAACAGCTAGTTTCGTTAGTTGACTGGTCTCAATGCGCTCACAGCGTCGACGTGGGCGTCCACTAAAATGCATTCACATGTCAGCACATTCCCGTGCATGGCCGCTTCCCACACATATGCACCAACTCGAACGACAGTTCTGGACGCAGCGTCTCCAGCGGTAACTGATTGCAATGTGATCGATTTGTGTCTAAAGTTGGTTCAAGGCTGATGGGCGCTGTCACCCTCCAGTGGGTGTGATGTCGGAAGTTAATGCTTGCAAGAAATAAGCCGGCATATTCACACAAATAGAGTAAGCGCTCACTGTTATCATTACGGGAGCCTACACCGTGCTGACCGCTCAGAAGCATTTATTCAGTGGACGACTTTCTAAATGAGGCCTTTAGGTTCCCCTCCAGCACAACAGTGTCCGTGCTCCCTCTGTGGCGAAGGTGCTCGGTAGGTTGGTCGTAGAAGTCGTTTTTCACCGAATCATCAATAGAGTTTTTGGGTGCGCAGACAGCGATGATGAATAGACACCCATTAGTGCCGCGCGACGTCGAAGGTTTAACGAGCCAGCCAATCGGACCGCACACATCCGGCTACTGATTGGGATTCAATCAACCAGAGCTGCTTCAGCCCGGGGACTCAGGGCAATGCCAACTCCGGCTTTGCCGGTGCTTGAAGCTGCATGGTCATCGGATAGGCGCAATGAGAAAATACTGCTGGTGTCACCTGAAGGAGATCGCAGAGTAAGCAAAGAGCTCGAGTCTTGCAGGCGGGTCCCCGATAAGCAGTAGCTATCAATAGATAGGTTCTCCAATGTTCGGGCAAGTGCTGCCTGTTGACCGACCTGTAGTAATGTGCGTACATTGAAGCACGCCAATCTGAAGGAAGATGGAGGGCTCCAAATGGAAGCCGATAAACTGCGGAGGAACGCTTGGTTAGACACGGGCTTGTGGATAGGACAGGAGTGACGCTCCGCTTTTGCACGTGAGTTGAAACTAAAAGACAAAGGCTTAGTAAAACATCTTCGGGAGGGCTGAGAATCGGTAGGTTGAATACTTGGAGATAAAGTGGAATTTGAAGAGACTTGTATGTGTGAAACTGCATAAGGTGAATGAGAAGACAGAAAGTCTTGAGCAATAGCATCCAAGACCTTATCCACCCTGCCCCACGCAGCAGATAATACGCCATTTATTATCATCTGCGACGGCCAGTGCAGCAGGAAACTGTTGGAATAAAAATTCATTGTATTGAGTGAGAGGGATAGTCAGGTTGCACTGACCTAGACAGGAGAACGATTAGTGTTCTCAACCAAAGCCTTTGGTTCATAAACCTTACCACAAGGCAGTGGATTTGGCGGTGGACTAAAAGGATTCGGTTTTAGGAAAAAAGGAGCCACTCTGATTCCAACCCTAACCTGGAGTACTAGGAGACTGACTTTGTCTTGCCTCTAACCGTTGACTAATATGGTATGAGTGGCTCTGAAGGTGCAAAATAAAGCACCACACAGCATAGCTAAGTAGATCGCTGAGGCACACAAACCATCGCACCACGGTAATGTCCAGCCTCATTGCGAAGATATTAGTGTTGTACTAGACTATTTTGCTCAGCTTGAGAATTAATTTTATCGTTTTATGTTACATGAATTATTTTCTCTCCAATAAATATGTTTTTATGTCTTGTGGAAAAAGATTTTGTAATACCAATGCAATTTATGCTGCTCTGGAACTACAGATATAAATTTAGATTGCTCTGTTATGCATAAAAACACTTGAGACCAAATTAATAAAATGAATAAAATTAAGCTATTTCCTTAACTTTGCACGAATCATGCCTGGACTAATTTGCTAACTAGTTAGTTGTGCACTAGCATGAAGTACCCAACTTTAAGGCAGATTTTATAAATTTGAACTTAAAATTTTGTCATATGCAGCAGTGAGGTTCAGTATAATTTCTCTACTGATCAGGTGAATGTGTACGTCGACGAACAAAACAGTATTGAGAGGAATTTTCCCCAACTTGCCGGTCATTTAAGCATCCGGGAAATACACCTGGGAAAACCATCTCCAAGTTTGTTCCCACCGTCAAACAGTGCTGACCAATTACAACAAGGAATATTCCGCGGATGTATGAGACATGTAAGCTTTGTTACATTTTGTTTAAATGGGGCAATTTGTTTCAAATCTAATTTCATAACTAATCCTTATTTTTGATAGCAGAGGAAAATACATCAATTTTGTGCTGGGTTTTAAGTGCAAAATACCCTATATTGTCATCAGTTCAGCTCCGTAATCCGTATTAGAGCAAAACATCAGTGACTTCAGTGCGACGATCAATTCTACTAGGTTTATAAATCCTGAGAGATTAGTTGACGCAGAGGAGTATCACGTAGAAGGAGGTATCTGCAAGTGAAATTTAATTCCATTTCCGTGACGCAAAGCAACGCACCATTTAATAAGTACCGATTAACTTTTGGTAACTGACACTAGTTATTTGTGTAATGTTACGTTAGTTAATCAGTCCTACATCAAGAATGGTAATAGCACCACTTTATTGGCAGCTGAGAATGCCAAAATATAATGCAAACAGTTCAAGGAAAACGGTTCCAAGAAGAAAGTGCCTAATTTGGTGAGGTACCTTCGAGTTCAGTAGAAGTACGGGATGATACATAGCGGCTTATAATACGAAAATTGTTTAATCTTGACCTACTCCATAGCACAGAACGTAAGGAGAGCGTGCATTTGTTCCAACAAAGCGATTTGAGCAGAATGGGCATTTTGATAATATTTATTGACTAGGATATTAACCTTAATCCCAGAGGCATCCTAGCAAGATTCCAGGCCTGATCCGATTGGACATCTCTGTTTAATGCAAAAGTTTAATTTCAATTTACCCAGCTAACTTAAAGTTATAGGAAAATTGCGGTGACTGCTGTAAGTTGGTCGCAACCGAATTCGCTTAATCGTAATATATTTTTCAGTACTTTCTTTCTGATTTGCGATCGTCAAGTGATCAATGTCATACTCGCCGAAACTGTCAGACATTTTGCATTAACATTGTGTAAGATCCTCTCGTGTAATATAAACCGACTATAGCAATAAGCATCTTTAAGTTTATGATAGCTTGTTCTGAATGTATTATTTACTTTCCTTATCGGAAGCTTTGTATTTATCGTCAAATGTATACTTCGCTTTTAATTTCACAAAAACAGAGAAGAAATCAATTAGTAAATTCACAAGCAGAATATTGAGATAAATGTTGATATTAAATATGAACTTTCGTGCCGGAGTATACTTGTGTAAAAAATACGTATTTATTGACTTAAGATCCTGGCATATGCTCACTGCCGTTAAGCAATGATTTATAGAGCTCGCTTTTGTTTGCAGATAACGTATTCCTCAAGAAAATCCAATATGTTACTGACTGATGTACCGCCACCGTCGAGACACATTAAAACCACACTATCAAAGAACTTGTTGCATTCAAATTGCAGGAACGCACTTCTTGTTGTGGAAACTGCAAACCCTCCTGGCGAACAAATGAAGGATAACACAGCTAAAGAATTCGTCAATTTTGTCAGACCTGGAAGTTATCTACTTGCTTCTGGGTGGTCAGTAGTTTCATCTGGGACTTTGTCTTTCAAGTTTCGTACAATAGAACTGAATGGGCTCATTCTTTATAGTTCGTCGATTAGCGAAACTGATGTAACTTGGGTGTCGTATAGCCCGCATTTTGCGATCCCGGGAGAAGGCGGTGCTGGGTACGACAGTTTTGCACTCGAACTGAGAGGCGGTCATTTAGTTTCAGTGATAAACATGGGATCTGGTACATTCCAAATGAGTTCACAATTTACATCCGATGGATCTACGACAAACCGAAGGTTAAACGACGGAATGATACACCAAGTTCAAGTAAAATTTCACGAGGGAAATGTACAGATCAATGTTGATAACAAAGTGTATGCTTCGCACACAGCTGCTATCAAGACGTAAGTTGCGCAAGATCATGCATACTTTATTGTAAACCGGCCTTCGTCTTCTTTACATACTATAATTTTACGGAATTTCAGTACTTTATTGCCAGTTCGCTCCAAAGTCTCCGGAGTAACTCAGTTTATTTCCAGGTAAACAACTACTTAGCATGCTAAAACCAGCCTATATGAGTAGTTGATTATTTTTCTACACATATGTGTTTTAGCAGCACATAATTACACGACAGGAAAAATAGGTTGCAGAGCGTAAAACAGAACCATGTATATAAGTGTAGGCACATAAATTTCCAATGAGGCGATGAAGCTGAGCCCGCGGATGCGCGGATTTGACATTACCAAGCGCACAAGCAGGAGAAAACTTGAAACAGGAGTTCAAACTGATTTAGCAAATGGATCTGTTGAATGAAAGTTTTGTTTGAGGAAAATATCTATAAACCTATCCCTCAATATTGGTCAGCAGCCCGGGATTATTGATCTGAACAATTGTGATGAATAATGGTCGACCGTAATCTTGTCAGCTCATGATATGGGAAACAGAAAAGACTTAATAGACAAGAACATGTTAAGTATCCTCTAGCAGTGTAAACGGCTGAAACTAAGGAAGCGTAAAGCAATTTTTATTAGTTTAATATGCAGATTGCTGTTGATTCCGATAGATGGTAAAAGTAATCAAGAAATACCGTTATAAGTGACAATGGTTTTAAGAATTAGAGGTTTTCTGACGCACTAAATGCTCAACATTAAATGTTTTCTATTAGGATAATAAACTTCTTACAAAATACGTGTTAGTGGTATAGCCCATCACTATTCAGTGATTTCATATTCAGTTATTGAACTAAGGTAGAATGAACTCTTCATTGAATGCCAAGTCAATGTGATCATATTGTAAGGAATGTCTGCGTGCCGGAGCAGCCGTGGTTGCAAATTTCGCCATGAAAAAACTCCAGCTATTACGCCAGTTGGATTATTTTGAACTATTGAAGTCCAGGGTAATAATAAAACCTACGTATACGGTTCCATTCCACTAGTTCATCATTTATGATCATTGTAATTTGAAACAATGCAAAGGAATAAATTAGAGTGAGGCAGAATATAACCTGAATATCATCCCGTCACGTACGCCAATGATTTAATTACTACGTAGTGTAACGACAATTTATCTTAATGCATTTTATCTTCATTTGGTTTCATACTGCTTTATAGACGAGCTCTGAACTGCTGTGAAAGATACGTTTACGCCAGCAGTAATTTGCGGCATTGAAATATATTGCTTCTTATTTCTCCCTATAGTCTATTGTTTCACTGACTCTATGCACAATATTTTCGATCACTCTGAGTCATGCGCTATCTTACGATTGCCTTAATGCACCCAATTTCTTGCATTTCTTAACAGTATATGGTGTGTCTAAAAGCTTTCGAAAATCTGAACAATCAGTATCCAAAGGGGCTGCTACTGGTCATCATCATGCCAAACACAAAACTTCCATTTTATAAAGGTCTTTGAGGTTCATGTATATACAACTCTAGTGGCCCATATTTACTCTCGTAATGATTCGCGCGAGTGATCGATAGTAAACGGCAGTGGGAGCGACAATTACATGGATGATCGATGGAAATTGATGAATAGGTAATAAATTAGCTATTCAGTGGCTTAACAAATAAATGGTGCTTTGACGCTTCAGACATAATGTACACATAACATTTATATGGAAGTTAGATATCCTTAGACCTTGTGAAATGTACGAGAAGGTTGTTTAGCCTGTCAATATAACAATGGTTTCAGAATAACGTAATTGATCTTGAAGCCAATGCTTGGCGTCGATGGCTTTAAAGATTGGTTTGTGTAATATGGCGGTTGTCAAGAGCAAAATGTTTTACTGAATACTAAAGTGAGAATACGAATTTTGGTAGATGCGTGCACTTCGTATCGCTTCATCAATGCGGATGACGATAACTGGTAAATACAAAAAACAGTTTGGGTTTGCTAACAGACCTACCGACAAACGAGAGTATTATTAATTGTCTTGACACACCATCCCGATCAACTTGAGACTGACCGATGATTACTTTTGCGCGTAAAGCACTGGTTTAATCCAATTTATGGCAACAAATGCAGCAACCCACAGGTGCCGGGATTTAGCATGGCGTAGTAAGATCCTGATCGCCTTGCTGACATCCTTTTGGTGACTTGAAGTCAGAAAGTGTCTGCCGATCAATCATGTCTGCCGCTTCCGTAAAATGGTAGTCTTGCTTGAGCCTGTTTTCCGCACAGTTTCACACTGAACTACTTTCATCAAGTGTGCATTTTTTATCCTATCGATTCGGCCTATGCTATTCGCTCAACAGTTAAAAACGAAATTGTATACGCAATCTAAGTTAATCCCGATAGGCTGTTTACTTCAGTGGATGCAGCGGCAATTTATGAATACTATAAGTGAGTGCTTCTACGGCAGCAGAGAAATTGTTATGTGTGGCAGAAATCAGACGATTTGTAGTCCTAAATGTAGCTATGTCACCCTTAAATGGCTAGTCTAAAAACACATTTTTCTTAGGTACTTAGGTGCCTCGCCTATCATTTCGTAGATTTGACTGTGCTACGTGATACCTTTCCAAGGATATACAATTACAAGTACCGTATTGGTAAACAGCTAATTTTCAACAACTGGGCAGTCAGCCAAACATGTTTGTCTGGCACTAGTAAATAGTGTTTTCGCAACATTTCCTTGTACAGTATTAGTACAAAGCTGGTAAAATTCGGATACTATCCGGACCACGTCGTCGTTCAGGAGTAGGATCATTTTACTTGTCCGTTCTCCCAGCTTCTGATGAGAAAACGTAAATAGGGAAGACAGTTCTTTTGACACATTTCCAAGAAGCTGAGGTTATTATGATAGGAATTAAAACGCATTTCTGTTGAACAGAACGTCAAGATATCACATAAAGTTTATGATAGGATAACTATGCTGGTTGTTCCGATAAACCACGCACTATCACCAACAAGGAGAAATTCTCTAGTATAGAACGCATTGGGCTGCTCATGGCCACCACACCAATTTGAAGTTATGAGATGTTCCGGAATTAAAATTTGACGTTATATGTGCTAATAAGCGGTTATTTCCTTAGTACCTCAACCTGTAATAGCAACGAGTATTCAAAAATTCCCCGCTAATTCGCAAATGTAAGTAACCGTCTGGTGCAAGGAAATGTAATTAAGCAAGTTCTGCATATCTAAAAAACACAGCAACTCATCGGACATTTTCATTTCTTCGAGACTTTCGACTAGCTCAAAAAAATCTTGAGGACGTACAGATCAAGTGTACCCTCAGCGGAGATATTAAATTATCAACCTGCGCGCCAGTTCACTTTTATGCGTTTGTCATCAATAAGATAGGACCGATTGTCCTCCGGTCTTTTGCATTTTTGGCAGCGCATATAGCTGTGGTGTGGTTGATCCACTCGGGTTAAAACTGTTATAAGCAGCTTTGTCGAGCAATTGATGCCAAAAGGTTATTTCTATGTTTTGAATAATGCAAGATTGGAACAATGTCAGCTTGACAGCTACTGCCATAGTTACCGTCACCCATATGTAAATACTGCGATGAGATAAGACGTTGTGCACTGCTTTATATGGTCAACCATATGTGGCGTTTCCATTAATATAATAAATATAACACCACGAAAGCATCTACCATATAGAAAATAATTGTTGATATTGAATCGACATTATTTGTCCCTTCTCAAGGTACAAATTTCTCAACTTGAATGGTAAATTCTATATTGGTGGACTACCTGAAACCATTCGATTTATCAGTGATATGATCTCACCGGAGGTTCTGTCAGCTCGTTTGAGCATGGACTTCAAGGGTTGCTTTGGATCCTTTACCGTGGACAACCAGGCTTGGGATTTGGATTTGGAATCTCGGGCTTGTTGGGCTGATGGTTATGTGCAGCGCGGTTGCAATTCACCTGCAACAAATAGCAAATGCCGCAGCTCCGACTGTTCCAATAGTGGAAGGTGCACAGCTGGTTGGATGCAAAACAGCTGTGATTGTGGCGATACGGACTTCGAAGGTGATGATTGCACGAAAGGTAATTCCCAAATGGATGAAGACGGAAGTTTGCCTAACGAACTATGTGCTCTCCTTAGCAATCTATTCTATGGTACTCAACTGAGCAAGGCCTCAATAAAACTAATTTCCCTGACATTCCATTGCGAATTTTTAAATGAACCAGAACAGAGGTGCATTCGGTAATTCATTATATTCCGATAAATGGTGTGTGAGCCGGTAAATATCCGAAGTATGGTAGTTAAGAAATGTGAGAATCGATTGTGTAAAACTTACGCAGTCTAGGCATTACGGCACTTGGATTCGCTGTCTCGCTGATTGACATATTTTCAAATCACTGTTAGACATGGGTAATTGACAGGTTATGCCATCCGGCAATTTTTTATGGGAAAGAAGACGAAGGCTGGTAGATGCATGCATTTCGTATTGTCTCCTCAGTGGGGAACATAACCAATGTCGAAACGCGCATAGTTCGTCACCTGGAATTGCTTCTCCTCCACCGCGTGATAGACTTTGCTACATGTAATAGTTTGAAGCCGAGTGGTAGCACTATTCCACAGTTGTATGGGTTCCCAAAGACATATAAGAGTGAAGTGCCACTCAGGCCAATCTTTTCAGTGATGTACGCGCCCCAGCATAAACTCGCTCGTTGGTTAATGAAACTGGTAGCTCCGCTGAAACAACAGTTCAATCCGTAAAGTATTAAAGACGCGTTTCAACTCATCTATGGCCTGGATGAACTCAACCTGTCAGACAAAGTTATATGTTACTTGGATGTAGAATCCTTATTTACCAACGTTCCGCTACATCAGACGATTAATTACTTGTGCGAATTAGCTGAAAACGGTGGCTGTTCCCTACCAATTTTGACTGAATTGCTAAGAGAATCTCTACTATTGTGCACGGAGAATGTGGATTTTCACTTCGGAATAAACCATACCGTCAGATTAACGGCGTAGCAATGGGTATCCCATAAGGTCCTGTGCTCGCTGATTTCTTCATGCTGATGGTAGAAAGAAGCATTTCTACGGAAATAGCCCAGGTGCCATACTACAAATGATATGTCGTTGATATCTTAGCCCTCTGTTCGTCGGAGCAGCGGCTTTCACATTTGTTAGAACGGCTCAATGGTGCTCATGCTAACTTACGCGTTACATGCGAAATAGAACAGAACAGTTGTCTGCCATACCTGGACATACTCATAAGTCGCACGCATGATGGATTGATTAAGAGGTCCATTTACCGAAAATCAACTTGGTCCGGTCAGTACCTGCATTTCACCAGCTTCACACCAGTGCGGTACAAACGGACACTTGTGAAGACTCTAGTTAGTCGTGCCAGACGAATTTGTCCGGCCGGCTGTCTGGACGATGAGCTGGTGTTAATTACAGCAACACTAATGGCAAAAGGCTACCCTCGAATGATTTATCGAGAAACACAGCCAACCGCGAGGACCAAAGGGCTTGGTGCACAAGGCAGCCAAGAAGAAAGTGTATATCGAGTTACCTTTCAAAGGTGACTTAGCCACGCTGAAGACAACTAAGCGTATAATTTCGGCTACACAAGGAAGTTACTATGCTGCACAAGTTGTCGTTATCAAACGAATCCGAAATTTGCCCATACCTCCAACGAAGGAAGCTCAGCCTATTGGGGCCAACTCACACTGTGTATACCAATTTGTATGTGACTGCGGAAAAAGTTACATAGGCCAAACCAATAGAACGCTGACTTCCCGAATAAAGGAACATGTGCCAAGATGGGTTCAACGTGAAGTTGCTCAGATTGCCTACCCTCATCAGATTCCATGTTCGCGCAGACCGCCGGCTTCCTCGATAGGCAAACACCTATTAGACTCGGGTCACCAATTAGAGCTGGGCTCAGCGTTTAAATTTGTGTTACGTCACCCTAATCCTCGCTTCCTTCGATTTGCTGAGGCAGTCGCAATAAGCCGGATTAAGCCAGCCTTGTCAGCCTTATCTGTCAGCCTAAAGCTGCCTTGGACGTAGATGTGAACTTCCGTCATTCGTTTTGCACCTTAAGCTTGTCTGGTTGCACCCACTGTTAGCTACATCTATGCATATCGGTTACTGGTAATGGTACTGAGGAGACAATACGAAATGCAGGATTATACCAGCCTTCGTCTTCTTTCCGTGCTTTGCAGATTTTTGAAAGGAATTAACTGCTTTAAATTTTTACAGGTCTAGCTATATGGAAATTGCCTAAGTGCATAAATTGTTCAGATGGAACTTGGATGGTGAAACATATATAAAATATATATTAATGTGCCTTTATCATTTGGTTATCACTTACCTAAAAAGGATCAACTTTTTGAGTTTGCTGCACCCTCGTCATAGCTTGACAGAAAGGGATAAATCCTAACCAATTGTCGATTGTAGTAATACTAATACTACTATTATACACTGAACGGTTAGCGTATATGATGCGATATCATTATCACAAGGGAGCGCAATGATTTTAAACGTAGCTAAACAATGTGTTATATGTTAAGCATTCGTTCTTAGCACCTTGTCCAGTTCACACGTTAATTATTCATAAAATCTTGTTCATTTCTGACAAGAGCCAACTGTCCTCAGTTTCAATGGACACCAATGGTTGAGGGTGGATTTTGGCCCACTCCCAATTCAGTCGGCAGCAGAAAGTGTTCTAGTTCGCTTCAGCACTCGACAGCAGTTCGCGCTTTTGTTCACCACCAGCAGTGTTACAACAGCAGCGTCAGATCTCTTTGAGTTACGCCTTGAATCTGGACATCCCTTGCTTCTCTATGATTTTGGTGTTGCGATCAAAGTGAGTTAAATTTCTGTATTCCCGGATACTAAATCAACATGATGTTAGAATGTGCACCTCCAAGCAATGCACATTAGATAAGCGTAGCTATAAGCCCTTGACGTTCGAGTGCACACTCATTTGTTAGTCATTTTAAATTCGTCGACAGAAAACTACAATTTGTTCATTGACAAGTTGATTCTGCAACTTCAGATGTTTTCCTTTTGCAACTGCATACGTTTGGTGGGATCCTGATCCCAGCTAAGTCAGTCGGTTTATGACCCGGCGTTTACTTGTGTTATTTTAACCTTTGAACCGTAAACAAAAAGCAATGACTTTAAACAGTTTATGAAGTACTGCGTTACAAGGCAAGTATTGTGGTCCGATGCGTTATCAGTAGTCGTCAGCGAAAAGTCAGGTAGTTATCCTACTGTCAAATGAGTGGTCCCGTCATGTTAAATGAAGTAGTCTTGCGTTTCGCGTAGTTTTACAGCTCCAACAAACTGCAGCTAATAACTCATCGGTGTGTATGGGGATTGTGTTTAAAGCTATTGCGAAGTAACAAAATGTAAGTCGTTAAATGCATCACCCAACTGTAGGTGTAGAATCGATTGATTCAAGGAGCAATCCACGGCTGGCACGCATAAAAAGAGAATAATTCTAACGCAGTTCATGCGGCTGCACTGCTCAGCTAGTTTCAAATAATGACTTCCTCATTGCGCGTTACTGTTAGGTTCCAGTCAAAAGCCAAAAACATGAGAAGAATTGTGCGAAATCAAGTTTGAGATTATCAGGTCGCCTCATAATCGCTTATACTGTTCGCTGAGTAGTCCAAAACATATCAGTCGTTGTGCGTAAATTAACTAGTTGGAAGCCCGACTTTAATACTCCTTGAGTAAAGCAAAACTGTGCTCAAACCATGGCTGCCAGGTTTGAATTGCGTAGTTGACAAAGGGCGCATCTGCGCACCCAGCATCTGTCGAAATATTGATGTCCATATGCCCGAACGTCCGTTACAACCGACCGAAGTGTAAAATACAAGTTTTCAATCCCAGTGGCAATTGCTTGTAGCAACCCAATTAATCCTGAACCAACACCCCCAGGTCGCGTTCGACTAAACATCGCTGCAGTAATTTTTCCCTGGATGTTTATTAGCTAGTCTCGTGCCTTAGTGAAGGCAACTTGCATTTGCCCATTTTCAACTACAGCATAATTCCGTTTGACCGATAATGCATCAGTTGTCATACTAATGCAAATTACGATCAACCTCCGCCTGAATCCAGCGCCAGTCGTGATGTCGTCGGCAAACAACAAAATTGAAGCGATTGTCTGTGAAAGGTCATTAATAACTCCTACTTTAATAATGACCCTAATACAGATGTTTGTGATACTTCAAAGTTGAAGTGTATGTGGTCAGCTGAGTAACTTAGAAATCCGACAACAAACTATTCTTAAAGGTGAAACATAGCAATATTGCTAAAATGAGTGCAAACGACTTCGTAATACCGATGTTTAAGAAGCACAATCTGAGTATCACTACCATCGGATGTCCTACAGAATGTAAAATGTTCACCTCAACGTCTTCACCGGTTCAGCTGACTCCAAAGTCTTCGTACTGTGAGTAAATTCGTTGCAAACGATCACTGTCGACGGAAGCTTTATTACTCGAGAGCCGTAAGGTCGTATATTTTTCCAATGGCACACGCATGCATCGGCAACGATGACTTCCGGTACTTTGGGTAGTAGAGTAAGATTAGGTTCTAGACGGTATTTGGAGGGCTCAATCCTGCCTCCGACTCTGTGAATCTGAGATCTTATCGCAAGCTACACCAGGATAACGTATACTCTCGGTTTCACGAATTATGTCATTTCCGCCGTGATCAGTATTGTATGATCATGTTACGCCATTTCAATCACAAAATAGAACATATGCCCTAACATATAGCAAGGCCTACACCAGACGTAAAGAGAAAAGGAAATGAAAATTCAACTAAAGTAATAAAGTTATTGGTGGAACCGCTTCCTGGGGATCTGCATTTACGCGGATCAGTCCACTATACGTTTCACCCGCACTTTCAATCACATCTGGCCACGTACCGGTTTGACTTAAAAGCGTGAAGGTCATCAAACCGCTGATTCATCTCCCAAATCATTGCATTCGCGATTAGAGCAGGCACTTCAGCCCAATCTATACACGTCCAGTTGTGGCCGAAAATCTAACAGACCATCACGCTTTGGCACATCTTTGCATTTTTTGGGCCAACTTTAAATGTAATTAAGGTGGTCATTTCAAACATCCGGCCCATGTTACTCCTTTGGAGACAACACGTTGTAGTAACGTCAATAAATCTGTAAGCATTTCGCCTTCTATGTATTCACTGTCTCTTAGAATGTTCACTGTCACTACAGAAAATAGGGCAATTCTCGACCAACAATAAAAGAAGAGTAAAAAAGGATGAACAATAAACAACAATGAACAACAAAAATAGTTCCTGTCAACACGAGACATGCTATTTTGGAGGAATTCCATTAATGTTGAAAAACACTGACTGATGCGTTATAAATTACTCAGCGGCGGCGCAAACAACCGTAAATGCAGCAACTATAGATTTCAGATCACATTATGCCAGAAAAGAGAAAAAAGAGAAGGATAAGTTCTACCTTCTTCAAACAGGACGAAATAAGTTAAGTTCAAGAAATGAAGGGATTTCTTCATTTGGAAACAAAGGATTGCAGTTAACTTTCATTTAATCCGACCGCATCAAAAACGAGAAATAGTTGTGAAGTCCAGGCGGAGAATGAAACAATACAACAAAATATGTGAAAGGAATGCGCGAAATCTACATGTCTAGGTCGGCCCTATATATATATCGAAGTAAAACTATTATTTAATGTCTTTCCGAGTTACGTTTTGTTTAGTTGCTTATTAAATACTAAATGGAAATTGAACTCCTGATGCCTTGGGGAAAACCACTCCGCAGCAGTGGAACACATTTCTGTTGTAAGCGGCGCTAAACCAGTTAAGCTTAACGTTCTATCAATCCCTCGATGCTGCTTGTAATGATTCCGTACGAATAGTATCGACACCAGGAAATCCGTGCTTATGCAGATAGGTGAGCGCCTCCAACAGTACATTCGTCGTAAAAGGAATCTGGTGACGTCCCGCTGGTAGGACAACATGTGCTAAAAGATCGCCTGATAGTGAGATCCGATGAAACGTGAGGGTATGTTGCGCCAACAAAGCGTTTGCTTTTTTGTGACCTTTCTTGTTGGCTAATTAGCAGCCACGGAGGAGGAATACCTTACCTCACCTTACGTAGGCCCTTGAGGTACATTAGTTTCTTGTTCGTATTGAAGGTTCCTCACATATTCTACTGATGTGCGGCTTTGTCTTCTCTGCGCACTTGAGTGTAGTAGTGATTTTGGGCTGCCCAGCCGTCTCGATTATCGAGCGTTGAAGATAAGCTATATGCCGAACAAGCGACATTGCATGCTGTCATCAATTTCTGGTTCTGCTTCCTACGAACGAAACTATTTTAGACCCTTTGCAAACCATTCTCTTTTTGATACGGCTGTAACCATCTGATTGAAATTGCTGACCAGTTAGATCCAAACGGTTATGTTGTGAAAAAGACAGACTAAGCTACACAGTCTAAGCGAGTAGTGGTGCGCACCACCTCAGGTTTCTAATCTCGACATGCCCCACGGCAAATGAATTTGAGACGGATTATTGCATGATCACTGTTTCCCAACGGGCACTCCAAAACAGAGACGTCAATCATTTATTCCTCGTTGGTGGACCTAAGATCCAACCTAATTGACATGTTTGTTACTTGTTCTGAAACTAGCAGACAAAATTGCATGGTTAAATTGGAACACTGGTTTCGAGTTCCCGAAGATCGAATATGCATTGTTCTCCTATTTTAGCAAGGATTCTGGGGGATTCACATTGAAATTACCCATGATAAGGATCCGAGTGTAGTTTTCCTTTGAGTGCATCTTAAACATTGCATTGTGGTAGTCCATGTGGTGTTTGGATTTCGACGGTAAACCAAGTCTATAAGGCAGATGTGTGCCTTATAACTATAAGCGGAACCAAAGAGAATTCGGAATTGCGCGTCTGAATACCCTCGGTCTCTCTTTGTACGTCTGTTCGGGAACACAGACTTACCCCTACAAATATAAGTCTGTCATGGCGCATGAGTGACACGCCCGGAAGCGAGACCTAAACCTACGTCATTCCAAACTTTTAACCATGTCGCAGTAAAACCCTGGATATTGCATGACTTAGAAACTTAACGATCTTTCAGGCCATTCTTCCTTCTATTGGGTACAGACAGCGCGACCGAAACTGGATTTGGCAAGGGCACGTTCCTTCTCTCACCCGAAGCTACTTTAACTTTGCTTGAACGAGCTGTTATATTAGTCTCCTCTGTCATCGCCGGTAGATTTGATTGTTTAGGTAATCTCATGTCGGCTCGTAAAAAGGATGCTACAATTTTAAACCAAAGCTCAGTGAATGGCGTTTTTCAATATTGCGCTGATGTACTAACATTTCCACTGCTGTTTGCTCTGACTACACAACCAGATTTAGGGAGCATGGGCTGCATCCTCCAAAGTATCGATCGCGCTCCAAGATTAACGAACGAAAGAGTCACGCGGAAAAAGTGACAACGTTGCGAATGGCAATTTCGGACATTTTGACTGTCACTAGAAAGAAACTCTGAACGTCCTACATAAAGGCTGAGTTTAAGTAATCCTGCTAGCTGTACCATTGCGATCAAATTCTTACTGACTATTGCGCGCTCTAAAAGACATCAGAATAGATTCGTACTATACCAGATGCGTGTAGTAGTGTACTTACAGAGAGTAAAGCCTTTTCTACATCAGTGGCATATTTTTATGTCGTTACAATAAGTCTGAGTTCGTGGAAATAATGTGCAGAGTCTGTGTTCCCACTAATTCTTCCTAGTTTTGTAGGTTTGGCCTTTGCGTTCACCCCAATGGTTGAGTAGTTCCATCGGTCTTAGTCGTCAGAAAACTTACCCCGCAATATGATGGCGGTAGATTCAGGGACATTTGTGCACACAACAGTCAGGGAGCTACTGTTAAGTCTGTTTTACCTTGAGCTGCAAGGCGGGTTAATCGTTGGCTTTGGCTAGCTGCCAGTTCGTGATTAGTTACTTTTTCTGTGCATTCGCGTTAACCTTATTTGTAACAGACGAAGACGTCAGTGTGGCGTCTCGGGTGGTTTTTTCAGAGATCTTTACACATGTGACTTATGTCCTGAGTGACTTAAATTTGACAACATACCGTTGAACGGCAGCTGCATAAGCTGGCCCCCTGCTATGAACAATGAACAATGAATTTATACGGGTTAAGAAGCGTTGCTTTACAAGCCCCGTTGGATAGTTGGTGGGGATATCAACATAATAATTATGATGAAAAGGATAGTAAAATAGTTAACACTTTAAATACGAAAATAAGGACTTATCGTTTGCTTCGCTGCAGTCCTGCGATCCACTTAGATTCACAACACCCACAGTTAACAACAAATAATTCCAGGGTAAACTTCAGAGTCAATTAAAGCAGCAGTCAAGTTACACTTCTGTACATCCGTCGGTATGCTTGCTGCTTCAGTTGCTTTAATACTTGAGCTGTGCGAATTGTTTGCGACCTTTAACCGAATTTCGGAAGGAAGATGTTTCCGATTTCTTCGCCATCGATCCAAAACATCCTTTGCTTGTTGCTCTGACTGAACCACAAGTTTTAGGATTCTAGGTCCGCATCCTCTATAATTCGATGAGAGAGGTATCCTAGTGAGCGATAGTGCCACAACATCATCCAAAGAAAGTGTTTCACGAATGAACCGCCACTGTTCTAAATCGTGCTTTCCGGTATCTTGAACATGGTTAGGAGGATGTTCTGGCACTCCATGTATGAAGACTGTGTTTAGGCGGTCTTGCTTGCTGTGCCCCTCTTCGATGTTTCTTTTTGATTGTCGCGCGCTCCAAGGGACATCAGGATAGATACGTATCGCACAGGATTCGTGTTTTAGCGCGCTTGCGGAGAGCAAAACATTTTCCACGTCGGTTGAGGATTCTAGAGTTACTCGAATAAGTCTGGGTTCACCATAGTGTGGCGAGTTCGGATGACGAGTAATTCGTAACAAGTTTACGGGCTTGGCTTTGATACTCATCTGCATACACAATGAGTTCCATTGGTCTTGGTCGTCTGATAACTTATCCCGCAATGTGATGGCGGTAGATTCAGGAACATTTGAGCATACAACAGTCCGGGCACTGTTGTTGGATCCCTTTTTAATCGATCTACAAGGTATGGTACTCATTTGTCTTGACTTGTTGATAAGTGATTGTTTGCTGTTTTTCTCTCCATTTGCGTTAACGATGTTTACGATGGAAGAGGACGCAACGGCGGCCTCTCGGTGGACCCTTGAAGCAATCTCTGCATATGTAATCGATGTTCTGGGAGGCTTAGTCTCGACAAGAGATATTTGAGCTACAGGTACCAAGGGTTGGTGTTTGGCTGCTCCATCCTTGGTAATACTAGATGTCAGGTCTAGTGGAATTTGCTTAACCAGATGTTTTGAATGGTGCCTGATTTTCTTTGCTGTGAGTACTGCTTGATTCACGTAGGTACAGTCTGTTTTCGCCCGGCGTTCTACCAAAGTTGGAGAAGACAACGGAGATGGAGACATGGCTGATTGCGGTGCAGGCGAAGCGATTTGTTCAGCATTCCGTTGCTTAGCAGCCGCTACGCTTCTGTGGTCCATACTCGCTCCCATTGAAGTAATCTCATTGTTTATCCTCTGCTCTGCTTCTGCGATTAACCGGTCGCATTTCTCAGCTAGGATAAGCAAGCACTTAACCAGGGGGATGGTGGAACACGCAGTACAGAACCAAAATGCATCTTGGGAGCTATTTCGTTCCCGTAACTGTTGTTGGGACACATTTGCACATTTCGTATGGTACCGTTCTAAACAGTGCGAACAAGCCAGACCGATTTTTACTACCCGATGACATTCTCCTAACCCGCAAATGCCTTTCGATGGCAGTCTCTTCGGTTTCGCCTTTCTGCCATTCAATTCGGTCTCGTTACCTGACCCAGTGGGTTGGTTAGCGTTCTGTACTTTTACAGCTTTGCGAGCGGCGCACATCAGTCAGGCGAGCGTGGTGGTTGCAAGGTCAAATGAGCGGTGGGCGTGGTCGCGCGGTCCGTGTGATGGGTAATGCAGCCGCACTGGCTGACAAGGTCACAAGGAATGGCGAGTGACTGGAACCTGAACAGAGCGCTGAACAAAGATTGACAGATCACAGATTCTTTCACAGCTGTGTTGAGAAACACTGGATCGGAGTAAGCTTAGGCTTTTCGGCCTGCCTCGAGAATTCTGTATCGAATGGTGTCACACAGAATGGCAATCGGCTCAATACGATTGAGTTAAACGCTTGCGCTTAATCACAGATGCCAGTGAAAAACGCATATTGATGGCACAGCTTCTAATCGTAGAAGATATTTTCACGTATGATGGATCACTGTGTAGAGCTGGTAAATCCGGTTCGAATGAGCGTACCGTGACAACGCTGCGAGAAGATGGAGAGAGGATAGAGGGAAATAATCGGAACTTGCTCGAGCACGTGTTTCGGCTGCTGCCTGATCTTCTTTTTCATGAGGATCGCTTGAGCAATAGAGCACTATATTTAAAAAGATAACAGCGTTGAGGTCCTTGCTAATCGGTGTTAAGGAAAGTAAATTGTGTACCAATGCTTTATTTAGAAGCCACTAATCTTTCTTGACCAATACTCGATTTGAAGGAAGTGATCATGTCATTGAATAACCGTTCAGCTTCTGATGCTAACCGGTCGTGTATCTGGAAAATGATAAGCTTACACGTGGTTACTGGGATGGGCAAACCCACAGTAAAAAGCTAAAGAATATATTGGGAACTGTTCCGACCTCACATCACTCTCTGAAAAGATTTGCATAAATTGTTTGATACCATTTGGAACATTGCGGGCAGGCTGACTTTGATGTGCTTTATCAATAACATTCTCCCGATCTAAAACACCCTTCGCCCTGGATACATTTTGACTCGCATATAATTGTTTACCTTTATTCAGCATGGTGTCGTCACAAGATACAATAACTTAGTTAATGTTCGGTGCTTTTGTGACTGGTCTTATACGCAAACCACTCAGACTAGCGATGTGGTTAGACAGGCCAGTTGAGGTTGGGCGATGTGACTGTGCTGGTCAGTATCATGAATAACGTCGAGGCATGGCTTGAAAAGTTACAGAGTTTGATGACTGGCTTTGGGTTATCTATCAGTTCTAATGAAGTGCTAGACAAGCAAGGCAGATACTTCAACTAATATAAAACAAGCATGGTTTGTGTTTAGTTTCATCGCCTCACGTATACTCTTTGCATGAGTGCAAAGTTCAACGAACAGCTTGAGATATCATGCAGTTGATTTCGAAAATTTCAGCAAAAATCAAGCACAACTGCAGGCATGAATCAGACGTTGAGGGATAGGAAAACTCCCGCAGAAATGTATCCACCTTACACAGCTGATAAATGTTAGTCGTCTGAATGAATGCAGCACAGTGATGAGGAATGGACTATCTAAAGCAAGGCCACCGAATCGGTTCTACCGCAAAGCGGATTTAAACTGATCTATGGACAAATTCACTAACATCGTAACGCTATGTGATAATTATAGTCAACGTACTTAAATTTATCAGCACTACAAACCGCGCAGATAATTATTTGTAGCGGTATAATACGTTGTTCAGTTCATCAATTTGCCAAAGCTCATTCGAAATCCACTTGAAAATCCAAATCATTTTATAATTGAGCACTAAACTTTCGGCACTAATAACAAACGGACACCATAAAATGTGTGTATTTGGCGTACCATAGTTTGCAGTCAATTATCATGAAGCCAAAGTAGCGTTTTAAATACTTTATTGCGTAGATCTCACCTACGGACTGTTATTCGTTCTAATCCAAAGCGATGAGAAATCTACTCAAGGGCCTCGTACCTTTAGGACCTAAAGATGCATCACTGTCCAAATAATGCTCAGTTGGTTCATTGTGTCAGCTATGTAACAAAAACGCTGCCCGGTCTGGCTTTCTCACCGTCGTAAATAGCGACTTGCGCGTGCGTAATACATTTCAGCGCCCTGAAGCTACCAGAGCACATTAGTGCACAAAGAGAAAGTATTAGAAAATTTTAATGAATCTTTTTATTTGTGTCATCACAATCCACTATACACGACATGCCCCTATGACCTCCCATGGCACCCCTAAAAGTTATTTTCATCCCGGGGCACCGCGGGAACGCTCTTTTGACTCCTGCTGTTAATGGCTGGTTTAGGTAACTCGCGATTCCCTTTGTACAGTTCACGTTGCCATCATTATCACCAAGTGCGTGCGTGAACAAGCTTGTGGCGGCGCCTACTTCTCTCTCCTTGTGAGTAATATTCCTGTATACCGGTTTTTCTAGGCAACGGACAAAGCAACGTAAAGATTGCAGGCAAGCTGAAAGAGACGAGGTTGGCAGAACCAAGAACAAAAAGCCAAGGTCGAAATGCATTTGCCTAACAGTGTAGCTCGGAGTCTAATACCATTGCTAAAAAGATCGAACATGACACTTGTAAGGACAATGTTTTGAAGTGATGCACATAGAAACTTCCTACCCAGGAGAGTGTTAAAACTCTAGCTATGCCAACTTAAACTATTCCCAACTTAGTTCCATAATTTCTTCGCTTAACGGATAGATAAGATCTAGTTTACCAATAAAACGTGGCATGCTTATTTCTTTTGAACGATCTGCCAGTTGAATATGCCTCGGCGTACAGATGTTGAGTCTATTCCAGTGATTGCAACGGTCATAATCGCGAGGAACGCGAGAGATGCGGTACGTGCGACCTGCAAAACATGAAATGACTAGGCCCACTAGTCATTAGGCCGACAAGTTCTTGAAAATGCAAAAGCCAGTGGAAATTACGTATCAGAAATTATTGACTCAGCTGCGGCCTCGCTGAAGACAGGAAACAGGCTAAACCATCTAACAACTCCTAGACGTTCACAACCCACCAGCTGCCATAATGTATGGCACCTATACCAGAAGAACAAGGGTAACTCATGCATTAAGCCGGTTATGCAGCAGTCCAAATACTAAGCAGAGTCGGTTCGCTTTCAGTAACACACTTCGGGTTGAATCAGGTTGTGCATGTCTTCTGGGAAAGTTCGCTGGGTCGGATAGTAACAATGAGTACATTACGAAGAATATATCATAAGGCAAAAGAAAGCAGAATAAATCTGTATGCAAGGTTTTGGAGTATTTCTGTCTTCTGCTGAACAAGACTACAATGTGACTGCACCCTTCTCAGGCAATCTTTCTCTACAACTACACGTCAAAATCGTTCGCTAAACAACACGTTCTCAAACTGAAGTGAAAGTGGCCAAATAAGGAGAACGGCATGATATCACTCTTGAATATTTGCTGCTAGCACTTCAAACATACCACACATTGAACCATGAACCGTCGATTGATTTCCATGCCAGATCATATATTACAAGCCAGCACAATAAAAGCGAGGGTTGGCGTTCACATAAACAAAGCGTAGTTTTAAATCGTTATGATTTAGAACACAATCGTAGACCCCGATATCTCCTTAACACACACATACACTATACTTAAGGATCCACCTAATAGCTGAAGTAAAGTGAAACCGAAGTTTTTACATTTTATGTGCCTTGGCGACCATAATGCTCATTCCACATTCCAATTAGTTGTAACAGTCATGCATCATCCTGTGATGGTTGCTTTTCTGTGACTAACCATGTGCTCTAAAGGTTTCCGTTTACGTTGAATCCATATATCGAACATTAATAAATAGTAGGTCCAATTGGTCTAAGCAGTTATGCAACGTCGCTGATTCAGTAGGTCATTTCAGCTATATACTAAGACAAGAACATAGAACTAACCAGTTATTGCGGACCACAACATGATTCTTAACAATATCGACACCACCGACGGGTTGTTTCATGTAGGTCAACATGCTAACTTTGCTTGGGAAGTCGTCGATCACAGCAAAACGCCAGTGTCAATAGCATCACCACTTGCTCAACGGAGCTAAAACCCTCCTAATGATTACGACGCATATACGTATGAAATTAAATGGCTCCTATTGATTATCCAAGGAATCGCCGAGGACCACAAGGATTGCATATCCCAAATTATCCATTTTGCCAATAGCTTCGCAAAGAGAAGCGTTGGTGCTCCGCTTCAATGCCAAGATGCCTTAGTGAAATGAAAGCTAACTATGCGTAACGCATCGGGCATCCCTAATACTAACACATTAGGTGAATAATAAAAAGCTCGAATAAAAGCCAATTTTCCTTATTAGCAACTCGTTTCTGCTTTCCAAAACGCACAGCCATTTTAAGGCGATCCCACGTCTACCATGTCTAAGCTAAACAGTAGCCATTTCTAATTGGGGGCTGAAAAAAAACAAAAAAACTGGTGTACCCTCTCCAGCCTATTACCCCTGGTCTTAGCGATATCTGCTTACTTTCTTTGAGGAAAAGTACAAACCGCTCGGCTGATCTTTTGTCCACTTTTTACCGATATCTCCAGGCCTTGCTATTTTAAATTATGTGAAAGTCATAGTGGTCATCACATCGGCACTCTAGTGGCATTTGTTGATACTGGTGAGAGATGTGATCATCGTCTCCGCCTAAACAGTTAACATATCAACGATATTTTGATAACAATTACATGATGAACAGAAATTCCCAAAGGTGTTAGACGCCTACGTAGGCGCAGGCACCTTACATCATTTAAAAAACGTTGTCATAGCTCTTTCCAATGGGAGGATATTATAGTCTCAGCTTTCGGATGGGTAAAATATGAGTTCTGCTGACTGAAATTAGCTAGGTAATGTCCAACCTTGTAATGTCTTTATAAACCATCCAATCTAAATAGAGGTTTTTGCCATATTATATTGTTCATGATAAGGCCAACCGATCAACGTTTAATCCGTAAAAAATTAAATTATGCACAACCAAAATTTTAAGTAACCTTGTAGAGATGTTAATCATTTTTTTAATCTCCATTTTCAGAAATATAAACATGTAATTTACGTGTCCGATAAAAAGTGGCACACTGTTCGAATTCAAAGATATGAGAGATCCCTTAATTTTACTGTTGACGGATTTTCACAACTAGCAGGTAAGTCGCAATTTTGTATTACGAAATGCAATTATTATCTCCTTCCTAAACCCCAATCGCTTTGATTGTGTATTTTTGATAAATATGTCAAGTAGGGTTAGGTTTCTGATAACCGTTTGAACTATGTATCGAACTATCAAAATGAATTTTCAGTCCTCAATGTTGTGCTCTGTATAAAATAACAGCAATTGTTGAGATCATCACAGGAGGCTGCTGATGTTCTAAGCAATGCTACTAAAGTACATGAAGTTCCATTTTCACGATAATATATCAGAAAATACTTGCTGGTAATTGCATGCCTTCAGACTCCAGTAGACGTTTCCGTCGACTGATCTAAAAGGCTGACCAAACAACATGTGCAATATGCATACGGCGCAGTGTAATACTGCATTCATAGTATCCTGGTCCTTGGTTCTATCAATTAGTAAACGTTACTGGACTTACACTTATTGGATTTGAATTGTTTCACGGCGTCAACGCAAAATGAAGACATAAATTGCGATATGTTAACGTTTCGACTGCTCTCCTCAGTCGCTAACGTAGCACCTTTCAGAAATAACGTATTTACAAATGAAACGAAATCACTGGGGTAAAAATAAAGTGCGACATCATGACCATGGCAATCTGATAAATTGCATCACTTCATTTTGTAAGCACAACGCCGGCCTGTTCACCGCAATCAGTAGCGCCTCACTGATCGCCAGCTTCTTCGAGTTGCGGATAATCGATAACACTTTGAACGCTTTGGATTGGTCCACATGATGGCCAGTCGTCACGAAATGCTTTGTGATAGATGAGGCAGGTTTCCGGTTCGTCATTTGATCCATCCCTTCTTGTTAGACTATGGACTGTCGTAACCACTGAGAGAAGCGCTCAACTACCCTTTGAGCTAATCGGGGGTCGGTCCTGCCTATGTATACGTCACCGCAACCGCTGGTGAACTTGTAAATAACCTGAGAAGCCCAACCGACTAGCCAGTAGCTCGGACGGTAGTTGAGAGAAAGCCTTCGTGTGGTATGGATGATGCACAACTGCGCTGTGGTGTAAGTGCGCATAAGAGCAGACCTAAGCTTGTGACCAATGTCGCTTGACACGTGGTCCCTTTTGAAGGGCAAGAAGAAATAAACACCTTTCTTTTCAGCTGTTTGCACTGGTCACGTCTCCCTGGTTGGTCTGCTATGGAGTAGGGTAAACTTCTGAAATATACTGCTTTTACGACTTTGGAGAGCAGTTGAAATATTAACATATTGCAATTTGCCTCTTTTACTGGCGTTGACGAAATCGAAGTGTTACATTGCATCTTAATTCCATTTCTCGTAATTAGTTTTGAAAACTCTACGCTGTTGCTAAGCTTAGCATTTCCCGACAGTGTTTCGATGTTATACAAGTGCACAGGATTCTTCTACTTCGTTATCTAAACTAAACTCTGATCTCAATCTATAGCGCATTCCAACGGCATTCGAACATGCGGTACCGCGTGTTACTCTATCAATGTATGGAGTGACTATAGAACGAGCTCTGTTAATCCTCTGCACTGAATTGTCGTTGCACAACAAAAACCAAGATCAGTAAACCTAGACCATAAATTTCGTCCATCATGTCATACGTTTTTATGCTGCTGCGAAAGCCGATCAATGCATTGATCTAGCACCTTGTAGCAACACGTCGGAGGACCAAAGCACAGCTCCATCAGAGGGACGCAACCAAGACTACCCTATATTCACCACAAGCCGATTGACTGTGACAATCATAGAAACGTTTGCAGACAATCTAATACACGTCAGTATTAAGGTCTGCAATCACTACTAGGTACAGGAGGCACCTGATATCAGCAGGTGATTTGCTTTTGTGGGTCTCGCTCCGGTGGCAACCTTACAAGACGGAATCTACTTGATTTACTATTGTAGCTACTCGCATCATAAGTACAACGGCAAGCACAAAAGGTATTCAAATTGCCCAAAGGCCATTAATACCATTAAGGGTTACGTGAAAGGTGATACAAGGTCACTGTTATTATTTCCCATAGTTGATGAAAACTTATAGGCAAGGTTACAGAAATGGGGACCAACAAAATCGCTTTACGGAATTTATTAATGGGTATTGCGCATGCAAGGCCTTTTCCGTCAGCATTTTTGAACGAACGGCAACACCGAAAGCTAAAAGAACAAATTAGCATATGAATTCACTCACTGTTATGATTGTAATGGTTGCACTCAACAAGCCAATCATTGATCGGCGTATTAACTATAAGGTTTCATTCAATCCCGATTTCGAGCCCAGGCACAGAGTGCCAATCATTTTGGGTAATGGTGGGGTTGCGGTTGCTGGCATCGAAAAACAAAATTAACGATCCTATTTATCACACAAAGGAGCAGACATTTAAATGACAATGCTAACTTCTGCAGACGCACGTACCATCCGCATCGTGCAGTAAATCGATGAAAATGTTCACAGATAATCTTGTGGCACTAAGCGAATCTGGAACATCTCATGCTAGGTAAAACTTAAAGAACCCTGATTTTCCAAACGTGACGTCTAAATCTCCCATAAGAATGCTTGTGCTGCAACTGTAACCCAGTTGCTGTTGTGGCTATGCCTTCGAATTTGGTACGGGTCACATGGCAACCTGGATGGAAGAATAAAGCGAATGCATACCTTCTGCGGGTTACGCTGGGCTTTGTTAGTGAAGCAGAATCCGTTATGTTATCATAAGCTTGTCACTGAAATGATTATTGGTGCTTCTCTATCGTGCCGGAAATCCCATGTTTTAAGCCGTCAGTAGTAAGCACATTTCAGAAGCATGCTGAAATGGAAATATTATCAGAACTATATTTAGTTGCGTTACGCTCCAACTTGAAACGTGCAATGCGCATGGAAAACCACTTCTGATCAACAGCAGTGGTCTTACGTATATAAGACATTCGCCGGACTTTCTCTATATGCGACGAACTGAAAAATCACTGCCATCAACAGCAGTCCCAACAAAGAGCAGTACGGATCCCAAAATGCTGGCATAGTTCGCAGCGGGTTGTGTCTTAAGTTTTGACTGGGGGTACAGAACGATTTGCTCCTAATGAAAATAGTTCTTTAGTGGAGTTTAGCACAATGGAATCGTTAATTCGACCCTGCACACCAGGGGTTCTGATGAGCCCATACAAGTAGGTGAAAAAGCCAGTGAAAAAATACTTACGCCACGAACAGAAGATTAGCTCAGCGAAAAACTATGAAGCCAACGGAACTAACGTCGAAGCTGTCAATATTGTCTCATCAAATAAGGGCACAAGTCAGCCTTTACAAGTCGCTTGACAAAATTTCAAAATAATAAGTTCCCTGAAATCCTCGAAGCGTTTATGCATATACACTAAACTCTATGGGTGCTCGGCAAACATACCAGACTTTGAACACTTCTATTCTTAAATCCATGGAAGGATATTTTTTCTAAAAACATACTGCAAACAAAAGCCATTATGTAGAGGATAGATACGAGGGTTGTCGCTCATACAGAACCACGGGAATTTTTACCACTGGAGTTCCTCTCTACTGCATCATCAACTTAAAGTTTAAGTCCGGAAACAATAGAACAATCGTATATTACTGGCAAAGGATCGGATGATCAGCAAGTCCCATAGGATGGCCAGAATGAAAACCACAACATGGCGATTAGAAAACAGTGATAAAAGGAGCATGGTTTTGGTTGACTCACCAAAGTGTTGATACAGGGGCATGCCGAAAGGGCGACCTCAGTTGTGTAGGTTAATTCTGGTTGTGCAACAGTGTAGCGTCCGTCGAGACACACAGGCAACATATATCGCAATCTAGGTGGGTTAGGAAATAGTCTAGGTGTCTTTTAAGTACAGTTAAAAGCAGGGAGCGGAAACAGCGTATTTTGTGAGGACGATTCGGGGCTGAAATACATGGAGAGAGAAAAAGTTATCTTGTCATTCTTGCCCATTCTAATTAGCGACAAAATTGAACTGGTGCCCCATCAAATTCGTGGTGTGGCTCACTTGTAGTAGGTAGCGGCAGACTTGGTTGGGGTTTCTCAGAATCTGGTAGGCCACATAAAGTCCTTACGTAGGCCTCGGTACCAGCCGCTGTATAACTTTAGGGTCCTCAGACTAAGTGGATAGGAAAGATTGTGCAGCTCTTTGACGTGCTTCGTGGCTAGTAGCTGTGGAGTCTCAAGGGCCCCAAGGTATTGGTTGTGCTAGTGCCACCAGGCCTGGATTACTTATTCCACATGAGGCCGCATGTAGGCGTCAAGCAACTGCAATCAGACAGTAGGATAAAACCGCCCGAATGCCCTTGCAGCATACCAACATGTTGGCTCCTTGTCTTTGAGGCCTTCTCAGGTTTTTCTGAGCAGTACTTCTTAGCATTTACTAGTAACCAAAGGTGGTGCCTTTGGGTAGCCGCTTGCAAGACATGACCTCCATGCTTAGACTTAATGTGCGGCTGGTGGCGAACGTGCGCAACCTTACACTTCTCCAACTTTAACGAGCAGATTGCGTAGTAACCACACACACGCCCTGTCCAGGTCTCGTTGAAATCGGCGTTGTCTCCTGAGTTGACGATCGTCCACCATAACCATATCAGCATAGAACAGCAAGAAATCTGAGGCAATCAAACAAATAAGCTTTTTAATGAACACGGGAAACAGACGCGGCTCCAGAACTGGTCCCAGTGGAACTCCACGTTCGTCTTGAATCGATTAGGGCAGCGTACTTTGAACTCTGGCTTGCAAATGCCGCTCCTTCAGGAGATTCCGGATCCACTGAAGCAAAGTATCCCCAACCCCATAGTTTTCGAGCCTGCAAAGCAAAATGCGTTGGTCCAGTCGGTTGAAGGCTTTGGAGAAATCGAGGTAAATGACGTCTGCCCCTCTGCTTGTAACGGCCGCGTCATTCTAACTACTGCGTGCACTCAGTCGGTTGTTAGTGCATAAACGGTGCTGGCGAAAACAGTGTTGCTCGGGTGCTATGATGTTTTGACTTTATACTTGATCTACTAAAGCATAAGCTGTGATTACCTCCGTCACCTTTGAGAACACAGGGAAGAAGACCACTGGGGGATACTTGACGCGTTCCGAGCGATTACCACGTTTGCAAATTGGAGTGATTACATCATGTTTTCACATGGTAGGCACAAGTTGCTTAGCTAAGCACGTTTGGAATAAATGCGAGGATGGCCCGGCCAGCGTTTTTGCTACTACGTTCAGCGCTGTCGGGTGATTACAATCGATTCCGGGAGAGTTGTATTTGCCTAGTGAGAGCAATTGCTTCAACACAGATGTGGCAGTAAAGTCGACGTTAGTGAGCGTAGAAATTGGGGTTAGGGATGTAGGTATGCAACAGTGGCGTACGTCTAGTTGGAAGGTTGCGCCTACTGCATCCGTGGGGCTTTGGTTGCCTCACCATCACACTGCGTTACAACGAGTGCTTGTGAAGAGGTGGCATACCGAGCTTCATTTTCCGGATATTGTTGACATGTTTATTTAGAAGCCCTTTGTTGTTGGTAAATTTACAGTCTAAATTTTGTTAATGAGTCAATTTGTCCTCACGGACAATCATGTTCCATTAGTCGCACTGCGTCACGTAATCGCTCCAGGTTTCGGGACCATGATGAGCTCCATAAGCGTGCCAAGCTGCATTGCTTGGTAGCATATGCTTGCGGATTCAATTTCTGATGAAAGAGGAGGGATCGGTGGTGCGAAACTGCATTGTTACTGTATTAGTTACGGTTAAATTGCTGAATCATCAAACAAAATGAATCCAGGCCCTGTCAGGTGAGTCACATTCCAAGAATTTCGCATCGGTCGTCTCAACTAGGTTGCGCAGGATGTCGCAATGTGTCAATTTACCTGCCAGGTCTGTGTTTTCCTCAGGATATTTAGCGTAACACGCATAGCTATAACGTATGCTGACAGGATCGCTTAACCCTAGTGAGATGTCTAGAAATGGCCCGTCGACCATTAGTTCGTCATTTGTAAGTACTAGGTAAAATACCGATGGATTGGTATCAGCTTTGTACCTGGTAAATGAGGTGATGTGAATGTATAGAGAACTACTTGCGATATGGTCCTGTAGATGGGCCTTGTATATTTCGCTGGAGAATGTTGGGGATTTCAATTCGTGCACGTTGAAATTGTCGGAGATAAGAAGGTGGATGTAAATTGGGATCATATTAGGCGGGAATCCATCTCTAGAGTAGACGATTGGTGGCGATATAAGACTGCCAGGAAGCAGTTGTGGTTGTGTCTTAGATGCAAACGGCACCATAGCCGAGCAGTGACGCGTACCCGAATCATTCAGCAGTTTGCATTGTAAGTCGTTACGAAAGTATAAGACTGTACAACCTTTTCTTCCGGGACCATCGTGCCTGTGCAATGGCGTTTCCTAAATCGCGACCTCTGCATCCGTAATCTCTGATTGCAACGAAGCCTCTATAATGGGGGTGAGATACCAAGCGTTTGTTGCCTGGCGCAATCTAAGCTCGGCGATTATGATGAGGAGGACTTGGGTATTCGTGAACATGCAGGAAAATGTTTCGTTTTGTATCATCAATTCGAAAACTTGTGGGTAGGGTGAGACGTTGTGCCGACCGTTGTATGGTAGATCGCTAGCTGTTTTATTGTGGTCTACTCGGCCAGTCTCTTGGAGCTGGTTTCAGTAACATCATGATTAGCTCCTATGAAAACTCAGTTTACACTATGCATGGGAAGTAGCTGCAGGTCAGTACAGGAAAATCCTCATTTCCTTCAAACCAGCTTCCAATGTGAAGTTCAGATAAGTTCACTACTGCATATGCCTGCTGCTGTGGTGCTTTTAGCCGGACGACAGTTTCACTAGCCGCTTTGAACTACAGCATGCTTGTCAGTCATTTTCGATGTGAATGCCAGGGTTCTAGTAGCGTACGTGCCATTTGCCTGGTCTGTAGCACACACTTAATTATACTTGGGACGCACCCTTTGTAGCTTTTTGATCCTCACAGCCTCGAGAATGAAGTACCTGCAACGTCATATATTAGCAGGGTCTCACGAATATATGGCCAATGGAGATGGACGTGAGCCTTTGCTTTGTATTCGTTGTGATCATGAGACTTGTGGACGCCGTGGACAAAAACGATTCTGACTTCT
The DNA here is from genome assembly GCA_944474145.2 of Dicrocoelium dendriticum. NCBI lineage: Eukaryota > Metazoa > Platyhelminthes > Trematoda > Plagiorchiida > Dicrocoeliidae > Dicrocoelium > Dicrocoelium dendriticum. The sequence continues at coordinate 112,909,878 of OX104065.1, forward strand.
ATGTTAAGACGTAAGTATTTTAATCTCAACCTCTCTCGCTTGTACGCACCCTACGGAAAGTCCGGAAAGACGCGGACCTAACGTCTTTCGTCTTGGATACAATTCATCCAAGTATTCAAGCACAACCCGAAGAAACATGATCTCGCCAAAGTACTTGTAATGCGGGTTACTATGGTCTACTTGAAAGGGTTTAGTTTGGATATAGATGAGGTTAACTGCGGTATTAGATAGATAAAGGAAATTCACCTGATTCCCCTTTAAGGAGTTTGATGCTGCTTCTATAAAGCTGATGCGTTTTATAGCAAGGTCATTCAATTTTTTTCTGAGTGTCTTTCCTGGGTGTATAGACCGAAGCTGGGAGACCCAGCGATTGGCTGTGCATACTTGCGACATTTTCTTTTACCTGAGTTATGAAGCCACTGTTAGAAGCCACTGTTTCTATTATCCCATAGAAACAGTGGCTTCTGAATTTGGAGTGCTTTCTGATGCAACAACGGCACAGCTGCCAATGGTATTTGCACGTTTCCTGGGTTGCGACAACGTCTAGTGGAAGGACGTAAGTTTGGGAGAAATTAATGCAAATGGGCTTATGTTTGCAACGTTCGGAAACGCTTAGGCTATTTGGATCAGTTGCCGTGTTTGGATTAACAAATTTATTAATGTAACATTAGATGTTCTTAATTTTACTTGCCATGAAAGAGTGGCCTGTGTCAGACATATTACTAAGCTTGTTTAAATGCTGCAAAGCTTTTAGGAGTTGAAGTCACGCGTATCCCACCGGAATATTCATTAAAAGACCTAATCCGGACCTGAGATAATAGTGCGGTTTGAACAAATTCAGCGAATCAAAATAAGCATTACTTTAAAGATTTCCAAACTCAAAGATATGTCAACAACTTGCGCTCAGATCCACGAGTGACCCGTGAGTGCAGGCATGTAAAACAAACAATGGAATCAACGTGAGAGACACGGGGCAAATGGTACTAATGGTATGCGTCCGTTAATGAAGACGCGCTGCCGTATGGTGTGGCCCACCTAGCTGTACAAGCTGAGAGTCACTCAACTCGTTAAACCCAAGGGGACTAGTTCCATGTCAAAAAGGCCAAAGATAGGGGTAGCTATGCATAGGAGTAAAAACTAGGTGGGACGTGGATGAACCGGAAAATAGCCATAAAGTCCACAGTAAGGGCATCATAACAGAGAGCGTTAAAAGATCAAATGGATAAGTGGACAGACACACGATTGACCCATACTAGGCAATGAGGCCGACGAAGGTAGAAGTAGACGTTTGAGAGGAGTGAGATTTGGGCGGTCTTAAATTCCTTCTACACTTGTTCCTACCGAAGCCATTTGAGCCCCAAAATCTTCTCAACAACTGCTGCACGCCTATCAGAAGTCTGGGTTATTGCAATCACGGTTCTAACTAATAGGACAGTATCCCAATTCGCACAGAACATAATGCGTCCGGCCCGAGCTTATCAGCCTTCACTCGCTTGGCATGACGTTTCCGCACCTCGCATGAAAACAAGTCAAGCAATTTTTACAGGAACCCCTATTTTGACCATTTTATTGCACGTTCCACCCACGAAGGGTAAACATGCATCTCTAATGAGTTCGCACCGCGATACAGTGCTTACCAAGTCCCGTAATTGGTTTGTATGTGTGAACTGCAATTACGCATGCACCCATACCAAGAAGAACCGTTGATGTACTATCCTGTCCGCGCAGTATGACGGTAAGCTGTCTTATTTGGGTGTTTTCAGGTGCTCGCAGAGGCAAACAGTGAATATGAGAAGAAATGGTTTGTCATGATCAAACATGCTGTTAAACAATCCTTAACATATTTACTACCCGTTCCTTGCCTATAAGCTATTACATGTTAGTGAAACCCTAATTTCATTAGACCCATAAACGTTGGAGCACCAAAGGGGACCGATTTGCATGCATCCGGCAATACCAGTTGGACGTACGTGGTCCCAAAGCGTTCAATATGGTGCTTCAGGGCAAACGCATGGCTGAAGAGACACTGGAGATTTGTTGCAAGCATGATAATAAGCTCCGATCGGAGTATCGCTTGAAAGAATTTAAAACCACACCGCAGTCGACTGAGGCAGAGCAAAATCATGGATGCTTATCGACAACGCAAGCAGACCCTTGTGAATCGTAAAGTTCCGACGTACGACAGCATGAAACAGAAACAGCGACTGCGTAATGACCACGTTAAAATTGACTTCATCATGTGAGCTTCCTATCAGCAAAACTGCCGAAGCACTAAGTCCAATAATAGTAGTTCACCGAAAATTCGATTATTTGACGACCGCACAAAGATCGGATTGCAATTGTCCGCAAACCCACGCCTAAAAATGGTGTGAAGTTGGAAACACAAAACAATTTTGACAATAGGTGCAAGGCCTGCAGAGCAAATTCAAGGAGTTAAATGGTCTCAAAATTTCGACGACCTGGAACATGTTCACGCTGCAAAATAAAGTAAATGAACAACAAAATTCGGCTTTAGAGAAACCGCATTCTGATGACCTGGACGCTCAAACGCAGCCACGGAAATATCAGAAGAGAAGGTCAATCGTTTCATTTTCCCAATAATGCCACAAATGGTGAAAGAGAGATAACCAGCATAAAGATTTATCACGCTGGTCGAGGAAAAATTGATACGGAGGAACGTGCACGCAGAGGCATAGTAAAAAGAGGGACGGGGAAAGCAGTAACACAAAGAGAGTTGTGAAAGGGGGCAGCAATTTCACTACAGATCACTGTATGCTACCAAGCGTAAGTTTCTCTAAATTACCTACACAATTGAAGTGGCACAATTGAGGAGTACTAATCATAGTAAGAATAGAGATGAAATTCGCAATACAAACCTTGATCTCCGGGAAAGAATAAGTGATGTTGTAATTAGAGATGCAGTGGGAAATGTTTGTAATACTGATGCAGAAGATGCGCGCAAAATTAAAGAACTGCAACCATACTTTGGCATGCCACTACGTACCTCAATCGATTTTACGCATGTCCATCGGTGCCATGTTCAGCGTGACCATAAAATTCTCACTATACTTGTCCGGCTCTGATATATTGCCGTGAAGCACGTCAATCACGAATTCAATAAGTGGTACTACATGGAACGGATAAAAAGCTGAAGCTAAGAAGTTGACAACTAACTCGTTTTTCCGAGAGTTGCGAGAAAGCGAGCAGTGATTGCGAACACGGATTATGTATAACCCATTAAAATAGGCCCGGTTTCGTTTCAGCTGCAGGACGTTTTCAACTCAACAGTCTATTTTTGGTCTGATGATAGTTCCATAAGCCGATGTAAAAATGAATCCTATAGCATATGAACAAAACTCTGGTAAATTGTGTGCAGAGTTTTTCCCCAACGGCAACGAACTAACGATCTGGCTAGTTGAGGGAAGGCAATTGTAGAATAGACGTGGCAAGAAATTTGGCTAGAATGCTTGCTAGAGTCAAGTTTCCCGTGAAGTAAACAATACACTGTGTGGTCTCCAAGTCTCATCCAGGATGACGAAAGAGGCCAAGAATGAAGAAGGCATTTTTCAGATGTACATTTGTTTGCCAAGTATGAGCCTGTTATTCGTGAACATTTGGTGACAGTTCACGTGGGAAGTGCAGTCAGCACTTTACATTGTCGCGACATGTTAAAAATAAATTATTGAGCACTTTGGTGAGGCAGGTGATAATGAGGAGAACAGATCAAATGAAGGAAAGCATGTAGGTTTGTGCAATATGTACTAACTCTCCCGATGTATCTCAAAAGTATCAGACGTGTGGAAACAAAGTGATGCTAGAGGACTCGTTTCTCGGCTTCAATGAGAACAACAGTAAAAGAGCAGTGGATATTTCTGGATTGGTATTGAAAGATGGGGAGAAGCACGAAATGCAGATGGGTGACTGCCGTCGCTAAGTATTAAACAGTGCTGCTGGTATGTCGGGCTATCAATCAAGTGTGCAGAGACCTTTGCGAAACAAGCCAGTTAAATTTGTGTCATGTACAAACCATCCCCTGAATCTGGCTTGTGTTTACAATGTCTCAGCGACGGTTTATTCTCTTACATTGTTGACAGGATAGACCGGCTATTCTCATCCGTTTTACTTCTAACTACTGCTGGAATATTCTGATTCAACTCACCGGTATAAGTAGAAAATGGCTGCAAAATCTAGATAGGGTACTCGAACAGGCGTTGTAAATGTTGCAGTGAAGAAATACGCGGAACTCGTCAGTTCTCTGAAAAATTACCCAGATTATTGAGAAAGTGCAACCACAAGATCAGATGCATCCTTCTTTCTCAACCCAGTATTGTTGTTACGGTTTAGTTCGTTTCTATTGATTTGGAGATCTGTTCTCATAGAAAACAAGGATGCGATGTTATGTCAAACCAAACGGGGTTGGATCTCCGGCAAAATTCTGTCACTCTTACAATGTTAACAGTTGTTTTTTTACAAAATAGAGAAAAAATTTTGACAATGCAATGGATGAATCGAAGAATCATTACGCTGGGTTGGAGGTAAACATGGAGTGTCGAATCCGCCATGTTGAATGAGTTCGGCGAGTTCGACGTAGCTGGAAGAGTTGATCAACAGGCAATTAGTACACAAGTGCGATGGACAACTGGCAAGTCAATCACACGACAAATAAACGAGGAAGAACGTGTACGGTTGGAACAGGCAGCGTGTGTATTGCGGCCAGAAGCGTTAACATCGGTCCAACCAATTAGGAAAACAAAAAGGGGCGGAAAATGCGGATCGTTTAAGAAGGCGGTTCGTATTCAGTCACTTCGCACTCATTCACACAGTTCATGTCAGTTACATTTGAGAAGTTGACCATTGTGAGATCTGCGAATAAAAAGAGAAAGAAAAACACTGTTGAAAACCAGGTCAAAAAGCGTCCTTGACATGAAGATTTACACTACAGCCAAAAGAATCTAATGGGCGGAGAAGAATTGTTTGATATATCGATGATATGTTGATGGGTTAAAACATGAAAGGTTGTCTGTCATGTAAGGTTTGGCAAAATGCTATAGATTTCAAAAAATTTATGAACTTGCAAACACATGCTTTTCTTACAACAATGCAAGTTTGCTAATAACTACGGTTGTTTGCTTAGCGAACTTGAGGCAGATAATACAAAACAGGAATTCCTTATCGAAAGGAGATGATTGCAGTATTTTCTGAAGGGTTCAGGAAACGGCAAAATTAATCTATCTTCTGAACTTTTGAAATTCATACGGAAATATCACATGGAATCTGTTGTGCCTCTTCCCTACTTGAAACAGTAACACAGCCAGCTGAGAGAGCGCATTCACAAAACTCAAGCTTATAACGAAATACCTTCAATCATCAAGGATCCAAACAAAGCCCACGGATTGGTAGTTCTCTCCATAGAGATGTAGTTCGCCAATGAATTTCGCAGATTATATCAAGTTTTAGCCAGCGATCATAGTATTGACCAACGAAGAAAACATACAACGCGACCTCACGCATACCTACACACCGTTACTTAAGGGAGCACCCTTAATAATACACATTTGTTACACAGAGCACGGCAACATTCTGCTTGTTTAGTTTGCGGATGGCATAAGCTAACCACAACATCCACAAACGTTACCATTGGTATGAACTGGTAAGTGCCATGTGTCTCTTGCTTTCTGCATCAATCATAAACGTTGATGGTTAAGCAATGCGTCACAGGATGTGCTCCTTTTCAAGAATAAAAGATTACTTTAAACGTATTACGATTGCGCTGGTCAAATCATTTCCCCCTGTGCGGCTCGCAGCCAACCTTATTCAAACTCTCAAATTACACGTACAGAGAGGAAAACACCACAAACTAAGTGCAATTATTTCATACCCTACGAGTTATCACTCAGTTTGTTACCATCCCTCTATTTCTCATGCCACTGGTTCACGTGAATAAACGGAAACAGTAGGTTGTTATAGGTTGCACACTACTTGCCAACCGAGCGCCTCAGTTTTCCTAGCTTGCAAAGTTGCAGATTGCAGGCGGAGCATATATTACTCCAAGAAACCCAACTGCCGATGAAGTAAGAAAAAGACAGATTTAATTTACGAATGGATTGTTATTGCAAAAGTAAAAGCGGTGCAATCTGATACCTGAATTACACGTCCGTAAATAGCCGTCACATGCTGCATCATTATTTCGCAGAGTTGTCGTGTGATACAGTCATTCGCCTCTGACACCACCTGATCCAAAAAATGAACGCACCACTCGCTTTAGCTGATTGCACTATCAGGGTCCCCTCGGTGCATTTCCGAATACTTGCTCTTCATCGTTTGCTTCACATATCTTTTGATTACACTCCAGATTCCCTTGATAGGGTTAAGCTCCGGAGAGTAAGGTGCTAATCGCAACACCCTCTCGCATCGGTAGCGGTCCTCTTGAAAACGGTTTCCAAGTCTGCGTGGCACGGGGGTCTTGCCACCAATCAAAAACACCGTTCGATAAAATCTGATCCGTTGGCATCAAGCAGCTGTCTCAGTCACTGTGCGCACCTTTGCTTGTGGAAACTCCCACATAACACGGAAAAAGCAGCAAAACCGTCGTTTGTCATGACTCTGACAACCTGCACATTTTGGTCATGGTTGTTTGCCACTGTAAACTTTGCTTGGCTCCTGTTTGGATGACGGCCCCGAGTACGTGCGCAGAAGAGAATGAAATTAATCTCGTCAACCCACACCGGTTGCCATCCTTCTGTCTGGAAATTCGCTAGCTGAATGACCAACGATTTCCGTCGTCATTTATACTCCATTTTGTTCATGGATTCGGCAACCGCTGCAACTTCATCGCTATCAGCCAACCGTCTAGGTATCTTGCGACGGTACTAGTACTGACCTCAACCTCAGACACCGCCTTCAACTAGGTGATGCAAGGGTTGTTGTTGGTTCTGCGGACACCAACTTCAGTAGACAGTCTACGTGACTTTCTGACAGAGCTTCGTGAAGAGCACTTTCATGTGGTCTTTTCAGTTTCGCGGACTCTACCAATGCTCTCCAAGTGCTGCGTGTTATGAAATTTACATAGAGCAAACTGGCGACATGCTTCCAATCGTCTCCCACCTCATACGTTTGCATCAACCTCCACAGCATGAAAGTTGAAGTTTCCAGCAAGGTGAAGGTGACTGTAACGCTGTGCTTAAACCATCTGCAGTGCATTAGTTAAACCGTTGTCCATATCTACAGTGGACATGGGTGGGGTGCGTTACACAATCCCCGCGAAACATGTGTCGCCACGCCGTGGTTGCAAACGGCACCGAAGCCGGTCAAAAATGGGAGTCTCTGGTTAGTAACCGATTCGAAATGTATCATACTGCGACGGCATAAAATGCCGCCGCCCATCTACTTGGTCGATCATATCGTAGGACGGACATGTAATGAAATGCGATCTCCGCATCCCTATTTCATCGTTGAGCCAGATTTCGGTTACGGATTACTGGTTTGAAGCAGCTAGAAGAGGTACACCTGTGTAGGTGAATCTACTACCACGCAGGTACAAATACTCGTTATGTCAGAGTGCGCTCGATGTATTTTATATCGGAAAAGTGCTTGCCTAGGAATTTCTTGTTTTCCGACACTGGCTGCCTTAATTACGTGCTGCGGCAGCTTGATCTACGCATTTAATACACTACCTTCGAAACACAGGTTGGGACAACCAGCTTCATATTCGACAATACAAGTGTGTATGCCTGTCTTCGTGTCATGATTTGCGCGCGCATATGCTGCAGAAGCCTCAGCATGTGGTTATCACCGAGATGTCACATCCGGTGTGTCATCATGAGGTCAACCCGCAATCGACGATACGATAGGGTGTAAAGACAGTCTCCTACCCCGGCCTTCACACGGCACACGTAGTAAATTGGGAATCAATCCCGCCGGCAGTACCGTAGCAACAACAATTGCCGCTCGCTTCGGACGCCATATTGCAGCCCACTTTGTCAGTTGTAAATAAGTAAACCCATATGATTATGAACAGAATTAATAGATTTGGATTCATATAACAACGAAGATTTACTTTACAGTCTTGCAATAAAGGAAGGATCCGTATAGAAACAATGCTAGCAAAATTTATAGATATATTTTCGTACAATACTTAAGCAAACAGCATTGAGAACAACAGCTAAAATTAGTCCATTGGTGAACTACATCCCTATGGAGAGAACTACCAATCCGTGAGCTTTGTTTGGTTCATTAATGATTGAAGGTATTTCGTTATAAGCTTGAGTTTTGTGAATGCGCTCTCTCAGCTGGCTGTGTTAATAGTTCAATCAGTGGAGATGCACAACAGATTCCATGTGATATTTCCGTATGAATTTCAAAAGTTCAGAAGATAGATTAATTTTGTCGTTTCCTGAACCCTTCAGAAAATACTGCAATCATCTCCTTTCGATAAGGAATTCCTGTTTTGTATTATCTGCCTCAAGTTCTCTAAGCAAACAACCGTAGTTATTAGCAAACTTGCATCGTTGTAAGAAAAGCATGTGATTGCAAGTTCATAAATTTTCTGAAATCTATAGCATTGTGCCAAATTTTACATGACAGACAACCTTTCATGTTTTAACTCATCAACATATCATCGATATATCAAACAATTCTCCCCAGCCCATTAGATTCTTTTGGCGGATTCGACACTCCATGTTTACCTCCAACCCAGCGTAATGATTCTTCGATTCATCCATTGCATTGTCAAAATTTTTTCTCTATTTTGTAAAAAAACAACTGTTAACATTGTAAGAGTGACAGAATTTTGCCGGAGATCCAACCCCGTTTGGTTTGACATAACATCGCATCCTTGTTTTCTATGAGAACAGATCTCCAAATCAATAGAAACGAACTAAACCGTAACAACAATACTGGGTTGAGAAATAAAGATGCATCTGATCTTGTGGTTGCACTTTCTCAATAATCTGTGTAATTTTGCAGTGAAGTGACAATTCCGCGTATTTCTTCACTACAACATTTACAACGCCTGTTCGAGTACCCTATCTAGATTTTGCAGCCATTTTCTACTTATACCGGTGAGTTGAATCAGAATATTCCAGCAGTAGTTAGAAGTAAAACGGATGAGAATAACCGGTCTATCCTGTCAACAATGTAAGAGAATAAACCGTCGCTGAAACATTATAAACACAAGCCAGATTCAGGGAATGGTTTTTACATGACACAAATTTAACTGGCTTGTTTCGCAAAGGTCTCTGCACATTTGATTGGTAGCCCGACATACCAGCAGCACTGTTTACTACTTAGCGACGGCAGTCACCCATCTGCATTTCGTGCTTCTCCCCATCTTTCAATACCAATCCAGAAATATCCACTGCTCTTTTACTGTTGTTCTCATTGAAGCCGAGAAACGAGTCCTCTAGCATCACTTTGTTTCCACACGTCTGATACTTTTGAGATACATCGGGAGAGTTAGTACATATTGCACAAACCTACATGCTTTCCTTCATCTGATCTGTTCTCCTCATTATCACCTGCCAGCACTAATTTATTTTGAACTTGTAGCGACAATGAATAATCGCTGATTTCCACTTCCCACGTGAACTGTCACCAAATGTTCACGAATAACAGGCTCATACTTGGCAAACAAATGTACATCTGAAAAATGCCTTCTTCATTCTTGGCCTCTTTCGTCATCCTGGATGAGACTTGGAGACCACACAGTGTATTGTTTACTTCACGGGAAACTTGACTCTAGCAAGCATTCTAGCCAAATTTCTTGCCACGTCTATTCTACAATTGCCTTCCCTCAACTAGCCGGATCGTTATTTCGTTGCCGTTGGGGAAGACTCTGCACACAATTTACCAGAGTTTTGTTCATATGCTATAGGATTCATTTTTACATCGGCTTATGGAACTATCATCAGACCAAAAATAGACTGTTGAGTTGAAAACGTCCTGCAGCTGAAACGAAACCGGGCCTATTTTAATGGGTTATACATAATCCGTGTTCGCAATCACTGCTCGCTTTCTCGCAACTCTCGGAAAAACGAGTTAGTTGTCAACTTCTTAGCTTCAGCTTTTTATCCGTTCCATGTAGTACCACTTATTGAATTCGTGATTGACGTGCTTCACGGCAATATATCAGAGCCGGACAAGTATAGTGAGAATTTTATGGTCACGCTGAACATGGCACCGATGGACATGCGTAAAATCGATTGAGGTAGGTAGTAGCATGCCAAAGTATGATTTCACTTCTAACTATCCAACTTTGCGCGCATCTTCTGCACGAGTATTACCAACATTTCCCACTGCATCTCTAATTACAACATCACTTATTCTTTCCCCGAGATCAAGGTTTGTATTGCGAATTTCATCTGTAGTCTCATTATGATTATTACTCCTCATTATGGCCACTTCATAGTTTCGGTACTTTAGATGATTTTATACTTTTATCGAACACTGATCTGTAGTATAAACGCCGCCACCTATCGCAACCCTCTTTGGGGTACTGCTCCTGCTGCTTCTATACTTTGCCTCTACCTTTGTTTACTACGCAATTTTTCCATCGCTTTAATGCTTCCTCATAGCTGCTCCGGGTCCTTTTTGTGTAATGGCGCTGGCTTTCTTCTGTATGTAATGCAAAACTAACGACAGGTTTTTTTCCAACAGGATTTGTTTTCATTTTACTTTATTCATGCTCTGCCTCCTTGTTTTACGTGTCTCAGTTTAATCTTAATGTGCATCTGCTTACCCTGCGCATTTCTTTGTACACTCATCTCCTGCTTTCCATCATCCCCTGTTAATGCATTTCTCTCAAACCTATGCTTTCGGCACCACTTTTCCCCTCTGTGAAAAATTTTCCTCAATACCTCTATCCGACCCCCTATTGGCTGACAGCGCATGACTAATGAGACAACAACGTGACAGGGCGTGTTAAAGCAACCACCGACGCATGGACGGTGGAATTTTTAATAGTAATAAATGAAGTCGAAATTCTTAGGCCTGAACTTGAATGCCTATGTTAAGGGGTCTGTGATATGCTATACAGCTGTGTGATGATGTGTCGCAAATGAAGAAAGCAAGTTTATTTTAGCCTGCGGCTTCGCAGTCGGCTGTCCTTCTTTGTTAAACGTAATTCAAATGGCAGCGTTTTGCTATTTATCTAGCACCTGTCATGGTCAGTTTTGCCATGAGTTTGAATTGCATTGTAACTATAATGGCCAGTAAACGACAGGCCTAATAAGTTGGCATTAATAACAAACTTTGTGGTTAAAAATTTTATAAATAAATAAATAAATAGATGTTTTATTCCTCAGCTGTGCGAGGCACAGACCAATTGGGTGGTCTTATCAACATGTACAACGTGATCGCATAATATAGTTAATTATTCGTCTTTTAATCAATGGTTCCCATATGGGTCTTTGGATTGATTAGCAGTTTGGAAAAAGTAGAGAGATAAAGTAACTGAGAACAATAATAGATGCAGATTTCACGGAAATTTCAAGTAAAGTAATACGGTCATCCATGGAACTATCCCCAGAGGACTTGCTTCCATGCAGAGGTTTTTCATGATGGGTTTCACCCCCACTTCCATGCTCCAATTGGCTCTGTACCTGTGTGGCAAGATAGTAAGTAGGCCATCAGAACTAGGAATCAAATATCTTTTTTTGGGGCTGTTTTATGCATACATTATAGGCGATGAAGCCTCAGCGCGTTCTGTCATGCGGATCAATCAAGTATGGCACTTTGGTTTTAAGCCAGCGAGTCAGTAGTTCAAGTTCAAGTTCAATTGGGACCGGAACAGTAGGAAAATCCCGCGAATGTTCCACCTTCGAAAACGTCGTTGATCCAACAGGGAAACCGGTGCCTTGATGTGCCAAAGGAGAGCCAAATCAACACACACGATTCATATGGTCAACCAAACAATGCCCACGTGCCCTGCACTAGCAGTCCCCGCTGTGCCGGCTACGTGAAGAATAAAAGAAAACAGTAGCGTCAGTAAAGAAAAGAAAAGAGAAGACAAGCTAATCTAATATCGTAGGCAATATTAAAATGTAAGTTAAAATGAGTTAAAGAAGCGTAAGCCGTAATAGATGAAGAAAAGTTTAAGACACGAAGGGTATTCTTTTTATTTTGGAAACTATAATCCGTCACCACAAGAGATCAGCCCAGTCCTGACCAACAGTAAAACAAAGAAGATAAAGTATGAGGAATTTAATACATAATGATCAATACAAACGCTTGCCGATAGGTCAGTCACAATTTGATGGAAAATCTTGGCGAGTGACGACGATGGTACAGAGACATCACCTTGAAACGCTTCGTGCATCTACGAACAAGTGCGTCAAAGGAGAAGACATAATTGGTTTGGCGGATCGTTCTCAAATATATACTCAAGAATGCAACTATATGCAGGTAATCTTATTATTGAAACGAATAGAGGGTATGATGACTTTCATATGTATCCAGGACCCTTCTCATACAAATAATCTAGAGTCACCGTTTGGTTTATTGTTGACCAGATATTTGCAACAGTCAGGTGAATATTAATCATGCGTCTGAATTGTGCATAGGTAGTGCAGTTTCTAACACTCGATGGAAGTTTGTTCCATATTAACCCATATTTTACAGAGAAAAAATTTGAGCGAAGCTTTGTACGAGACTTTGTTATTTTCACCGTGCGCTCGCTGTTTCTTAGTTCATAGCGCATTCGAGTCTGAAACTCGGGTTGTGGCTGAGCAGTGAAGCTTTACCCGAATAGTAAGCGGTGTAGAAGGCACAGATTAAGTTTCAATCTGCGTAGCAATAGCGCCTCCAGATTTAGCGCCTCGCAACTCTCACGGTATGTCATAGTATTAGGCATGTTCAAAAACCACTTTGTGAATGATCGTTGAATGTTTTTTAGTGCCATACTATCCGCTTTTCTCAGATTACTATGCACTATCGTACAGTACTCAAGTTTCGGCCTAACACATATTTTAAAGGCTTGAAGCCTAGAATCCCACAAAATAAGAGTTCGACTTATATAGGCGATCACTTTTCTGGCAGAAGTCTGCAAGTATATAACATGCTCTAAAAAATTAAATGAGGCAGAATATCTTAGACCAAATTCTCGGACTGCGCCACACACATGAATAGGTGTATCGTTTAATGTAAGAACGTTCAGAGAAGGGCCACTGCCGTAGTACAATAGATTACTCATGTCAGTGGCAAAATGCAACTTCCAGGAGTTACTCCAGAGCTCCAATGCGGACAATTCAGACTGAATATAGGCTAAGTTAGGACAACATTGCCCAGGAGCCGAACAATACACAACTTTCACATCATCAGCGAAAGGAAACTGCTTCCCATACGAGATTTCATCAAGGCGATCGTTGAAATAGATTAAGAATAAAAGCGGGCCTAGCACGCTACCTTGAATCACTCCACTAGAGATTGTAGTGACTTCAGATGTATAGTTACCGATTTTGACTACTTGCTTCCTACCCTCGAGGAAGGAAGACAACCAATCTAGAAGCCAACTCGTGATACCATAGGACATGAGCATCCGCAACAATAAATTGTGTGGGACACGGTCAAAAGCCTTTTGGATGTCAAGAAATATAACGATGATAGCACTTACGGCGTATCTTGCTCTAGTCACATAATCAAGGTAATCTAACCGACAGGTAGTGCACGACCTACTTTTCAAAAAACCGTGCTGATATTTACTGAGAAGGCTCATATAACCCAAATATACTATTATGTGTTCTTTAACTATCCTCTCCATGATTCTGAACATAACAGATTTGTGGTGGATTGGGCGGTAATTTTTTACATCTTGCACTGATCCGCTTTTGTGTCTTGGTATTATAGTTGATTGTTTCCAGTGTATAGCATACTCCCCATTGAGCATGGAAAGTGTAAATACATTAAGCAAAAACATGGGGATGTCTGGACCTCCGTGCTTTACCAGTACTGGAGGGATGTTGTCAGGGCCTGGTAAGCATGATGGCCGAACTAACCTGAGTTGGCGACATATGTCACTAAGTGTAAATTCAACAGTTTCGAGTGTATTACTCCCTCTGTTTATCAGCTTGAGCTGAGGATCTTCATTCGCATTAGTGCTATAACTAGACATGAAATAGTCATTGAAGATCGAACATTTGATTGTACGGTCGGTTATGGCAGTTCTATCAGAGTTTACAATTTTGTTTATACAACTTGATTTTCTATTCTGCCTACGGTCCAAAAGTTTTGAGATGTAACATACCACGTTGGAGCCCTTCAGTGCCATTACCTCCTCAGAGCATAGCATTTTGTGGTGGTCTTGGTATAACGCTGTAAGCAATCTGGTGTGGAGCATCAGCAGAGTAAAATCGTTTGTTTTCCTAAATTTTTTCTTTATTTTATGAAATTTAGTGGCTATCTTTTTAAGATGCCTGCAGGTGCAGCAGTACTTTTCAAGTTCTTGGTACGTTCTGAAGCCACAGCTTCAACACAAAGCTGAATGCTGTGGTAAAATTCATTACAAGCAAATTATACATTCTGTGCTAAGAAGTATGGATCCCAATGTGAAGACCTTATAAGATCCGAGAAAATTGACCAATTCACAGAAGAGAATGGGCGATAATTTATCACTGATTGTATCGTTTTAGAAAGAATTTGAAAAGAACAACCAACGATGTTATGATCACTACCGGCAACTTGTCACTGATGTATGTGGACACATGCCAACATTCCATGGTAAATATTAGATCAAGAGTGTTACCAAGCCGTGTAGGTTCTGTGACGTGCTGTACCCATCCCAGTCGACCAAGAGTAGACATTAAAGGATTGTGTTTTTGTGGTTTATTGTTAAGGGACCATGGGATTTCGGACATATTAAAATCCCCAGCGATTATTTTGTTAGTGTATGTGAGGTCAGCAATAAGAGAGAGTGTCCAACAAGTCATCGGTCACGGTGAGTGTAGAAGATGAGGGTCTGTAAATACAATCTACTAAGAGATTTGTTGGATTAATAGAAATGGTAATCCACACCGAATCAGGAAGTTTCCGTAGGAGTGGTTCATTCAGAGGCAAAACCAAGTATTCGTCTTTGACGTAGATTATACAGCCACCACCTCTACCATAAAGACAGTCATTACGAAAGATGTTATAACCCAGTATCTTGAACAATGTGTCAGACATCTTTGTTGAACACCATGTTTCTGTAATTAGTACTATATCAGGAGAAGAAAGGTGAAGAATATTACGTAGAAGTGCATTTTGTGCAACGGTGAACGGGATTTAATTAAAAGTAAGTGCAGTCTCTTGTTATCCGTTGGGTTATCTATAGGAATCCAGGTACAGGACCCCAACGAGTTGGTATTTGGAGAGAGTGGAGTGGGGGTGATGGATACGGAGGACATATAATTTGCGGAATTAGTGTCATTTGGGGGTGTGGCGGGTAGAACGCCACTGGACCCCCAAAAAATGTTGGAAGGGTGAAATACTGGGAAAATGGCGACCCACTGGGAGATTACAGTTTGCTGGCTGTTGCACATAAACTACGTGCCAGTTAAGATTATTTACATGTTGGGGTCGTTTGAGAGGATTTTGTTTGGGCCAATTTCTCTCAGCAACTTGCAGCTCACTAGCAAGTGGCTCACAAGTTATGGAGCGCACAGGTCGCATATTCAAATGCTGCATGGTTGGAGATATGCCGACCATCTGCTGGTTTTCAGTGGTGACAGCGTTTGGTGGAATGTTTAAAATAGCCGTGTTTTTATTGTGCCTAGAAGCACCCGTATAGATTCCACTTGAGGTTTTGCTACCAGTGTTCTTTGCAATAAGGCTGATCCTCAGTTTTAGAGGTTCACAGCTTTTAGGAGAGGAGGTTTTCAGTTTCGTACCAGAGCGTCTATGCACCTGTTTGGTGAACGACAAAGTGGGTTTGCGCAATGGAACTTTCTTGTATGTTCGGGGACGAGTTTCGCTGTAATGCTGGACTAATGTGACACTGAATGGAGTCAGAAGCGATATTCTTATAACAGTTGCTATTTGATTTCAACCTTAGAGCTGATTTATTTATGATCAGAATATCATCTAGGTCAACCAGGTGGGGTAGTTCCTGAGTTTCCGTGGGTAGGGGAACATATTTTTCACAGACAGTTTGTCGGAAGTAGGCTTTTTTGCACTCCCTTTGTAATACTTTTAAATCTGGTTTCAGGACCATGGATACGTAATCTTTCCTAAGGGTTAATGCGCTCCTACTACAAATGAATTTTTCAGCAAGTGTCGTTTGAAAATTTAAAAAGTACTGGACAGACCTGCTTCGGAGATTTCTTTCGCAGCCTCACGCAAGAGAACTGCAGTCTTTCAATATGACAGTCGTTTGCCACTGCAGAGGAGATAGACTCAAGTGATAAGTTTTCTGGTAAATTAAATGCTATAACATTTTTGGAGCGTTTAATGCGCTCATGCACCTCAAATGCAACATGTTGCATAAGATTCCCAACGGATCGAAGGTGTTCCATTTTTGGTGTGTCTGGAGTAGTAAAAAGATAAGCGAATTAAATTGCTCTAGCATTTGGTACAGAGATTAAAACCTTTCCTTCAAATTCTTCAGCTGTAGTTCAAGCACAGCAATCGTTTCAATCGTTT
This sequence comes from Dicrocoelium dendriticum, assembly GCA_944474145.2. Lineage (NCBI taxonomy): Eukaryota > Metazoa > Platyhelminthes > Trematoda > Plagiorchiida > Dicrocoeliidae > Dicrocoelium > Dicrocoelium dendriticum. The sequence continues at coordinate 112,926,486 of OX104065.1, forward strand.
TAGTGGGTGATTCTGCAGTAACTGCGTTGTGCTCTATCAGAGAAACCTTATGAAAACTATCATTTGATTGCTTTTTTACTCTTACGTGCAATTTCGGCTTTATTTTCATCTTAGTTGATGAGCCTTTAATTTTTTCCGTGCTGACGGATTGGTTATAAGCAGGATGTTTTGCCAGCATTTCAATGGCTTCCTGTCTCTTCTTTGAGTTTCTTGTTTTAACTGAGGTAACGAGCATTTTTACTGATTGGTCACTCGGTTTTAGGGCTTGTGAAAACTATTTTATGTGGACAAGGATAAGAGAATAGGGGACAAATTTCACCGTTTTTGTTACAGTGATCAAGAGGAATCAAACAGATATCGACAAACCGCCGAGGAAACAGACTAGGATTTTAGGGCTTATACGACCTATCTAAAGGGCACGAGAATCACACGGGTACAAACAGGCCACGGTTTCAGATGCAATGATCGATACAAACCAACCGGTTGTAACGGTGCTCAGTTGTCCAAATTCCGACGAGGGTAGATTGTCCTTCAATAATCGACCGCTCCGTGCACAGGCATCCCTGAGGTCAATTCCGTGGCGCGCCGCGTCACGTTATGCCGCAAGTTCCAACAGGCGCACACGCACAAATCCGGCCAAAGAGATTTGCGTGCGTTCGATGGAGCGCGATTCACAATGCGGCGTGGGATTAAGCATCATATGAATCAGACACCGTGGATAAATCCTAACTTTTCACCCTAGCACAGTACACTGAAATGCATGTTTAATTGTGATGCCGTCGGTCTCGAATTATGTGACTGGCAGTGCGTGTCATAATAGCAGCAATTTCATTTACGTTTCGTGATTGGCGTTTAACCCAATGACCACCCGATTAGTTGTTTTCTTTCATGATTTCACACCTCCGAAATTGTAGGCAATGGTTTTATTACATCTGTTCAGTGAAATATGCACACACACACGGTCAAGTGGATGGTTGTGCATATTGCAACGCTGCTGACTATCCAGCGGCAGAAAGTTACAGGAAGTTTCTCTTTGACACAAAACAATGTTGCATCGATAGTTGCCGACTGGGTAAAACGTGGCCACAAACAGTAATGTACGCTTGATATCAGATTCCATTATTTGAAGATGCAAATGCGGCAGAAACTGTCTCATAAAAGGCAAGATAATGGTGAAACCTTATTGCGGAGTATCCCTGATGGTACCAGTTGAACAACAGTAAATTATCTATTATTTACTCGAAAATCAAGGTAGTTGCGCGCGTAAGATTTCAATAAAAATCGTCTGAAAACCTCTAAACGAGTGAAGTACTCAAACAAAGGAAATATTCGTGTTACAAAATATTCATCCAATAAAGCTTGCTAATCTAATTAAAAAGCAATTAAATTAAGTAACGCTCTCTAAAATGAAGAGGGATAAATTTACTTAAGAGTGAAACGCCAAAACCATGCAACAAGAAACGCAGGAATACACTGCAGTACCTACTAAAAATGTTGTAACAACTTTTATGTGTAAAAATACTTTGTATTAAAATGGCTAAATATTTAATAGATTGCTTCAACGATAAGCCGCACGTTGTTAATATGATTCGTAACTTATTACTAAAATGAAGAATCCATTGATTCAATGAGTTGCAGAAGCAGGTTATTATGAAACCACAGCTTGGTCGTATGTTGTGTGGTCGGTTTATTTGGCTCTGACCGACTCTGATTCATGTTAACTTGGACTATGCCTAGGTTTATTCATAGAGAAATTAGATTACATTAATTGATGCACGGTACGTAAACTTTCATTGCAATCGGCAAAGAATGACTAATACAGCCAGATGCTCTTTATTAGATTATTTTTACGACGCGTAGCTTCCAGCTGCAATTGTTAAATAGACAAACATCTACAATTGACCAAGTGCTTCTGAAAAACCGACAGCAATCGTAGAAGAAATTTACTTTGGTTCACTGGATCAGTCAACCACACTCGTGGTGACTATAATTTAATCCGCCTATTGCGAAGGCAGACTTGTTCTGACTTAAGTGTGGCACATCATACAACTTGTGGTTTTCTTTCTGTAAGCAGTCTAGTCAATCGTCTAATAGAAATAGATAAATGTTTATTTTTGTCCCTTTTTCTCTCAGTGGAAATAAATTTTGTTTTATGTTTTCAATAGGAGAAAGGTTATTATATGAAAAAGACAGCTGGAATAAAAATATCTTCGAACCTTTGAACTAAATATTCGTATTCCTTGGCAGGTTGAATCTATAAGGCACGAAAGTAAATGCAGGGAAAGCAAACTTTGTTCCGGGATTTTAAACTTCCATGCTGCTTGTTTAGATATTAGGGTCTTTAATTTTGCTGATGCTCGTACTTGAAACGCAGAGAATATTTATTGATATACCTAAGAAAAGAATACTCCACTGGAATTATCTGCCAGTTAAATGCGCAGAAAAATACAAATTTTAGTGGACAACACCTACGATCTATTTTCCGTTACTGCTGTCGGATCTCATACACATAGTAACAAAGGCCAGCTTTTTATGCTTTGCATAAAACAATATCCAAACAATAGGTGCTTTAAATCGACGGCACAATTCCTGTGCAGTATAAGCAAATTAGAAGCACAACTATGGTCAATATAGCTCCAGTTCTTAAGTTTACCCACAATATTCACATTATAACTACTACCAACTTATTGACAGACGCACTAGGAATTTTTTAATCCGGATTATTTAACTCTACTAATATAATGGCAGAATAGTGGAAACGTGCTTCTGGTCTAGAAAAAGGATGCACATTCTAGCATTCTTACTTCTGGAAGTAAACAACATTTGCGCCTTATCAAAGCGAAATCAGATAGCAACTGTCATAAAAATATCGCTTCTGACTACATTCAGTGTCACATTAGTCCAGCATTACCGCGCAACTCGTCCCCGAACATACAAGAAAGTTCCATTGCGCAAACGACTATTTCTACTCACTCTTTGTCGTTCACCAACCAGGTGCATAGACGCTCTGGTACGAAACTGAAAACCTCCTCTCCTAAAAGCTGCGAACCTTTAAAACTGCGGAGCAGCCCTGTTGCAAAGAACACTGGTAGCAAAACCTCAAGTGGAATCTACACGGGTGCTTCTAGGCACAATAAAAACACGGCTATTTTAAACATTCCACCAAACGCTGTCACCACTGAAAACCAGCAGACAATCGGCATATCTCCAACTATGCAGCATTTGAATATGCGACCTGTGTGCTCCATAACTTGTGAGCCACTTGTTAGGGAACTTAAAGTAGCTGAGAGAAATTGGCCCAACCAAAATCCTCTCAAACTACCTCAACATGTAAATAATCTTAACTGGCACGTAGTTTATGTGCAACAGCCAGAAAATTGTAATCTCCCAGTGGGTCGCCATTTTCCCAGTATTTCACCCTTCCAACATTTTTTTGGGGGTCCAGTGGCGTTCTACCCGCCACACCCCCAAATGACACTAATTCCGCAAATTATATGTCCTCCGTATCCATCACCCCCACTCCACTCTCTCCAAATACCAACTCGTTGGGGTCCTGTACCTGGATTCCTGTAGACAACCCAACGGACAACAAGACACTGCACTTACTTTTAATTAATTCCCGTTCACTGTTAAATAAAATGCACTTCTACGTAATATCCTTCACCTTTCTTCTCCTGATATAGTACTAATTACAGAAACATGGTGTTCAACAAAGATGTCTGACACATTGTTCAAGATACTGGGTTATAACATCTTTCGTAATGACTGTCTTTATGGTAGAGGTGGTGGCTGTATAATCTACGTCAAAGACAAATACTTGGTTCTGCCTTTGAATGAACTCCGGAGACTTCCTGATTCGGTGTGGATTACAATTTCTATTAATCCAACAAATCTCTTAGTAGGTTGTATTTACAGACCCCCATCTTCTACACTCACCGTGACCGATGACTTGTTGGACACTTTCTGTCTTATTGCTGACCTCTCATACACTAACAAAATAATCGCTGGGGATTTTATTATGCCCGAAATCCCATGTTCCCTTAACAATAAACCACAAAAACACAATCCTTTAATGTCTACTCTTGGTCGACTGGGATGGGTACAGCACGTCACAGAACCTACACGGCTTGGTAACACTCTTGATCTAATATTTACCATGGAATGTTGGCATGTGTCCACATACATCAGTGGCAAGTTGCCGGTAGTGATCATAACATCGTTGGTTGTTCTTTCCAAATTCTTTCTAAAACGATACAATCAGTGATCAATTACCGCCCATTCTCTTCTGTGAATTGGTCAATTTTCTCGGATCTTATAAGGTCTTCATATTGGGATCCATTCTTCTTAGCACAGAATGTACAAATTGCGTGTAATGAATTCTACCACCGCATTCAGCTTTGTGTTGAAGCTGTGGCTCCAGAACGTACTAAGAACTTGAAAAGTACTGCTGCTCCTGCAGTCATCTCAAAAAAGGTAGCCACTAAACTTTATAAAATAAAGAAAAAATTTAGGAAAACTAATGATTTTACTCTGCTGATGCTCCACACCAGATTGCTTACAGCGTTATACCAAGACCACCACAAAATGCTATGCTCTGAGGAGGTAATGGCACTGAAGGGCGCAAATGTGGTAGGCTGCATCTCAAAACTTTTGGACCGTAGGCAGAATAGAAAATCAAGTTGTATAAACACAATTGTAAACTCTGATAGAACTGCCTTAACCGACGGTGCAATCAAATGTTCGATCTTCAATGACTACTTTATGTCTACTTATGGCGCTAATGCGAAAGATGATCCTCAGCTCAAGCTGATAAACAGAGGGAGTAATACACTCGAAACTGTTGAATTTACACTTAGTGACATATGTCGCCAACTCAGATTAGTTCGGCCATCATGCTTACCAGGCCCTGACAACATCCCTCCAATACTGGTAAAGCACGGAGGTCCAGACATCCCCATGTTTTTGCTTAATGCATTTACACTTTCCATGCTCAATGGGGAGTATGCTATACACTGGAAGCAATCAACTATAATACCAAGGCACAAAAGCGGATCTATGCAAGATGTAAAAAATTACCGCCCAATCCACCACACATCTATTATTTCCAGAATCATGGAGAGGATAGTTAAAGAACGCATGATAGAATATTTGAGCTCTATGAGCCTACTCAGTAAACATCAACACGGTTTTTTGAAAGGTAGGTCGTGCACTACCTGCCAGTTAGATTACCTTGATTATGTGACTAGAGCAAGATACGCCGTAAGTGCTATCATCGTAATATTTCTTGATATCCAAAAGGCTTTTGACCGTGTCCCACACAATTTATTGCTGCTGAAGCTTATGTCCTATGGTATCACTAATTCGCTTCTAGACTGGTTGTCTTCCTACCTCGAGGGTAGGAAGCAAGTAGTTAAAATCGGTAACTATACATCTGAAGTCACTACAATCTCTAGTGGAGTGATTCAAGGTAGCGTGCTAGGCCCGCTTTTATTTTTAATCTATTTCAACGATCGCCTTGATGAAATCTCATATGGAAAGCCTTACCTTTTCGCAGATGATGTTAAAATTGTGTATTGTTCCACCCCTGGGCAACGTAGTCCTAACTTAGCCTATATTCAGTCTGAATTGTCCGCATTGGAGCTCTGGAGTAACTCCTGGAAGTTGCATTTTGCCACTGACATGAGTAATCTATTGTACTACGGCTGTGGCCCTTCTCTGAACATCCTTACATTAAACGATACCCCTATTCATGTGAGTGGCGCAGTCCGAGACCTTGGTCTAAGATATTCTGCCTCATTTAACTTTTTAGAGCATGTTATATACTTGCAGGCTTCTGCCAGAAAAGTGATCGCCTATATAAGTCGAACTCTTATTTTGTGGGATTCTAGGCTTCAAGCCTTTAAAATATGTGTTAGGCCGAAACTTGAGTACTGTACGATAGTGCATAGTAATCTGAGAAAAGCGGATAGTATGGCACTAAAAAACATTCAACGATCATTCACAAAGTGGTTTTTGAACATGCCTAATACTATGACATACCGTGAGCGTTGCGAGGCGCTACATCTGGAGCCGCTATGGCTACGCAGACTCAATCTCTGCCTTTTATACCGCTTACTATTCGGATTGACCTTCACTGCTCAGCCACAACTCGAGTTTCAGACTCGTATGCGCTATGAACTAAGAAACAGCGAGTGCACAGTGAAAATACCAAAATCTCGTACAAAGCTCCGCTCAAAATTTTTCTCTGTAAAATACGCGTTAATATGGAACAAACTTCCATCGAGTGTTAGAAACTGCACTACCTATGCACAATTCAGACGCATGATTAATATTCACCTGACTGTTGCAAACATCTGGTCAACACTAAGCCAAACGGTGACTCTAGATGATTTGTATGAGAAAGGTCCTGGATACGTATGAAAGTCACCATATCCTCTATCGTTTCAATAATATAATATTACCTACATATAATTGCATTATTGAGTATATATTTGAGAACGATCTTACTCCTATTAATCCGCTTAACCAATTCTGTTTTCTCCTTTGACGCACTGGTTCGTTGATGCACTACGCCTTCCAAGCTGATGTCTCTGTACCATCGTCGTCACTCGCCATGATTTTCCATCAAATTGTGACTGGCCTATTGACTGCTAATCATTTCAAAACCCTTACGGGAACCTTCGATCAAGAGACGAACAATTAACTATATTATGCGATCACGTTGTACATGTTGATAAGACCACCCAATTGGTCTTTGCCTCGCACTGCTGAGGAATAAAACGTTTATTTATTTATTTATTTATATACACGCTTGTGGACATCAGAGATTTGTACGTCCACATTTTGCTCGTTTCCTGCCATCTGAAAGTACTTACCGTTTCGTACGGTCGCATTATTACAGACCTTCCGGAAACTGAGAAATTCCTGTCTCATGGACATCTCATTCTTGGACAAAGTGAATTAATTTCAAACAACAGTCCAGTGGATGGATTCCCGAGAAGATTCTTGAACCGGTCATTTGTTAATGAACCTCGCTTTGTGTTCATTGGTCACGTAATGAAATTCGAGTTTAATGGAATCAACTTTATCCAGCTGGCTGAACAAATTCAATACCTTTCCAAATCGACGGTGTGGAGCATGCGAGTGGAGGTTACAGCGCACAAAACAACACAGGAACCACTTTTGGAATTTCCGCTCAAGTTTAATTCCTACGATTCCTATGTAGATATTACGCTGCCTGTTGAAAGTAAAAATTTCTTTTTGGAGTTCTGGATCAAAGTTAATAAAGTACGTTAATGAAATAATTTTGTGTTTAGTCAACCTACTAGTTGACTGTTAGAGTTAGTTAACCGGAACGAACCTTGTTTTGGCAGCACGGCTGACTGCTCGCCAAACTAAATCATTTGCAGTGGTAGGCGTATACATTCGATCTTACTTGTTTCCACTTGCTATCACACGTTTTTCCGCATTGAGTCAAATGTAGTTATCAAGGTAATAATTCTTCTAAAATAGACGTGAATTGTAATTTAATTTATGAGTAAAGAACATAGGTAAAAATTATAATGGATAGTATATTAAGCATAAAATCTTTAACACGAGAACACATAAGCTAAGTTGCACTTCTGTTTGAAAATATATATATATGTGTGTATTTTTAATAGGCAAAGTAAAAATAACAATGGTATTTCAAAGAATCTGAAACGTGATTTTTAACCTTGACATAATGCCAAAGGAATAGTTAAACTCTTGCACAAATTTAACATTGCAGTTCCTTCAGCACTGTCGATTGGAGAAGAAACTGAGATATTTGTTGTTGGAAACATCGCAGAGGACAAACAAACTGCATAAGTTATACGGCCGGATGAAGGGGGAAAGAAAGTTTTAATCCACACCGCTAAGGTATAGGGTTACAGTCATTCACCTGCTATCACTATGGACAACTTTAACCCATGAATCTGTCGTCAAATGGAGTTGAAAAACAGCAACTTCAGACACTTATTAACTACACGTGTGTTTCGTTTCTCAAAATAAGCAAATGATGTTAAATTGTCATCTTTTATGAATTTTGCGGTACATAGCCCTATCTACCATTGATCAGCTCATATCCTTTTTCAACAACGATTTTCAATCAGTTTATTTCACGTCCCTGTATTTAACTTCATTCCGCTGGCTCGACTATTGCCATATTCCTTTTCTTTTCAAGAATTTTGGAATAATATTGTGTTACGAAGTAGACAACAAGGAAATCTTCGGCTTAGAGCTTGTCAATGGAGACTTTCACCTGATCTATTTGGATGAACTCAAATCAAGACGCACAGCAAGGTCTAAGAAGTCCAGGTTGCTTAACGATTCAAGATGGCACCGCATTAAAGTATGTTGGCAATGTAAAACATTTGAGCGAGACCAATTTGGCTGCGTATATTTTTGAGTTAATGTGGATTGTCGAAAAAATTATAGTAAACAGAAATTGTTCCTAATATTAGCATTTTAATATATATTTTCTTGATTATTTGACTGACATTATTATTTCTTGAAACACAAATTACCAAATGCCAAAACATTATTCATTCAGACCTAATATAGCAAGTTTTCGCCTACGTACCTACTACCCAAAATGTGACTGCAACCGCAGGTATAGCGTGAATTCACTTAGTATTTTCTAAATGATTGCGGACAACAAACTAGATCTATTTACTTTCAACTTTGTGACCTTACTCAGAAAAATACTGAGGGGACCTGGAATGTTGCCATATAACGTCAAATAGTTATCTTTGCTAGTGCATGTTTGGCGCAGCCGTTTCCAAAACAAATAGCCCTCTACATGCCCGGAGAAGCACTAGACGTCCTTTTGGGCCGACTGCTCATACATCTGCTCCATTAGGAATTAAACCAACGACCACGAGCGGCCTCCAATACCAGGCAGCATTTTGTGCCACTGACGTAATGTGGACACCAGCGGACCTAAAACTGATACAAGTTGTTGCCTAATGTTTCCAGACATGTCAGCCTGAATAATATGACCATATCATGAAATTAGCTATGTTTAATCTAATTCTCAGATAAAGAAGTAAATAAAATAGCACGATTATTTGGAAAAAGCGACCTAAATGTTAAGGATTAATCTCCCCTATTCCTCACTTCATCAACGTAAATAGTTTCTTGTATGTTTTTTGACTACCGCTACTGTATCTTTCACAAGCACGCGTCTTCCAGAAATAAAACACCGAATATTAATAATCTTTTAATGCTATCGTTTATGTACACAAACATACAATCTAAATCTGGGTAATAAAGCATATGTACTTTTGCTATAATTCATAAAAGCAGGCAAGCCTTTTCTTAATTTTGTTTTGTTGTCTAAATTTAGACTCCGAATACACCGTAATAAATATATAGAAAGTTTGTTAAAAGCCAGACAAAGGTAAATCTCATTCAGCCATAAGGCTTGTACTCTTTTCTCAGGGATTCGGTTAAAATATGAGCACCTGTGTGACCAGTATTCCGGGAAAACGATCTATTTAAAGGAAATTAAGGACGCTTAGAGCAAAGAGACGTTACATATATATACATATTGTTTTGTTTCCCTAAAGCGAAAATATGTTAACAATCTTATCATAGTACAAATCCTTAATGAGAATTTAATAGAGCACAAGATAGCTATAATGGCAGTTTCTTCGTTTCCATTAGCTTTACGAAGCCATCACTTTGTCTCAAAGGTAATAAGAACAGAAGGTCTACATCAGACGCTCGTTGTGCAAGTGGATGAGGAGGCCGTATATGCCTCCTTAAAGATACCTGAAGTATTCTCCGATCGAAAAATATTTCTTGCTGGAATACCCAACAAGTAAGTTCTGTATGTCATAAATTCCACATGGACTGTTCAGCAAAGTAGGCAAATCTGCTCCTCCTTTTTCCCGCCAATTATGCCAAAACATAGCGCACTACCAAACTGTGAAGAAAATGCAAGCACACAAATGCCGACTGCGTTTGAGTGTGACATCGCATTATAAGAGATTTGATTTAATACTTATGTCCAAAATGAAAAAATTAATACCAACGAATGCGGACGCTATAAAAATATACTGCATATTAAAAATAGCATATATTATATAGATATGGCATACCTAAGCACTTGCAATGCGTTAATTTTGTAAAGTTTAGCGCATCGCCCAACGGAATTCAACGTGGCTTTGCAGCATCACCACGAACTTGGTCTTTGGCGCCTTCTTCTACATATGAACTAAATGGCTTGCTTGAAATGGACATATAAATCTTCCATAATAACTGCTTAAACGCAGACCTCTAAGTTAATTTTCACTAGAAAATGTAGCAACTTTTTTTCTCTTGTTTTGCTTTCGTTGTTATTCCCGGTACTTAATAGTTTGCAATCTGCAGTCTACTTTTAGGCTATTCAAAAGACGGAACTCCCGCTCACTGATTCAGGAATTTAGCCTGCGATAGCCTCCGTAGATCACAAATTAAAGCAAAGATTGGCGGCGAGCTATCTTTAGTTTTTGCACTATTACAATAGTCGTTACAGAACGTTTTACATCTCAACAGTTAAAAATAGGTTCTACATCCAATCTATGCTTTTAGGAGGATTCTCTGAATGAAATCAAGTTGGCAAACTTGCAAAAAGGACCACACTACTAAACTGCTGAACGAGCGGTCGTAAACTAATATACTGTTAAGATTCAAATATAGGAACGATTACAGATCCCTTGATATCAACCGTTTAACTCTTACTATAGTGCTTTCTAGGCAAGACAGATAGATAACAGTATTATAAATTTGTGATAGCGGTCAAGCTCAGCACAGTCAACTGGCTTCCCGTTTTGATTTAACCAACGAAAATGCGGTTATACCACTTTCGTCGAATGTCCTTTGGATGCTTTTTCACACATTGATCGATGTTGACATCAGCGTTCTTTGTTGTGAAGAAGTACTCCTAATTTTTGTATTTCATTTACATCGTCAATACACAACACATTCTGACCTGTACTCGGCATGCAGTTCGATTTCATTGTTACTGTAGTAATTGAAAACGTTTTCATTGCAAAATCAGCAACAGTTAACTAGTTCAATACGTTCTTTCTGAGGAGATTTGCAGGATTGGGCGCACACCTGTCATTTTATTAAGTGCCACCGTTGAACTCAACATCTCGTTCTCATGACAAAGCTGCAACTCGGTCCTTCAAATTTTTGTGAGAAGGTGGTTTGCAAGAACCTTGTCCGAATTCGGTCCTCATTAGTACAGGTTCGGCTAAACTATAGATAAATTGCTGCAAGCGTTATTAGATAGCGGTATTTTAGATGAAGTAATGAGGATAAATGTCCATCATTAGGAAACTGTAGGGAGGAACTATTTCATTGATTTAGCTATAGAGACTGACCTCAGTGGATGGCTCTTCAAGTTGAAATAGGGGTTAGACTTCAGGAAGCAGCGATATTGGGCAGGGATGTATGTTTAAGAGGTGCGACATTATGAGGTCATTTGTTGATGCTGATTCGATCCGCTTTGAACAAACAACCAAATCAATTGTTTGCGTTTTAATGAACAGACGCTCCAAATGGACAGCTTTTTTAAATTCTCAGCACCACTATGGAACATGCGGCGTTGTTGCTGGGATAAATTTTCTCATTTCGTCATGGATAAACTACGAACTACTCCCATAGCAATTTTGTGTTTCGGGACCCCGGTTTCACTTTAACTGGCACATGTCGGGTAGTTTTAATTAAATGTTTCTCTTCTGCTTTTATTTGACGTTTATATAATAAACCTTACGTGTCCATATACCAATATTTTCTTCAGAGTTTACTGTAAGCGGGACGATATAGTTATATTTACAAATGCGTATGTGCTTAAACGTTGGGTTTATTTAGCCCGTGTAGAAGAAGCGTATATTTTTAATCTGTAATTTTAAATATAAATGTAAATACAGCTGTGGCATCGAATCCTTCGGTCCAATCCTCCGGGTCACAGCTCAAACGGATCTTAGTTTGAATTACCGAACATCATCACTTTCCGTAGTAGGTGAAGAAAAATGACGTTGTAACCACTAGAGCTGATGGTCTTAATATCTTTTCAACCGTAATCCTCATAACGGTCAGTACCGGTGATTATCTATTTGATGAATGGTTAATGCTGAGAGTAAAATAGTTAAATAATTAATGTATAACTATTTAACTACCAGTATGGAGGCCTCAGCAAAACAGAAGTTTAAAAAGCAATTACCATTTTTATATGAATATGGTGTGAAGCATCTAGGAGGAAATAAAGGGACCCGTAAAAGTAGTCCAGGGATATTATTTCATGAAAGTGCACAACCACAAGTTTGCGACACCAAGTTTGCGACACATTAGCTGGTGTACAGAAATAATGAACACTGATTATGATTTCGTTTTACTAGGTATACGTAAAAAGATGATACAACGATGCGCACTACCTGCTGATCTAATAACCACTGACAACACATTCCGTGAGAATGTGAATCTTTAAACTAGAAGGCTACAGCGAACGCCAATGCGACTGCACGATAAGGTGATCCAACACAAGCTATTGCGTAATGATTTACGAATTGGTTCAGTTATATGAACGGAACAATCAGAGTTGATGTTTAGGTCGTTCAGAAGTTTGAACATGAATGTTTGCTTTATTTTTATTCAAGCGAACTGAAATGATCCGCGTGTAAAATATTTTCCACTAATTTGTAACAGCTAGCCAAACACAGGTTTGAGTACCACTATTTTTAACTTTTAGAGTGATTACTATGTTCTTCTAGCATATGCAGAGGCACAACAAGGCAATGTATGCTAATTTCACAATTAAGTGAGTCCCCTTTACAAAGGGTAACCAATCCTTGAATATTGTGCCATTATTTGAAAATAAAAAGAGAAGTTCACATTTTTGAACAAATCGGAAATTTGACTTAGACAAAGTTAATCGTTTGAATTTGTTTCTGCTTGTGTTCCAATGTTAAACGCTTGGTTACTATGGTGAAGAGAAGAAACTCGACCTAGAATACTTCCCAGCAAAATGAAGGAGTGTACTTTCCTGCATTTGCATCTTACCTTACTAAGCAAACCAATTTCGTGTCTCTGAGAAACCATGGTGTTTGTCACTATAACGTTTGGGTTCCAGTTATAGAATTCGTTAGTGAACCAGAGTGCTGTTATTAGCTGTAAGTTTATTTAAGTCCAGGAAAACGTTTAGGGATTCATATCATTGAATAAGTTTTCAGACCAACTAATCCCAAAAACGAAACTTTGTTTCATTTGAAGTTGACCAATCTTGAGTTCTATGGAAACAATCACCTCGCATAAAAATGTCGGCTAGTATGCTTTAAAGATGGATCCACCACTTATGAGGCATTTAGTGGCTGATGCGTAGTCGATTATTTTTAAATTAATATGCATACTGTGGTTAAGCGCATCATAGCCGACTTTATCTCCTTTGTCCTGAAATCTTATACGCGGAAGGATCGTACTTATGATGAACTCGAAAGGGCTGGACAGAACAGTATTTTCAGGAAAGTATGCTTGTTCAACCCATTTATGAAATAAGGAACGAGTCTCTTGAACACATTCGATAATAGGATTGATAAGCTTGTTTCCGTTTTTCGTCAAATTCTCACCTCACTTCCAGTTCAAAAGATCATAGGGACCCACTATGGAACAATAGATTGAAAACAAATTCTTGACAGGTTGCTTGAGATGTTTGGGCGAAATCTAATAAGATAAAACCACAGCGTCGATAAGAGAAGCCAAAGATGGATGACTAAGCAGCAGCCTTTTGAGGCCAAAGTCTAGATTTGAAGGGATCTGAAACAGCACCCAATTCGACCTACACATTGCATTCTCTAGCTAAATCTGTTAGTTTGTTGTCAAGTAGCTTTTAGATTAGTGGTTATGTGGAGGCATTACTCACATGCATTGGGAGGGAGTTACACGGTTGCGAATTTCGGAGGGAGGAAACGTTTCTACAAGATCTCAGTCGCCTATACGGCGTGACCAGCCCAAACAGTAAGCCACTGAAAATGTGTTTTGGCCGTTATAAACTTAATGGCAGGTTCGATAGGTTTTATAGAATCTGACATGTCATTAGGAGATTGTTCAGTGGACACCTGTAAACTGACACTCCGATTTCAGCCTGTTTGTGTTGAAGGCGATATAAACCGTTGAGAACCCTCATCTCTGCGCTCTAAGGTATCGAGTGTTGTGAGGCTGCAGTACTACCAGTTTTGCTACGCTTAGCGTATTCCACATTCGGCTTTAAGTACGCGCTAATAATTTGCGTAAATATGAGGGCATCGAATTTTCCACAAACCATATGAAGGAGGCCGAGATGCTGACATTTCTTGGAAGCCTTTTATTCACTATAAATAAATAAATCACCTTGTAAAAGCATGTTGATCTCGCAATAATGAGAAACGCACCGTAGCACATAAGGCACTAGCCGATAGGTATGATTGTTTTCATGGTTTTGTGCTCAGAACTTTGCACCCAGCTGCGTTGAATAACTGCATGTTCTCGGTGGACAATGCTGATGATCTATCCAGATCACATTGCAGGGATGTCTGTTCCCGCGTCTTAGTTATCAGCGAATAGCAGACAATCTGTAGAAAACACCGATGCGTGGTCATTTATGAAAACCAGGAACACGATATTTTAGAGTGCCGGACTTTAAGATAGCCGCACTGGATTTCGATTACGTCGGATATTCTGCTGCAACTCCTCATGCTTCAGAAAAATTTGTACGGTAAATTGGTCTGTCCAACCCAGAACGTGATCGCCGATTGCAAATTTCTGAAGCAACTGTAGTAGAATATGACTTTGAGGAATCCAGATAGGTTGTATATACTACTACACTATTATCAGCAGATGCTGTACAAGGTGCGGAAGCTATCGGTAGGCTAGTAGTGATTAACCATATTGATCAAACCCATTTTAAGCCTGAGCTATTATCTTTCTACTCTCCAAAATGTCGTGGTTGCGTCAGCGACAACGGAACCATGAAATTAAAACCCACCAAATTAGTTTTATCTACTTACAAACCACTGGCTTGGTAAAGCTGCTGATCTTGTAGATTGAAGTGGTGATCGCTTGCTACCATACTTCAGAAATCTGTACTAAATTGAGACCACGTTAAAAGAATTATGCCAACACTTAAGCCAAACGTATTACCTCCACATTTAGCGCCTTTGGACAAATGTCGTCTGCGTCTGGGAAACTTTACACGCGTGAATAAACTAGCCGCTGCGATACATACGGGACGGTTAAGAATATGTTGTTACGGTCTGATATCTGTATGATATGCTTAGGATGAGGGTAAGATAACTGTACGATTCAGAAGTTAGTGCTGAACTGTATGCAGAAAAGTTAGCCGCCTCTCGTGCCGTTTGAGCTGGCTCACGTTGGTCTTATCTACAGCAGGAATTCTTCACCTAACATTTAGTAGGTTGCTTTCCTTGTCCATAAAGCAGTTTGGGGTTGAAGTAATTCTTTGAACTGATAGCCCTGTCTACCCACTCGGAGAGGATAAGTAGACGCACAAACGTGAGTATCTCGATGCCGTGCACTACCGAATCCTGCTCCTTATCACCGGCTTCGTATCTTTCAAGTGTATATTTTGGTTTAGTATATGCCTACCACTAGCCAGCTGAATCAGTTGATAAATTCCGTTCAGGCCAACACGGGGTACAGTTCCTTCAAGTAAGACCAGCTTGTTGCACCAATGAGGTTAGACACGCTCTCAAAATCTGTCAAACGTAATATTTCTCGCTGTTATCTTTGAGGTAATCTGCGTTGAACTTGTACCAAACCACCAGGGCTGCCGGATCGCTGGGGCGCAAAGGAGTGCACGCCAACAACACTTCCACACTACATTTTTCTGTGGTAACAAAAGGCTTGGGATTGCTTTGTTTCCTCTCCTAGAACGCTTTGGAGTACTGTCATGCTTGTTCAGCGGTGAACCAGTGATCCGTTATCTCAGTTTCCCTTTGATTTGCTTATGGAAATTGACCGGGATTTATAGGGGCGTGTATGTTGGTTATTTGTCATGTGTATGTTGACGAAGTGCCTACCTGTCTATTACCCACTACCTCGTTCATACTAGCTCCAGGAGACAGTTGGTCGTTGCTGGAGGGGACAGGGTGCACGGTCCTTGTGGTCGTGTTAGGATCAAAGAGTGGTTCCATGCACTCAGTGTGGAGCGGACTACGGTCCAGCCACCGCCTTGTGTGCGATTGATTCCCCAAATACAGCGTGCTTGTGTTTGCCTGTGAAGGAGTGTGGGCCGGCTTCGTTGATGAAACGTGGTTCCCATCTGCATACCTCCCGGTCTTATTCCTTCGAGTTTACACTGGATATGGGGTGTGTGAATGGAGCTGTGGATTGTGCAGCGCAAGCCATCCATAGCCCTCTGTAGGCGCAGGCGTCCTGTGGTTGGCCACAGTGACAGGCACATCCGAAACCGGATGCCGCCAACCATGTTGATTATTTCCACTTACGGAACGTGGCCATAATGCCCTGTCAGTGAGTTCTTTAAGGCCGTGGTGAGAACTTGATTCATTTCTTAATTGGGCATGGTATAAAGGTATAAAACTCAAGGGACTGGACGGAAGTATTCATAATATGAAGGTCCTGTACATAACTCGGCGTAACTCCATTTCCGCTGTGTGTACTACAATATGAACTTTATTTTTACGCACACGATTTTATGAAAACATTAGATGAGCTCTAACAGATTGTGAAACACAGCAAAGTTAATTTCGAGTTCAAGTTGGAATGAGACGATTGGATTATACTTTGAGGGCTCCTACTTCAGAAGGTCGTCGAACCAACAGACGGAGGGCTTTAGACTGTGGATGGCCCTAAAACATAAGCCGCATCAAACCCTGACTAACCAATTACTGCTCACGTATCCTGCGCTAGCAGTCCCTGCTGGGCCGGTTACGTGAAATGAGAAGGAGGAAACATTGAAATCAGAAGGCAAGAAACGGAACATAAGTTGATATTTGTAATGCCAATATATGCGTGGCGTTACTGGGTTTACTTAGCTGGATTAAATAACCAAGACACGTCAAAATACTGCAGGGGGTATAAAGTTCCCTTGGATCCTTCGATAATGCAAGCAAGAGTTTAGGATGCATCTGTCCCAAAACCTCGGCACTAACTTTCCTCATTCGTAAAACCCGCTTCAAGCCTAGTTTATCTGGAAAAAGATATGATGTCAAGCCTGTATACACTATATCAAGTGGGATCTCTACGCACCGTCCAAAATAAATTCATGTACATATAGCCAGTTAAGACTCCAAAGTAGCAGCAAATAAACCAGACGGAAACGTGTACAAGCAGCCTTCTTCCAACTGTCGCTAGAGTGAATTGTGAGTGAGTGGACGACAGCTAAATCAACCTGCTGAGTGGCAAAAAAGATTTAGCCTGTGCCAACAATATATCATGTGGCAGAACTAGCAGCTTTAATTCAAGGATCAAAACACGTGGCCCGACTTATAGGCATCAACCATTAAGTAGATCATTCCTATAGCCTATCCTATGATCTCCAGATTGCCTTAGCAATTTCAGGGATATTCATGTTATTCCAGAGCGTAAAGTCGTCAGCGTACATTATCGAGGACACTTCAAACTTCCCCTGAAACTCATCTACGTATATCGCGTACAGTAATGGCCTTAATGGTGAGCCCTGTGGAACGCCACCAAGAACATTTTGCCTTAGTGAACCGCTATACCACATGCGCACACAATGTCCTTCCCCTCCAGAAATGTTTGGCACGTTGAGGGCACCATCAGATATCCTGTAAACCATAAACATTAGAGAGAGTCTAACATCAGTGGCCACCGTCTACCGCATCGGTCCAACTTTCGTGAACAACAAGTGCCAATTTCAATTCAGGCTATCTCTACCTGATTGGCCCAAAACACAATGAAACCGTCAGTCGTGCAGCGCAGGGAGAGGAGACGGCAACACTAAAACTCACAACTTCGGTCAAATATGATCTCAGTTGTTCGAATGGCACAGACTGACTTCAAATTCATCGGAAGCCACAATTGTTAGTGTGTGTCGCAATGCAAGACACATGGCCCGTACTCCAAAACCGTACACACAACAACTAGATTAGTTTAACAAGATAATCGCTTTGGGTTCCGTGTTGCGCAGTATGGAGAACGCTAAATTTATTCTGAAGTTTTTCATTAACTTTCTCACCAGTTTTTCAAACTACATGACGACCACCCTGTCATAACAATACGCCAGTAGTTCACAGACAAGATACTATCAGCGCGCTCTAAAATAAGACAGATAATGGCCTCCCTCCATTCACAAGCTAAGACGCAGAAAATATAACAACACGCATGCGAGTTGACCACAAAGTTCAGTACTTATTTTATGTAAAAGTCCCAGATGAAGTGGAGCGGAGCCGTAAACTATAAATGTATTTATGCCTTGAAATAGGTAGAAGATTTGCGTTTCTTATGCTAAACGCAGCTAGACAAGCATCCTTTGGAAATCGTGAAACTAATTCGAATTATGAAAAGTAGGATATAGTATACTGTTTGCTAAATAGTCTAGTCAAGTCAGTCAATACTGCGTTTTATGCACCCTTGAAGGGTGGATATTCAGATCTAACATACATGCTACGGAATGGGATAAATAATGCAAAGGGATAGTGCATGCGGATAAATCTAAACCACGATCGTTAAAAATAGAGTTGGCAGAGCAAATATCGCAAGGGCGGTTCACTAATCAGTTCTTGATTGACTAAATGTTTATAGTTCCCGAAACGTGACGGGAAAGGAACAACGGCTGTTCCATAGGCCTTTGTGCAGGGGTATATAGTTTTGCACGTCTGTCTGGTCGAGGAAGAGATTGATAAGCATTCAGAAAAATCTCTGTGGATGGGAATGATTAACATCCGTGAGCATTTTGGGCAAATATTTTACAGTTATTGACATGATTGGCAATAATCAGGTCGATAATTTCTATTCTTGAAATTTTAGTACACCGGGACAGATGCTTCCCTAATCGAGCAAAAACTTTAAGCTCTTTTTTAAGAGATTAGGAAAGATATCTGGCGAGCGATTGGTAACACACATGCAATGATAAAACGCTGGATCAAAAAGCAGTGTACGGAAGAAGAATGACAGTCTTCTAACCTTAGCGATTATTTAACTATCCATCGTCCTGCACTATTTGTAGGCGACCTCATAACGATTCCATGGCCTGAGTCCCGAGGTCGTTATCGCGTTTGACGTCTTGGTCGTACCAGTAGCAACTCATTACAACACCTTGCTGAGTGGGTCAGTCGTTGCGTTGGAGTACGGTTACCGCGAATAAGATCTCAGTCTCGGTAATCAATTCGTGTAATCTTGTCTTGGCTATCATGATAAAGTGCGAAAACATTGATAAGATCGAAACTTGGGCTGTTTATTTAGATGTTATTGTGCAACGGTATTTATACAACCGATATCTGCGGATGCCAGAAGCGTAGTTAACTACACAGGGCATTTAACAAATTAAGGCCGACTGTGGTGCCAGGTATCAAACGTTTATTTAACTGATTTTCTCTCCTAAACCCGGGGCGTGTTTGGGCCGTTGCACAGAGCACAAGAAGCATTATGTGACGGATTGCCTGTTTACTTAGGCGGATGGAGAGTTGCACTGCTGTACGGTGGCGAAATTCAAAGATGGACGACGGTCGTTGCCTCCCCCGTAGCTTAGTGGTCTCAACCACGGACTGGCACCAGTCGAGTTGCAGGTTCGAGCCCTACCAGGGTCCGATGAAATGCGCACAGTTGACGATTCCCGAAAGGAGGAAACGCGCGTACAGTGCATTTCCGTGAGTGTGACGGCTGTCTGAGTAAGTCTAGATGTGACGAATTTCTACCCATACAATTTAACTCCCCCTACTACTCTTCTAAATTTCAAAGAGCCCGGCTTGTAAATAAACATCCTGCCTTTGTGTTTGCTTAGTCAATGGTTGCCTGGCATTGACTGCCTGCAGACGTATTTCTGATGACAGTTTGTTGCGCCACGCACCAAATTCCTAGCCCACTTCTACCAGTTTTTTGGATCACAGCATAAATTCCGGCACCCTAGTACCACATCGTTTTTATTTCGTTGCCATATATAGCCTTGGTTTTGAGTTGGCAAACAACTCTTTGAGAGAGAGAACATAAGATATATATCGATACTCTACAAATTAAAATGAACTTTGGTTTGTGACTCGTCGGAAGATTGCACTGCAGCAACACCATGGACAAAGATTTATCTTTGGTTGTTTCGCTATCAGTATTCTCTGGCTTTGGTTTCCAATGCCGACGATCAGCACAAGGGATGTCAAGGTAGACGCGAACAATGTATGTTTACTCACGAGGTCATTGAGCAGATAAGAGGATGGTATCCGCTTCAGCACACGATTGAAGTGGAATTCTGAAATATAAATGATTCTCCATAATGAACTGAGTTAGTTTTGTGAATAATGCGTACCAAACGGGCCTGCTTGGCCTGGGTGCCCAATAGTTGGCATATGGAGTCCGATCGCCTCAGGTCATTCAATAGTTTACTTTAGATGGAGTTCGGATGTGACTCAACAAATATAGAAAGTATATTCAACAAGTACTGAGTCCTGATAGATTTTGCTATATTGCTACTGACATGTGTCCTTTCTCTAGGGTTTCAGTATTTGGACTTCTCAAACGCGAACTGGGATTCGTGTCAATTCCAATGCTCTTTAGCACAGTTGCAGACATGATCACTAACTTTTCTTTTGACCGGCATGCATCAACAACGGATGTGTGTGTTGTCCAGCCTTCAACAGTAGTAAACCGCAAGGCATTAGTGAAGTAGTATTTGTCAGTGATGCTACAAGGAAGAAACCACGATTTGCAGGATTGTGTTCACTGAGTTTGGTGACTTAGGCTGCCCGCTTGTTTGCGAGTTCTCGTGGTTGTGGATCACTGAATCCATGTTATTGAATATGTGCTAGGTTTTGGCTACTCTGTTATTTTATAACAGTGCTAACGTTTTGGTACTTGGAGTCGAGTTCTGTGGCAGTTGGTCTTGATGTGGTCGCTATACCAGCCTTCGTCCGCTCCCCAATCGGTATCAATTGGTCACGTTTAGGTACTAATCACGGGGTGGTACGGAGAGACACGACGAAAAACACGTTACATATATATATATATATATATATATATATATATATATATATATATGAGGACGCTGATCGATGGTAGTTCAGCTGCTACCAGCACACAGACTGCAGACATAATGCAGATCTGGCGGAAACACTTTGACTGTCTCTTGAACAACCGTTCCGAGATCGACTGGCCTACATTGAACGGCTTGAAGCAGCACGATGTGAAGACGAGTCTGGCGGACACGCCGAGACTGGATGAGATGCAGAGAGCACTTGCTCAGCTGCGAAACGGCAAATGTGCCGGAGCCGGCGGGATCCCGCCTGAATTATTGAAACACGGCGGACCCACGTTGTTGACTGCGCTGCACCACTTGGTGCAACGCGTGTGGATTGAGGAGGAGGTGCTTCCTGAGCTGAACGATGCCCTTGTGCTACCACTGTACAAGGGCAAAGGGAGCAAGCAATGTTGCACGAATTATCGTGGCATCAACTTGCTGAGTTGTGTGGGCAAGGTGATTGCCCGAATCCTGCTCAACCGCCTCGTCAGTCAGGTTGTGAAACGCAACGTGGCGGAAGAGCAATGCGGATTCCGTTCGGGTCGCAGCACTATAGATATGGTGTTTGCGGCTCGTCAGTTGCAAGAGAAGTGCAGAGAACGACACCAGCCATTGTACTCGCTTTTTGTTGGTTTCACCAAGGTATTTGATACGGTGAACCGCTAGGCATTGTGGTTGGTGTTGGGTAAGTTTGGTTGTCCGCGTAAGTTTGTAAGTTTAACTGAATGTCTGCACAGTGGTATGGGGGCGAGGGTGCAGCTGAGTGGAGAGACCTCGGATGACTTGGCAGTTGTCACTGGTGTGAAGCAAGGCTGTGTCTTAGCTCCTGCCCTGTTTAATATCTATCTTCATGCAATGATGTATCGTGCTTTTGATGCCGCTTTTGCTTACGGTGTTCGTGTGGAGCACCGTATTGATGGTGTTTTGCTGAACATCCATCGTTTCGGTGTGAGAACTCTAGTCTGTGAGACAACTATCCGTACATTGTTGTTTGCTGACGACTGCGCGTTGTCTGCACACAGCGTGGATGAGTTGCAGCGTATGACTAGTGCTCTGGCTTCGACAGCGGCCAAATTCGGACTCACCATCAACACAAACAAAACCGTCTGTCTCCTTCAGCCTTCAACGGAGGTGCAATCTTCAATACTGCCGCGAATCAACATTGGTGCTGAAGTATTGCAAACCACCTTCCGCTTCTGCTACCTTGGGAGTGTGATGTCGACTGATCAGCAGATACACAGTGAGCTTTGTATCCGCGTGTCAAAGGCAGTGGCGGCATTCGGGAAGCTAGAGTACCGAGTGTGGAACAACCATCAGCTTACCATTGGCACGAAGCTGATGGTTTACAAATCCATGGTGCCGTCCGTTCTTCTATACGACAGTGAGACGTGGACGATGTACCGTCGGGATGTGCGATATCTCGAGCGGTCCCATCAGCAGTGCTTGCGACGGATTTTGCGCATCGGCTGGGGCGACAGAGTTGCAGACACGGAAGTGTTGCGCCGTAGTGGAATGTATGCAGTGGACTGCATGCTTTTACTGAGACACCTGAGGTGGATAGGTCATGTGAGCCGTATGGATTCAACGAGGATATCGAAGCGACTCTTATATGGTCATCTGAGTATAGGGAAGCGGCACGTGGGGAAACAAAAGTTACGTTACCAGGGCATGATAAAAGTGATCCTCTCGCGTTCTAATCTTGATTGCAGATCATGGGAATCGAAGGCGGTTGATCGGCGTGCATGGCACGATCTGATCACCAAGGCAGTTGCTGAGGTGCAGTAGAAAGCCCTCATGCATACAGAGAAGAAGCGGTAAGTGCGGAATCGGCAAGCACCGATGGGTCATTCTCCATCGACATCAAGCGCGTGGTGCTGTAGCACATGCGGTCGCGAGTGCCTGAGTCAGGCAGGCTTAGTGAGCCATGAGCGAGGCCACTCGGGACCACTACCGAAGCGACGACGTGTCCCGCAGAGAACGTAGGTAGAACCAGCGCAGCGCTTGTAGGTACGCTGCATTCGATTTACTAACTGCGTGCTTACATGCAAAGTCACTTTATTTCAGGCGGTGGGTTTTCAATTTTGTCTTAATGCATTTCTTTCTCAAATAAATGTCTATCTGTACGCTCTTCTATAAACTTGCAAGGGTCGCTTAAGCCAATTGTACTTAATTTCGATAACATCTTCGTGTTTGTGTCACTTCCGTAAAATATACTTTCTGACCCCCTGAATTTATCTCGGACCTTTGTTAACAACTTATTTCATATGCTCGTTAATTTAAGATTTTTGTCACGTTTCCTTATGCATTACTCAATTTATTTTCGTTTTAGCTTTCTCTCAAGTGATTGGCTTTTGCTTGATATCCCCGGTGTGGCTGCTCTTGATGTGCAGATTGACAAGGTGCCTACCTGTCTATTACCCACTATCTCGTCCATACTGGCTCTAGGAGACAGTTGGTCGTTGCTGGAGGGGACGGGGTACACGGTTCTTGTGGCCGTGTTAGGATCAAAGAGTGGTTCCATGCACTCAGTGTGGAGCGGACAACGGTTCATCCACCGTATGTGTGCGATTGATTCCCCAACTACAGCGTGTTTGTGTTTGCCTGTGAAGGAGTGTGGGCCGGCTCCGTTGATGAAACGTGGCTCCCATCCACATGTTTCTCGGTATTATTCTTTCGAGTTTCCACTGTATTTGGAGTGTGTGGATGGAGCTGTGAGTGGTTCAGCGCAAGCCACCCATGGTCCTTCTGTAGGCGCAGGCGTCCTGTGGTTGGCCGCAGTGACAGGCACATCCGAAACCGGATGCCGCCAGCCATATATATATGAGTTTTTATGATGTATTGCGTGAGGATCGATTTGCCTTTATTCATATAATCCAGGCGCGCCTTCTTCATACACCAAGCTGATACAATGTTTAGGCCTCGTTGAATAAAGTGGCGCATAATTTACCATTTATCACACATATATTGCGATGTTATCAGAAGGGAACATCGCCACCAAAAATATAAGAATATTGAGTAGCTCACAATACACAACACGCACAGTCACAACCTTAGCGGCACACAATTTAGAACATCACAGTCAATCGTGGCCAAAAGTTTCATAAGCTTTCTCAACAATTCCAATATGCCTTAGGAGGTAGACATCAATTGTGAGGTGAATATTTGCAGCCACAATAGATCCTGTAAATTTATCCATATACATGACCGCGTGTCTCCTCAACTTGTGCACATTCCGATTGAGAAGACCTCAACGCATTTCGCTACTATAAAGCTCTGTATTTACTGCGCGGAAGAGAGTTTCCTGACCATTACGAAGATAAAAGAGGTGAAGCGTAAAAACAAACGGGTGTCGTTGTTTGACTCTTATTAATTATTTACGAAAATTCCGTTATTTGAAACGTTGAAGTATATTTGTGAACTTGTAAAACAACTGAAGTTTGCAATAAACCTCCAGACAAATCGTTTGACTGAAATGTTACTCAGATGCACCTCAAACGTGCAGTTCACCTTTAATGGAGAGACTTATCGCCGACTCAATGGAGTTGTCATGGGCGCACTATTGGCAGCCATCCTGGCATACGCCTTAATGGCGAAATTGGAGCATAGCTCAATGAGACGGCACACAGTGGAATATATATCCATATACGTTATGTGGACGACACCTTTATTCTTCAGAAATCAAAAACGCAGGCTAGGAAGCTGCTGAAAACTTTTACCGGAGCGCCTCAGAATCTGCAAATAACTTCTGAGCACCAGTCCGGAAACAGACGACCCTTTTCCTGAGCTTGATATTATCAGAAACACCAGTAGATGGTGCAACGGAAAGCTGTATTGAAAACACACTTGAAATGGGCAGTACACCAACTTCTATGGTGCGGTACCGCAGGAGAACACACGTATTCTACTCCAAATTCTTAACTTCCGGTATGCAGAAATTGCAGAGAATCGATGACGCATTAACAGCAAATGGGTTTGCTGAGAAATACATTTTCAAATATTTGAAAGAGCTCAACAGCAAATTACCAAGAATGGGTGAACTTAAGAAAAAACGCGTTGTTCATTTACCATCTAAATGCTGCAGTGCAGCTGATACCCCGTTCAAAGGCCCGAAAGACGCTGTTAATATGTTTTATATCGTGACTGAACTGCGCATAACATAAGACAACAAGCTTTTACTCAAAATACCATAGAATCATAGACTGCCTCCGTTGAGGAAGTAAATGTCGCTTTTCAGTACACGAGCTCCTGTGTTTTAAGATATTAGGGCGTACTGCGAAGCGATAATATTATATGCTTCGCAAACACATTTTGAAGTGGTTTTTAGGAGTCGAAGCTACTTCTTGTAATAGGTCCATCATGTCGCACCTCTTGGATTCCGGTTACGTAGGCCGATAAAATGACTTCTAGTTATCTACTCTATTCCTGAGCTTTTCTTCCGCGGATTACCATTAGTTCGCCCATGGAGTTCTGACGCTATTTATGATCGCCACCTCAAGTCTGACTTACGCGTACTGGACAATGCATATTGAGAATAGAGAGAAGGGTAAAAAGGTGTTGCCCCATCCTAGGTGGATCGGGCACGTGCGCGGAATCACGTTGCTCGTTCCTTCGCGGTAGATGCATATTGCAGCCGAACTGCATCTTATCCGGCTGCGATAAGTTCTATATACCTGGAGTCCGCAAAGTGGGCTTCAATGAATCTCTTAAATTCCCACACCGATTGCGCCTCGACTTGCGTCTCTGGTAATTTGTCTCAATATTGCACCACTCGACGCTTGCTGCATCGAGAGGAGCGATGTGCCTTAAATCCGGTACTACTAGTTTGTACGGGTGAACGTGTGTGCTGCTCGGTGCGCGAGCATTCAGCAGCGACATTAACATAAGGAAATGGAGCAGGTGCAGTATCCGGTCCGTCATAATGAGATCAAGATAGGGTATAAAGCCCTAGTCTCCTACATCTGTCCTGGTGCAACAGCCCGTAAACGGCGGAGGATCAGGGTAGCCACATGCTGGACATGTTCCAGTCTCTGCAATAAGCGGATGAGCCTTACTCAAGCCCCGGTCTTATTATGGAAGAGAACGGATGGGTGGAAAACTCTTTAGACCAGGTGCAGAAGCTGCGTCTGAGCGTCCAAAGCAGGCGTACTCAGTTTACGTACAGTCTGTTCGTGTTGTCGACAGACTTCAGATCACAGATGGAGAGTATGCCGAGAACATTTACGGAACTGGTGGGATGCAGCGGGTGGACGGCCACGGTGTACGCACGCCCATTACTACCTCTTTCCATTCTAATGAATGAGGACTTGGCCGTGTTGGTCGGTAGGTCAGCTGCTGCAGACCACAGGGATAGGCGGACGAGGTCCTGCTGAAAGCCGTGACAGTCAGCGGAAGGATCAATAATCCAATAAATCTTCAAGTCATCCGTAAATTATATGCAGGGCGACCAAAGAAGCTAAGGTAGTTTGTTGATGTGGATCAGGAATAAAATGAGACATATTGCTGTGTATTGGGGTACACCGCTAGTGTGCGGGTACCATTCCGTTAGCTTATAATCCACCTGAACCCGCCTTCTTCTCCTAATAAGAATATCACCGATTTACTGTTAAATCCGCCACATACACCATACAACTTCAGTTTGTGGAGCAGGACCTCATGGTTCACTTTATCGAAAGCCATACTGAACTCAATGTAGATAACATCCACAGACTTCCCCCGGTTCAACGCTGGTAACCATTCCTGCTGCTTCAACAGCAGGTCGGTGATGCACGAGCGGCCCTTCATGAAGCTGTACTGTGGCGGCGTTGAGATCTTCCAACTCCAGCAGCTGGAGAAGACCCTCTTTCACAATCCTCTGAAGCACCTTCGTCAAAACAGATGACACAAATCGGCCGATAATTGTCCGCATTGCGTGAGTCACCGCCTTTTTGAATCGACTTCACTACCGGGCATTTTCAGTCGCTCGACAATGCATCCTCGGACAGCAATCTGTTGAACAGATCCGTCAGAGTAGTCGAGATGATGGCCGATAAGGACTTCAAAATTAGTGGCTTAAGTCCATCGGTCAGGCAGGTTATGTGCCGTCGAGACTGACTAGTAGACGGCGAAAAGCTTCTGTACCTCAATCAAGGTTCTCGAGTTCAGTAGGGGCCGCACATGTCGAGCTCGGCATAGGCGCATAGCCTTTTGTATATACGGAAGCGAAGTGCTCAGCCAATGCGGAAGCACGTTCAGTGCTGGAGGTCAGCATTCGTTCATCCTTGCCCCTAACACAGCTACGTCACTTGCGGGCCTCAGACGCCGCTTCACGTAAGCAAATAGCTTCTTGGGGGGCGTCTTCACCGATGTTGCAAACAGCTATTCGAAGTGCCGATGCCTTCGCGCTTATGCGCTGTTGCATTGATTTCGCTGCCTTTTATACGCCTCAAAATCCTCGGCAGAGCCAGACACAAGTTTATTCCACAATTCGCGTCTCCGTCGAGCCAATTGACTGCACTATCTGTAGAACCAAGTTGACTTCACCGGTCCAGCTTTCCGATATTAAGAAGTATGCAACTATTGCACACTGATTGTAAATTCTCTTTTAAATCAGACCAACGGGCTTAGAGAGATGAATCATGCAGCACCCACCAGTCTACTTCACTGGCGGCTCGCTTTAGACCATTAAATTCGGTCTTCCAATTAGTTTAGGAAGGCTACAGAAGACGCAAGTAGGGCAGCGGCAGCACTGGGCTGGCTACAACCATCGAGTGTTTACAAGCTGCCAAGGGCTCCAGAACCTGCATTTCATGAACCCGTTGCTCGCAACCCGTTAGTAGTAGGTCCAGGCACGATGGAGTGGAATGTGGTGTAACACGCGTTGGTTGGCACACATGTTGTGCTGCCCCAGTTTGAAATACCAACTCCGCAAACTGCGCCTCAACTTCACAGTACCCGAGGAGTAGTTGAATCTCAGGTCACCGTATTCAAAGAAACCTACAGTCACATATATGCAGGAATCGGGGATGATTCATATAGTTTCTGACAAGTGGCAATCAGTCCAAGCACTGACTTCGCAGACTCCGATAAGCCGCACCCATAAACAGCTCACCTTTTCTCCGGCGGCTCAAACACCATAACTGTCCGCACAAATCATCGTCGCTACGGTAGCTGTGTACTAGTCTCCGGCATCCAGAGGAACAAATGTATAACAGCACGACGCCTCGATCGTTTGATAATCTGTTCCATCTGGAGCTTCAGTAGCCACTAATCTGGATTTCCTAGGTAGTGGTCACAGGATTTAACTAGGTTTCGGCCAGTCTTAATAAGTCCGGAGGACGAGAGGCAACAAAGCGATATATATATATAGTCACTTTTATTTAGTAAACTAAAAACATTTATGAAGGCTACGCGTAGGCCGCGGTAGGAACCGACGGACGAAGTTTCGTCGCCCTGATGATCTGGGTTTGGCGGACGCGGGGAACTACCAGAAAATTTACAATGTGGTTATTCCTTTCTCCACTATCAGTCCTCCGCTTCAAATCTACGAAAGTGGACATCAGTTTCTCTCTGGCCGACGGATCCAAATTGAGACGAACATGGATCTTTAGATCTCTTAGCCTACAGATGCGGGATAGTAATAGCTTTGGACTTGTTGCATCAACAAGCGTGACTCGCAGAAAACGGAACTTCCCCTCCTCTCTCTTTCCAAAACGAGTGATTTACTTCCCCTGCAACCCCTGTTTATTTACGTGGAGAAGCCTATCAATCAGGCTCCGCAGGAAACCTGCGGCGGTGTTATAACGATTCTGAGGATTAGCATCTGTCGACAGGCACATGAAATATCACAGGATCACAACGCCGCTGATTTCTGGCTGTTCTCTTCTTTTTGCTTCGCTGCATCCCCATTTGGCCTTCAACATCTGCGCTATCGCACCAGTATGTTAGTGTCCGTAGGACGCAACACAGGCACACCATTTGAGTCTCCAACAACGCGTGGACATCGCTCTGGATAGCCTGCAGCCGATATGTAGGTGGGCTCGTTCGAACATGGAGATGGCTGAGTTTGCGGTTGCTTGGATGAACCCACGGAGCTCCTCCCTGCGGAACGTTTGGTCAGTCTTGTAGACGCGCGCGGCTTCTCTGCCGCTTGTGGCTGCATACTTGGTTGGCAATTCTTGCACACTATTTGGATAAACTCGTGCTGGAGTTCACGTAGTGGTTTAGAACGATCTAAAGACAAACCAATACACAAAATGTGGAAATTCACACCACACTTAAGAAATGTAACAGCATTGGCTCTATGCCCAACTACTTTGCAACAAGTGCCACAGGAAGCCAGCTTTCTCATTACTGATAGCTTAACAATGTGACGGTAAAGATGATGAAGGAAAAGGTAAGTACGCGATAAAAGTATCAAAGTAAAATATACCGATACAAACTAGTGGACAATAACCAAATTCCGAATCGTAAACCAAATTTGACAAAAATAAACACGAAAACTGCTCTGCACAAAGTAGCGAACGATGAAAACTGTCCTGTCAAATAAAGCGAGAAAATCCATCCGGCGAGCGCCAGACGCCGTTAATTTTACCGTGGCCTACGACTTCTGTTGCGTGAACAGTTGATTTACACCAAAAGTAATCTATTGTTGTGAAAGTGATTTAACGTTTTAATTAGTTGGCTACCTCCTATGGCCGCAAGAATTCTAGCTACGTTACCGTTGGAATTAACTTTTTTGATCAATTCACAGCCTTTTCCGGCACATGATAACCTGTAATCGTCGTTATCTATGGTTTGAGTCTAATGAGACGTACCGTAAAATATTCCTTGCAAAATATCTGCTTTGCTTCGATTCATTCTATGAAATGGAAATTTTTGGATTGATGAAGAAAAGCATCCATCACGATTCGGTCAAGCAATGCATTGGCTTCTTTATTTGGTAAATTCCCCTCTACACGCAATTACTTCCAAGTTTCAATGAATCAGTATTCTTAATGATGGACTATTTCTAAAACTAACACGGCTAACGAAGATGTGTGACTGTGGTAACGACGAGAACTAGATTTGGACATAAATACTAAAAATATGAATTGGAATATTTTAGCTACACTCGAAATGGATGCTAGCGTACCAGGCGAATAAACACATGTAGGTGCCCTGTTTTTGTATAAGAAGCCGAGTTTGCATAATATATTCCAACTCACTTCCAAACACCAGCAGGCTATAGATCAGAGAACTTAGGTGCTCATTTTCTTCCTCTGTGATCTAAACAATGCTACATTTTCCGCAATAAGTTCACCGAATCATGTCCACCGACTGGCGTGTGAACCATATGCAGTAGTTAGCTCGCTATTTAAAATATCACTCCAGTCGCTTGTAGTTTTAATATAAGAAATGCTTAGAAAGCCATCTATTCCTCTAGATTACAACATTGAATACTTTCCCTTTCAGTCATTCAGATTATCAGCCATTTCGCCGGCTATTCCAAACCACGTCAGGATTCGCTGGGTGCATTGCTTCAGTCAGCGTTAATCTATCAGATTATGGACCCAACCAACACATCCTTTCCACATCTCCAGAATCGACTTGGCAGCTGATCAGCGTTCATTCCCATAAACAACAGCTGATTTCTTGGCATAACGCGGAGCCCGGTTGTCACATACGCTCGCTTGGAGCTCCTCGCAATCACAGTGCGCCCTGTTTGCCAAACACTTGTTTGTTTCAGGGTCGCTGTGTTCAACAACTGCATGCTGCTCGGTGCGATTGCTCAATGACAACTTACTCAGGCGATCGTTGCACGATTCGTGAGTAAAAATGTTGTGGTTCACTTGCTTAATCGCGCTTTCTCTTTTCTGTTTATCGTTTGGACGGATAAGGTACTTTTTTCCCGAGTACAAGGTATATATGCTGGATGCAGTATATCGACACTTATTCTACATCTACGTAGGCACGTATAATTCCACTAATGCGTCTGTTTCTACGCTATAATCTTGGGCTTATTATCGATGATCATAATTAGCGGGCACCAGGGAATAAATCTGCCGTTGACCGTAAATGAAAACCCTTATATTGTTCGCCCCGCAACATTGTGGAAACTAACTCCTATTGCCTACTCAACTGGCATAGATATTACAACTGAATAACTCGTTACCTTTTCTATTGAGGTAACAATTATCTATTATATTTCTTTCTAACACCTATTTCAAAACTGCTTTGTGTAGATTTTCACTTATACAAAGCCTGTACTCTCCTCCCGACAGCGGCCACAACAATTCATCTTCACAAGAAACCACCCACGTACCTAACATTCGAATTTAACCCCGTACAAAACACCACTCGAGATCAGCTGGCTTTTGGAATACAAGCAACACATCGCGGTTCCCTTCGGCTTTTGCATATCAAAGGATCCGGCGTCTCGCCGGACTTCATCGAGGTTTTTATATTTCCACTCAAGGTTGGTTACTGTACATGTATATCTACTTTTACTGTATCAATACTCAATAAAACTTTAACTTAAATAAGCGTTTAAGTATCAATAGGAAGATCTTTCCCGCGTCATATCTGGTACAATTTTTGACCTCACGCCTATTGTAGGTAATTGATAAGTAGATAGTGGACAATATTTCTGCATTCGATTAGCTAATTTATCCTTATCACTTTGTAGACTTACCATGTGCTCGCTGTTCGCTATAATATGGGAGACGGACAACAAACGGTGACACAACCACACGTTGATATCGCTGATGGTCGTTATCACATTGTGCAATTTATTCGTGATGGATGGAACAGCATGCTGCGAATTGATTTGAAACACGAAGTAACGAACATACCCTCAGGTAAATTTTCAACATAGCGTCAAACATGATTCATGGACATGAAATAATTATGTCTGAGTATTCTTTCCAGCAAATGTAAAATTTACTGCGCCTGGCTTTGAAAGGTGTGTAAACTTTTCCACATCGTTGTTGATACACCTGCAGTTGGCTGCATGTCGTCTTATCAAATAATAATTTATAGCATGTTATTCGTATACATATTACACTGAGGTTTCCGATAGTCTTTTTAAATGCAAGTTCGTTTTGCAAATATAAAACACTTTGTTAAGCTTATCACCGGCGATAGGCTTTTCCTGTTTAATGGTTCTCGGTACAAATATAAAAGCTAACAGAGCCTTATATTTAAAACATTTTGAACCACACATGTATCTAGCCTGTTTTATTACAACCTAGTATATAAATTGCTTGAATTATGGCTAACATAGCGTACAAAGGTTTTTACTTTCACAAAGTTGTAGTTATCCATTCCAGATTAATTACCTTCTAAGAATGAGTTCAATTTTACAACCAGTTATTTATACGGTTGTATCCACTGGGACATTTCTGCACCGTAACATGTTCTGCAGCCAATCTAGACTGCGCTAGATTATTCTTAGAAATTAACACTTTGCTAATAAGATAACTTGAGTATACAACAACAGTACGCTCATTTTAAAACAGGTTATCTACCACATACTTAGTGGGGAATTTGGTGTTGATCTTTTACTTATATTTATCTGTCTGGTGTTCTTTACTGGCACAAGTTTGCCCATTTCATAACGCATATTCATTAGTGCTTCAAAATCTACAATTTTGGCCTTTGGAAGTAGAACGCACTTCCAATACCCCTTTTTCAATATTTCTGTAATATCTTGACAGATCATCGTATCCATGACTCGTGTAAACTAACATAAACAACAACCGTATGATAACACTTGCCGGGAATTCACAAAATTTCCCAAAATGGTTGTACTCTAAAAGAATAAGCAATTTGATTTGCATCATTAGGTATCATAAAACTTCCAAAGAATCCCACCAGCCTAGTGAAGAACTTTAGACGCACTCATGTAGATTGAATATTTACCGGTAATAAAGTAACCAACAAATTGTCCGCCGACTTATCGCAATGAATCATAGCTTCTCCGATCCATCTGTTTGCATTGACACATGATTAATTCTTTAAATTATTGTTTAATACTCGGTCGTCAGCAACTCAAGTGCCAAGTAGCAATAGCGTCAGTATGCTTCTCATTCCATTGAAAACGTCATCGAAATGTAGTTATCCAGTGTGAATAGCGAAGCAGAATATCGGTGTAGTAGATAACATATGATTAATGAAAAGTATGTCTATGTATATATATATATATATATGTTAAAAATTGGCGTAATAAGATGCTTGTCGGTACGGAACTTTGCTTTACTTGATCCGTACCGAACAAAGCCATCAATTTCCGGAAAATAATTTTTGCATACTTACCTAGCCAAACAGTATAGTGTAACTGTTGAAATTCAGATAATTTTACATCCATTACTTTTGATTAAATAATTTTATCAAGAAAATCATTTTTCATCAATACGGATACATTCAACAAGCTTATATCAAAGACATGACTGCAAACGATTGAAAATGTAAAGGGCAGAAGGTGTTGCATTTTCTTGGCGTTCAGCTTTTGCACCCATTCTGCGCCCGTCGAAGATATCGGCACATGACCGAGGGCAGTGGTGCTACATCCGTGAAGCACTCTCTGTTGACAATGTTACTGCCAAATCCCTGACAAGAGTTCCGTCATCACCTAACTACAAGGGCTGCGATTCAAGACCAATGAAAGTAATATTACACTCCGAGGGAATGACGCAAGTTCTGTTGGATAGCTGGTTAACGTTTCGAGCTAGGTTGCCCACTGAGATCCGGCTAAAGGCAGCAGGCGAACGACCAAAAGTCGGAAGCAATTCAATGGAACTTGCAAACGCAACAAATTTTTATTTTCACAGTCCTGCGGCGAGACCGACACAACAGCGCCCACGGCACACAAGAGGACCGAGCACAGCACGAGTGAAACGACTGTTCAGGAACGCACAATAATGCCATGCAACACGACTGAAATACATAAATCAAAAAACCATTAATGGCCGGCCACCCAACGGCCGGCTCAAAAACTAACACAAAGTTGACATCTATCAATGAACTCCTAAAAACAAAAGCCCTATCTTGCATGTACGCAAACGCCCAAGGCCTTCTAACCAAGTTGGCCGAACTTAGAGAACTCCATGCCTCACAACCGCGGGACCTCCTCATGAGTACAGGGACATAGTTACAACCTGAGATAACCGATTCTGGGATCAATTTACCCGGTATGTCGCTGCTTCGGACGGATAGAACCGGAAGGGGTGGCGGTGTGATTCTTTATTATAATACAAACCTCCGACGTGAAGTTATCGGTCACCCGGAAATCCGAACTTCCGATTCGCTTTGATGCCGCCCATGGTTGCGAAACAAGGACACATGTTTACTAGCCGTGATTTCTCGCCCACCAAACTAAACGTCGGAAATGGACTCCAAACTGAACCACGTTTTCCAGTTTGCTTTGAACAAGTCCTACACCCAAATTCTTATCGCTGGAGACTTTAAAGTGCACGACATAGAAACGCCGGCAACCGACGTCATGCCGTTTAAAGCCTGTTTGCAAGAGCTAATTGCTAGCCACCCTCTTTACAACCACGTAACCTCTCCCACCAGATTTCGAACTGCTAACAAGCCGTCGATACTGGATCTTGTGATAACTAACGAAGAACTCATGGTTGACGGGATAGTTACAAGCACACCACTGGGTCGTAGTGATCATATTACTCTACTCATTGACTATATATGCTATGCGGAGTACCCTGAAAAGGAGGAAGATAAAGTGCACACTATCACGCCCTACAATGTGTTGTCTAAGCTTGTTAAGGATACATCTTGGACTTCCTTAACCGAATGCCCCCCAGATTTTGCCTGGGAAACATTTACAAGGACGTTTAGCACACTGGTAGCGCACGCATCGGAACAGAAGTCCTTCCAACCCAAAAACAAGCGTAAGTCATTTCTGAGGAACAGAACACGTAAATGTATGGCCCGGAGAGATTTGGCATGGCGAGATAACCAGGACTGGTCAAACGCCGAAACCTGGACTGCATACGTGACACATCGTAGCTTCTGTGTGAAACTGGTCCGCGAAGACAAGCTCACTCATCAGCAGAAGTTAATGAAGGGATTCTGCACGGACCGCAAACTTCTGTAAAGGCAGGTTAACGGCCCTCGAAAGGTGAAGCGGGGTTTCCAGCACTCGTCACGGCTGGTGGGTGCACGCGATAAGCAATGGAAGCAGCTGATCTCCTACGGCTTCATTACTCCCAAACTTTTCTGCAGGTAATTAGCCCAAACATTCTCCTCATTTCTAATACCCCACCATCTGGTTTAGAAAACATCACCTTCGCTGCGGAAGCTGTGTTGAAGAAGTTGTTATCTTTGCGTATCCACAGTTCCCCCGGAGCTGACAACATCCGACCAAAGGCTCTACAGGCGGTAGCTAGTGATCTAACAGAACCACTGGCTGTTTTCTATCAGTGATGTCTAGAAGAGAACGGTATTCCACCAGTATGGAAGCTAGGGGTCATCACTCCTATCCATAAAGGAGGCAGCCGCACTGCTCCTGCCAACTACCGCCTAATAACTACTTCCCGTACTATCCAAAGTGATGGAATCAATCATCGCAGATGTGCTGATGCGCTTGGTGACCTTGTCAGCGTGTGCGTGCTAATCATGCAATCCTGTGCTCTGTGTTTAATTGGACGTATCCCTTCAAATTCTTGTGCCACGTCTTCGGAAGTACGCTAAATCGATTCGGATCACTGAGCTCTATCCAACGGCGTCTATATTTTTGAAGTAAGTCCAACGACACGCTGGTACACCACAAACTAAGTCTTCGGAAGTCTATTCACCAAGGCCAACTTGAGTAACTTTGCTTATTTGAGTTTCATCAGTACCTTCGGGATACAATTCGACAGACCATTTTAAGGCTGTCAGACAATATATAACTTAGTACTGTGCACCAGGGTATACCATAGATACAAGCATTTTTGTCATCTCACCTTACCACCATATTTCTACGTGCATTTCACTGCACAAAGCCTGTGTGATTTTGCATACCCGTGCGCCTAGTGGCGCACCATCCAAACGCGCTGACTGGAGCAGACAACAGGCAGCCAAGCGACGTGACCAGCGCAACCTAAAAGTGCATACCGACCATTGATCCATGGGCCGGAGAAGTTTGTCAACCGGGAACCCAGTGAGCAACAAAGCTAAGGTCAACCGGGGATTAGACAAGCGGGGGACTGAAATCCGCCCGAAAATCACGTGTTCGTTCTGTGCCAATTCATATGACGCGACAAATGTGAACGTTACACTTAACGAAGCTAACAGAGTATCGACAGATAGCTTGTGGTTTTGTGACATATGTTCAAATAGTCCGATAATTAAGATCGTTCAAAAACTTCCTATAAGGTGTGAAACATTGACTGTTACGTCTGCAGATCAAAAGGAACTGATCGCTGCATTGGGAGGGAAAATCTCAGAACTCGAGTTGCAGATTAGTGCATTACGTAGCCCGAATCCCCGACCTGTTAAAATGCAAAGCTCTCTAGCAAAAGTGCTACCCAGTCCAGCGAAAGGCAAACACCGTTAGTGAAAAACAGCAGTGAAAACAGGCCGCTTGAACGGTACCCCAAGTCTCACGTAATGCGCCAAAGCATGCAGTTACGCACAAATTGCATGCTCACCTCCGTCAGTAGCTGGTCAACAACAATTGACCCCTACAGATAGCGCAACTAACGGCGTTGCACGTAAAAATTCTTGCTGTAGCCTTGGCGTATTGTCCACGGAAGACAAGTCAGACACCCCCACTCGACAAATCTACGCTCACAAGGAACTGCAGAACAAACAATTACTACGCAACCAAAAGGCGATGACAGTAATATGTTCAAAAGTCCCAGAACCCACTAGCGAATTGCTAAAAGGTAGACAAGCCGAGGAGCAAAACCGGTGGGCTGAAATAACCAGCGCACTCGGACTGAAAGTTCTCCCAACTAGTCTTACACGCCTTTCACGAAATCCATCATCTCCACAATTAGGGGAACCTCGGTTACTGCGAGAAACGTTTGGCAACACGCGCGACCTGGAAGATGTTCTCTTAGCAAGCCACATGCTAGTGAACTCTTCTGTCAGTGCCCGCATTTTTCCTGACAGGCCATGGGCAGAAAGACCGAAGCATAAATCCAACCCTAGTTCGTCAAGTCAAAATGAGATGAAGAAAGTGGTACTGGTTCATGGTTTGCCAGAATTGAAGCATGACGATAGCAGTGAACGACAGAAGCACGACATCGAAGAATGGCGGTACATCGCAGAACTATACGACATGAAGAATGTCGTGGCTTTTGACGTCACCCGTCTAATTGCTTCCACAAACTACCAAGGTAGCGGGCCACGAATTTTGAAAGTTACCTTGGCTGCGTCCGAAATGGTATCAGTGGCAATCCAAACATGGCATGACAATAGGAAACTTGGGCTACCAGAAGTACGGTTAAGATCATTCCTTCAATTAGTACAGACCTCAGATACAGGTGAGCCAGCCTCAATTGTACCCCTCTCAAACCAGCCAACTGTGCAAACAACCGTTTCAAAAATCTTCAGCAGACCGGCACTATTCGTGCCGGTCACTCACAGCGAACCTAGCTCCTGGTGCGTTAACAAATACAGTGCTGCTACGCCAACACTCAGGGGTTGTACTCTAAGCTCTTGGAGCTGCGCCACCGACATGAAACAACAACTTGGGACCTCATAGCAGTTACTGAAACTTGGCTCTCAAACGACATACTTGATCCGGAGATTGAACTCAGTGAGATGTCAGTCATTCGAAATGATCGTCCATCTCGCGGGGGCGGTGTTGCTCTCTACTATCGAGATTATTTGAAATGTGAGGCGCTTACCGAAAATTCCCTTGTTATTCCCGATGCACTATTTTGCCGACTGCACCTAGCAGGTCGAGATGTTAGTTCACAGAAGAAGAATGGTGCTTGCCTCTTAGCAGTTATTTATAGGCCTCCGAACTCATCAGCAGGCAACTATAACATTCTGTTAAACGCTCTCCGCTATGCTGTTTCACAAAAGTACTCTCACTATCTTATAATAGGTGACTTTAATGTTCCTTCAATAGCATCAATATCCCCTAATGGGCCATCATTTAAATCGAAACTCCTCGAATTCATGGATATGGCAGTTTTGTATAACCATGTGCATCGACCAACCAGACATCGCGGTTCAAACAAGCCATCACTCCTGGACTTAATCCTGACTAATGAAGAGTTGATGGTTGAGTCATTAGCATACGATCCTCCACTGCACCGTAGCGACAATTCAGTCCTAACATTTGGTTATGTATGTTATGCCAGTATTCTTTCTAAAGAAAGGGAAACTCAACGCATTATTACGGACTATTATAAGCTGCGCAGCTTAGCAACAACCGTTGACTGGGACGTACAGAAGCACAGCTCAGCGAATGACGCGTGGAATGAATTGAAAGACAAAATTAACTGGGTCATACAATCAGCATCGAAGGTTGTACCATTACGAGCATCGCGCCGGACCAATACGTGGATCCGGAGCAGAACACGTAAATGGATCAACAGAAGAGATGAAAGCTGGAGGCAACATTTGCTAAGCCCATGTGATATCACATGGCAGGATTACAAAGTCATCAGAAACTACTGCACGTCACTCATTAGAGTCGGTAAGTACGAATGGCAGGAGAATATGGTGCTGAAATTTACGAGTAACACCAAACTGCTCTACAGATTTGTGAATGGCAAAAGAAAGGTGAAGCCCGGAATACCACCACTCACGATGGCAAGTGGCCTAACAACTACTGCTCTGGATGCCGCGAATGCTCTACTCTTGCAGTTTGGCTCTGTAGCTACTAATGTCATGGAACCTTCACCCTATCAACTCCCAACAAATGTCGTTGGCTTATCCAGCGTCACCTTTACTCCAGCAGCTGTTGCAAGCAAACTACAGCCTCTCCGGGAGTACAGTGCCCCTGGAATCGACATGATCTGCCCAAATTACTAAAAATGCTTGCTCCCACCATAGCAACACCACTTGCAACCTTTTTCCAGTGTCTGCTTAACACCCATACACTCCCATCTGAGTGGAAAAATGGAATTATCACTCCAATATATAAAAGAGGTAAGCGTTCGGATGCTGCTAACTACCGACCTATTACTCTCCTTCCTGTTTTGCCAAAAGTTATGGAATCGGTAATCGCAGATGGACTGACGCGATACTTTGCAAGTCAACAGATAATTTCTAATGCCCCACATGGGTTCCGACGCAGACGATCTTGTCTCACCAATTCGCTGATTACTCGGGAATTATGGACCAGGGCGGCTGATGAAGGAGTGCCCATAGATGTGATATACCTGGATTTTTCTAAAGCATTCGACAGGGTCAAGCACTTCTTTCTTCTCCAAAAGCTTGCTGCCTACGGTATTAACGGTTCCCTGCTCACCTGGTTGGAAGACTACTTACACGACAGAGCAATCAAGGTAAGAGTGGCCGACACCTATTCCGAAAGCCTTTACGTCTCCAGTGGTGTTCCACAAGGATCCGTCCTCGGCCCGCTACTATTTTTAGTCTACCTCAATGACCTTCCAGCAGACATTCTATCTCCAATGCAAATATTTGCAGACGACGCTAAAATATGGAGAGCTATTCGCTCAGCATCCGACCATGTCTACCTCCAGGAAGATCTGACCCGGATTAACGAATGGGCAGAAAAGAACCAGCTCCCACTGAACGCTGCAAAGTGCCACCTGCTGACGGTGCACAACAGCTTCGTTCACACATACTTTTCGGGGCAACATGTCATGCAACACGTGACTATTGAACGCGACCTAGGTATAATCGTGCAAGAGAGTCTTGGAAATTCGCTCCAGTGTTCGAAAGCAGCAAGTGTAGCGAACTTGAACTTGAGACTTTCAAGGCGAGCTCTCGGCACTTTTGAGCGGCGGCTAGTACCATTGTTGATTAACTCCGACATTCGACCTCAAGTTGAATATGCAATTCAGGCCTGGTGTCCATGGTTGAAACGAGACATCCGCCTCTTGGAACAGCCCCAAAGAAGAGCCACAAAGGCAACGCGTGGACTATCCGGTATAAGTTACGAAATGCGTCTTCGTGTACTCGGTGTGTTCTCGTTAGAATACCGACGGCTTCGCGGAGATCTTACTCTCACATACCGGATATTAACCGAAAGCGAGCATCCATGTACATCACTGTTGATTCTAGCCCCATACAAACAAAACCGAGGCAACCACCTGAAACTAATGACGCAACACCCTCGTTTGAATTGTAGAAAGTATTTTTTCTCACTTAGAATCTGTTCTCACTGGAATGCATTACAAAACTATGTGGTGAACGCACCAGACATGACGACATTCGAAAGACTCTTGGATTTTCATCTTAGTGATAAACGATACACAACACCTTGTTAAAGTGCAATGATTTAACCACTGATACTTTACGTTCCAAGTTGGAACATTTTGATTTTAATTTTCTTTTGCATATCCATCCTGTGGGTCTTGTAAAGTTGTGCTTTTTATCCCATCATACACCATTGAACCATTGAATACCTGGTAATCCACAACTTAATATCCCCAGAGCAACATGGATTTCGTCAAAAGCATTCGTGTAATACTAACCTATTAATTGCACATAATAGATGGACTGAAGCTGTTGATGATGGAGTAGGAGTTGATGTCATCTACCTAGACTTTTCAAAAGCGGTTGATCGCTTAGACCATCGCATTCTCCTTATGAAGCTTCGGAATTACAGCATTAGCGACCCAATCCTGAGTTAGATTGGCAATTTTCTACAAGAACAACGGCTAGTGGTGAGAGTCCGAGAATCATTTTCTGATGGAATCGATGTTGAGTTTGGAGTACCATAAGGCTCGGTTCTTGGATCTCTTCTATTCTTGGTGTTTATTAACGATTTGGCGAGATCAATTGCTTCCGATTTCCTATTTTTCGCTGATGATATCAAGATATGGCGAAGGATCAGAAGACCGGACTACCATGAACGGCTCCAGTGCGATCTTAACACTGTCGAACTGGTCAGTTCAAAACGCCCTACCATTCAACGTAGACAAATGTCGCGTTGTACAATTACGCCATAGACATAACTACACCTATTTACTTGGGACAAACGGATTGCAGAATAACTCCCAGGAACATGACCTTGGTGTAATCGTACAGAGTGACCTCAACTGTTCAATACGGGCTGAGGTAGCTGCGAAAAGAGGCAACCAGCACGTCGCCATGATGCGAAGGGCATTCGGGAGATTTGACCCATCAATCTTCCCAATGATGCACAATTCTTACGTACACCCGCATGTTGAGTACGTTATCCAAGTTTGGCAACCTTGGTTGAAGCGCGACTAGAGGCGTTAGAGGCACCAAAACGAACAGCAACAAAGAATTTAAAGGTCCTGCGATATCACTCTTACCACCGAAGGCTGAATTTGCTGGGAATTTTCAGCGGACACTATCGAACTCTGCGCGGGGACCTCATATTAGCGTATCAGATAATGAGTGACCCCAACCATGTATGCCGCCATTTGCTGAAACTTAACCACAACACGCAGCTCAGAGGTAATTGCTTGAAATTGAAGGAACAATATAGCCGTCTAGAGTGTCGACGGAACTACTTTTCCCTTCGGGTTTGCCAACCCTGGAAGGCACTCCCAGACTCAGTTGTATCCTCTCCTACCTTGGACGTTTTTAAAAAAACGATTAGATGTTGCTCTTAGCTCCCAGCATTTTGTTATCTAAACTCCTCTATGGTGGATTACGCCAAGCATGCTTTTAAACAGGATTTGTGTATCAAATGGACCTATGTGAGCGACCATATTTTACTTTTTTCACTCCTTAACTCAACGATCAGTGCACCCCAGTGTCTTTCTGAACGTTTACGCTCGATAACTTTTTTTCAATTTGCACTGATGTTAAGTATCAAAGTATTCATCTCGGCAGACGTTACGTAGATGACCCGGACATATTTTGATTTAATCATGTTCACCGCAACCATACTACGGGACGTGTCAAGCACTTGCTTTTATCCCGTGAGAAATCATCGTTCATCATTGTTCACTGTTCATAAACAATGGACATATTTGTGTTGCCCGTTTACTATCTGGTTAGGCTAACTATTAAATTATGCGAATTAGGTTCCCAACGTCCAAAAAAATCCAAATACTCTGAAACACACATGAGCAGGTCATATAAATTGACAGGAATGATAAACAGCTCAAAAAGCGCTACCGCACTGCACTGTAACGTGTACAGAAAACATTCACAAAGGGCCTCCTAGACATTGCTTTAAACCTAGGATACTCTGTTTTATGTCAAATTCTCAAGCTTGATCCCCTCTGGCTACAGCGCATGACGCAAACCTAGTTGTGTTTTTCAACATCTCGCACAGGTGTTTACTTGTTTCTAACCTACACATCACTTTACTAAAAGTAGCGTTCCAGGACACACGAAGCAAACAGAACTCAGGGGCTGAGTGCAAGTTCAGCACCAACAGGTTTGCTAAATTTTCCTTAACAGATGCGTCAGAGTCTGGAACAAGCTACCACCCGGAATAGTTGCTTGCACTGTGGAACACTAATTTTGCAAAAGTATCAACGGGTTTTTTCATTTATCATGTATTCGCTGTCCTTCTTGATTTTATTTCCCTGACCCACCTGCGATCACGTTCTATAAAAGTATGCGCTTATCCGATAATGCCGATAAGGGCTTGTCTCGAAACGTCGAAAATAAATTTTATTTATTTGTTTAGGTGAGTTTACAAAAACATACGGAGAGCTCTCACTGAAAATCTGCTTTGAATGAAATGCACAAACCCACCGGGAAAGCTGTCAGCCTTTAAAATCGACAATACTGAAGTAGAATTCCCATCTATGATTTAACTAATATTTTACACACAACACTTTGAAACGATTAAACAGATTTTGTTGCTGTTAGTCTTGAGAAGATAGAGCTATTCAACAACCGCGCATAAGTTCGGTAGAACATTTGTCATAATATTTTAACTGTCAAGCATACTGCAGTAAGAAATGCTCCACTGGTCAAACTCAGGCTGTATGAGAGTGAGAAAAGTTTTATCACAAAACTTGAAATGATTAATAGCTTGAACACAAATATGACCTAGTTCTGAACGAGAAAACTGCTTAAAGAACTGCTTACATCGAAAGCGCACATTAGTTTGGCGCATTGAAATCGAGCGTTCTTGCAAAATTCATACAGTTCAGTTTAGAGATATAAATTGTTATGTAAATCTTGTACTCAGCCACAACCAATATCTCTCCCTCTTGTGCAAAATGGTTGATCAAATATTAACTAATTAGCCAGCGCAAACTAAGGACAATATTTTGGAGCAGCAACTAAATGCAAAGACATACTTTCCGGAATTATGCGATGTTTGAAATAAATCCAAAATGTATGAGATCAAATTTTTGGAAGCAACCCGTTGGTGTTAAACTTATTGTTGTTGCAGACACAAATATGCCATTTCGAATTATGCAGCTTACAGATATAACAAATTTCATTTTAGGAAGGCAGGGGAAGCATTTTAATAAGCTCAAAACGATTCAGGTTGGCTCATCTGAAGTGCAGCAAGGAAAAGGTAAACCTATTTCAGTGTCTTCAGAGGCATTCGAAGGTCACCTATCAGGTACGTTTGGGCCCATTGTATATATTTTATAATCTCAGGATAATGAGAGACGAATGGCAATGATAGAAAAGCTCATGTAACAATCTAATTACGCGATATGAAATAACGTCCGGGCTTAGATATAGATTGATTGTAGTTCAGAGACAGCCTGCACACAAAGAAAACACCCTTAATGCAGGATATTTTCCTTTTTGACTACTACGTTTTATACTAGAATTTGCTTAAATCGCAGGCATCTCACAACCTGAGCGCTATGTGTAAGACATATCTCGTGTTATTGTTGATCGCCGGAAGCTCTATTTGAAAGCAATCTCTGTGTTGATGTATACACATCCAACAAACGCATGTTGGTGGAGGAATCCCGTTTATGTGGTTAACGGTTTTGGGTAAACAGCACGGCTTGGCAGATATCTACAATGGTTTATCGATTAGCATGTAGGTAACAGTTCATAGTCTATCTATTAATAACCTAACTTTATACATCAATATTAATACATCCATATTGTTTTCGGGAGATTTGCGCCTGGGAGAGTGCAATATAAGTCAAATATTAACGGATATTATTGATAAAACCAATACCATGCTATACAATTGCAACTGGAACGGTTGTAATTCTCTCAAAGAATAACCAAACAGAAACAGTACAGTGCTTTTCCGCTCATGAGAGACAGAAAGGAGCGAAGATATTATTGCAATCATCCAAACAGAATATGGCATAACTAAGCTTGACAAAATAATGGGGATGCATTGTCCTACTTGTGTGTGCGTACAACAAATAGTATTACCAGATATGGTTAGGCAAAGGGATTTTA
This sequence comes from Dicrocoelium dendriticum, assembly GCA_944474145.2. Taxonomy (NCBI): domain Eukaryota; kingdom Metazoa; phylum Platyhelminthes; class Trematoda; order Plagiorchiida; family Dicrocoeliidae; genus Dicrocoelium; species Dicrocoelium dendriticum. The sequence goes on from OX104065.1 coordinate 112,971,127, forward strand.
ACAGGGCAATTCAATAAAACCCAGTAACATTTCAAACTCATAATTCGACTGCTCTCTCACTTTCTGAAATACATTGGCAATAATAACGATTGCGTGTTCATCGGTCTGACGATTATTATTATATTCTGACCTGTAATTCACTTATCCAGTGTACATCGTGTGCATGGAAATTCGCTTAATGTTTACCAAACTTAAATTGTTTACGCGGTAGTAAAATTTGCGAAAAGTAGCCTAGGGTGTGGTAAAAGTTAAACGAAAATGTAGACCTGCATGCGTCGGAGAACAGCGCTTCACTAATTTCCCTATGGTTTAGTCCGTATAATATGCTATCGTAACTAACAGACCTGTTCGACCACAGAAATACAGCATGCACCTCATAACCACCACAACTTTGCTCATGAATCCTTTATTTACTTATATGTTTATCAAACAAATGTAGTCGATTAAATTAGAGAATAACTGTCAGTTTAGATAAGGAGCATAAGGAGCAAACTCCTTGCATATTTTACCGCAACAAAAGTTAAGAGGCGTAACCTCTATAAAGGATGTTCGTTGCCCCTCGAAGTACAAATACGCAGATCTGTAGATCTTTGTGTCACTAAAGGGATTCGGTTCTTGAGGTAACACAAGGACGTTAGAGAGAATACTCGCCGTCGGAGCACGAGCAATTTCAAACTGTAAAAAGTGCGAATTCAAATTTCGCTTCAGATTCAATATAAACTGATAACTGATCATAACTCCACGTATTGTTCCTCACCGGCTTAGTGAGGAGGTTACCTAGTCCTCTGCACGGCAGCGACGGGCAAGTCAGTCAATGGAGAGCGGCGTTATATCTAAACTAGTAACTTTGGAAGGACAGTCGTGGATTCAACTACACGCTGGCAACAGTCGAATAACAGGTTCGAGCTCTACAAGGGTCAGCTTGAATGAAACAGCGGTACAGTGATGACTGTCTAATTCAGTTAAGATTTGCTGGATTTCTACCCGTACTATTCAACTCCCCTGATACTGCATTGTGAACTGGGGAGCACAGCGGACACACGCAGGTGCAACACCACTAAATCAGAAAAAGACTCGAGTGTGAAATAGAAGAACCGCCTTGCAACTCAAATAACTTCAATGAATGGGCGGTATGAAAGTGATGACAAAAAAGCCAAACAAAATCGTGATGATAACCAACACATGTTGAACAAAAGTTGGAGGTTGTTCTCCTCGCTAACTTTTGCAAGTGTATGGAGTATATATTCACGATTTTATCATATTTCGGATGACAAACAAGAAACATCATCTTATCATTTCTCTATACAGTGGGTCAGCAGACTAACCAAAATCACACACACCCATTATCACTGTCTTAAATTCTATAAAGAAAGTAATGTGTGCTCCAGACCCCATTCACGATGCTTGACAGATTTATGTGGCTTGTTATGAATATAAATGTGCTTAATTTAACCTGGATTTAAATTCGCCCATATGTTGCTATCAAAACACCAGAATAACCGTTAAGCTCACTCAGGTTATCTCACGTGGTGTACCAGGCAATGAAATTCATGTCCGCTGACCAAAATAGCGCAGTAACCTAAGGTGTTTAGCATATCTGTCTGGACCCCGTAATTTTTGACCAAGCTCTCTACCAAGTCAGACTGTTAAAACAGATGAACAAATGGTAGCGGTCTGCGTTAAGTCTAATGCAGGATTCTGCATTGTTCGGATTACTGTGTGGACACATCGATACACAACAGATGGGTGCATCAAGTAAACGAACAATTTGCAACCCATAAAAAGTATTTGGTAACTAAAGAGGAAAGACTCCAAACTTTTAACATCAGAAGCAGCATTTACCTTCAAATCTAGTAGGGTTTACCAACTTCTTGCTCAAGTTTTTCTGGGTTGCAAATTCTCGCTGTAGAATAGTGTTTTAAATACCGATTACTGTTGCGCAATTGTAGTGGTACATGATTCATTACTAATGTTATCCTGAAGTTCAGTTTGTAACTCCCCATTACAAAATACTTTAACCAACTGAAATGTGGAGCAAACAACATTCTGCGTGTACTGGTTACTTCAATTCGTTTCGTTACAGGTCTAAACTTCAATGGTATTTGGCTTTTTCGGGTTCTCAGTGGCTACGTAATGCCAGGTATACACCTGAGCCAAAGTCAAAATTTGAAGCTTAGTCAAAACTTCAGGCCAAATATCGAGCACATACTAATGAAAAAACGAGAGTGAGTATAACTTACAAGCAAGATCGTCATTTTATTATCCACTGTTCTGTATACGTTTAGGTAGTACATCGCAAATATTTTTGAGAAATATTTGGAAGAATTAGTCAACAAAATCAGTAATTACGCGTAATGTACTTACACAAAGTGAAAATTAGTTTACTGTGTATACGCCTATCATATTTCAATACATAGTTCAGGCAGCACATTTGATTCATACACATTTGGAAAGTTATCGAAGAAATTTTTTTAATCTTAACTAATGAATGACTTAGAATTTTCTTAATATACGCCACTTTTATAATTACTATACAATTACTAAAAAGCGACTTGTTCTTTACATTTACACCAATAGCTTGCAGAAAATTTTATTTAAAATTTCCATCAAAGCCAGTATAATATTACTGACCTAAATTAAATATTTATACAACATTTCTTTATTATTTCCATTTGAATCAACATACTATTTTCAACTATAGCCATGTGCAAGATGCGTCTTATAAGTTTGATGAATGATGTCTGAAGCTAAAGGAAACAATAGTTGAGAGCAAAATATCTTTGTTACTCTTCATAATAATCGCCATTGGATACAGCACTTATGACAACTGTTTTAAAGCTATTTGAAGCTGTCAGCAAACGATTCTCGTGGAATCTCTCGAAGCATTGTGGTCACGCTTTTTTTTGCTTTTCCGCAACGCTTGTGCACCTTCAGCCTTGTATGGCTCAATTAAGGCGGTGAAGCAAAAAGAAATCTGCGGATGCCAAATCTGGAGAGTAGGGAGTTTTGAAGATCGGTTACCTTGCGTTGAGACTGCAAATTGCTCAGGCAGATTGCAGTGTTCATGACTGCAAACAAAGCACTGAACATTGTCCGCTGATAAATTTTCACTGTGGCATAGACTGAGTACATGATTACCCATCCACGGGTTTGCGCACGAGTCCAGTTTCAACGAACTGGCCATAAAGAATAACGTTTGGCACCGTGCTGCTTGACTTTTTAAGCTTATTACTTCGTTATGCTCGAAAACATCTGTCAGAAGATACATTTCTCTACCAGAGTATAAAATATGGTTTTGTTACACATTTTGCAGCACAAACAATTGTATCAAATGAAATACAGCGATGTATATATACACATTTCATACAATGTGAGATTTTGTTCGGAAATCTTTACCGATATCAATGTTGCTGCTGTGTAATCATCTTTTCTCTTAAAGACTGGACACATTTGGTCACTCCGTTGCCAATGATATGCAGAACCCAGTAAGTTTCAAAGATAACTCTCAAACACTTCCTCATAATCTATCTATGCTTAATTTTTTAATTTATTACCTCAATACGAATTTATTTTAAAAGCCTAAGCGAAGTCATATGGTTTATAGTGCCAGTTCACTTGGTTTATATTGCTTTAATTGCTGCTATGCAGCATAAAGTGGCAGTTTCTATACCTTTACTGATTCCTTACTTTCTATGTATTGCCTAAGAAAACGAGTAAAGTAAAAGATCCCACGGTCTGTTATGTTCAAAAGATCATATTTGTCTTATGAATGGTTCAAAGCTTATTTTGGATATTAAAACATTAGGAAAGGGAATGACGAAGACGCCCAACCTGTTTCAAACCAAGCAGATGGCACTGCCAACTGAGCGCCGCTTCAAAGCGGCAAATGACATAGTCACCAGTAGTAAGGCGCAATTTGTCAAGCAATCGAAACGGAAATCCTATACGAAGCTCATTCTGGCAACACATCTGAAGAAAGCGAGTAGCATTCTACATAATCATGCAGCCACACACCTTGCAGTGCGTAAAATCTGCTAATAGGGAGCCAAGTATGACGCCACCGAATTCAATATCCAACCTATCACCTAGAACACTAAAAAGCCATCAGTAGCTGACCATAAAACGGTCGGCATAATCTATTCTCCAAAATATGTTATGGAAACTGAAACCCACCTAGCATGGAAAGTAACGTTTTCCTCTATTATCACAACGGCTTACAACGCTAGCTAGTGACTGATCTGCGGACTAAAATCCCCGACATGCCATGTTGTCATTTGCGTTTCTGCTGTGATAGCAAATGGTGGTGTCAGTCATTTGTAGCCCCATTGTCCGCTGGAAAAGGGGATTCTCACCTTATTTCGGCATGGAGAAAACTTGCTTTCAACTCACAGCCACTTTCTTAACACAGGTGAATTCAATATAGGGGACCTGGACGACTTGGCTTCCTGTAATAAAGCTTTGAAAGCCGGAGTGCAAGATTTTATTTAAAATATTCCATTGTAGGACCAAATCAAATCAGCTACCAGGTACAAAAATATGACAAGCCATCGATTCAGAACAATATAGAGAAAAATACGGAAGTATGATCGACAAGTAAACGAGCGACAACCAATCAGAAATGAGTGATCTAGTAACCTTAACTATCCTAAAGGATATACCCGAGGAAATCACAGAAACAACGCTCTCCATCACGGAGTACGGATTCGTGATAGAGTTGGTTGTGATAGCCGATTGAGCATTCTACCATTTTGCTCCCGTAACCGTGCCTGGAGATAGTCTGTTGGGTGTTTCAACAATATGACCGTAGGTGATGGAAATTGGGTGTTGTCCGCCCGAAAACACTGTACAACCACGACGCGTTTCGATCTGATATGATGTCAACAGGTGGTAATAGCAAACCTCGAACCCGCGACCATTAGAGTAGTAACCGAGACATATAACCCTTTTGCTACCGGGTCACGACGGGCAATGCTTGGCACAACGGTTGATGAGTAAGTAGAGGGTTATTTCGATGTACACGTTGTGTGACTGGATTGCGAGGCGCAGCGCCTTCAGGCGGGAAACACCTAATTTTCATCTACTTTGGCTACGTTCCCTATGATCTCAGTGACCAAAGTTCATTACAATATGAATCGCAGTCTAGACTGAGATTGCCTATCGCAGTCTAATCACAAAACGTGTACTATAAAATGGCTCTCCAGTGGTTATAGCTTCTTCAGCAATCAACCTGGTTGCTTCTACGAAACAGCTGTACTACATCAGGAACAGAACTCGAAAACGCTGACTTTGTGGACTTCAGTTTCGAATAATTACAGAGCCAATACTTGTGCAGAAACCTCAGCAGGTATGTGGCTTATCTCAATTACTTACTATGCTTGTCCATGAGGACAAATTTGCTCACTAACAATACCTGTCTTATAATCTTTTGAAAACAACAAATCTACTATGTTTGGCCGCATCCGGTTCTGGATTTGCCTGTTAATGCGACATCCGCAGGACAAACACAAGACGCCTGTGCCTGCAAAATAACTATAAATGGTTTGCGCTACTCCATCTACACACACCATATCTAGTGCAGACTTGAATGAATAAGACCGGGTGGCATGTGTATAGGATCCACGCTTCATCAACGGAGCCAGCTCACACTCCTTCAACATGCACAGCAGCAGGATTCCTGTCTATCTAATTTAGGAATAATGCTTACCAGATGTACGCAAGGTGGTGGCTGGGACGTAGTCCATCCCACACTAGATGGAACAGCTGTTTGAGTCTAGCGCAGTCACGAGGACCGTGCAACCCGTGCTTCAGCGTGCGTTAGCGGTCTCCTCGGGCCAGTTATCGTGGTGAAGGGTATTAGGTAGGTAAGCACCCAGTCAACAATAACAACATGCACAGCCGTGCCGAGGATTTCGAACAAACAGCACAGAATTTGAAGAAAAGTACACACACAATGGACACGGAATATGCAGTCGAATAACAGAATTAAGCAAATCACTTAAATTGGAATACGCTTATCCGGATTATGAAAAGTGGCTTAAATGTAAGTCGGAGTAGAAACGTTGTCAAGACTATTTCTATATTCAGGCCCGCCATGGAACTCCCTCTAACTGCGATGAAGAAGTAGGATGTATGAACAACAGCCTCAGGACGGAGCTACAACACATGCACGTTAGTAGTGAATAAAAAATAAAGTACGATATACTGCCATTTAATACGAACATCGGAGTGGCACATTTCGCTGAAAGTTCAACCAATACTCGAAGGATGGAATATACCAGACATCTGCCACAGTTGCATGCCAGAACCCATCGCCCAAAATTTTCACATACACACATCACGTTAATCAGTTCAACTGTTTTGGGGAAACTGCTCTGATTCGAAATGAAACTCTCCTGGACTCGATGTTACTTAATCGAAGACGCTGATCCTATCAGCTACACCTATAATTTCGACATTCACATAAGGCAAATACGTTTACAAGGATAATTTGGATAAGCATAAGTTGCTGAAAGCTGAAACTAAAGTGGGAGAATTTGAAGTTGCTTAGTTCATTCGAACGGAAGTTAACGTGATCAAGCCAAGTGGTGGAGCCGATGTTGTCGATGAGAACTGAACTTAGTTGACCCCACTTAACAGAGCTCGCTGATCACTTCGCTAAGCAAATTGAGCCAGCCGAGAAGTGATTCCACCCTCAGTCTTATCAATGTTCCATGCGGATGGATCCTCATCACGGCCAGGGCAACGTAAGAGGTTGCAATAGCATCCTCTACTTGCAAAGCTCGGGTTGCGTTATCTTGATGGCTATTGATTCCGCAGTCTTAAGGAGGGGTCTCTTAAGCCCCTTAGGATTTCGTTTTGGCACAGTGCAGAAAACGCTGAAGGCATCATTGGTCAGAATTTCATGTCTACTTTGAACCAGATGTTCAAGGATGTCACTTCTGATACTTTCGGCAGCGCCTTTCCTTAGAGACCCGGGACAGTGCTCAGCTATCTGTGTTGACAGACGCCTGGTGGTTTGTCCGAGGTATCTTGTACCGCAGATTGAAGTAAATTGATATAACACGTACGATTCGGGCTTAGACGGTAGTCTCTCTTCAAGGCGATGTGTAGTAAATGAAGTGGTCTCAGTAAGCAAGTGTTGATTTGCGGCAGCGTAGGTTGTTGTCACTGCAACGGAAAGTCCAATAAATCCCCATACCACTTATAGCCTTCGATTCAGTAGAGCAAAAGCGATTTCATACTTACACAGAACCGTGTGCACCACATCTTTTTTGGAAATATAATGACAGCTTCACTGCATTCACAAAGTCCATCGCGTTTTTTGATAAAAGAGGAGGGCTAACGGTTTGAGAGTAGCGTTTTAAATATGCTTTCTTTCTCGTCTGCTAACGTCTCAGGTCTGCTGATTTTTGAGGCTCGATAATAGATGCAGCAGAATAAGTTACCTTCATGTCTCAGAGGCACGAAACTCAGAATGTGCCTGTATCGTCCAACCCACGAATCGTTCTACAAGACGCTTCTCTCTAGAGAGCCACGTCGTCGTCTCAAGTGTAGTACGTCAAGAAAAGATGGCTTTTTTGTTTTCGTTGATGAACTTCAATGATGGGTGTGCACCGTTGAGTTGATCGAGAAAGCCAACTAAATCGGCGCTCAAATTACAGAGAACAAGCGTGTCATCCATCTACCTACAGTGGAAATCCAGTGAAGAAATAACAGGTTGAATAGGACCACGTTCAAACTTTGCGAGGAAGAGGTAGACGAGATGTCCTCAGGGCGGACCCATAGCAACTCGGTTCATCTGCCGATAATAGACTCCATCAAGTAAGAACTATCTGTTAAAGGTGCATCGCAGAATTATTTCCTTCAATTTCGGCACTGGAATACCAAGCTTCATTTGTTTTTCAATTATACATCCTCAAACAAACTTGATGGTCTCTAACAACGGAAAGTTGGCGAAAATAGATGCCACACCAAATGAGAGCATCACTATACCGTCTAAATTTTTTCAAGGAAAACAAACGTATTTATAGAGAGTGTATGGATAGTTAGTTACGCACTGGGTCCATTAATTCGACAAACCATTTTGCTACGGGTTGGAAAGCATAAGTCGATATATCCATTATAGTACGTAAGCAGAAATGCAGCTTCTGTATTTTAGGCAAACCATAAAGCCTAGGGGCTGAGAGCCAACGGAGTTAAATCGATCAACTAAAGGCTACTTTGTCACATGCAGCTGTCTTAAGGCCTTCAAGCCTTTCGTAATTTTATATTCTGCCGTCCTGCCCTACTACACTGTCGCACGCATGAGCTTGCTCAATTCTTTTAAACTAATGTTAGATTTTGCGACATAATCGGATCTGTCCATTAACACCCATCCCGATCCTTTGTCTGGTATAAAAAGAATAAATTCAAAATTCGATCGTAATTCGTTGATTTCCTGTGGTTTTTTTCTCAGGGTGTTAGACAACCAGTTATCGTAACGTAGGTGCTGTTTACAGATATGCGCCAATGTGGTCTCAAATGAATCTCGGGAGAAAAATATGGGTGCATTAAGTTTGCAAGCTGGGTGGACTTGACCGCAAGTCAGTTTGGTGAAGCAAAATTTCGGTTCGAGAGATTAGGCTTTAGGCTGCAACTGATTCCGTGGGATATTGGATAGGATGCATACATATCATTCTAGATTCAGTGGAAATGTTTGTTCTGATTTACTCGGGATGAAAGAATTTTTGAAGCTACAAGTGTCTTATTTTATCAACCATTGAGCAATTTTCTTTCATCTATTGCTTAAAAGCGACTCGTTGAGTGGTAAAATATATTCGACTCTAGGTTGGTTAACTGCACAAAGTCGCTCTACCTCTGGTATTCGGGACTCTACTGCTTCCATTAGACGGTAAGCGTGTCCTTTAGGGGACTTTGTAGTCGGACGTACATGACACTGCCTTCGAGATTTCCAGCAGGATCTGGGATATTGATGGCGTTGCACATACCCGTGTGTACATCTAATTTTTGTTTTTGCTTCTGCAAGGCTAGCGTTAAACTACAAGCATTTGTTGAGGCTAGTAAACATTGCAGCCTGCTTGTCCTTTTTCTACTCCTAGATAATGCCCATAAGAACCTAGAATAGGCGGTTACAAAGAGATCTCTTTTCGGCAACTCACATAAGGTAAATACGTTTACAATGATACGTTGGATAGGCATAAGCTAATGGCAGTTGAAACAAAAGTGGCATAAAGTTTGAACTAGCTCAATTTGCACGGGAAGATGTGAGTTACCGCGACAAAATCTCCTTGCAATCGCGTATTTTACATTCCTGTGGGCATTTTCTCCGAACTCTTTTGTTATTATTCTTCTTTCAATATTACTTTGATTAATAATATATTATGTTAGCTGTACGCCGTATCAGCGTTTCGCTGCCGTGCGATCACCACCAGTCACACGTGGGCTGAGTATACCGCAGGGACACCCATTCCTACGCAGATTCGAAACCGCGCCGCATAATTACGAGATAAACTCGTTAACTCTAGGCTACGGGCCATAACGAAACTTGGTCTTATCACGTCCACTTTTAATAGTGGCAGTCGTTCGATACACGACACCGTGTTCTGTATAAATTATAGAAGCAAATGTCGTCGGGGCTTTAGTCCCCCATGCAGAATTGCAACACCATAGCACTGGAGCAGCCCGGTTTCCGTTTGCACCAATCATACGCAACCATACTGCTACTTGCGTGTGGCAGACGGGAGGATGCGGTAGACACAATGATTGATGTCATTTAACTAGACTTCTCCACAGCTTTCGTTTACGTGGACCGGCGAGTTTTTTCACAAACTCGAAATCTACCTACACGGGGATCCTGTCCAGGGGTGTATCAATAATTTCCCGCGGCAGTGTTGACTACCTTTCGATGCACACTGCCATATCCGAGCCACGCCAAGTGCCATGTAGCACAAACTTTATTGCTGCAGCAAGGTCTGTTCGTGGAATTATTCATTAAGAGCTTACGAATCTTCTTACTCGGCTTTCTTAATTTTTTCTTAGTATGTCAAGGCATGGGAGACGATGGTCGAACAAGGGGATCACAATACAATTCGACGAGACCTGCACGGCGAGTATTAAAGGTCCTCCCGCATGCTGCTGAGTTTAATACGATCAAATGTAGGGCGATATAAAGTCGCGAATAGTCGTACCACATATGGAAGGTTGGAGAGTACGTCCTACATGCGGTCACACATGAGCTAGACCTCGGGGTACAAATAAGATCTGACTTCGGTCTCTCAAAGCAAGCTGAAAATGCTTCAATACCGGCAACCAACAAGTTGGTCTTCAACGGCTGATGTTTAGGAGGATTGAACCTTCTTTTTGTCTACAGCTGATTAAACATACGTGGACACTAGGTAGAAAACGCGAGTAAGGCCTGACAGATCTGATACAAGCCAGGTCTCACAGCACTGGAGAATCCATGTGGAAGAGCCACCATGCACGTCAAAATATCGTTCAACCTTCTGTAGCAACCTAGGCTGTGTACACAAATATTGCACTGCAGTAATTTTCGGCGCTTATGGGGCGATTTAAAAATAATCTACCCGATTCTGGGGAACCAAAACCACCTTTATAGTCAATTCCTGCAACTTAGTCACAAAACGAACTTGAGAGGTCACCGGTTCAACTAGGCCATGCAATACAGTCGGGTTGAATATTGTCGAAGCTTTTACTTCCTTCATGCCGGCCATGGAGCTCCCTTCACTACTGCTTCGTGTCTACCTCCAGATAAGTTATGCTAAAAACGCCTTTACGTTCCCCAAACCCACCTAAATTATGAAATACAGCAGGTATACATATAGAGAAGACATATAGAGAAGACAAGCGTTGCCCTAACCAAACTTTTTCTATGCAACTGAGGTAAGTTATTTACTCATGCCTCGATGTGAACATTACGATGAGTTTAGCAACAAGGCATTTTATTTTATCATCAAGTTTCCCTTCGCTATTTTAGGATTATCATTCTGGCCATCCCACGGGAATACATTGTTACCCGTAACACATCATTGTTTTATTGTTCTAATTTATATCTCATATAACGTTTCTAGGATGCTGAATAATGAATAAGATATTGTGGGAATGCGTAGAAAATTAAATAAATCCAGTTGTATCGGTATATTATCAACGATGTTATAAAATGTAGCTGTCACTGATTAACGCTCGAATCATTCCCATATTCTACCTTAGCAATTAAGGACGTCTGACTCACAACATCACAGGGCTCACATATGTGATATATTGACAATGCGCTATCGTTCCCTAAATTGATAAATGGGGATGTGTAAATCCAACAAATTACTGAACTGCTGAAAAATTGGTATCCGTATCTTGTGGCAATCTGGTCTACCCACCGTCTGGCAGGCAGACGTGTGGAACGCGCCTCAGATCCGGCACCGGAAGTATGGACCGGTGTTTATGACTGTTGCGTGACTTTCTCATTTGGAGCGTAGGTCTCAGTATGTGAAAGTAAATGAGGTGAAAAACGCGGTAACGGTGAAATCCATCCGAACAGGGCTGTCCCCGTACGGCAAGCCCCGTTCCGGAAGCATGGTAGCTACGTGTTAAACAAGTTCAATATTCGGCGCCTCGTCTTGGTGATGGAAGTAGGCGGCCAGCCATACACTAGCATTGCTCTTAGTTTGTAGGAGAAGAAGAAAGTGGCGACCTTTTCAGACCAATTGCAGACGCTGTTTGAGAGAACAAAGCGAGTGCTGCCCGTTGCTTACGACATTTTCGTGCTGTTCACGAACTTCAAATCACAAATTAGCCTATGCTTCGCTCTTCCACGGAAATTATAGAAAATTACTTTTGGTCATCAAAGAGGCGGATTCGGTAGACACCACCCTTCCCCAGACAAATGAGCACAGAGTTTGTTGAATTGATCGGGTGGCGGAAATACGCAGATCACATGGAGAGATGGTTAAAACCTTGCTGAAGTCGGCTACAGTCATCGGGGCTGCTAACCACTCACCATGTCTTCAGGTAAACGGTGAGCACGGAACTCGACGACTTAAGAAACTGAGGTGGATCATTGATGTGGATCCGTAACAGAGTACGTTCCAGCACCATGCAACGGGATACGCCGCAAGTATTGGGCACCAGTCAGGTGAGCGTCAACACGTGCCCTTCACTTAAGTCCAACAAGAGACTCGGGACCAACGAGATGAGCCAACAAACTTCGCGTTCTCAATTTATGGATGAGGACCTCATGGTTTAATTTGTCGAACGAGTTATTGAAGTTGATGTAGGTCAGCGCTATGTGTGTACTACTAGATAAATGATAACTACCAGTTATGGCAAATATATTGGGCACTAGTCTATAGAATCGACGTAAGTAAAAGATTAGTGTGCACCAATGGTTTTCTTTCAAGTTTTGTTTAACTAGTGAGGGAAGGTAAAAAAATGGGAGTTGTCTAGTAACCTCCGTTCACTGGCAGAATGTGCGACCAGGTAACAACGGGGTAAGGAGATGAACTGATGAACGTAGTCGTGGAGACGTTGTTTAACCATGAAACTAATTCAAAGTAAAAGGCTGGGATGGTGAGTAGATGCACCCAACATTATCAGATAACACTGTATACCATATGCAGTGAATACACTATGCAGTTGCACAGCCTCACGATTTCCACTTATGCATGTGCATCAAATAGAGCTGAACATCCTCGGTAGACTACCGACAGAGGTAACAGCGCTATACATTTTGAACACTAGTTTGGGACCCAGCAATCGTCCATCAGCATGTTATTTATCGTTTGGATTATGACAGAGCCAGCTAATCTTATGGTGTGCGTGTGCCACCATCTCAACCTTACCGGCAAGCCCTCGCTTCTCAGATTAGTGCACCTACACAATCATGCTTTCAAAAATACTTACAAACGTAGAATACAGGTATGATGAAAATGACTCATAAAAGTGGAGCTAGTTGAGTAATCAGACGGTTACTTTTTAACTTACCCAATAATTGTCAAACAATAGCCGTATCATGTTGCATTTTGCCGCATTGTTTAAAAAAATAGTTGTGGTATTTCTGAACGACATGTTGCTTCGCCTGTGTACTTCCCCAGTTCTACATTGGCAACGATGCACAAGAGGAGGTAGACAAAACCTACCAAACGAATCCGCTGGTTTTTTCCCAAGTTGAGTGCGTGGAATCTAGAGAAACATACAATTCGAAGACCTGTGTGCCATTAGATGAGGATGGAATCGTCAAACCAGTAATTGAATTCGGCGGTGAGATAAAGTAAGCGAAATGCCATGATCTTATTGCTTTCACAAGATTTGTCTGCTAGGTCTCATAATACTGTTGATTATAGTGTTATCAGAATCCAGTCAAGGCAAAAATTAGATTATCCGTATATTCACAAGACCTTACTTCTATCTGCACTTGGTAATAACCGCCTGGTATCGATATTCCTGTATTTACTAAGGTCACCACAGAAGTATTTCTGGCGCAAAAAGCCGAGTTATCACGCCTAAACTAGGGATTGTTTCACAAGCATTGATTGCGGACGGATTAATCACTAAACAGCCGAAGTCGCAAGTGATGGGGAGAATTATACTTTTGATTTGCTCTAAAACGATTCACATGAAGCTAGCTGGTTTGTTGCCACAAAATCACGGGCAAGTATGGAGAGCAAACCAGATTGGGTTGCTTCATCCTCCAAATGAAACTGATTGGATCCCATGATGCAAATGGAATAATGCTAACCGATGAGCAGCGGCTAGGTACCAACGGTAAATCATGACGCCCTACCGATGCTTCGCCGCCACGCGATCACCAGCACCCGATCGATTTCTAAGGAAATTGTGAGGTCGCCTACACCTATGCAAACTCGAACTTCTTACCACTATATTACGCCTTGTCCCATCTGGCACTGGCCGATAAGAGACAACATTGATATGATTTGCAGGATTGTTGTGGCGGGGAGGAGGGGGGAGTTTAAATACAATTAGTTCCATTGTAGTTCGTTAACTGCTTGGCCTTACGGCCTCTCCGGTTTTGCTGATGTTGAGTTACAAGAGATCGCGGGTATATGAGTATGAGACAAAATATTTTGGGATCGATTCGTAGACGGCGACCCTTACCACTCTACTTTGGAAAGTTGTTTAGACGCAGCTGGTAAGAGCGATGAAGCAGACCATTATGTTTTACGGTCACTATGCCTTATGGGGACTGAAGTGCATCAACAAGGTGTTTCTTCCATGGTCAATCCATATGGAGTGTCACATAAGAATTTAACATAAGCCGAATAATGAAGGATTCGAAATCCCCGTTCACCCTGCGCATGCGACCAGTGGGTTAAAACGCGTTTCGATCAGCCGACTTCATCCTGAAGATTTAAGCAATGATTCTGTTCCCTGGAAACATGATGAATAGTTCTAGTTCACGTTTGGAATCTTGCGTGCATTGATGAACTAGCTAAAAGGTGTACATTGTCTGTTTGAGCTGGAAAACTTTCTGGTAGGTGAATATTTAGGCTCATTCGAGTTCGCCTTAGTGTGCCCTGTGTTCCTCTGCTGTAGTAATAGCATGATGGGCCTTGAGATGGTATAAGCACGCAATAGTTGTCTGGCTTTCATCAACACCGATCGTGTAACACTAATATGTTAACTACACTCAGCGTTTGGACTCAGGCGGTTGATAATGTTACAGAAATTCAAAGAGACATTACGTAGCCTGGACCATAGTAAACGATATTTACAATAGCAGTGTTGTTGAATTCATTGTGAATGGAATTGGTACTTATAATTTGAATAAGTGTAGGAGGTTGGATCCTGGCATCTATACCCCATCTAACGGCAGTCAGGCACAAGCATGTTCGGTACCGGCGTCTCACTCGCTCGTACATTTCACTGACAGTCTGACAAGCGTACATGTCCTAATTTTTTCACTCCCACTTATTTCAAAATGTGGTGAGTGTTCAATTGATAGAACAACACGAAATCACAAAGTGTGTTACTGATGAGCCTTCGAATTGGACAGCATGGAAGCCGCTACCTTCTCTGTGAGCAGACGCCTAAGTGTCCGTGTAGGCCGATGAATTGCCCACTACTGAAAGCCTTGAGAGCAAAGCCTGTTGACAACATCATGGGGATGAGACTTCAATGTGCTTTGCCAATTACCGTTTCAATAGATGAACATAACATGTCTTTCTTTTGCAGACGCAACTCATGAGTTTAGAGCTCTCCAAGCTTACGTGCATCCTAAATCCAATATGCTATTCTTACCTGGAAAAGTTGGGTAATGTGCAAACCCTAACATCCGAGACCCCACAACATTGGGTACTGAAAGGCATTAACGGTTTTCGTCTCTTCCCCTACCAGAAACAGTTGAAGAAATCCGGTTCGATTAGTGTATGCTGCCAGAGTCTACATAAGGAGCTCGCATTGATCTGCCTAATACAAATCAATCATAATCACATATGTACTTGGTTTTGAAGTTCAGACCAGGCACCCGCCTGATATTTAGATTACGGGCCACATTGGGACGCATTTCGACTATTCTGATCCACGGAAGTGTATCTGAAGTAAAGACATGTTCAGTGAGGCATTCCCCACTAACGATTTCTTCTGAAATCTACATAATCTCGGAAGCCACTCTCAGGTCCCACCACAAAATGTTCTAAGCCAAAGTGTCGCTGGTGCGCTTTGTGATGGCGCTGCCCATCATCTAAATTCACCATAGTAAAGTAAGTTACTGTCTAGCGGAACCAAACGTAAACCATGTAAATATCTCATTGCATTGCTTTACGATTGCTGGCAGTCATGACAGTCAGCCACATCGAGAGAACAGCAGAATCGAGTAAACGGTTTGAGATGATGAGATTCAAAATTTTTAGTGGGTGATAGCCGTGGCGCAAAGGTTGAGCTTGAATTCCAGCGGTGTGATAGAGTGATTATTAATCTCCAGGAGACTTATGACATTGAATGCTTTAAAATAAAGAAGCAGCAACAAATACAGCGTATGTTCAATTTATTTCAACTGTCAGCAAATTTTCCGTATGTAACGTCTTCGGGCACCGCATAACACTGCGCCACACGGCTATTTTGCGTGCCTCCCCGTGACGCAATGTGCTATGAGAGGAGACATGACTTAGGCATTTCATGGGAAAATTTGTGAATTCAGCAAGATATATTTTCTGGAAAAGTTCCAGAGGGGTCCATCCTTTCAAATAGTGGGCCCTGCTACCTTTTCGGCCATGATGGAGAAATGGAGAAGACAATTCAGCAGAGTGCAACGTATCTAATTTTAACGCATGCAGACTGATATTGTCTACACTAGGACACATGCGATGGCGAGGAGTCATCAGTCGATTGCATTCTCCCGCACCTACAAACTGGAAGAGGTCAAGCACGGATGAGGTCTGATTTATAACGAATGGAGTTTGGTCAATGACACGAGTTGCGGTTTACGACCAAGCCAATGTTAGAAGTACTGTTTGCATTTCAAGCAAATTGTGATAATCCGTCTGCATTGAGTATTATCATGATTTTGCTACGCAGTCTGCATCAAGTGTTGGCGCACGTTTGTGGCAGTTTGTTGATGTGTTTAGTTGCAACCTCGGTTCAGCTGAGGTTCAATTAAGTTTATCTTATTTATTTTCAGAGTTTCTACTACTTGCGAGCTCAGGAACCGGAGAAAAAAGGATTGTCTCTCAAATAATGGGTTATGCTTGTTTGAGTGTAGTTTTAGCCATCTTTATAGGTCTGATACCAGGCTTAGGTAAGGATGGAGAAATGTCAGGCTACCCAATGTATAGGACAGAAACCAGGCAGTGGAATCGCACTTTAACCCTCCTTCTACGGACATACCATTTTGAGTAATTAATAGACTAAAACTTTCGTCTTCTTTCGCACTTCTCATATTGCCTAAGGGAATAGCCACTGTGAAGAAAATTTCAAGTATCATATCAACATACAAACGCGGGCGCTTCCCGACCGGGGTGTATAAGGGCTGTATTAGGCCAACCGTCCGTACACCCTAAGTATCCATTCCCGCATCACTTACTCTGGACCCAATTCAAACAGTTTGCTCAGACTTTCATGGGTAAACACTGCACAGATTGTTACCATCACTGATATTCAACCTACAAACATAACAAGACTCTATACGTCGCGGCTACGGTCACGCACTTGTAACAAACACTGTTTGGATTTCACCTATCACCCCCACACACTGTCCATGACCCTTAAGATGAATCATCCTAACGTGCACTCTGCAACTGCGCCATTGTATCCGGACTTGAACTCCGTCATCCCCTTCATCCTGTTCCAACCCTCCAACCTGGCTCCGACACGCGTACTGACACTGAATATGTCAACACGTACGGGATTCAAATACCTATGAGAGGCGATTCATCAGCTTTAACGTGCTCGCCTTTAACGTGGTGGTGGTTACCAAAAGGAACCAACAGCAACATAGCTACAATGTAATCTTGCCAATGTAAACCCGAGTGACTGGAAGCTGATGGCGTAACAAGTGCGCTAGACTTGCGGCTGAATGAAGTTGATGTACACCTTGATAATGGTTACTTTCTTCCATGGGTATTCTTGAGACACCACTTCCTTATGAAATGGTATGAGCAAACGCACGATTATCAACAAAGTCGTTTTTGGAATGCCATTAATGTAAGATAACTGCTTTGACGATCTGTGAGATACTAGGAAATTTTTGATTAGTGAAGCAGGTCACATCATAACGAAGCAATAGACCCAGTAAGGTAACCAACATGCGATGCTAAATCGCAATGTTAAGTGGCGATGGACAGAGGAGCATCCAAGATGATCTGCGACGAAAGGGAGCTTCTTGGGTTTTACGATTACTTTCTATAGATTGACCAACATGTGGCATGGCTGACAACTAGATAATTCGCTGATGTAGAGTGAGCTATGTGCAGTTCAGAAGTTGTGCAAGGTAAAAACAACGTTGCGTAATTTAGTGCATTAAGCAATAGATCACGAGATTTAGACCGCAATATTAACTCTTATGGAGTGACGTGTGACCTTACGACAGGGAACCCACCCCGACCCAGTCGAGTAAGCTTGGTAGCCTGGTAAAATAAATTCTAAGAAAGGCAGAACTGTTAAGGAAATGTCAGAAATTGTCTTCGAAATGCTCCAAGTCAAACACATCAAGAATTTTCACTGTAATAATTTGATTTACTATCGTTGTTTTAGTGAACATAACCTCGACTCACTTGAAAATGCTTTCACTTTAGAACAGCAAAGTTTAGGTTCACATTCACAACTGGCCGTGTATCCAATAAACCAAATTGCATGCCATTTTGAAATTCCGAATTCCTTTATGTGTTAATTTCACTTAAAATCGAACTATTTTTCAATTGCTCTCTAGCTCACATCCATCATGTCCTGTTGCTTTGCTCCTTGTGTGTCCAGATATTTATGAACTTCACAAGCGGTTTGGTGTTTTATCATTTCCTACGCTCCAAATAATCTTATTGCCATCTATACTGAAATAATTAAAATATACCTTTCGTCACTGGATCCGTGACGTTAAGTGGGTGCTTTTCCCCTCCAGCAAAGCCACACTCGTCTTACACTATACATCAAACAACACGTTTGCAGTCATACATAATTTCTCGTTACACTCTCTATTTGAACGATGCATACGTGCATTAAGGAAGAAAATTCACTGCGCGATCTTTGCTCACTAGGTGGATTCAAACGTCGTCTCCTGAAAAGACAGTGTTGTGTGGTGGTCTTTCTAGGCATGGTTCACGGTGGAGAATTTTGATTTTGCATATTGCCGACTAACTCTTACCCATATCAAACGAATACCTCAGACAACGCTAAATTTACATAACTAATTACTGCTTTTATTTCTGGACACGGCGAGAGAGTATTCCCACATAGGGAAGGATCAATATGTGTCAAGAATTTCTTCACAAATCCCCACAACATATGGAATAAAAAAGTATAATGGTATGTTCATTACAGTTTCGCAAGTGCACATTGTTCTGGGTGTAGTGTGGAGTGCATTGGGGTTAGGTTTTCCGTTAAATGATGTCCCGTCTATCTGAACAAACACAGTCTGACCAGAAGGCGGAACTGGCACCTTAGTGGCCCTGTGCAGAATGAGTCTAGTTGAGGGTTCCCATGGATTCTGTGCGTGAGTTGTACTAGACTGAATGGGGCTAAACGATAAACGAGATACTTCGTAGGTTCCTGAAGAGTTACCTCACAAACACGTAGTAAGAGTCGGATCTCGATTGACAGTGCGTGTATGTTACGCCTCGTTACGGGTTGGACGGCGTTGTCACAGCTGCTGATGGAGGACCGAGGGCGCAGTGTCTGGATGAATGGTGTGCAAACATGCACGAGAGACGGCTGCTTTTATAACATAAAAACGAAAAGGGATGCCAAAGAGAAGGAGATACGGCAATGGCATTCAATGCTACACTCGACGGTATCTTGCATGTTGAATTGCTACAGAGGTACTGTAACATGTTACACGGAGCCGGTCTTTCAATCTCCCACTTACAGGTAATCAAAATTCATCAATGGATTGGAAATTGTCCAAAGGTTTTCAGTTCATAATGGACTCAGGGAGAATATAAAACAGCGGTAATATCAAGGTATGCAAGAAAAGGCTCTAAAATGTTTACCAGTAAGACTAAATAATGGATGAATGTTTAACAAAGAATAACTCAAAAATATCGACAACAGTTTCCAATGAATACATAAAATTAGGCAAATGCTATTGTAATTATCCTAATAATTGGGTTGGGACACCTAAAAATACGGAATCATGCTGAAAGCCCCACCCTGTTTGAAAAGTATTTCAGAATGAAAACGAACAAACTGATCGCAACAGATTCTGGAGGCAGGTACAATGCGAATGCAATGTGCATTATTAGGCAAATGTCAACATGTCAGCTTAGGACGTGGATGTAGAAGGAAAAGCAACATAGACGATGACAAGGGATACATTCGAACTTATAAAGCGGAATCTAAAACAAGGTGACATAGAGAAATATCAATTTTAAGTACAACTTGCAACGATACATGCCTAGGAAGACTGGGATTTTGCAGGCTCACATGAGCACATCCATCAGGATTAGTAGAAAACAAGATAAAAGATTTAACATAATGCTTACACTGCATTTGTTTACTGAGGGGAATCAAGTCCACAGATGATACGAAAAAGTTTATGGTTACTCATGTGTAGATAAGACCAACATAAAAATTGTAGAATATGGTTGGAGCTAGACGGCCACGGATCATATGGATAGGCTCCTTTAGGATGGATGGTTATTATCCTCACGTAGTTGGCGGTTGTAGCATTATGCTTACATCGGCTCATATTACTTATTAAATGCTGTAATCTTCTGTTGTATATGCAGTCATGAGATGTGGTGGAGAGTTTTATAGCCACTATATTCCGGAGTATTACAGCGTTCAACAAGGCTTGTGTGCCTCATCTGCTATCACATGTTTGCTTCTTCTGAACGATGCTCTTTCCAAACCACGGAGGACGTAGGAATAATAGTATAAACGATGAAGAGCGGATGTGTTGAAACCAATAGGGGCTGGGTTTCCACCCATCACTGAGCCTGAGGTTCAACAGGCGCATGGTGGTCAATGGATCCAGCAAAAAGGGGATTTCTTTGGCATGGCTAAGGTAAGGTGATGTGGTGGTCAAAAGTCTTGGAGGTCCGGCTATACGATAGGACAGGGGTCACTAAACACTCGGTTAACTCTCAGGTCAGGTTATTGCATATGAAATAGTGAGGAGCAAGATGACAATAATATCTGAAAAATGATCTGGTTCCTCTTTCTACCAATCTGTCAGTGTTGTCATTAATGGATGGTGAGCATTCAAGTCTGATAAAAGTTTTGAGATGATGAGGACGAAGAGGAAGTGAGGTGGAGTGAACAAAGCTTGGGTCACATCTGTGTTTCCATCGGAGAAAAAGGTAACTAAGTACAGAAAATTTTATTGAAGCACATGGAAACGAGTTGCCAAAAATTAAGAAAGGCAGGATGAATTAACAAACATCAGCGAAAGCAAATGGGCAGTAACTAGCATAGAATGATTAGGAGTGCCGGTGAAACTAAGTGGACTGAAACCTGCTAACGTTAGGCAACTCCGTAGCTCAAGTGGAACAAGTAAGATATTAAGCATAGGAAAAAATGGAAAAATGATAGTTACTCAAAGTTAAGAGGTGAGTGTTCGAAGTGAGAACTAAGCCGGGCAGAACTTATTTAGCATGCGGTAGAAGTGCGATTCGAGAATTAAAGATCGATAGTGACTTTCCCATAAATATCGTCTATCCATGTAGATTCGCCCAGTATACGTAGTACCTCCTCGACGGTTAGGTGGTTGAATACTTGTGCACGAAATGCATGCTTTATCTTCTTTGCATCTAATGAAGTTGTATAGCTTGTGAAAAAGAATTTAGAAAGTAGCACGGTACGCACTCAAGGAATAGATGTATTTCTAATTGGATATGGATGGAAATTGCCAAACTGTACAGTATCTGGTTCTCCAGGAGTAGTGTGAACTAAATTAAACAGGATTATTAAGTTACTCTTAATTCCTCGTAATCATAGTGATTCAAGCTTCATTAGTTTAAGCCGTTGTTGATAAGTCAAGGAGACTAATCCTAGTAACCGTTTGGTAAAGGATCGCTACACTTTTCATGCTTGATTTCGTCACACATCTTTAAATTTTTGGATATTCCGAAATTGGATGAGCGTATGACTTATACGTATCTAGCCTAGCGTCCTTCAGGCATAACGTATTGAAAACATGTGCTATCGTAAATCTCGTTTTAGCAGTGATATCGTGTATCTGGTCAGAGAAATTGAAAGAACTTGAGTGGCGAACACCGAGGTCATGAAACGTTGTGCAGCAGGTAACTGGCCTGTCATCTAACGTCAGTATGTCATTAGGAATACATTAGAAGAATATAAATTTAAGTTTGCCAACAAAGAATGTAATTTTCCACTCTCAGCACCACCGCGGAAGTGTGTAGATTTCCATCTGTACTGATTGTACGCAATCGGGATGATTTTAATTACCCAACGCGAACACAACTTTGACATCGGCCGCGAAAGAAAGGGGCTGCCATGTTGAAAGATCCGGTAAAGAAAATTTTTGTAAAGTATAAGTAACAGTGGGAATAAAACGCTTCCTCTATGAAACCGTTGGTTACTGGAATAGGTATAGAAATGCAGTTCCAATTCTGACGCATTAAAAGAATGTAGACAAGAATGATGACAGTCATGTCAGTAATTGGTTAGCAAACCCATAAGATGAGAAGGTTGATATGATCTCCGAGCTGGGTAATTTTGTTGCAGACGTTTCATTGCCAAGCTGGGTAACATCCTCAGTGCGGCTATTAGGGTCTGATTCTCAGATTCTCGTAAACCACTGCCAGATCCAAGTGAAACCTGCCAACGTTAGGCAACCCGGCAGCTCACTTGGATCTGGCAATGGCTTACGAGGCTCTGCGAATCAGACCCTAATAGCCGCACTGAGGATTTTGCGTAGCTTGGCAATGAAACGACTGCAAGAAAATTACCCAGCTCGGAGAACACATCAACCTTCTCATCCACGCCCCGAGCTACAGGTATTTTCGATAATTTCCAAACCCAAAAAGACCAACGTTGTTAGAAGTTCTGCATGTATACACGTGGAATGCTTTTTCCATGTCTAAGTGAAGTAACCATCGACTATCCGGATTCAGCCCACTTGGTTACGTAATCCAGAAATTCAATTCGGCATGTTTGACAGCAACTACCACAGAGGAATCTGTGTCACCATCTTTTGACCCAAGTTTGTGAATTTAGAAACTCCAGAATTATTACTTTTAGTGTTCTTTTCATGATTCGAATCATTCTGGAGGTATGGCTAATGAGGCGGTAATTTGCTAGCTCGTGACTTGATCACCCTCTGTGTCGGGGTAAGACAGTGGCCCGCTTCCACCTAGCAGGCAGCATCCGGTTCCGGAGTTGCCTGTCACTGCATACTCCATAGCACAGCCACATGACGCCTGCGCCTACAGTGGGACTATGGGTGACTTGTACTGCACAACCCACATCTCTATCCGCATACCTCATAGCCAGTGTAGACCAGAAGGCGTAAGACCGGGAGGTATGTGGATGGGAGCCACATTGCATCAATGGAGCCAGCCCACACTCCTTCAACCTGCACAACAACGGCATTTCTGTCTATCTATGTGGGGAATCATGCGAACCAGACATACACAATGTTGTGGCTGGGCTACAGTCCGCTACATTTCTTTAAGGCTAGGACGTCCACGAGGACCGTGACCTCGTCAACTCGGCAACGATTCACCGTCTCCTGGAGCACGTAATCGTGGTGGATGGTGACAGACACAGGTAAGCCGAAGCTAGTCCACACTTCTTCACAGGCAGTCAAATCATGCTGTATTTGGGAATAAAGCGCACACAAGGCGATGGCTGGACGGTAGTCCGCCCCACACACAAACCAAGTGCATAGAATCACCCTTCGAGCCTGGGATCGTTACGAGGAACGTGCACCCAGTCCGCTCTAGCAACAACCAACTGTCTCCTGAAACCAGTATAGATGAGGTAGAGGGTAATATACAGGTGGGCAACTTGTCATTATGCGCACCAACAGTAGCAACACCGGGGGTGTCACGTAAAAACCAAACACTTGATAAGCTAATAACAAATAAAATAGATCGAAAACACCATACGGATATACTGACATAAATCTTCGCTAAATTAGCAAATGAAAAAAATGAGTTATCAACCTATCTGCCATAAAATCAAAATGGCAGAACAATAGAGCAAAAATAAAATATGCAACAAACGAGAAAAAAGTAAAAGAAGTGAAATCCTTTCGTTCAAGTGAGGTATACAAGTTAGTAGAAGAGTATTCAGGTAGACACTAGGACAATATAACAAGTCAAGCCATTCATCTAAAATGAAGAAATTCAGCATGCAAGCACGCGACTAGTAAATCAATTGAAAGCACATGCGACTTACTTACCAAGGCTGTGCCAGTCCTGCTTAGTTTCTTAGCAGGACTTGTCGACCTTTCGAAGCTGGTGCTGTTTGGCCCCGCCTGTGGCTCACTAGGCCTGCCTGACTCAGGCACCCGCGACCGCATGCGCTACAGTACCACACAATCGACATCGATGGAGTACACTCTAACGGTACTCGTCGTTTCTGCAGTTGTCAATCTTCTCCGCATTGTACCTCGGCAGCTGCCTTCGTGATCTTATCCGCCAAGCACGCTGATCAACCGCCTTTGATTCCCAACACCTGAAATCAACACCTGAACGTTTAGGCTCACTTTGATCATGTCCTGGTAAGGAAGCTTCATTTTCCTCGCATGCCGCTTCCCCACCCTCATCTGCTCATATAACTGCTGCTTCGGTATCTGCGTCGAATCCATATGGCACACACGACCGAGCCACGTCAGGCGTCTTAGCAAAAGTATGCAGTCCACTGCATACATTCCACTACGGCGCACTGCCTCCGTGTGGACAAATCTGTCGCAGTAACCAATGAGCAGAATCGGTCGCAGACATTGTTGATGAAACTGCTCGAGATATCTCACATCTCACATTTCTTCGTTTACGTTTCGCTGCTGTATAGACGAACGGACTGTACCTTGGATTTGCACACGATCAGCCTCGTGTCAGCGGTAAGCTGACGGTTATTCCACACTTGATATTCCAGCTTCCCGGATGCCACCGCTGACTTCGACAAGCGTATAAGAAGCGAACTGTATATTTGCTGGTCATTAGAAACTACAGTCCCAAGGTAGCAGAAAATGGAGGTGGTTGCCAATACTTCAGCACCGATGCTGATTTGAACTTTGCCCATAGCACTTCCGGTGAAGGATGAAACTGATAGACAGTCTTTCATGTGTTGAAGGTAAGCCCGAATTTGGCCGTGGTCGTAGCCACAGAACAAGTTATGTGCTGCAACGCATCCGCGCTGTGTGCAGACAACGCACAGTCGTCAGCAAACAGCAACAGACTAGGGTTCTCGCACCGAAACGACGGATGTTCAGGAACCCATCATCAATACGGTGCTCAAGTGCGCAAGTCAGGTCAAAAGCACAAGACATCCTGCATGAAGATAAATACTAAACAGGGCAAAACCTAAGACATAGCTTTCCTTCACACCAGAGGCAACTGCAATGTCATCGGAGGTCACTCCACTCAGCTGCACTCTCGCCCGCATACCACTGTGCAGATATTCAAGTAAACTTACCAACTTACTCGGACAACAAAATTTGCTCAACTCCAGCCACAATGACTGGTGATTCACCGTTTCAAAAGCTTTGCTGAAATCAACAAACAGCGCGTACAACGGCTGGTATCCTCTGCAATTCTCCTGCAACTGACGAGTCGCAAAAACAATATATATGGTGTTATGACCCGAATAGAATCCACATTGCTCTTCCGAAACATTCGATCCCATAACCTGACTGATCAGACGGTTCAGCAGGATTCGGGCAATCGCCTTGTCTCCACAACTCAATAAGTTGACGCCACGAAAATTCGTGCAACGTTGCTTGCTTCCTTTGCCCTTATACAATAGTAGCACAAGGGCATCGTTCAGCTCAGGAATCACCTCCTCCTCAATCCACACGCGTTGCTCCAATTGGTGCAGCGTAGTCACAAAAGCGGGTCCACCTTGTTTCAATACTGTTATATGTTCCACTGAGTAATAGTAAAACAGAAGTGACACTGGTTGAAAACCTATAAGCTCACAACTGTTGTTACAACTAACTGGCAGGAAAACACGTTTAACACACGCTTAGTAGAAACCAATATATTCTCACGTGTCGTGTTCTTGGCTGAAAGTTTCAAGTTAGCATACAAAAACGTTCACTTAAATCGATGGATTTTTACGTGCTGTCTGTCTGGCTGACAAATGTGATCTCTCTAACAGGGATCCCTTCGGAATAGGCACACTCGCAGTTTCGCACCTGAGCAAGTGCTTTCTGCGTCTCATATACTGTCGTTGTATCCGCCACACTCACTTTCCCGTTATTTTGCTTCAGGTCTTTCAAAATAGGCCAGTCAATCACTGAACGGTTGTTCAAGAGATAATCAAAATATTTTTGCCAGATCTGAATTATATCTGCATTCTGGGGGTAGGTAGCTCCTGAGGTACCATCGAGTAGCCACCTCAGCTACTCAAACCGCGGTTCATGCACCGCCTTCAAGCAGTCAGAGAATTCGTTGTATTGGCAGCGTCCAGCGAAGCATTCCATCTGCTTCGCCTTCTCCGTCCACCATGCATTTTTATGCGACGGTGTTCTCGGCACAGTCGCTGTCGAATTTGCGAAACTGACTCTTCTTCCCCAAATCACAAGGGTCTGCCACATGTACAGCAAATGCTGCATTCTTCCCAGACACCAACGCGCCAATGGTCGGATTGTTATCAGCAAACCAATCGGAAGGCTTACAGTTTGCGCGCCCGATGGTCTCCTGGGCAGCAGCTGTCAATGGGGTCGTGAATTTAGTGCCACAGGTTGCCCACGATGGCTATGCATTCCACATCACACAGGCGTGCAGCCAAAGCGTTCTCCAACTCAGCGCTCTTCAACATAGTACATGGGGAAAGAACTTTATATTTCGGCTGGATCACGGCAGGAGTGCGACATATAGATTTAAGCAAATTTATGTACTGTTTGGTCCGTATCAATTTGTGAGCAATGCCACACAGCTCCACGCAGTACACGTGTCATGCGCACTTCGCGCATATCACGCTGAGGTCAGATGAAATAATTGAGCTGGTGAGCGTGACCACTCCGTGGGTGCGTTCAAGTTGCTACATAACCCGCACTCAGTACAAACCGAGTGTTCGTGATCGTCAGGTTTTGAGTGGCACATATTGTGAGCAGCCTGTCCCCGTTGACATTCGCTGAACTAATGCCACTCGGACCGATGACATCTGTCCACACCGATGCTTCACGTCCAACGTACGCGTTAAACTTACTCTTCAGAAATGGTCAGTCGCTCCTCGACACAGATGGTATCACGGAGGATCGCTGAGTGTAGCATTGATCACAAGTGTCATCATGATATCACATGGGCAGACCGTGCGAGATTAGAAAAGTGGCAAACGTACCTCTTTCGAGTCATAGATGAACAGGCATCAGTGGCGCGCCAATGCCAAAGGACTCACCCACCGGCTGGGCATTTAGGCGATGGAATATTGCAAACCCGGCCCCATGTTCACGTGCTGCTGAGGTGGCGTTTCCCACCAAGTAGAATGTGTAGCCAGCACCAGCTTCATGCAACTAACGCTGCGTGGCCAGCCGGGTCTCGGTGAGCGCCAGTTCCATTGCGATTTGTGCAGTGCGTCATTCGGGCTGCTCACTCGTATTCCGGTTGAGCAAAGTGCGCACCTTCCAGCACCTGGTGTTGAGCGCTGTACACCGATGCATACGATTGCAGTGGCTGGCAAATGTATGGAAGGTGAAGACCTGCATTTGAGAAAGTGGTGGTTTAGGGGAACCGGAGACGGTTATAGTATATGCAGGAGAAGAAGAAACAAGGGGGCGCCAGCAGTAGAATGTTTTCGCTTATGCACACCGCCATATGCAGCACATAAGGCCACCCTTTTCAAAAGCTCACTGCGCGAAGCGGATGCAGCATGGATTTATTATTATTGGCGTACTTTATGATTGGGAGTTTGGACTACTATACTGCCAGGTCGTTTACACCTGACAGGAGAACGACTCGGGTCCTTATCAAAAGCCTTCGATAAAGCATACACCCGAAAGACAGCCTGCCGAGCGCCATGAGTCAGTGAACCAACTCACACGGAAATGTGTCCTTGATCTTGGCTAAAAGAAGGGTCAAATCCAACTCCCATCCAGCCGTCACCACGAGGTGGCATCCAGGACATGAGCCCGCAGCACAACATTATATATATATATATATATATATATATATATATATATATATATATATATATAGGGCCCGGCACGTGTAAACACTGCAGTGGTTTGCTCCCAAGGCAAGGGTGAAAATCAGGCTTTGGGATTGCTGTTTGACACCTAATGCTATGCAGGTTGAATACAGCTGTATCAGTCTTTGCATTAATGTATTAAAGGACGTGAAGAAATGCTTATTAAATAACACACACCAATTTGCGGTTGAGAAAGAGACTGCAGTCTATTGAGGCAATCTTTATCGTTAAATGACCTTGGGATTCGTGTCGGAGTTTCATTTTGTCATGCAACATGTGTTTGCATCCATGACCTGATAGCACTTGTGATCTCATGTGATAAGCATTTTCATTTTTGGCTTGCAAGCCGTGAAGGATTTTATTGGTTTGTATGATCGCACTTATATTTTATATTTTCTTAAGCCTAGATCGCAAGCGATTTAACCGCATCCAAGCGGCTTTACGAATGGGATTTTGAGAATGAGGCAATAGCTACATTTATATTCCAGTTCTACGAAAAGGTCGGTGCAATAGATCAGATGCTGGTAGAACTCGTTAGTAGGGATAGCTGGACTTTCTGTAAGTGAAACACCATTCCAATTAAGGGACCTAATATTCAGACGAAAGCTGTTCCAGTCCAATTTGTGTTAGGGTCTATATTGTCAAGCAAAGTGAGGGTTCGCTGCTGTTATTTGGACAAAAAGTTATTTGTGTTACCTTATGATCGCTTCCAGGGCGATTGCTGAGATTTTGTTTTTACTAGATATGTTGGGCGTGAAATGCAAGTTAAGAATGTTCTTGTCTCTAGCAGGAGTGCATCCTTGCTGTGTTCATCTACAAGTGGCTAATGTTGAAGTTACCACCCATAATTTTTAAAAAGAACTGCACCTCTCATGCCTATTAAACTAGTTCTCTTATTTGGTTTACTTTAGCCAATACAACCTACAAGAAAACCACAGTATTTCGTCTTAACCTGTACCCAAACGGAGTCCTTGAAGCTGTCTAATGTTGGAGCCTCCGCTCTACTCGCCTCTTAAGCAACTTTAAGGTACACAACGCAGCCACCCCCTCAACCTGTAAGACGACCACTGGCGAAAGTCCTGAAGCTAGGAACAAGTAGCTCCATGCATTGCGAGCTAAGTAATGTTTCTTTTGCAAGCACAAGCACCAAGCTCCGATGGTCCCGCACCAGGCTCCGATGGCTGGGCCACGTGTTGCGCATACCAGCCCACCGACTCTCTCGATGTGCGTTGTTTGCTCACCGGGGATGTGAGTGGAAGAAGAGGAGAGGTGGCCAAGCGATAAGTTGGTCCAGAGGAATGAAGTCCCTCACTTCGGAGCTAGCCTCGGTTGGAGCTTCACGGCTCCCTGGCTGTGGTCAAAAAGACGGTGAACACGTTTGGCTGGATACACTTGCTGACATGGCAAGGAGCCGACCTCAGTGGCGTTCCTGCTGTGAGTTTCTTTGTCCCTCCCCATCTCTTTTAGCCTCCCCTCCATCTATAATCTCATTTCGTAGGGTAAAACATAATAATTTTTTTGCCTAGTAGCTGGCTGGTAGCTTACCGGAACGATACCTATCCGTTGCTGGTAGCTCAGCTGGCATGCAACTGTAGTATTTATTTTTCCTTTATGTATTGTATGTATGTAGGTATGTATTTCCTTTATGTATCGCAGTACAATAGCG
Source organism: Dicrocoelium dendriticum (assembly GCA_944474145.2). Lineage (NCBI taxonomy): Eukaryota > Metazoa > Platyhelminthes > Trematoda > Plagiorchiida > Dicrocoeliidae > Dicrocoelium > Dicrocoelium dendriticum. Next base: position 113,000,786 of record OX104065.1, read on the forward strand.
GAGGTGTTTCACCACCTCTAGCTAACGCATATAATGATGATGATGATGACAACATGCGGGTGAGAGATGGTTAATAAAGATTCAGGTGATGAATCACGTTCGTCATCGATCAAGCATTCGTTAGCACAAGTTTAAGTACATTACCTTGAGGTAGATGGCTTACCGCATCTGACATCAGGTTGCTTGGACTAGAATTGTCTAATACTGTATTCCCTACAGAGTGCAAAGAGATGAGGTCACATTCAATCTGGCTGTACTCATTGTTACCTGTATCAAAGGATCCATTGGACTGTGGGACGATTTCTAGAGACCGTGGTGCAGGCTACGGATGGTGAAACAGAGTCTGGTGGTGCGTGGCGCGAGTAGAAACTGGGCTTAGTATGCATGTGTGAGAAGGATTATGTCTGTGTACAGGTCTTAAAGAACAACGCTGTGCCTGCCGCATACCCGATAACTGGCTGTTTGTCGCTGCTTGGGCGGTGGGTTCCTACAAAAATGCAAATGCATGTCAGCCGTGTAGTTCTAGTGGTTTCCAAAGGTAGAAACATATTGCGATGGTCGGCTACATGACAGTCGATACTCAAAAGGCGGTGAGAGATAGAGGGTGCAATCTTGCTACTTTATTTACCAACATAGTAAAAGTGAGTATTTGTGCCTAAGGAGCACGGGGGACGGGTGAAGTTGGGAGATCTAGTACCCTTGTATAAATTGGAATAGCCCAGGTATTGGGAGAAGTAGCCGGACGATTTTCAAGTGAGTCGGTTAAAGATGCCCTAAGGTGCGCGTCTGGCGTCTTTCGCAATATTGTCTAAGACTGTTTTCTATGATAACTCTGAGTGCAGCCATTAGTTGCATGTATATCTTGAGATATTGGTTCTGACTCAACAGCTTTTGCGCATGAAAGACTTACCGCTTGGTTGGTCGTTAGTTTTACTTACATTCACCAAAATGCTGGCGAAGTTTTGCCTTTGAAGCGTGTGGTAATAAAAACAGGTAAAGCAGCGAAGGGTTGATAGTGGGTATATTACATTTGGTGACAACAATGAACTCCAATGCACATCACAGGCCATATGATGTCTGCGCAAAAGGCGCGTTCCCAAGGATAGTAAAAGCCTAATCAACACAGTTCGAGTACAAAAGGCCTGGCACACCGTGAACCAACGAATACGTCAGTGGTAGATACGGATTGAATCACAGCCAGCCCAGTGCATTTTGTTTGAGTGTGTGTTTGGATAAAGTTGATAGACATCGAAACTCCAGACAATGAAATTAAATGCTACGCAGCATCCGCAATTCGGGATAATGGAAACTCCGAAATTGAGTGACAGTTCTGCACAGGTATAAACAGGCCCCTTAAAACAATTAGTTCCCTACTGCCATTTGGAGAGCGCGGCACAAAAACGAAGTCTGGTAAATGTATGCACTACGCATAGTCTTCGCAAACCGCTATAAGTGATCGACATTCATGTTTACAACAAACTGTCAATGAAACCCTACAGCCTTGCAATGCCTAGTGAAGGGCTGAAGTTCAGTGTCCATACCCATGAAAATCACTGTGATGCGTAGGTCACTGTGCAAATGTAGAAGAGCGATTTTCGTTAATATGCGTTGAGACTAAAATAAAGATAATTAGTAACGAAGGAGCACAAGCGCGGTGACCGAAATTGTGTACTACGCTATAACTCACTTCATCAGAACAAGTATATCATACTGACAATAAACAGTAATTTTCAAAAAGATATCATTAGCCGTTTCAACTCTTATCTACACGTGGGTCATTGTTCTGACAATAGCACCGAGACAATGTCGGCGTTTTTTTTCTTGCGTTAACAATGTAGCTTTTATATTAACGAATCATGCAGTGTAAACCATAATATTCAACAAACAGGCTAGAATAACTACAAACGAATGAGAAAATCAATTATTTTGCAATTTAATGCTTGGTACCAAACTCGGAGAAAATGCATACAGTAAACCAGTCGAAGAATAGTGTCATGTGATGTTCAGTAAATATTTTATGAGGTTGATGTTGAGTTTCCATATCTTTGCTTCTAAAACCTTGTAATAGGGATAAACTCTGATGCATGCAAACATCAAATTTTTTCATTAAACCAAACTGTGAACAAAGATGTTCTTTGTTGACGATAACAGATACCAGACTGCGGAACATGAAACAAGAATTCTGATAATTTAGAGAATAAGATCAAAAGTACAAGTTCATTCAACGCGTGACGACGGAGAGTTATGGACAGCAGCTATGGTAGTATTTGGGTCGAAGTTGATTCACTTTTCGGGGTCTAGTGTGGAAAAGCGATTACTCTGAATGTAGGTAGAAACAACCTGTGGGGATTTAAACAAACTTCACAAACGTGTACTGCTATTCTAACACGACAGGTAATCTTAATTAAACCAACTCATCTTAACTAAATAAGTAAATAAATAAATTTGTATATTTACCGATGGACGGCCCCATAAGTGGCAGCGGTCATAAGTTGGGAGCGATCACAGTTATGAAAAAATCGAGGATAGCTGGAAATTACCTCAGCTTATTTTCCGCTGCGCAGCAGCGACGCAGTTTGTCTAAATGAAGAAGTTGCGTCTGAAATCCATACGCAATGTATTAACTTTATAAATCAAATTAGCGACACAAAACCTTGATGATGACACTCTGATGGCATTCTGCTTAACCACATATTACTTTTGGTTCCTTGCATAGTTCTATCTAAGTTACACTATGAGATGTGTAAGATGTTTTTGCCGAAAAATTAACAACCGGCAACTCACGTAATCACATGCACGAAATTAGCCAATTTGTCACAAACTCAGAACAACAACCATTCCGTCTGGCGGATTTGATCAAAATTGATGCAATTTATTTCATTAGTCACTTAGCCAGATACTGTCTCTTCTATTCTACTCCAAATTGTTAACGTTGAAGGACGTTTTTGGATATTTTATCACATCTTTACCTGACATCGCTGATTTCATTATCGCTCTTAAAAACAGCCAAACAGCAATCGATTTATTTTAACCTGGTGTTGCAGTTTTCTGTGGAAACAAATTAATTTGGTGTGTATCTTGTCAGTGTTTCTGTCATTCGAATGTTAAACATGTTAATAATAATAAGAATCTAGCAAATCCCACTGCTTTAGATATCTTCAATATTTTAGCTTTACAGAATGCTCTGTTGTGATTTAACCATTATGGGGATGGTGATCCAAAGATCGATTCGTTTTCCAGACAAATTTTATGTGCAGAGTAGGCGTCAAGTAGGTCCATTCTCTGGCGTTACTGACATCGGTACAGCTGTTTATGTTTGCAGACGTTTTTTCCTATATCGAGTTTCGGGAGGCATAAATTATGGTCCACATTTTACAGTAGTTTCCTTTGAAGCTGATCAGGATAGCATGCACTCAGTGCCGACAATTATCCATTTCTTCGGCGCCGAACAAACTGCGCAGATTAACTTAGTCTTTGCATGTCACATCAGCGGTTTTCCTTGTTTTGACAAGTTTGTTGCAAAGAATGAATTTGGTACAATCATGCGGCAAGCGTTTCTCATTTTCTTCCCCAACAATCTTATGCACGCAAAATTCCTTCATGGGTGGTGTTCTTCGTTTCAGCTTGAAAATCTTCTATAGGTTCTTATTTTCATCCAATGATCAGTTGTTAACATGCCGTTGACTTAAGTCGATGTTTCACATATCATAATCTACTACTCTAAATAGCCCAGCAGTTTCGCTTCAGGCCTAGGTTATATCCCATTCACACCCACACTATTCAATTCGCTACTAGTTAAATAATCTCGGATGCCAAATGTTACTGTACTGTAGTTTCCTCCTTATTCTAAAGTAGCTTCCCTGGAGCATTGCATAACATTCCGCCTAAGATTTTCTACTACAGAGAAAAGGTGATAGATATTGATTTCTGTCCTCAAACTAAGAGTGTTCCGCTTTCATCGGTCTCAGTACCTCCAACCATTCAAGGGTTCAGAACTTGCACCTAGTAGTCGGTGAGACTAAATCCTGGACATAAACTGTGCGAATGTCTAATTCAAACAACGGTTTACCGACCACACTTTTGGTTAAAATGAACTGTTGTCTCCGAAATTAAAATGAAAACTGCCTGAACAACTGTCAGGTAAACAGTACCAGAACTAAATTCTGATTACCGCCACTTACGTCGTAGAGAGTATTCGGAAGTCACATTCTATTGATTCACTATTCAGGGGACTGTATCCTGTGGACTAAATTACACTCTTGACATATGCGTAGTTTTAATCCTGGCACTTACCCAACAGAAGCACGCACACGTAGGATGATTGGCGTCTTTTTAGAATACCTAAGCTTTCATCCAATTGCTGGGGATGGACTCGGTCATGTATTATCCAACCTGTCATCAACGAGGCTCTTACTCTGTCGAAATATTGTAATTATTCTCAAAACTTGACAGATTTGATTAGTGGCTTGCGTCTGAATTCCGCGCCATGCCAACCGGCGTCATGAGTGTTCGCCATGTTGACTCGTCATACTGCGCATTTAAATAATGCAAAGTCAACAACTGCACCGCTTAACGTTGCAGGCCTCAAAATACCGTTTAAGTAACAAGGAAAGGACTGACGAGATGAGATTCACTTGCTAAATCTGTCTGGCTAATAACTTGAATGGCGGCGGTGTTTTCAACCTCTATCTACTAAGTGAACTGGCTTAGTTCGAAGCTAGTTTTGTCAAGATGTCTAACAGTCGAATGCCATCATATATGTTAGTTGAGTTAGTATAGAACCAATGGATCCGGAATGCAAGGCGTGCAATTTGAATACGGCTACATGCAGGTTCTTACTCCGTCATGTGTCATGTGTACTTCCAGTAAGCACGTTTTCACTACTGACTGCCCTGTGAAATAACGTAAGCAGACTCGAAATTGACGCGGATATCTTCCACAAATCATTACGTCAAATATGCTCAAAGCCCTACTGGATGATGTAATGCTTTTTGCTGATGCGTCTTAGTCTTATTTTAGCAGTCATGTTGTGGTGGCGCGGAAATTATCGATCACGAGGGTGATCGGAATGTCACACGAACGAGCGAAAACTGAATTAGGCACATGTATCATGGACGAGATTAGACGACACAAAGCAAGCCCCACAGAACTAGTGGAGAGAAGGTCGCTAGCGATGAAGCGTAGTGGGCTTGAGCCAAGGAGAACAGAGTAGGTAGTGGTCAGAGGGCAAACTAAATCAAGCAGAAACGTCTTTGTCTGCATCCAGGAGTAATTTTAATAAGATAACGCGACGGTGATCAAGCGAATAAGGAGCATTAGAATAGTTCTAGATCGTTCAGAATGCGATTTATGGAGGTAAAGATACGGGGTCAAAGAGCTAGCCAATACCCGCCAATTTGGGGCGAGACGACTCACGAATGTGAAGGGTATTATTAGTATGGTGCGGTGTGACAGAAACATTAACGAAATTCAGCATTTTATTCTCCCGCACGTCATCGTATCGTGGTATTGTTTTGAAATATCTCTCACGTTTGCAGACGACCCAGCGAAAGTCATTAACATGCTACTAGAGTGGTTTTTGGAATAACAGTTGTTCAGATTTCCCTTTTTCGCCCTAAATATGTATAGTGATATTATCATCCAGGTGTCCGTAGTGGTGGTGTAAATGCTGAAATTGAGCCCATAAGTGTTGATTAAGATTACGTTGACTTTGACTCTTGATTTTGTATGCGTGACACCTTGGTTAACCGCCGTCGCGTACAATCAAGAATGTGCTTTCTTGCCGTTTCGTTCTTAGTATAATTGGTAAAACTGAAGAGGTTTGCAGGAAAGTCAGAATTATATTCCTTATGCTGTAATTAGACAGGAGTGTGGATAAACTTATTGTGCGTCACCTAATGACATGAGTATCATTATATTTTTCTTTATCTTGCTAATAATATCAACGTCATGTTCATTATGGTTTCTCAGGTCACAGTGGAGGGCCGATCAGAGCAGATCGACACAACTACAGCCGAATGATTCCGGTTCCTCTGAACTTACAAATAAGCATAATGTAACGAGTGGCTTGTTGTCAGAAAAGCATCAGATTGTAGACAGTGGACTTCAATCTGCCATGAGTCATCGATCCCCAACTACCATACCTGAGAAAAGTCATTCAGTTGTGAAAAATCGTTCCTTGATAAATATCAGTTTAATTGCATCGATATCCTCTGGTGGCATATGCATGCTTGTCGCAATTGTATGTATCACTTACCGATGCATGCGCAAGGATGAGGGTTCGTACAATGTCGATGAAAGCTTGGCATACACTGGGGACCGCGTGGTGCATGCTCCATCGAAAGGCAGAGATTTGGGGATTCCTGCAGGCCCTTCAGAAGGATTTCCTCTAGAACGGACCTCAAATAGTCAGAAAATGGTCCAATCTGGAGAAACAAAACCATATAAATCTTTAGGTTCTCCAACCTCCAAGAGAATTTGCGAGTCAGCTAAGTGCAATTTTGACACCCAGTCATCTGCAACACCTTCCAGTCGGATGAGCGCAGTCACTCATGAAAATACGTTACGCAAATCCAAAAGGCATAGATCGCAGTTAACAATGGACCCAATTTTCCACAAACGACGTCACTCCTCTTCATGCGAATCTAAGAAGACAGAATCATTTTTTGGTTCCAAGGAGTGTTTTGTGTGAAAGCACATTGTATAAAAGGCCGTACAAAATGTGATACATTTTTCAGCAAATGCTTTGTACTCAGCCTTAGCATCCTTATCTAAGTTTGACTACTGTATATAAAGTATGTTGTTTTACACTTGTTGGTTCTAAGAAGCTTGCTACTTGAAAGTAACGTCTAATTTGTTTGAGAGTTATTAGGCGGTTGGCAATTATGTGCTTTGTACAGCAAATCGTTCTAAGCAAAAATGACCAGCCTCATTTTGAAAAGTGGTCAATTCGATAGACTAGGAAATCCTTCGCAACGAAGTGTTTTTCACGCTGGACCTGAGGATGTATCAATGAAAGAAAGATTTTGCTCTGGACAAATGGATCCTTCCGGCTAAAACAACTGGCCACATGTTGTACTGTACCACAAGAAGGCCGGATGCAATAGTAGAACACTACAACAAATTCAGACTAAGCTATTTGGACTGCCACTTTCCTTGTTCTGCGTCTCACTTAGCCACTTTAAATTCAGCCACCATACCCTTGCAATGACTCATCTCACTGTCTATTCCAGTTGTTTTCTACAAAGCCAACTGTACGTTCGTGTTTCGACAGGATTCAGTCCTTCTTTATGATTTTGGCAAACGTATCATACCATGTAGTCTGTTGGATAGTCCGGGCATTTTCGACTAAAACATATGCAGTTGTTCAGTGTGTAAATACCGAAAAACCTAAGGCCATTTGAACCCTTTGCGGTGGAAAATTTAATATCTGCTCTTCCACACTCCAATGATGAGCACCGACGGGTATACGTTTGGTGTGTATCAAACGGTCTTTAACGAGGCAAGGCTTCAAAATGACAATTCCCATTCCTGTTAAAAAAAATCATTCTATAACAAATTGCTGCGAAATAATCAATTTCCTATAAATTGTTTTGCAGTTTGGTCTATCTGGATCAGTTTTAATGATTTCTGTTACTCCAAGACGATATCAGAAAACACAGCTGCGTTGTTAGATGCCTATTCACGTAAATGTCAAGTTCCACTGTACACAAAGAAGGGGTGCAATGCACTCGAAGTCATATGTACACAGAATCGAATTACCAACAAATGATTACGGCAGGCAGCCTATAGCTGTAATACACATACACGAACGCTGGCACGTGGAGAACGTCTGGCGAGACGTACACCCCTGCCCTCTGTGGTTTGAACTCTCCGACTTGGAATCGATCCACCGGCCGGAGCTGGCGTATAGACCGATGTAGAGACACTTGGTTCTGTGGTTCAGCATATCCCAGTTGTGAATCGATCAGCTCCGGTGTCTGGATTCCTGACTCACCGATTGTTGCTTAGTTCGACGGTCTCGGCTGCACGTAATCTAAGTGGCGTCCGACAATCCTGCCATTCTCAGCTTTTGCTTCAAGGATTTGCCTTATGACTGTTTTAACAATGACTGGTTGCCACACGGAATCTCTGGGGAAATGGACATAGATGGGATCAGATTCTTCTATTGGCCTGTCTCTGCTGCCGGTGTCAGAGCGTTGCTTTGCGCGTTCTTGTTTTTTGCAAACATCCGAACCAAGTGAACCGTGCAATAAACGCAAACGTGTACTCAACCGACGGCCCAACAATTATTCTGCGGGCTTCTATTGGTGGTTTCGTTTGCCATGTTCCCATAAGCTCAAAGGATGCGGTCCAAAAGCACACGCAGTGGGTCTGCTGCTTGCTTCAATACCATATTTTTCATTGTCTACACAGCTCTCTCAACCAAACTGTTTAATGAAGGATGATAAGTCGCAGTAGTTACGTGTCTCATGTCATTCAAGGTAAGGTAGGAATAAAATTCGGCAATAGTGAATGCCGTTTCACTAGCTGACAGACAGAAGATTGCAAACGTCGTACGCAGTTTAGCTATTGTGTTAGCTGAATTTGCTGCAGTCGAGAAGTAGCCCTCAATCCACTTGCAATTGGCATCAATGATTAACAAGATCATCTGACCTTCGAAAGTGCCATAAAAATCCACGTGAATACGTTTCCATGGTGCGTCTGGCCATTTCCATGGCTGCATTGGCACATGGGACACAGCCTTCCGATTCTCTTGATAATGTACGCAACCCCCAACTTTGGACGCAATGTCCCTGGCTAAATAACGCCACTAGATAAAAAACGGTCTAGGGACTTCATTTTAGCGACTCCAGGGTGTGCATCACGCAGTCCATCTAAGATAACTGATCGCAGATTTTTTGGGAACTGTAACCCGGACTCGCCACAGTACACGTCCATCATGGTGACAGAGTTCGGTCAATATGTTACGAAAAGGCATGAGTTCAGTGGTCGTATATCTTGGCCACTTGACATAAACGTAGCGTCTTACGCGTGCTAAAATAGGGTCTTTTTCAGTTTCTCGGCGTATATCTGTTGAGGTAATGGGAGAGTTGTTAAGGTGTTGAATAAGGCTCACGAGTTCCTGTGTGACAAATTCTTCCGAAGATACTTCCGGTAAGGGAAGCCGACTGAGGGCATCAGCAGTGGTATTTTACCGGACACGGAGGGATCAAACTTCTTATGTATATACAGAGAGTAGGAATGCCTAATGGACCATTCTATGTGAGGCCATTTTCTGAATCCCTTTCTCATGGCCAAAATGTGATACGAAATTTTTATGGTTTGTGGAAGTCACAAATTGTCGACCGAGTAGTTATTGATAAAACCAAATAGTTCCTAAAATAACCGCGGCTGTATCTCGATCAAAACTGAGAGTAATTACGTTCTGCTGCCTTACTGGTTCTTGAAGCATAAGCAATAGGTTGACGAGAACCGTCCTGTAGTTTAAGCAATAATATATTTTTAAGACCGTAGGTTAAAGCATCACAAGAAAGAGCAATGGGCATCTGAGCGTCGAAATGCTAAAGAGCTTCGGTGGATGCCAAAGGTTCCTGATTAGCGTTAAAAGCACTTTTCTGAACTCGGTTCCAATTCCAGTATTTGCTTTTACGTAAGAGTTGATGAGGCGAGTGTAAATGGGTTGCCGCTAGCGGTCTAAATAGGGAAAACCCCTCGTGACCGCTGGCAGAAACGACCGCAACTTATTCACGTTTTTGGGTATCCGTGCATTAAGTAGTGTTTTGAATTTTCTTATTATGGGCGTAACCCATTTAGTGACAATTGATATCCAAGGTAACATACACTTGGAACAAATTACTCACATTTTCTTCTACTAAACAAGCCTATACGTTGACTGTTGTTGAAGAACTACATCCAAGATGAGTAGGTGTTCATCAGGGGTGCGTCCATTGATGGAGATGTCATCCGACTAGAGCAAGTATTTGGTACGTCTTTCACCAAAAATTCCATAATACGTGGGAAAATAGCTAGCGCAGAGCTTAGTCCAAAAGGCTTGCGTAGGTAACAAAATAATCCAAGATGTGTGTTGATGATGGCTTAGGCACGTAGGTCCTCGCCGTGTTCGGTTTGCTGGTAAGAGTGCTTCAGGTCTAGTTTAGTTAAATGTGTTAGTTAAATCTGTCTCACGTAAAACAAAACTAGCACAAAAAGGGGAGGAAATCGCTTCAAGTGGGTGAGCGGTCATTTGATACTTCGACATATCAGAGTCGCAATTACTGTCTCTTTTAACCATTAGAAACGCAAGGCACCGCGATCCTTCTCTGAAACCTTCTGCTGCGCAAACTTCTCAATGTCCGCAACAACTGCGACTCTGTCGTTTCCAAATCGCATCAAGGCTCCTATAAGATTAGATGTGCTTTCCAGACCTTGTAACAAATGACCGTTCAAAGGGAGGCCCTTGTATGTTACGGCGCAATGGAATAGCACCCAGAGCGTATTTGATATTTTTAGGATTTAGCACAACGTCACTGGGTGGACCCCACCTGAGAGCATTGCTAGGCTCCAATTGATTAGATGGAACAGGCACGGTATAGCGCGTAGATCGTGCGCTATATATCCGGCACGCGACTAGACGGCCAACCAAAAATAATGGATAGAAGACACAACAGTAAGCTAGAGAAAAGTTTATTGGACGGGAGGAGCGTTAGCTAATGCTAAAAATAGGGCACCCAGAGCGAGCTAGCTAGGGAGAATGTCGATGGCGTCGAGTGCGTTGACAGAGCGTCGTTCGCAATCGAGTCGCGCGCGCCAAAGGCGGAGATGGCGTTCGTGTTTTCAACAAACGGGAACAACGTTCCAACAGGCAAACCGCCTAGTTCCCTAATACATAAGAAAGCTATAATTTGAATGTATTTTAGAATAGTTTACACAGTCATACGGGGGAATCTCCAGGTCGCTACAACGGCATACTCGTTAATAACAGTAGCCTCTACAACTGCCGAATATCTTTCACGGAAAGATTGTTTGGCTCTCAGACGTTTTCGTATATGTTATAACCGCTGCTAAGCCATCTCTTAGTTATTTGGCATTCATGCCCGCGAGTTTCGCCAGGGAAGACCGATCTCAAAATGACCATTTATCATATTCCAGGAATTCTGCGCAATCAAAAATCGTATTGTCTTCCGCTGAAGTTTTATGAGTTCCTGAGTCCACATGTGCAAAGTCCCTGTTGGACAACCTATGCAACTGTTCTTCAATTGTCAGCTGGTTGATTATGGAGTATTGCACGGTTTTGCACTCTCCCACTAGCCCAAGTAACGTCCAGCCAAGTAGGGTTTTACGGCAAACGGTTGATTGCTGCTCCCCAATCGTTGCTCCAAATGTCAGTGTGCCTCCGAAACGACTGCGCCCATGAGAATTCGGACACGGCTGTACTTAATTTCTTCAAAGGACAAATCCATCATTTGTGGCGACTGGCGCGCCAACTTCATCACTAGAGTTATAATGGGCTTCAAAGACAAGTTTGGTAAACAGTGGGCATGTCTAACAGAAATTGTATCAGTGCTGTTCAGTGATGACATTATGAAGTCGGCACACCCTGATTCCTGTGAGGATGAACCCAACATCTTCGTGAATTCTAAACGCGTCGGTATGGTTTTAATGCCCGCTCGTTGTAAAATTACTTTCTCCACTAACGTAATATTCATACCAGTATCTAACAGGGCGTAGGTTTCAAAGAATCCCAACGGACCTTCTAAGCTTAAAGGTAATACTCCTAAACACACCTGCTGTTGTACATTGAAGGTAAAACGCGACTGCCTTCCTTTGTCGGGAGAGCGATGTGTCTTGGCTCTGAATGGAGCAGTAGATGATGTTGTCCTATACAAAATGCACTTTACATCCTTCCTTTTCTGGACAGTGGACGGATTGGCGGTTGACCTTCAAACACTTGCAGCATCCTCTAGATTTTATGAGATTCCACCTGCTACGAACATCTGAAGCCAGAAAACTCCGGCACGCGGTTATTACATGTCCACTACCAGACGACAAACACACTGGTCTATGGGAATCACTTGAACTGGGATAGAGGATACAGTTACGTTTGTTTCGTTTATCATCTGCTCTCGGTTTGTTTGCCGCAGAATTTTGTCGTAACGTATCTGAGGAGGCAATCTGGCCAAATATACTTCGTGCAACTTGAGCTTCGGCTGCTACGAAATCCGCCAGATCATTGAATTCGACTTTCCTTCCATCAAGGATAATGGAGTCAGCTACTCTTGCCCATCTTGACTGTAGGCTGGATGATAGTAACGTAATGGTAAAAGAATTCAGATCGGCTGTGAAATACATTTTCAAAGGTCTCCATAACAATTTTCCATCTTCGAAAAAATCTTGGACAAATCTTCCGAGTCAACAGAACGTGGTTTTCGACCAGTCAATAAGTCATCAATTAGTGATCTAGCTACTGTATGATTTTGCCTGAAAAGCTCGCAAAGAACACATTATTCTCTGTCGTATGCTTTGGCAGACGGTAACCTAACACACTCGATGATGGCCTCCTTTGCACGTCCACGGCAATAATATACAAAACAAAGTACTCTCTACCTACTGTTGGAGACCCGGCTTTCGATAAAATGTTAAAACAGTTTATGAAATCTCCAATAAGTAGCAGGGTTACCAGCAGAATCTCCAACTTTACTCTAGGTAAGTGTACTGGTTGGCGACAGCCCTTGCGTAAACTGTCAGGAGAAAAGTTAAGACCGGTCATCTCAGGCAACAATCCATGGCTCTCTTCAACAAGCCCATCCAGCTGCTCATTGCTAACTATGTGATCGACAAAGATTAAAAGTTGGTTCAAAAACTTTAACCCCTTCCATTTCCAAAGGCAGCTTAACCATCTTTACTTCGGTTTCGGCCTACAAATGATATCGTTGATTGTCTCTCTATTTCGGCATATAACTGCTCCTTCTTCAACTCTGCTAACTTAAGCGCTGCAAGGGTGCTGATGGAACGCACACTACGTCTACTTCTACTGCTAATATCTGAAAAGTTATATATGAAAAGTTATCATCAAGGACTTGCCGGATTCTTCAGTTTTCACAGATACTCCGGGACAATTGTTCTTGCGATGCATGATCCACAGCGGTCACCAGAGATTATTGAGCCTCGTGTTGAACTCCAAAGACAGTTGTTGTTAAACGTTTTAGTCCACGGCACTCAAGACTTCACTCTAAATACGAGGAAGCGATATTGAGTACTGTAAGCGACAATTCGCTTAGAGGTCTTGAGTGAACCCGTTTCCACCGGTTTCAACAAAACAACATCGGAACTGAAGTACGGTACTCAACAATCTGTGCTTCCGGCACAGGCGTATCAAACAACGACAACAGTCCAAGGTAGTCAGCAACCTGAGCTTCAAGTTTACGTAGAATAAGTTGTTCTCAATGTACTCTGGTTCTAATAGGCTTACACATGAGCAACTGGAAATAGAGGTTGCCGTAAAAAGTAGGCGTTTGGCTAGTGCCTTACACACACACTCACCGTGGTGGTATTTCAAGTGTTCCAATTGCACATGGAGTAACATTTACAATTGTCCTCACGGACGAGGTGGGTTCATGTATGCGAACGCTACTTACATGATCTTGCAACATCGTCAGATCACATGCGATGTGAAGAATGTCTTACTCGCCAGTATCTGAATGCCACGGCCAAGAAGTTAAAACGGAACATCACGAAAGGATACTATGAGGCGAAGCCATCTGAAGCGACAATTAGGTCTGTTCAGTACTTGGAAATACATGCACGGTTGAATGCAGGTCATCTAGGTGTGTAAAGTGCAATTAAACTGGCTCGGTACACAATCTTCATTAAGAGCTAAATAATAAAGATCGATTGGGACAAGGAAAGGAGTTGGGTAAATGGTAAAGGGGATCACAACCATGAGGTAAAAACAGTAGGAAGGCAGCAGAGGATAGGACATTTGGGAATCTTCTACAATCAGTATCGCTTGAATACAGGTTCAGGATGATTTTTTCACATTCTGTAGATTTATTGCAGATAACCACAATTGGAATCTTGCCCCTTGTGGTTCAGAGATGTAAATGGTGAAAAATGCCTTTAGAGTTCACTATACACATCTGCCACGTGCTTGCTTCCCATGCATTAACCTTGATGTCCATCCGCTTTTGGCTTCTATTGCCAACTGCTCAAACTTTTCGATGTACAACAGGGCCGAACACGAAGTACAAAACTAAGAGACGTCTGGTGAGCTATTCCGCTCTCGCCTATCGTGAAGATAATTTAGTACAATGGGTGAAACCATTTGGAAGTGCCATTATGCCAATCTTAATTTGACCAAACGACTACATTTTCCTCACTTACAGGTCCAATTCTTCTATATCCATCGTTGTTTTCCAATAACGTGCTTCACTACCCAGCACGGTGCCATCACATGACCTGGTGAACCCGTTAATATCCTGTACTTTTAAGCCTAGTCGGTTGCACACGCCGGGTGGGTGAACCGTATGGTTACAAAATTCACGTGAGGACGGACTAGCGGTCAATACGACTGCTTTGGTCAGTGATACGTTACGCAGGCGCGCTGGTAGACAAGGTAGCTAAGAAGCACTGGTGTTTCCGTTATGGAACAATTTCGCTTGGATGCTGGGTGAGTGGCAACATCCTGCAAAATACGACCCAGCTACTACAAACGGTGTTGAATATTTCTAGTCAGAATACGCATCTAAGGCTGTCGTCTAAAACGCAAGTAAAAGAATCCGAAAACTAGCTCTAGATGTTAAGGCTAATACAAAAGTTTAGTGTATAGTACGCTGATACTTCCGAACCGATCTCATTTTTGGCTTCAAAGTTGTGAGGATGACCTACAAAATACACGAGCGCCCAAAAAGTGCAACTCCACGTTGGAAGACATGACGCAGTGTAGGAGTTCGGAAATTAGAAGGAATGGCCGACCATCGATCTGTCGGATTACTTGGCACTTTTTAATGGTAGCTTCGTTTATTTTTCTGGTCGTCTGGGGTTAAAATCTCGGTGGCTTCCATAGTAAGGATCAACTTACGTGGAGGAGAGTGCGTCATGCCAATATAATCTTTGGATTGAGCATCGTCACTCACCTGCTTATCTACAAGGCTTGTTATGAAAATCTTTAAAGTATATACTTTCGTGTGACAAAAGGAGCTCATGTTTTGTGATAAATGCTTATCACAAATCCGGCCTATCAGGTACAGTACCTCAGCAAGACTTGTGGATCTTCCTGGAAATTATGGGTTACGCTCTTTTATTGGGAAAGATTTACGCGCAGCCTAATCTGAAGGAATGTATAACACGATTTGAGACTGAGGGGTGGGCTTCCTCGCGGTATACTGAGCCCGCGCGCGATTGGTGGTGGTCGCGCGGCAGCGAAGCACCGTTACAGCGTACATCTGGCACATTATTCTTCTTATTACGTTTCAAAACTAGTAGTCAACCAACTATGTGAAAGCAAGGCTGCATTTGGTACCAACTGTCAAAATATGGCAATGGGCTACAAGTGCAACAGTTTGTACATCATTAAAATTCATGTCTCGGATTATCATTTTTTACATGGAAAATCAAACAATAAGCGTAGCATCCTTGTCTGCGTCGAAATCAACTACTTGCTATAAGGTTTTACTTAGAACAGTAGTTGATATATTACATTTCTTAACTAAATGATGGAATTGCACCGTAGCCAAAGCCTGTTGTTCAGCCTTATTGTCCAATTAATCTTGAAGATGCAGAGCTGCTCACCAACCATTAAATATGTGTTTACGTGTGAAACTCAAAGAAGGCCTTTGCAGTCAGTGTCGTTGGTCCAAACTAACAAACTCAGATTACCTGTCCAACTAGAGGTATACACTAGATTTAACACAATATTATCAGGCAACCCGCAAGAATATCCAGAGCGCTAAACTTTATCTGTGTAAGAAAACCGTCTTGAATTGTTGCTTTTATATGTATGATATGCAATATGTACCCAGATATGCGTATAAAAATTATTGTTAGATAAATACATACAGAACAGAATGTGCAGGAAGGTAGTATAAATTTTATTTAGTAACTGACGTAAGCTGCGGATTTAAATTTGACCGGGGTTTTACTTTTGGGATATGTCTTTAACCATTTTCGCCAAAAATATTTGTTATACATAGGAAAAATGTGCTAGAAGGGTTGAGCGGTATACAACAGTGATGGAAGCCGGATGTAGTCGTGTGCACACCAGATACACGATTAATTACTTCCTTTGCTATTTCGTCTGAGGGAAACGCAGTGTCGCCTTGAACATAGATTAAGATAGTTAACTCCAAATTTCACAATTAGTCAGTGATCATCGAATATTCCAGAGCACGTTTAGTTAATCTGGTCGTTAACTGGCAATATCAACTTTATGGCAAAAACAAGGTAAAGATTATGACAAGGAAATTGCGCATATACACATTTTTTAGTATTTTTACTTGTTAAAGACTGAAGGTTGAAATTAAACTTATACTCTACCGGTCGCTCCATTTGATCTGCAGACCACGTTTAGTAAATTCCACTAGACACTCTACATCAAGAAGCTAGATTCTAGTGAATAGAACCAAAGCTTCTGTCGCAGAGTTTCACTGTGCTTTATGAACAGGGAGAAGTATAAATTCTTTTGCAAGAACTCAAATTGTTGGTAGTTTCGATTGAGGGCTTAGATGTCAACGTTTTCACCAACTGGGAGATTTTGCTGCAATACAGTCGGACAGGTGACCAGTGACGGTGCCCCAAGCGAAAACCCCCGCGGAACCTAAAGGCTACAGATAGTAAAATTTAGAGAACAGTCGGTTAGTTTACCTCAGCATTCTGTATTTGAAGTTCTTGCTGTAGTCCAGGTTAGTTTCCATAGAGATGTTCCATACTATTTTTCTCTATCTAGCATCAATCTCTAACCATCAAACATCCATAATCGCCGCCTATAATGTCAGGCTTACGTACACGCTCTAGCACCGTTTTCCAGCAAAATTCAGCAGCTGCTAAGGTCCCAATTTTCCAAAATCCAGCAAGTCGCTGGGATGATAAATAAATCGGACAAACAGATTTACTCCTTGACCGACGTGTTTGCGAAATTTAAGTCTATCCACGAGGTGTTGGATCAGCTCCAAATAAAACTAACTTCCTTTAACCATTTGCACACAACCCTCCGAACACTAGCACCTCTAACTGTATTGCTGCAAGGGAACGTAAATTCAAATAGGGATCACCTTAAACCTGCCAACGTCTTCATTAAGGTATTACGACAAAACTGTGTAAAAGAGTGCACTGTTCGAAAAGTGCAATAGCATCCAACTTACTCGATAAACTGCCTGTGGGATCATGATAAAAATCCGGCAGGTAATATGAAAGGCAGTTAGGGGAACTCTATGAAGCTCCGAAAGAAAGATCCGAGAAAATCTGCCCCTTATCTTTCCAATTCAGTGATTCATCGGTAACAAACGCGCCCATCCAAATTGGTACGCAGATAGTAAGAAGCACTAAGGATAACAACCGATAAAACTCCCCTGCAAAGAAAAGTTTGAGGAGCTCAGCTTCTTGCATCTTCAAACGGCCTTCGGAATCCTGTTTCCAGCATATTCACTACTACGACTACCAAGATACCACCTGAGTTGCTACTTGCACGGGTAGAGCAATAAAACATACTACGTATAGCAAAGTCAACGTGGATGTAGTAGCTCCTCTTTGCAATAGCTCAGAAACTAGTACAACTGAGGCTTTAACCGGAACCGCTATCCTCTGCGCTGAAACTAAAAACCACAGTACCTGAATACATGTAAATCCTTTAAAGCACAAGAAATCTTGCAATAGCAAGCAAACTAAATGCCTAAATACAAATGTAAATAATACCCCATCCACTAGGACAGTGGAACCCACTTATTCTGCAATAATGATAAGATCCTACAAATGCCGTACATCTTTCGATTACTAAAATGGAGCGTAACAGTCCTTAAAAACTATTGCAATGCCAATCTGAAAATGCTCATATAACGCGGTAGCTGAACACCAACATGCATGAGATCGATTTAGACCTACTAGACTGTCCTGCACCCAAATTATTTCGCACAGCGATGTAGAATAATATCAAATTAACGCGCGCCTAACAGCTAAGTTATGACCTGGGGGCAACTATGCGATACCCCATAACTCAATCCACATAAACGAGGGCTACAAAAAATTAGACTCGCAGAAGTAAATTTTAGCAGATCCTCAGGAACACCGTATTACTGAGAAACCGACAGCCACTTCCATACCGCCCAAAGCCGTCTGTCCATGGTTAACTCAAACAAGCTCAACTAATAATATCCCTGTATACCGCACATGGTCTAACAGAAAATCACGCGCTCACAGTTTCTTTGCATACAATGTCGCAGATTCCGCAGTCCTCCAAGATATCGTAGAAACTTGATGTGAACCAACTAGTATAAAGCCTCATATGGTCAGAGTCGTAAGATTGTCGAAAAGGATTCATACTTATCCGACACCAGTTAGACCGAGCTCTACAGAGTAACTTGCTGTAAAAGCACTGGTCGGTAAGCTCAATACTATTCAAAAATTCCTAAGTTATCCAATATGTTTTTAAGTAAGGTAATATCTCATACTTATACATTGATCGTACAAAGGTACCTACCACCTCCATTTTGGGTGCGTGGTGTATATCTACAAATGCAGCAGAAGCATCATGGACTAGTGAAATAAGCAACCCTCAGATTAGCGCACTACCGCTTGTTACATAGTTAGTCCATCTGAGCGGAATTTGGGTTCACCGTTAAAATCTCCCCCTCGACTATCTCCAACACCCACCTTTTTCCTGTCACTGGTGGTCCCTCAGCTGCCATGTATAATTCCGTTGAACCAGCTGAGTATATCCCATCAATTACTACTATTGGACCTCTAAGCCTCCAAGCTGCCTCCCCCTCCCTTGCAACGACTCCGTGGTTAACCCACCTTCCTCACTGTCCTCCATATTTAGGGAGGTTATGAACAGAACAGGGAATAAGCACAACATCGAATTTATACTTCTACAAGCCCACTCACTCCTAAATAGAATTCAATCCTTTCGGACGATCAGCTCACTTTTTCCATCCCACATTACCTTAGTCAGTGTGACATGGTTAATTGTAAGTATGTGGTCTGCTACGTAACAGATGGCAGAGTACAAAAGCTACGACGGCTTCCCAGCCGCTAATCATGATGGCGATTAACATACATACATCAAAAATGACATGTATTCTTGCCCACTTACAGATAACTATCTAAACTGTCAGAAAAACTCGGTTTCTGTCTCTGCGGGTTTAAATCAAATCAACTTTTGTATTTGCTGCGTCTACAACCCACCAAACTCTGATACAGCCACTGTAGATAAATTACTAAGTGTAGTTCACTGCGCTTCAGAGCATTCTGCAAACTGCAAACTCAGAGGTGGCGATTTCAACATGCCGAATATTCCTTGGGGCACACCTACCTCACCTACAAAGTACGGTCGGTTTGCTACCTCCATGCATTCCCGTGGCTGGATTCAGCACGTACGGTCGCCAACTTGAGAGGACCACGTTCTTGATCTCGTCTTCAGGCAAGGTGTACCGGAAATGGCCGCCAATGTACTAAGCACGTTCCCCGGCAGCGACATAGGCTGATCGTAATTTTGTTCAGCTCACTGCCTAGAAAATTTGGCATATTGCGTTAGATCTCCCCCATGGGACAGTTTCTTCTTCTACTGACCCTCAAATCACTATATATACGAGTTCCATAGCCACATCAGGATTTGTCTTGACGTGGTCTCGCCGCTTAAGCGTAAATGCTATGTAAATAAAAATATGCTAATAGCCTACAACCTAGAATCACCAAAGATGGAAATCCTTCGCAAAAGGGATAGACGGATGAACGATTTGTCACTGGTTCTACAACAGCAACAACGCTAAGCAAATTATTTTGCCCTTTGCCTCTGAAGTCAAATGACGGAGCAAAAGCATGCACTTTCGGGTCAAAACCAAGAGCTGATGTTGACAGATCTCTTAACACGTCGAAACCCTAAGACGAACAAATTATTTTTATCATTCTTCAAGATGGCTTTGTCGTACATGACATTATCTCCATTCCCGAGGCTCTGAACTGTCATTCTTTAATATTTCAAGAAATCTACTTATTCCCCTCCACTTTAACTATCCACCGTAACCACTGTCTCTCTAAAATAGCATTTTCTCTCCGTGACATAGAAAAACAACAGGGGGATATGAAACAATCTAAACACGAAAAGTTCGATGCTCGGGCTTTAATCGCTCTAAAACTAGGAGCGTCAAATATCCCTTTTCTTCTGTTCCATCTGCTCTATTTCAATGAAGCCCAGCTAAATACCCACAGAGTGGCAGACAGTTACTATTGAACCACGTCACAAAGCTAGGCCAAAATATGACGTTAAGAATCATCGGCCAATCAGCCACCCTTCCTTTACTTACAGAATGCTTGAGCGACTAATTGCCCCGAAAGTGGTAGATTTCCTACAAACAAGTGGCTTGCTTACTAACGCACAAAATGGATTGCTAAAGAAACGCTAATGTTCAACATATCAAGTTGCCTTTCTCAACAAGCTTAATCTCCCCTTAGATTGCGGAAAATCAACAGTAGTGAACATTCTAGACTTGCAGAAATCATTTAATTGCGTACCTCAAGATAATCTTATAGAAAAAATCGCATCTGTTGGAAGCAATGACCCATTGTTATCGTGGTTCAAGTCATGTTTCTCAAACCGAACCCAGATTGGTAGAATAAATGTTCAAAATTCCCAGCGTAGATCAGCACTTAGTGATGTAGTCTAGGGCAGCATTATCGGCCCACCACACTTTTTATTGTATAGTACATATATATTATATATATCGTATATTTATATTATTGTATATTTAACGCATTACAATACCGTGTCAAATATGTAGTTGCTGATGACCTGAAACTCTTTTACACCTTTGATGTTACTAACACGAATCACTGCACGAACGCCATTATATCTGATTTAAAATCCCTTGAGTTATAGTGCACCGATTGGGATATGTCATTGTCAACCGAGAAGTACAGTGCCCTACTGTTACGTTGTACAATCCTACCTGGCACCCAGGACCTGAGTGGAAAACCAATGACGTGCATCCGTGCAGTAACGGACTTAGGTCTTCACTATTCTGGCTCACCACACGTTATGAAGTACATGGCAAAAGTAGTGGCTAAAGCTTGTAGAAGCTTTGGAGTACTATTCAAAACATACAAAATATACGATTCCATAGCCACCCTACACAAGATAAAAACCCGACCGCTTTTAGACTATTGTGCATTGATCTACAGTAACACAAACAAAGGTGACCGTCAGAGACTGGAAAAAATGCGGCGATCGTTCACTAAACCTCTGATGGGAGCATTCTTACGAGTCTCTTACGCACAGAGTTGCAAGGCTTGAAAACTAGAACCGGTATGGCTCAGATGGATGCAACTTAACATATGTCTCCTACTCGATATCACACACAAGCGAGTTCATGCCCAAGCCTGGAATTGGAATCCAAAGTTAGACCAAACTATAGTGGTCGAAGCATCCACAGCTTGCTAAAAATAGAACAGCCTAGAAAGCAGTCCCGTACGAACTTTGCGTGAAAGTTTGAGCAAAGATATGAAACAGACTGCTATCCAAGCTGCGCGAATGTAAATCGCCTGAAAACTTCCATAAAGTGATCCAATCTTGTTAAATCTTGAAAAGGCCACCGACCAGCGGAGACTATATTTCACGGAGGAGATGGCATACGAAAACGTTCTACTACACATCTAAGATATGGTATCAATCGCCACCATGCTATCCTCTGGTATTCGACAATTTTACACCCCGTAACTCTTGACCTCAAGAAACTATTCTGGCGTGCTTCACAACAACCCAGGAAGGTGGAACCCTGTGCCATACAAAACAAAACATTTGGACATAGCGTATGAATTGTAACGATTTTCTTAGTCTGCTACCATCTTAACTTTATTTATTTATGATCTAACTATTTTCCATATTTCTAACTAATTACCTTTCCTGTCCAAAGGTATCAGTACAAAACTAAAGTGTGCTTCATGAGATACCTCAATGTTAATTCCTAAACACCTTGGCTGCCTGTGAAGCATCGATCCTAAAACGGTATTTTTATGACAACTTGAACATAAACAGTTTTTAACCATGTATATATAAAATTCGAACAAGTCAACCTCGATTTGTACTTCACACCGTCAAGACTGGTGTCTCTTTTACCTTTCTGTTTTTACAGTCGTTTGTAATATTAAATATTTATTCCACCTTCCTGAGAATAGCAACTCAGCAGCTGGTAGCAATTTGCGGTGTTCCGCGAAGCCAAGTGCTGTAGTTCGCGAACACAGGCAACTGTCGGATAAACCTGAGGATTCTTTTCAGGACTGCTTCGCATACCGATAATATGAGCAACCAACTATTACGGCGATCGAACTGCACAAATAGATCGAGAAATCCGTCGGCATTTCTTGACGGTATGTAATTACAACAATTTCTTATTGATCATCATTAACGTAATTATCTTTCTACCTCCTCAGGTTCTATATTTTTCTTCACTCCATCGTTGGCCACGAATTGGTCGATCTCCTGAGATGACGGATTTTAGCTTCCAAAATAATGGATGAACCTATGCGAGGCAAACTGCCACAGACAATCTGGAGAGTAATAAACGCTTGACTTAACAAACCGATCAATGATACGGGCTATATGACCCAAATATCTATAAATATACACTTGAAAATAGCCCTAAAGATGAGCAAAGTTAATGCTGGCACACCTGTTTTAAAGCCACACTAGCCCGCAAAACAGTTTGGGAACCGCTTTAAAAATAATAACTCGAAGAAATATTATCTCTTCTTTGTGATCCTGTTGTTCATAATGACCAGACTAATCATTTTGAGCGTGCCTCGCACCGTCAAGGAATATTCCGATTATTTAGTTATTTATTTATTTAGAGTCCATGTCGGTTAACAGAACGTCACAAGCGATGATGCTATCTGGTTGCGTCCATTATTTACAAAGCTCTCCCTTGTTCCGATAAGAAACAGTTAATAATATACATGTTCCAGTATATATTAATATTGCTAAATCTTGAACATTGCCTAAGAATCCTTCTTCTTGTAAACTCCACTGGTAGCTATATTACGCCGGCGTTACTTCAGCAGGATTATATCAATGGTGAATTTTTAGGTGAAAATATTTAAAATGACTATTTGGTAGTAAAATTGAAAGTCCTAATTTTAGATTTGTAATACAATATCCTGTACAAGATGCTTCATCTTAGCTAGACGTTCCGATATTACTCTGAACAACTTACATTCTTAATAACTTTGATCACTGAAACTAGATCTCTTGTATCAGAAGATGGAAAATTTTGCTGTTTTGAGCGTTCAGAATAAACAAGGGCGAGGGTAGTGGTAGCATATCAGAGCCGGAAATCCCCCATTTAGAAAGAAGAGTTCATTCTTCTGAAGCACATTTTGAAATGCATGCCTTTGACTTTTGGGAATGATTGGCCACCATTGCTTCGCCGAGCTGGGACACCTGTGCGTTACATACAGCACAAGGGAGCCACTTCGATAACTCGGAAGAATAGAGTTAAGTAGTCACTGGACCTTTTGATAAGATGTTGCTCTGTCCCCTGGCTGCTTTACAGACAGGCGAAAAACGTGGAATATTTAAACACGGTATTCCCGCCCTACACGCAGCATGTGGACCCATACAACCAGCACAAATGGTGGCCAACCTTCCTGGACAAAAGTTATAATTACCTTACAATATGTACTTCCAGTTGCAATCAGGTCTTAAGCACAAATCGTTCATCACCATTAATATACTGAAGCGACTGATGTTTTAGCACCAGCACAGCTTGCCTGGTGCAGGCAATACTTGATTTGAGACTTTGAAAGGCACTACCGTAAGTTTTGCTGAACTGTTAGCCAGGTTCTTACAACGATGTGTAGTTAAGATACCGCTTTTCCTAATGCGGAAACACGGTATCATTACATAAATCGACAAGTGGGATCTGTGTAACACCAGCGGCTTATCTGCCGGTTACGCTAATTCCGGGATACTCCAAGGCCATACGCTCCATTGTCACTGTGATTATGATGAGGCATTTGCATGGTCGTAATTCTTGCTTTGGAGCAGAACGGACTGCTCCAAAATCGGTCATGCGTTATCAAGCTGCTGATAGCTAGTGCATGCTGGATGGAGTCTGTGGGTGCTGGTGTGGTGGTGGTTTTCGCCAAACTGGAAATCTCCAAAGGCATCCTATCGTTTCCTTCATCACATTCTGCCTCACTTTAGAAGCACTAAATCGGGGATCCCTTTCTGGATTGGATTGGAAACATGCTCCTTCAAGTCATCTGAGTTGAGAGTTGACAGCACTCTATCTGCCATAACCGAAGTGCTGTTAGACCTACCTAATGGCAAGATGCTCGGGCCCTGCTCCTTACTAGTCTATATAAATAACCTCACGAGAGTGGTATTTTTATTAACTTTCTACTTAAAACCCCTCTCACTTCAGTTGCGGATCACAGGGCTCTGCAACTTCAGCTGGATAATGCAACACATTCTCTACCAACAGCATCTTGTAGTCCAACACCGCCAAGTGCTTTGTCCTGTGCATTTGCCATCAGAATACACAGAGCTGTTGGGTGGAGCCACAAATTCTACAGCAGGCTCCTCCTGATTGCGACCAAGGCGTGATGGTACAATCAAACTTATTTGTTCGAAGCAGACCGAAAAGGTTTCAGATAGAGAAAATCATTAATTCGGTGTTCTTTTTACGACGTTCGGGATGCACTACGCCTGTCTATTCGCAAATACCTGGCGCGAACGTGACGCACGCGTGGAATACACGATTGACACATTTCATTTCAGGCAGAAACTCCGCCTCACCGCGCTCGGCAATACACAGTGCAGGTCTACAATCTACGTCAGTTTGTCCCACCGTCTATACCCATTCAGACTGAAAATATTGGAGTGAAAAGCGACGATATAGGCGTCTACAGGGTAATTTCTTACGTGTCTATCGGATCCAAAAGAACCCCACTATCATTCGAAACAGCCTAAAGCTATCTCTGCAGAGCCATCAGATAATCTGGCCATGCAGTACAGTTTATTGGATTGCGGACGAAACATTTTCTCCCTCCTAGTGTCACAGAACTGGCAACGCCTCACAGCGCATGTAGCTAGTGTTCTACCTACTCAGTATTCAAAACACGACTGGACAACACACCGACACACCTGTACTAAGTAATGCATCATGTGGCTCAAGCATAACGGTCTGGGTGTAGAACAAACAGTGGATTGTATCAGACTCCGCCTAAAATCCAGGCTTTGAATATTTCCATCTGTGCTACTGCATTCTTTTATCGACGCTCTACTGTTCTCCTTTAAATTTCACACTAACCTTCCTAAGGGACCTGTCAAGCAAGTGCTTTTATACCCGTTATAAACCATTGCTCCTTTTACGTATTTGAGACAACAAAGTTGAAGTCCAGTTGTGAACAGGATATACCATCATGTCAGCGGTCTGTTTAGGTTGCCGCATCTTCACTTTTCTCATGCTGTTGTTCTTTAATTTCAGTGCCAGTTTCGATTTAATCAATTTGGTACAACACAGTTGATAACTATGAACGCGAGATATATATTTTACTCGCGGTCACGCAGCGGTGTTATTCCATCCACTTTCACAATGTGAAAAAAGCTGTTTGACAGCTTCTGTCATTCGAAGGACGCTATCAATCGGTGTGCATGTAATCTTAGGTGACGGTGGACCTAGTCTTACTGCGTGACAATAAGGCAATTTTAGTAATCAAGCGCACCTATTTGAGTTGACCGAATGCCAATTGAATATTGTTTAACCTGAAAGATAGCTCGGTCTTTTATGTGCTACTGATAGACATAGTGAACAAAATCCCAGTTGAGATCAGCTTCAGGGCAACTTCTGGACAACTGTTACCTTTATAAGGTTCAAGTTAGATGATTCAGTTATAATTTGTGAGAATACTCGCAGCAAGACTGAAACAGACATGCAACACATATCTAAGATGATAGTAGACTACCATTTATTTCCATTAAGATCTTTCAGTATGGCGCATCCACCGGATGCAGCAGAATCCGAACCAATGATTTTGCTCTTGCAAATCAGCGACATTTGCCACTGATCCATGTGTGACGGCGGCGGATGGTCATGATTGGTCTCTAATTACGATGCAGCGCAGCTCACCCTCCACATGTGATGCATGTTTTAAACGTGCAGATAACAGGGCTGGCCACCTGAGCTACAGATAGTTCTGCATGCCGTCACTAATAAAGGTGCCAGGTGAGCTGCTAACACAATCACGGATTAACAGAAAGTAGTAAGAGGATATGTGTATAACTCGTAAGAGTAAAGTCACTGGTTCCAGTCCTGCAGGATCCGGCGGTCGAGTGATGATGGTGGATCCTAATAGGGAAAAATGGCTATCTAGCACAATCTTGGATGTGTGATGGCGGCCTGGATGAGTCTAGCTGCAGAGTACCTTCTCGAAAAAGCAACACACTCCCTTATTCACTAATATATTTAGATCTTAACCAAATGTTTTGGGGGACAATAACCCAGATGCACTTCTAGCAATGGATATAAAGCCAAAGATGCGAGATGAAATACTCGCTATCCCCCTCCAATTTGCTGCAATCGGAATAGGCTATGGTACCCTATGCAAGTATGAGTAATGGTTTTGGATATTTTGATAAACCTTAACTAAATCTTCAGTACAAATGTTTCCTACTGCATTGTTCATATAAGTCATATTTTTCGGCAACTTGTACAATTTAGATTAGCATCGATTCGTTAAGCTTATCCAGATCCTTTATACATATGCTTAGAAATATTTAACTCTATTGTTATCATAAATTCCGCAAACATCACTAAATTTCACTTAGTGATTACTTGCTCACATTAGCAAACCTAGTATGCATGCTGATCAACGTGCAATTACAATGGTAATTAGATTAATTTAATGTAGCGCAACGTCGGGGATATTCACACCTAGGGTGCACAGTTTGTGTTACCCTGAGTACAACTGTATTATTTATTACAGAATATGTGATATGTTCGACGTGTTCGCCAATCAGTGCTACACAATCCAGATGATTGATTGCACCTGTATAGACACAGCCAGTCCCCAAATTTGCGTGTCAGTCTTGATGTTAGTTTTGACTAAAAGGTTACGCCCTTTTGCGCGATCCCAGCATAGCGCATGTCCACTTGTGCTCGCATTATTTACAATTGTTTGTTTTTAGGATCGTTTCACTTGTGCAACTAATTGATAACATCTATAACTAGTCTTAATATATCAACCTAGATTTCACACGCTGCATGGAATATAGTATACGCTACAACGACAATCAAATGAGCTGTCCGAATGACGGCTGTTTGGCTGTAAACCAGGTGTCCCTATATGCATAATATAGCCCATCGAAACTGCACTTTAAGTTGCTTTCTGAAATGCTTTTCATGCATCGCCTAACAAATGCAGTTTTCATTACATGGTGCTCACACATTTTCCACAATCCAAAAAGTCCCATTTACTAGTGTGAATTAAAGTGTGGCAGATACTGGATTGCTGAAGATTAGCATCCCTGTGTTTTGTTCACCCATCTACTGAGCATGCTTATATTGACGCATCTTACTCTTTCTATAATATACACTTTGTTCGTTTATTTTATGTAATATTCGATTAAAACTGTAGCACAATTTAGCATTTCCTCAAGGCGCGTTTAAAGTCCTGTAACCTACATATTTTATGTCCAGAATTTACAACCTAAATGATGACAGATATTTCTTCAAGTACACTCAATATGTTGCCGAGAATGAAACTGTAGTAGATATGATTTATTAAGTGGCGTGTGTTATCTAAAGTTACTATATATGGATGCAACTATTTATCCATAACGGATTTACTGTCGGCAAATCAAATACGTGAATAAAAATATCATTAATTGTCAAACGTTTGAGATCACTTCTGTACGAGCTAGCGTGTACAGCATACAATTATACATATTTATCATGAAAGCAACACATTGGTTACGGTGAAGTTGACCAGCAAAACACCGTTGATAAGCGACTTATTAAGTCTCGTTTTCACAGCAAGCCAGGTGCTTCAGGCAAATAAGACGCATTCTTAAGGTTAAAAATAAATGAAAATTAATAAATACAAAAATGTTATAGCACCGGAATTTTCCACTAAGTAAACATATTCTTTTCACATCTGGTATACTGTTGCATTGATAGAAATCTTAATATGACTTCATGATTTCCGTTATAATTTTAAACACTGAGTGATCCGATGGCGGTTAAGATACAAGTAGTAAAACATTGAATAGTATAAGTTATAAGTAAGGACTAAGAGATGTATTCCAGCGAATTTCTGATGCAAGATTAAATTGATTTTTGTTCATAATTCGTAGCAGGTTTTGGTTATTCAGTTAAATAACCACAGCGGCGAAATGGATTTCGATAAAGTGGTAACAGGTTGCTATATTTCAGAAAGACGAAACGCTTATCGCTTTTCTGTACTCGGTTAGACGCAACGTTAGATACATTCTACGGTTTAGTATGTCAATTGTGTTTTGACTAAAAGCTTTCGGCTGCACAATCTAATCAATACTCATGAAGTGCACATTTTACTACATTGGACCGTAAAATAAGGAGCCGTATATTCAGTTCCCTGGTTATGCACGACACCTGCAAACTGTGTCATTCATTCCATAGATTATAAACTTCGAAATAATCGACGTATGAATCGAGTGCAGCAGAATGATAGCATGACTCTATGACCACTGTAGTGAAACGATTAATAATATTTCAGTCCCAACGAATCCTACTTTTATTCACTTCGCATGATCAGTGTGCAAACCCAATGATTTCATCTAGGTTTCAATCAATCGCAATGTTTAAATAAACCACCAGCGAAGTTAACATAGGTAGCAAGAAACCTGTCTAAATAATAAAGGAAAGCAACGTACAAACATCAATAGATATTTGAGTAAAAAGTTGCAGTTGGTAACAAAAACATTGTTTATCAAATAACACAATTCAATAGTACATCCAAGAACTTACTATAGCTACAACCTATGAAATCTAGCAACGTTTTCAAAACTACAACCAACAGTGCAACTGACATATCACTCCCGACTGCGAATGGCACTCACTGCACGGCTTTTCTTTATCTGTTTGACTGGCCAGTTTGCACTTTCTTTACTTTGCGCAGAGCAGATTTTTGGTGTTTATTATTGTCAAGTTCAGTTTATTTAGCCCTAGTGAATTTGTTTATTGTGTATTAATATCGTGTCCGCATATTTCCCTTTGGCTTTTGTATCGATTGACTAACCATTAAATTTATCGTCTTTACCATCACCTCTGCTGAGCTATCCGTAATGGCGAAGCTGACGCCCTGTGGCACTTGTTGCAAACTAATTGGGCATAGGGCAAACTTTGTTACATGCCTTATGTGTGCTGTGGTTTTCAATATTTCGTGTATCGGTTTATCTTCAAATCATTTTAAAATACTGCATGAAATTTAGCATGACATGTTCTAAATATTGTGCACCAAATGCCAAGCAACTGTGCAGTCACAACACGCCGAGAAGCCGCGCGAATCTACAAGACTGACGAAACGTTCCATAGGGAAGAGCTCCTTTGGTTCATCCAAGCAAGCGGAAACCCAGCCACCTCTATGTTCGAACGAGCGCACCTCACCGGCTGCAGGCAATCCAGAGGGACGTCCACCCTCTGCGGAAAGCTCAGCTGGCGTTCCAGTGTTGCGTACCATGGGCACTCACATAAGGGTGTATGATAGCGCAGGTGGTGTTGGATAATGTAGAATGCAGAGAGGCAAAAAGGGGAGGAAAACTGCTAAAAATTTTCAGCGTTGTAACCTTATGATTTTTCGCGCACATGAGTACACAGATACTAGTCTTTAGGCTCGTTATGAACACGACACAGGTATTCTGCAGAGCCTGATTAATAGGCATCTCGACGTGAATGAACAGGAGTTGCTGGTGAAGCAAACCACTCGTCTTGCAAAGAGAGGATGGGAAATCCCGGCCTCTGTGAGTCACGTTTCTAAAAATGAAATGAGTCCGAGAATGATAATAACCCAGTAGGCTAAGTAGTCTAAAGATCCATATTCCTCCAGCTTTAGTTCCGTCGGACAGAAAGCAGTTAACCTCCTCTATGTTGGAGTTGGAGCGCGGACTGATAGTGGAGAAAAAATCTGCACGTTATAAATTTTCTGGTGGTGCTCCGGGACCGCCGATGACGCTTGTGCGCCTCCATTTGTTCCTACTGCGGCCTGCGCGTATCTTTCACAAATAATTGTATTTTAATGAGCAAACGTGACAATGTATTTCACTTCGTTGCCGTACGTCGTCCGGACTTAATAGGAATGACCGAAATCTGGTTAAATCCTGAGGTCACTATCCAGGAAGTCGAGATCAGTGCCTGCTCTTGCTTCCGGTGCGACAGACTATCAAAAGATGGAGGCGCCCTGCTGTTATACATTCGGTCCTCGTGGTGCTGGAGACTGGAACACACTTATCGTAGCAAAGATGGCTTGCGCGAGGAGTTATGGTGCTTGATGCGCCTGAAACTGGGTGATCAGTTTCTGAGTACGGCTTATCGCAACTCGCAAATATGATGCCTGGGTTGGTTGCCCTATCTCAGACTATATATAAGTTTGACCTGCTACCTGCTTATCGGCGATTTTAATTTCCCTCGAATACATTGGTCTTATGTTCAACTTCTCCCACTTCTCTGTGAAACGGAGGCGCGGTATGCGGATTTGGTATTTTAAACTGGGCGGCACAACATATCTGCCAACCGACGCACGTTACACTGTCTTCTGCTCCCTCGTGGCTGAAGCTGTTACCAACAAGTTGCGAGCGAGATGTTCATGAAATTCAAGTCCTGGAGCCTTCGGAAGCTTGTGAACACTAGATGGCGTTAACAAGCCTGGAGCTTCCGCTGCCCTACCGGCGTCTTCCAAAGTCGTCCTACAATTGGTGGAAGACCAACTTCTATGATCTAAATGGTGCGCCAGTGAAGTGGGCTGGTCGCTGCTGCAGGATACTTCTGTTGATTTCTGTTAATCTGTCATAAAAGACAGTGTGTAACTGTTGTGCGCTCGTTGCGTAATGCCTACTGTCAAAAAGCTGGAAAAATGAAACCACATTGGTTCGACAGAGAATATGGACGATTTGCTCGACGGCGACGTGCACTGCGGAGCAACTTCTTGTCTGGTTCAACCGAGGATTGTGAGGTGTACTAAAGCAGCCGAATCTATGCAATAGCGCAAAAGCGCGAAAGCGTCGGTAGTTCGAAGAGGTGCTTGCAACTTCAGTGAAGATGGCTTTCAACTTGAAATTTTCTTACGTGAAGCGGTGGCTGAGGCTTACAAGTGACGTAGCTGTGTTAGGGGAACTAACGGACAACGTCTGAACTCCAGCGCTGAAGGTGCACCCAAATTGGCGGAGCATTTACTTCCGTACATACAAGTGGCCATGCGCCTATGCCGAGCTCGACATGTGCGACCCCCTACTGAACTCGGAGGCGTTGATTGCGGTAAGGAAGCTTTTGGCCGTCTACTAGCCAGTCTCAGTGGCAAAAAACCTGCCTGACCCGATGCACTTCAGCCACTAATATTAAAGTCCTTGTCGACCATCATTTCGCCTACCGTGACGGATCTGTTCAACAGATCGCTATCTGAGGGGGTATTTCCGAGCGACTAAAAATGCTTGATAATAAAGCCGATTCCAAAAGGTGAAAACCCACGCCATGTGGACCATTACCGGCCGATTTGTCTCACCTCCCTTTTGACGAAGGTGCTCAAGAAGAGTGTGAAAATGGCTCTTCTACAGCTGCTGAAATCGAAGATCTCTTAACACTGGTACAGCACGGCTTCATGAAGAGCCGCTCTAGACTCACCTACCTGCTGTTGACGTGGCAGGAATGGTTGCAATTGTTGAAACGGGGAAGTCATGGATGTTATCTACATTGATTTCAGTAAGGCTTCGATAAAATGAACCATGAGATCTTGCTCCACAAGCTGAGGATGTGTGGTGTATGTGACGCACTGCACTGGTGGATCTGACTATTTTATTTGGAGAAGTTGGCGGGTTTATCTGGATGACCAGCTAACGGACTGGTACCAGTCTATCATAGTACCCCAAGACACAGTACTGGTGCCTCTTTTGTTCCTGATCCACATCATCGAAGTACTTCATCTTATTCGGTCGCAGTGCGCATTATTTGCGGAGAAGTATTGATTCTCCCAGCAACTGTCACGTCCTTCAGCTGAACATCGACCGTCTATCCCGGTGCGCTGTATAAGTTTGCTTACCGGCCAACGCGGACAAATCCTCCTTTATGAGTATGAGGAGGGGCAGCAATGGTGATGCTTGTACCCTGACCAACAACCCGCTGCATCCCACTATTCCCATAAAGGATCTGCACTTGGTCTTTAGAGATGTTACCCGTCTGTGCTCTTCCATAATAAGACTTTGGTTGAGTACAGCTCACCCACCTTTTGTCCGATCATCATAGGCGAGGTGCAGAGACTGGACCGGGCGCAGCATGTAGCTCATCCCCAGTTAACGGGGTATGTCGTACAAGGACCGACGTAGCAGACTGGGGCTTTATACCCTGTCATATCATCGGCTTCGAGTTGATCTCATTATGATGCATTGGATACTGCAATTGAGCCACTTCCCTACGTTAAGGCCTCTTCTGCACATTCGCGCACCAAGCAGCACACGCCGTCACCGGTACAATCTAGTGGTACCGGATATAGAGCGCATCGCGCACGGTCTATGCTTTTGGCGTCGAGTGGTGAAATATTAGAGCAAATTGCCGGAGACGCTAGTCGAGGCGCAATCGGTGTCGAAATTTAAGAGATTCCTTGACGCCGACATGGCAGCGAGGGTATGGCACCCCGATAAGATGTAGTGTATTTGAAATATGCCTTCACCGGTTAATAATCAGCGACCTGATTCCACGCATGTGCCCGATCCACTTGATGGAGCAACACAGATGTTTGTCTGCTCGCTCTCTCTTCCCAGTATGCAGTATTCTGAAGTCATTCTTGGAATTAAGTGACTCTTGGAAACCTCGTGTTCAATGCAAAGTTTAAAGCCGTGAATGAGCTGCGATGGTAGTCTAAAAATGATTACTGTAGCAACTTAACTATTAACTGTACCATAGTTTTGACAAAAACATACACAGCAAATATGTTCTCAACTTTCGAACGGACGGCAAGGGATGGCATTCTGAAAAACCAGTCAATTGAATCGCAAACATCCACCTGCGAGTTGTGTTCAGATGCAATTTAAACCAAACCATCAGTCCACAATGCAAAATGCAGACCACAACACGGTAATTAACTACGTGTAAAAGAACGAAAGCATGAGTACTGGTCAATGCTCATTTCAATTTGTGCGAAACTCACATACGGAAATTAAACACGTATATAGGCCCAAAAATATGACTGGGCAAGTAATTCGCATGCATGTGGTGGAGTTAGTTTAGTTAGATTTGTTATCGTGAACACAAAAAGAGGGAAGGGAAGAATGAGCTGTTTCATTGTCCAAACCGTAACAACCATCATAACTGAGGTCTTGTATTCAAATTTGTAAAATATAGAATGGATTACGAAAATATCTTAACACTGAACCGATCTGTTTGAGCTTCAGCTCGGCCTGTTTACTTCTAGCAAATATGAAGGAAATAACCCAGTTGCAGTCCTTGTTCATGTTCGTTATCAGATGATTTGCCCCACATTGGCACCAAACATCGAAATAATTTTTATCCTGGTCGACCCCGAAATAAGAAAGTGCATATTACCACTTGCGGCAAGTTTGTGCACACCAAATTACTAGTAATACGTCTAAATATAAATTGGATTTTCCACCTTCGTCTAATCTGCATTCGATATTCTGAAAGATGATATTTTAATAATTGCTCATTTCTATATTTGGTGCAATCCGCATTCATTTCATGGCATTACAGTTTCTAACCGACGATGAAAAGCCGCTTTTTCTGTGCACGATAGCTAGCAGGCATTCTGAGCTGGTGCGTACGTTATGTTCTCTTCAAATCTATCACCATGATTTTAACATATTGGTTCTTGTCTGGAGTGTATGAACAGCAGACACGAAGATGGAGCTTATCAGGAGCAGCCGGTTATTGGTGAAATGAAGCATAACGAAATAATTTCGCTATCTAAAAGCTCTCGTTTTTTATCAGCCTTGCTAAGTTGCATCAGCTAACCTTGTTTCCTGCCATAAAACGCATGGTTTCGCCTAGTTTAACGTCCCATGTAACTTGATGTAGCTTGTCCTCCAAAGAGGACAACAAGCGAATGAACCAACCTGTTGCAAAATGTCTCAACTGTTAGGGATACTGCTAGCAAATTGGATGGGATTTTAGCTTCTCATTACTGAATAGCGTTCAAACAGTATTTGCTCATATTTCTACCGTACCAATGGAACGGTGTATCGCAAACTGTTACAGCCACTTTATTTTAACATGCACAGAAATGGTAGTAAACAGATCTGACTATGTTGATATATTCAAATTCAAGAACTTTTATAATGCAATCGCACTAAACAAAAATTGCAAGTGGTAAGCGGAATAATTTGTGCCACGACGGCTTAACAGTTAAAGTTTTCATTATCATAATTTTCAAAATGACTTGAAGTAGTGAATGGTTTTTGCCTCACGATTACTTTGTGGATCACATTGGGCCGTATCAACGTTTGACCAAAGCATTAAAGCTTTAATCGTCATCAATTTATTTTTTGCTCTTTTAAGCCTAATGAGTGCAGGTATTATAATCATGTGTCTAAATGCTTGGAACCCTCTGAATGATTCCTGTCCATGAAATTGGAGGAAGTCAGAGTGATCTGATTGCGCTGCTCAGTATAGCAAACAGGATTATATGTTACACTAATCATAGTTCGCCCTTGCAAAAGGTATCCAACAGTTAACCTGACCTTATTACAAGGCTGAGTTATTCATCAGGTCTGGCTAACAGCTTAGAAACACGAATTAATTTGTAGTTAGAAAGTAAACGAAACAGTTGATAAGCTTTGATATACAACGCGAACAATACGCCTTTTCTTAAGGAATGTTCCGATTATTGATACTCTTATAACCTTAGCGTAACTCGGATAAAACGTAAAGCCATATCCATGCATCTGCATAAAGGAAGGGACTGATGTTTCAATTTTCTAAGAAAAAATAGAGAAACATGGGAATTATAGAGTAATCACATCAAAGGAACTACCAACGTGGGCAACTGCGGGAGCTAAAGTTTAGACGGAGGTTGATTCTAAAACTGGGTCAGAAGACATCAAGGGGCACGGTTGCAATTTCTACTACGCCTGCAAATCTCTGCAAACGTGCAAGTAAATAACTGAACGCTTGTAGTAAAGTCAGTATTATTCAGCAAGCAATGAATATTTGCATACCACATCGAATTCCAAGTTGCTTGGCTTTAAAAATACTGTGCAGAAATAAAATGACTCACACTATTGCGCTCGCTACCACAAACCCATCTGTTCTACAAATTTACCTCCAGCTTACAAAGACACATGCCAAATGTTTTCCCTCTTCCGAAGTAAAATTGCAAATTAAATTCTATCGTTTTTGGATATATAAATCATATATGGTAAACCAATTATAAGGTGCACTCCTTCATCAGCTGGGTAAATAACAAAACATATATAAACAAAACATTTTTCGCGCAAACCTGATATACTACAGTTTGACTATCCACAGGCTTGTTTGCAAGCACATGGATTAATGTATTTACCTTCGAAACCTTTTAAATATGATGGGGCAAGTTTTAGCGATAACAGATGTTTGTTCTTGCAATATTGAATACCCTTAGTAAAAATGTGCGCATACAACGTCGACCGGCGGCTCCAAATTGTCGTTTACTTCAAATCCTGCATTGATGACACGCTACATTTGGATACAGGCGTAAAAATAATGTTAATTGGCTACCTGAATCGCAGTTTAGCACTCTGTTTAATTAACATCGATGCTTTAACTTAAACGATAGGCATACTTAGCTAGACAGTAAGCATGTAGTAAGATAGATACGCACAATCAAGGCATCAAAACGTCAAATAAATCAGTGCTATACTTAACAGAATGTTATCATTTTTCTTTACAAATAACATTGAGCAAATATTAGACAAATAAAAGAACGTAGCCAAATTACTATTTGTCCAGAGATTGTGATTATTAACAAATAAGCAACGTAAGCCGATTATTTTTGCATTATGTTATACATAAGGTAACAAGAAAACTAATAGGCTTTATTTCTTGTCACGGAACCTACATTCCACTTTGTTTATTTTTCATCAAATGTTCTTCATAGGTAAAGATCATGTTGTGCATGATTCGCTGACCTGTGCATTATTTCAAACCATATCGTTTACTCGTTAGCATCGAGGTTAAATTTATGCACTTAGACGTTTTAAATGAAATTGGTCATACAAATATTCACAACGATATAAGTAATTAAGGTAGCAGATTTTATTTACCTATAATGAGTCTATTTGCGGTACTGGTATTTTCTGAATTAAAAGATTTCCAACTACATTTGCGATTTGATAAGCAGTTTCTTGTGCTAACGTTTACATTTATATTTTACCTAGGCAACAACTTGCTTTTTTAGACACACGAGCAGATTGCGTACTCAAACAAAACCTGGATGAACCAGACCGCGTCAAACTGGCGCTGTTGGCAAATGGCATGCAATTTCGCAGTTTGTCATACGTTGTTTGCTTTTTTAACACCGTGGAACTCAAGATTTTCTTTTAGTATAAATTATCTTGTTTTCGTTGCCAAAACAAAAACTGCGATCTCATCATTGCGCTCTCTACTGGGGACGAATAACAGTGAGAATGCTTAAATGGGTGTTTATTTCAGTAAATTGCAAAAAGAAGGTATAGGTTTTTCATTTGAATCCGCACAATCGAAATTCAAAATCAAGCACTCGCCTGAGTTTGACCTCAGCAAAATTTTAATGACATCACCAAGCTTTAATTAGGAATAAAGGGGTCTCTTTCGGAGAAACGTCTGGTGACATTTTGTGTGAACGCTCTGAAGTGATAATTCTTTTCGGCTTCATTTTACAAAACTTAACGGCACGCAATGTGAAAACATAATTTTATATCGAATAAGTCTTTTACATTACTGTAAACATAAAAAGTTTTTTTGAAACACTCCTTGGCAAATACAATAAAGGCTTGCCAAAATTTTGTAGATTTTATACCTATCAGCAAGCTTTATTGAGTAAAATTTAAATTTCACGATACTGAAATATCCATCATGCATGCTTCATTCGGGTTAAACAGGTTTAGCGAAAAAGATTATTCTTATTAGTCCTTTTAGAACAATAGGCTAATTAACTTCATTGCTGCTGTTATGCAAGTGATGTATTTCAGGTTTAGATTTCCTGCCTGAGCAGTCATAAGGCAGCCGTAGTGACAGTGAACAAATCTGTGGTTCCTTTGTGGGCAATCACACTAATTCATCTATGCAATGTATTCATTTTGCAGATACTTTTATCTGTCTCAACCTTGGTGTTTAGATTAATAAGTACATAACCTCAAAGCTAGGACGCCCCAAGAAGTATTTACCAGAATGCTACTTCCTACATCGAGTACCATTAAAACAAGAATACGGAATAAGTACATCCCTGTGGTGTCGATACTTGATCACAATTTCAGTAAACAGTGAAGCTTTTAAAAATGATGCATTATATTAAATGTTTCAGTAGAGTAGAATATTCTCCCAATCCTTAGGGTTTATAAAAGTAAAATAACTTCGGTTGTGGCTCAGATTTTAAATTTGTCATTGCACTCAATTTCTTACTGCAACTTTTATTTGATTTTGCAACAAAACGTAGCGCACCAGCAGCAGCAAGCTAGTGCGTCCATAAAAATCTGACAAATAAAATGTCATTTTGCAGTAATCCAAAAATGTAAACATTAATTTTAAAGCACAAATTTGTGTGCCATGGCAAGGAGCATAATTCATTCAAAAATTATTAGAACATTTAAATACTCTTGCTTAATATTGCTGTAATAATTGAAATTTTCCTTGAATATTATCTGCTTGTACGACAGTTACCCTGCTCAATGTATTATTCAAGCGGCTTTATTCATAACATATCACTGCAAAATTTTGTTATAAATTCCGCGTTAAAGTAGCTTCATTTACTTGCATAGACATACGACATTATTTTACTTTTTATATTTGGGCTTTAAATTAATGGATTGTACCAAGGATTTTGTTATTTCTGTAAATTCAGCTTTCGTGTATTCTGCATGTGGTAGAAAATTGATTAACAAATTATTTCCAACTCGGTTTTGTATGTCAATGTTACACTTCGACATTTTTGAGGTACATTGGCTTTAGGAGCATCAGTAGAATTCAAAGAAATGGAATATATTCACTCCAATATGGGTTTCGAGTACACCAGTTTAAAATGTTCGGCACGAAAGGCAATGAGATTTCTTGCTTCATGGCGCCTTATCCAAGCAAATGGAGGGCGAAAATGTTGCACAGGTTTTATAGTTAGGTGTAGGCTTTTTTATACTCGTATTTGTTAAGAGTTGCATGAGAGAAGCGCTAGTATTCTTATTTACCCTGTTCAAATGTAAAATTGTGTATTGTATTATTTTGAGCGCACAGATATGCAATCAAAAATGACATTTTTTCTACAAAGCACAGCAATAACGTTTTGGAAACCGAATGCACTGTATGTTAGTGCACTCGTATAAATTGAAAGTACGCGTTTTCTTAGCACTCAAGTATATTTATCAAATGAAGTAAATACTTGTTTGTCACTGCTTCTCAACCTGTGGGCAATAAACCCCAAGAGAATATAACGGACGCATAAGATGGTTAAATATAAGTAAGAAGCAAAACAACTAGCAAAATCATATGTAACACAATAGGTAACCAAACAACCCAATCACTATTGAGTAGCCGTTATTGACTTCTCATTAGTAAGTGGTCAGGGAAGTAATTTTCCACAATAAATTGTATTACTTAAAATACAAATACACGCCTGAAAAGCACGACAACTATCGTCTTGCTCGTCGGTCATTGATTTTTTATCAGGCAGTTGTTCGCCGGGTGAAATTATAGAGTTGAATTGACAAAAGATGGAAGCAGAGGTTAACCGAGCAGTAAAATATGTGGGCGGATGCTTACAAGGTAGAGAGAAGCAAAAAGGTGATAAGTGTTCATGACTTATTGCTGCTAAGTTATGGTAGAATCTGCTATCCAGGACGGACAGGGAAGCGATGGTTAAACAAATGGGAAGCTACTCATATCTGTTCATGTATGGCAAGGGTCCCACACCAAAGGAAGGAACCGAATGAACTCGGATCACGACTTAGGATGTGCATCAGACAAAACCGCACCAAATAAATCTAAGCTTGCTAGAACTGAGCAAAACAAACTTGTATTAACTACAACCCACTTGATTATTTACAGATGACTCAAGATAGGTCTTTTTATCATTTTGATGATCGAACGTAATTAAGAAAGTTAATATGTTTTCCTTACTTAAAACAAAACTATAGTAGTTTATAGGTGATGCGCATTTTAAACTAAATTTTTCGAGATAATTGTTTATAATTAACCTGATTTTCGGTAACAACCGCAAAAACCTCGAGAACCACTGGTCTATGCGATACATTGATGAGACATTGATCAACCGACATATTATTCATAAACGTATTGAGCACAGCATTGTTCGTATGGTAGTTAGGTAGCGTGCAAACAAGTTGTTCAGTCCTTTTAGAGCTTGCATCTCAACTTCCTTCCAAACACCCTACCATTTCATTTGCATACGAGAGATTCCGTCCAGTTTTTTTTGCCCATAACATGAAAGTTGATAAACTGCTTGAGTTTTCTCATACAGCCCACGCTATTTTACAACTTACTCAGGGCATGAAATTTTCTGAATTGCCGATAGCCCGATTCGGACTCTACAGCGGACACGGCCATAGTCTAATTTATCTGCCTACATGGGACAGACACTTCGCCTGTCTATTATGTATCAAAGATGTAGCACAACTGTTTTATTGTTACAATTTGACCGGCCAAGCATTGTTGCCTTACACGGTTGACTTCATTCCACCCTGAGAGGTAATGACGTCTTCACGCTAGACGCTGTATCCATAACATTTGAAACTTAAAATTTTATGCCAACCTGTCTTTAATCTGTCTCATTTCATTTCAATACTCACTGTTGGGCTTTATTGATCGTCGAGATCGATACATTGCAGTAACGAGTGAAGATTTGGTCACTGTTTTGTGTGCCAAGAAACAGTTCGAGTTTTCTCACCTTTTATATTTATCGGTATTCACAATAGTAGACCTACCAACATTGTTTTTTGAATTAGCACGGGGATTGTGAATCAATTCCGGCTGGTGAGTTTGCTTCCGGTGACCTGCAGCCGGATCCGGACTTGAATTTGGACGGTCGATGAATACGATATCGTTCCACGGTTTCTAAGCGCTTTATCGCTTACACTGTCAAAGAGAAATTTTCCAAAGTGAAACGTTAATGTTTTACTAAAAGCTTTCCTAATTAATATCAGGAATTTTGTTGTGCAAATAGGCATAAACATTTCTGAGTTTCAGTATTATCTATATCATTCTGCAAGAGGTAAACATCACAACCTTGGTAACATTTGTTCCTTTTGGAAAGCAGTGTTGTCTGTCCATTCTCCCTACCAGTAACAGACACCTTGCAAGAGAACCAAGAGTAATGGGCGGCGAGGAAATTAATTTTAAATTTCTGTTTAGCGTGCGCAACACAAATGTGTGACAACTTTTATGAGCATCATACGAAACCAGCATGTGGGTGGTCGGTAATTAATTTTCTGACGCTGGCGTGCGAAGCTTGACAAGGGATCCGGAAGCAATGTGACAAAACGGCCGCTTACGCTGTACGGAATATGCTGCGTTAGATGTCACAGTAATGAATACAACTGGCCTTATAGGAGCCTCACTTAATCGACTTAAACATAGCTATCAGCATCGACATAATAATAGGGTACTCGCATTCATTTATTCTTTCCGTGGATGTAATTTTTTGGATTATTACCACCTAGCGTTTGTTTATTTACAACGCATACTACAGTATGTTTAACCACTTTAAGTTTCCAGAAAGTGCCTACTACCTGCGGATTGGTGGTTTAGTTAGTTTTAAAGTGTATTCTGCAGCTCCGACCATTTCTTATGTTAGCTTAATCGGACATCCATTAAACTTTGTAAAACTGTTGCCTTCCCAGGGCGATTCCACAATGGCCAACGAATTTCACAAAACCGAACCACTGTTGTAATCACAACGTCTACTTTAGGGGCAGGAAGCTGAAGATTGTTAAGTGGCATAATACATTAAGACATCAACGGAGCATTTTTTCCTGTACGTTAATCAACCATCTAAACTGTGTCCAATTTACTTATATCCAAATATGACATGAGGCTAAACAAAACTAATCAACTATTTTCATATTGATTACGCTTGATAATAGTGATAAGTCAGAATGTGCTGTAAATGTTTCGGCGTTGCCCACTTCTAACATTGCACCGACCAATGTCGAAACTCCTCCAGTCGGAATTAGACTTTTTAAATCATAATGATGAAATTCTATTTCAATATAAATTGAGATCTCAATATTGATGGCTTATCACATTCTAACCACACAGTGGGTCACCCCTTAGCTCAACGTTGTACAAGTCAGCTATTTTTTAATATCAGGTTCTCACTCTAACCATTTAACTTGCCCATTAGCTATTAACTCCAGTTGTCATATCAATCTACTGCTCCATTGTCTCAAACAATATGAGAATGTCTTTGGATAATGTGAAGTTGTTTAGCATCTAACGGCAAATTTGCTAAACTCAGCACCAAATTAAAATTCCGTTTCGAGGGACATTCAAGAGTGTCATCATTTGATTGCATATATGCTCCTAGTTTATTCTTCAGATATTCAAATATAATATATGGCAAAATAAATTTTTCAGTTTTGCAAATACATCACCTTGTCGTGTCAACCTGCGAGGAGGTAATATATGCTAGTGAAAATATAGTTCATTTCCTTGCTGTAATGTGAAAAATCTTGGTCGTGTAATAAACATCTGTCGCTTGATTACCTAAACTTTACCCACATTCCTTATTCTACATGCAAGTGGGGAAGATCATCAACACGTCCCTTGTTTAAAAGCAAGATGTTGCAACCTGTTGATGAACAAAAGTTTCTTGGGACTAATGGGATGACTGTTAGTTATGAGTAGACCAAGTAAACCCATAAGGCTCTGTTGTAGCTGACTCCCGCATAGTGCTCGAACTAGCGGCTGGTTTTTTCATAGCTCGCAGACCGCTCACAGCAAATGCCTACAGTTTCAACTTCCGCCACCAGTGTTGCAGAAGCAATTCCTCTAGTAACAATGAAGTAATGGACACAGTAAAGTTAGCATGGGACAAGGTAACACGTCACACTAGAAAAACGCAAACTATGGTGTCTGAAATTTACACAACAAGTCAGTCGATCGCATCTATCTAGGGTTGCATATTGTCCCTCTGCAGTTATTTATTAAATTATATCAAGCAATCAGCTGGAGTAGGTCTAAAATGATATTCAGACTCAAGCACCTACAAAAATGACCGTGAATGTATGGTACGAATTTATTTTTCGTTCGGAAAACGCGGAAGACAAAATTGACTAAATCGAACTCACATTTGATCGTTCCTCAAAAACTGATTTGCGTAGGATGCGCGCTTAAGCATACCTCACCAAAAACGTGAAGGTGCATATTCGCTTGAAATTCACAAAGTATTTTATTGTATTAAATTGGTTTACATCATGAAAGTTAATTGCGGTCATCCAGCTGCTAAAACCAATTACTATGGTGTTTTTTAATTCTTAATTCTCCCAATAATCCTGGATGTTTTCACATGATTATCAAGTTGACATTCATGAATGAATTTTTTCTATTGCTTCTTATGTGCTTTATGTTGTGAGCCGCAGCTGTAAGAAATATGATGCAGACATCCAACTGCATATCGCAAGTGATGCATTTTACTAGTATTAATGCTCACTCACATGTCTCTACATGTTCTAAATGCTCACCTGCTAACGATGCGCCATTTGAGTGGTGCGCACGGCGTCAAAAATTGGCACCGATGTAGAATAACACAAACTCTCATTCAATTTGAAGTGGTAGAATCTCCCAGCAAAACGCTTGAACAAAACAGCCACACTCCCTAGCACAAATTATGATTATGTGTAAGCAAAGATCCTGTCTGTTTCAACTATTTGCAGAGCAGTGAATGAAATTACAATAAATAAACTGAAAAATGAATGCAGTAGTTAATGAATAACTTCAAATCAATTTGTTAACATTTTAACATCAAACAAATAGAAAATACATTAAACATAATCCACAAACGACACATTCGTGGACAACGCGAGACAGGATTCGGCATCTGTGGACTGATCATGCGTTACAGCCTTATTTTGTCATACTTGTATACTCTTCTTACAGCACGAGCAACTGGAATTCTACTTCCAGCGGCAGAATTTTGGATTAATTTGCATGTAAACAAATTCGTTTTGTCAACTTTTGTAGCGTTTATTCAATTGGTGTACTTGACTGATGCAATCTACCAAAAAGAGAATAGCTAATAAAGAAGTGCAAATGAAGCATGACAAATTTACTAAGATGAGCAATAGAATTGTTGCTTTGATTTTAATAAACGTAAACTTAAATTATGCTCTCATTTTCATACTTAAAATGAAAACTCGTGCTTTTTAAACTGTTTACACTCGCGCATGGTAAAGTATAGACTTAACAATGAGAACTATCAAATGGTTAAGAGATTATTGCAAATTCCTTGGCGCTTGAATTTTCAAGATATCAGTGATTGCAAAGACTATTGGAAAGTGTTGCGGCCACGTACACACAAGCTTAAGTGAGCTTACTTTGGTTAAACAAAATAGTAGTGGCCCTGATGTCAATTTTCCGATGTTCTAGTCCATACTCCAAATATATACTAAAAGTAGAATCCATTCAATGTGCATTTAAAAACTAACAAGAAGTTAAACTAAAAAGGGTCTTAATGATTTACTCTTTCATCTAATCAGGTTTGCCTGCACTTCTTATTTTCGAATGCACACCATTACTGATATCCTCTTCAGCGTGCTTCCAGTCGCATAAAGATTTTTTCCGAATAATCTAAGTGCGTTGGAATTTAGGAGACATCTATTGATTTGATTACGAGACACAGGTGATTGCACGTGACTTTATAGAAATATAAA
Organism: Dicrocoelium dendriticum; assembly: GCA_944474145.2. Lineage (NCBI taxonomy): Eukaryota > Metazoa > Platyhelminthes > Trematoda > Plagiorchiida > Dicrocoeliidae > Dicrocoelium > Dicrocoelium dendriticum. The sequence continues at coordinate 113,045,292 of OX104065.1, forward strand.
TATGATAAAAATGATTGCAAGTTATTTAAGAAGAAATGCACACGTTTTATGTTGTGCGACATAAGTGCGAGTATCGGAACTGAATGGTATTTTGCCTCCACTTGGTAAAATGTTCAACCAAGAGAAGATCCTTATACATAAACACAGCAATACATCACATCGGCAAGTGGTGACGTTACTTTTAAACTTTCTGTAACCGACCGATCCACATTAGAACAACTTCTTTCCTAGTGGGCAAGCAGGCCGAACGTCCTCTATACAGTGCAGCTGGGTGGTTCGGGCTCCGCTTGTGTCAGAGTATATTATATCATTATATTATGTGAATAAATAACTGTTTCTTCAAAGGAAGCAGATACATCACATAATATTAACTTTGCTACACCACTCGCAAAGCACCGTGAATAAGACGCGCTTCCTTCTCAGCGCGCTTAAGATTAACAAACGTAAAATGAAACCCTTTTAAAACATCGTGTTAAGGGTGATAATTCAAAGTCACTGTCTACGCTGAGATAAAGTGGAGACTTTTAATGTACCATAAGCCCGTACTCTACTATAATACAGACGACCAAGATGCCGGGTAATTTATATATATATATACATATATATATATATATATTGTATTGGAACCAGACCTAATTTTATTATTTTCTTCTGTTTCCCATAGTCCGGCAGCCGTATATTTCTAATTCTTCTCTTTGAATCTATTGTGCAAATTAGGCTGTTTTATTGAGGAACTCAAATATTACTTGACAAACAGGCAGACATGTGCGCTATCAAATGTGCACTGGGTGGCATGCGAGTAGGAGAACATGCCTGCTTGATGGAAGAATATGGCCGTTTAATAAACTAGTCTGCATTTTGTAAGCACTGTTTTGTTTCCAATAAAACAAGTACTAAACAATTTTCCATAAAACGAACTGATCACATTTACATTTTTAATTAGGTTGGATATGTATATATATATGACTGCGCAACTTTAAATATTTTCACGTCTGCTAGTCTTCATTTATATTTACACACCATGTCAGATAGCACGTGATTTAACATTATCAAGAGTAGGTCGCGTATCTAAAATTGCATCCCTAGCTCACCACAATCAATACAAGACCCATGAGCTTCAAGTGGTCTATGTGTACATCCGTGGAGAATACATGAGTAAGGGCCTGATTAACAGAGCTATATAAAAATCACCCAACTTGCAAATGAAATGGTGTATGAAAAATAAGCCTACCGTGGATAAATATCGATAAACACCGAGTCACTTATATGTGCTCTGATCTTTCATCAAGTAAATATTTGACAAGGACTAAAGTCATCGGAGCTGATGTTTTTAAATTAAACGCACAATAACGTTAGTGGGAGTGTACTGATCTACTTGATAATAATTTCAACGAAGATATGGAGATGGATATTTTGAAATTCAATACGCGGAATAAATTGCGACAGTACTATAAGATTAAGTATATACATGCATTCTTAGGATCTTAATGTATTTGACATAAAGCTTGTACACCAAACGCATGTGTATTTATGGACGTTGCGAAGACAAGTTGGTGAACATGTAACATTTTTCCGCAGATACTTAAAGAAAACTAGATTAGTCTTTCCGTTTAGAAATACTCAGTAACTAATTAGTTTCTAAGCGCAAAGTTACTTTGAGCAAGAAATGCGTTACGATGAATTAAACTAATAGCAGTAAATTGTAAGTTAACAGAAATAGTAAGATTTTCAACATTAACCGTTTTCATTGCCGAATTCTAGTATCCACCGTGTCATAACTTGGTTTCCTGGTCTATAAATAACCGGACGCAAACATAAATCTAGAATTTTGAATGCAGTTTTGACTAATATTTGAAGTTATTTCTAGAGCACGTGAATGAAGTTGAAACATTTAGAAACAAATCATTTGTGTTTGGGATAACAACGATTAGTTCAACTTCTAAGAGGAGATTTTGCTTTTGTGGAGTATGCAAGTAGAGGAAAAGTAACTATGTCTTTACTTAGATTGTCACCTTGCTGGAGAATTATTTGGCTAAATTATTTCTACTACTCTCTGTTGAGGTTAACAACAGTACGTCAAATTGTCTGCGACCAACTAGAGAAAACCGATTTTCTAAGCAACAACCGGAGGTTTGCACGCTTTAAATGCATTCCTAACCCACTAAGAATGAAGTACTTTTCAAGGTGATAACTTTGACACTAAACATCCGTAACAATAATAACGATCCGATAGCAGTGTCACAGGGGGAAACAAGGGTACTCGTCAACCGATAACGTTGTTACCTGGAAGACATAGCGTAATGGTCACATGCAAATAGTATAGCGGAATTAAGGGTTATATTCTGGTACCTTTTTGAATCATATCTATGACCATTTAAATAAAGCCGATAGCACTTTTGGTGAGGACTTAACTGCAATGCTTTTTATCCTATTCTAAACGCGTTTTGTTAGGCTGCGTGGGCGGCTAAATATGAGGTCAGTTATATATTTTGTATAGATACCTTCTGTTTGGCTGCTATTCCATATACTCCGTGTGTGATGTATAGCGGTAATTTCACAGATCATTGGGCTTGGTTTAAATTCACCAGGCGCCATGATTAAACTTTGTCGTAATATTGAACCATTGTGTCATACTACGAAGTTGCGTGGCGTAAAAATGCGGTGGGCTTGTACAGTGGCTTCAAATAGCTGTTGATGGTAAACAAGGTACAAACAAGCGTTTAAGGAGGAACCAGTGGGATTGCTCGTATCTGATATGTTTACCCGTGGCCCCAGGGCTGAGTCGAGCCACTTAAGACAGGCGGGTTATAGTGCAGCTGAGAAATATATATAAATCTATATATATATATATGAGCTTACTAGCAATATCAACTGTGGCGTCGAAATTGTGCAATTTATGAAAATGATAGAAGCCTCCTGGCCCTCCACATACCATTATTGTGTGTACTTAAACTAGAGGCTAACCATGCTCATAGACATCTCTCTGAAAAATTGTACAACCTACAATGCAAATCTGCTATATGCCGTTTGATGGAGAAAGTCAAAGATTTCCGTTACACCAATGGGAACCTTTGCGTAATATTTGCTACAGTTTTAAACCGAACTCCTTTTTGGAAACTCGTAAGCGTATGTAACAGAAAAAATGTTCAGTCTTTAGCCTTGCCTTTGACAGCTTGACACGTAGCAATTCCAATGCACCAAAAAGCCGAGAGAATTTCGCGTAAATTTTACAGAGAAGAGCCGTTATGGAAACACATACAAAAGTTTCATTTTCTCTACTCCATACTGCGCCAAGCCTCAAAAAAATGCATTCATGAATAAGCGCAAGTTAAAACCGTTGGAACCAGCCTGAGCTAAGTAGATATGTTTCATGTCTGTTAATATTTCCAGGATCTCAACTTACCATTGTCTATAATTCAACATGAGGAAAGGAAATTATGTGAATTTAACCATCAAACTCGTCTCCGGATGTAACGAGCACCTGTTCAAAAAATAAATATGCCTCATGTATAGGTTTATGTTGCATGCATCATGATGGTTTAAAGCAGTTGGGTTACAACAAAGTACACATAAAAGAGTTTACTTTAATCTGGATAAAAAGTATTCCACATTAACTGATTTTCTCAATTTTTACGTTGTAACATATTTGATGTAAATTATTCATGTTTATTTTTCTTCGAATTCTATGTTGCTTGTTTGGTATTTCGGTGTGGTTTCGCTTGTTGCGACTGTTGACAATTTGACTCTTCGTCTAACACCCTCCGCTGCAATCACTGGTTTCAGAAGAGTGAATAATTGCTGGGGGTACTGGGGGTAGGGTCCTCGTGGCCCTGTTAAGCTCAAAGAGTAGTGGTATGCATCTGGAACCGGAAGCATCCAATCATATATATATATATATATATGCATATATACATATATATATAATACTGCCTTCCCATTGAATACTTAATAATTAATACTGAGAATAGAGGGCGAGAAGAATGAAATCTCTGTTGCTGCATCGTATGTGGATCGGGCACATGCGCGGAACCATGTCGCTGGTTCCTGCGCGGTGGGGGCATATTGCAGCTTCACTAAATCTTATCCGATTGCGGTACGTCCCTTATAACTGTAGTCCGCAAACTAAGCGTCAAGGAATCTCTTAAATGCCGACCCCGCTTTCGCCTTGACTAGCGTCTCCGGCAAGTTGTTCCAATATTGTACCACTCGACGCTCGAAACATGAAGGGTGAGCGATGCGCCTGAAATTCGTTACCACTAGTTTCGCCCGGTGTCCGCGTGTGCTTCTTGGTTTGCGAAAGTACAGAAACAGCCACAGCATAGGGAACTAGCCTAGATGCATTATCCGGTGCGTCATAATAATATAAACTCGATGCCGATGATATGACGGTATAAAGCCCTAGTCTCCTACATCGGTCCTCGTGAGACATACCCCATAAACTAGGGATGAGCCGGATAGCTACATGTTGCGCCCGTTCCAGTCTTTGCACCTTTACCCATTTTTATTGGATAGTAGACGCGTGTGCTGTACTCAAGCGCCGGTACTACCGTGGAGGAGAGCAGAAGGGTAAAATAACTATAGACCATGTGTAGCAGCTGTTTTCAACTGCCCAAAGTAGACGTAGTCCGTTTGCGTACAGTCTGTTCCTGTTGTTGATAGACTTCAGATCACAGCATGAGAGCAAGCGTAGATTATTTACTAAATTGGTGTGATGCAGCTGGTTGCTGGCCACGGTGCACACACACCCATTGCCGCCCATCCCCAGACTTGGCCGAGCTGACCGGTAGGTAAACTTCTGCAGCGCACCGGATCCTGATGAAGGAGGTGACAGTCGCCGGCTGAAGTAGTAATAATCGTCCAAATCTTCAGGTCGTCTGCGAATAATGCGCAGGGCGACCGATTAAGATGAAGTCTTCGTTAATGTGCATCAGAAACAAAATGGGCACCAGTATTGTGTCTTGGGTTACGCCGCTACTGGACGTGTACAGTCCGTTAGGTAGTCATCCACCTGAACATGCCATCTTCTCCCAATAAGAATGTCACCGGTTTGCTGTTAACTGCGCCACATACACTACATCTCTTCAACATGTAGATCAAGACCTCATGGTTCACTTTATCGAAAGTTTTACTGAAATCAATGTAAATAAAATCTACTGACTTCCCCGGTTCAGCGCTTTCAACCATTCCTGCGACGTCAACAGCGGGTTGGTGATGCAAGTCTGGCCCGTCATGAAGCAGTACAGTGCTAAAGTTAGGGGTTCTTTCGACTTCGGCAGCTGGAGAAGACCCATTTTCACAATATTCTCTAGCACCTTCGCCAAAGCAGAGGTGACACAAATCAGCGGGTAATTGTCCACATTGCCTGGGTCACCACTTTTTTAATCGGCTTCACTACCGGGCATTTCCAGTCGCTCGGCAATGCACAATCGGACAGCAATCTGTTGAGCAGATCCGTCATGACGGGTGAGATGAGGGCCGATAAGGACTTTAAAAT
>OX104065.1:113051284-113202268 GCA_944474145.2 Dicrocoelium dendriticum
CTGATAAAGAAGAAAATTTTCCGGATTCATAGAGCATTTTAGTAACCTTCTAAACCGCCCAGTATACACCACAGCACCCATTTCAGCATTAACCCAGAAAGGATGTGATGCGAGTTGCTCACCGTCATCTCACGCAGAAATTGCATGTATCGTTCATCGCATGAAGATGAAGAAAGCGCTTGAGGCAAACGTGATTTCAGCCGAAGTCTACAAGTCTTTTCCACCAGCTCTAGTTGATCATTTGCGTAAGTCCGTTTGCTATATGCGAGACCGAAATCCGTCCTTCCTCCTGGAGTACCTCAGTACTACTGTCATTTCTCAAAAAAGCTGACCGAAAGATGTGCAGTAATTTGCGCGGGGTCAGCCTAATCGATATGGCCGCCAAAACATTCGCTGGATCTTGTTTTCCCGCTTTGCTATTAAGAGGAACTTGAAAAATCGCCATAACCAACGGGGACTTTCTTCGAGGCAGAGACTGCACTGACCAAATCTTCCCTACTTCTGGTACTCGAACACCGCTACCACTTCCAGTAACCCATATTTGTATCTTCGTTGATGTTTGAGTTGCTTTGACTCGGTTGACCGTAAAGCACCCTGGAGCATTCTACTTGCTGATGGCGTGCCGGTTAAACTCCTTAACTTGATGAGCTCGTACTACCTTGTCACTAAGGCCGGATTTAGTTGTGTGGAGAAGAAACAAGGGAAGTCGTCATCCGTATTTGGGTCGGGCTGGGTTGCCCACATTCTCCTGTGCTATGCAACTTCGCGATCGGCTTCATTTTAACCTAAACAACGTGTGTGTGTGAAACAGACATGCATCGAACATAATGCATATTGCTATCTAATATGTAAAGGGGACTAAGTGAAAAAATCCTTAAATATTTTGGTTTTTCCCTATGTGAGAATAGTCACTCGCGTCGTCGAAAAATGAAAGATTTATTTATTTATCTATGCATTCTGCCCTACAGAGCAATTGTGCTATTCAAATTAGCCCTGATTTCTGCCTGTCGGGCCTAGAATTTGCAGAAGATATCGCTATCCTTGCAGAAGATCCTATATCAATACAGTCACTGCTAAATCGGTTCGAACAAACCGCCTCTATGATCGGTCTCGAAAGTAACATCAGCAAGATGAAGTACTTCTCTTTGTCAGTCACCCAGTCCCCCAGTCTATCTCCTTACATGGAGAACTTATCGTGTCTGTTCCGGAATTCCAGTATCTTGGATCTATTATTCTTCCCAATAGTCAGACTACATCCGAATTTAGAACTCTTACTGACAGCCCTCGAGCAGCTTTCTTGCAGCTGCGAAACACGTTGTAGCGAAGAACGGCAATTAGTCTGGTCATCTATAATCCGAGCATTCTCAGCAACAATCCGAGCCATTTTACTCTCCTTGGCCGCGAAACATGGTCGCTGCGGTGCGAAGACACCAGGAAGCTGTAAGTCTTCGACAGTTGGTGTCCAAGGCTTACCTTGAAAACGAAGTAGCATGAGCTTATCATCAGTTTCGAATTCCTTAAAGATTGTCATGATCTTCCGAAGCGCTCAACGCTGCTCCAACGCTACCTACTTCAGTGGTTCGGTCACATCCTCCGTAGATCAAACACTGACTTCACTAAGACCGTGGTTCCGTCCTCGTCTTGCCAGGATCGGTGTGGTCGCTGTGGTTGACGATTGAAAACGTCGTCTGCTGTAGTGAATTCGATGGTCGATCTTCTGTGACCCAAAGTTGTGCATGGTGCTTGTCACTTGGGAAATCACAGGATCAGTATCTGCGTGGAGCTTGCTGCCGACCGCCGCCCTCGAGCAGCTGCAAACCGCGACAATCATTAAGTCTTCTCATCCTGTCGCAGGAGCTAGATGCAGTAAGTAAGGAAATTGTAAACACAAGATCCAACATCGATGTTACTTGTTCTGAACAGAGTGGGCGAAGTGAGGTGGTTGTATAACCTAACGGTGGCTACCGTATCTTGCAGGTCTGCTTTGAACTATTCTTCGATCGCAGCAGATGTTCTAATCATGTAATGTGAGATCATTCATGATAAGGGTCTGGGGGTATCTTCACTTTAGAACGCTCACAAAGTGGCAGTCCGTTTCGAGTGGAGGGTAAGGGCGGTGGTACACCAGTGCTTTAAGGCAATGGTCAATACATTTTGCTTTCGAGCGACACCAAAGAGAATCGGGGAATTGTGAACAAATCGGCACCACGGGATTGCGCTTTTGGTAGTTTCGGTGATGCATAATTCCCCATCCTCACTTTAGAAGCCTGTCGTTGCGAATGAGTGGTATGGCCAGCAGAGAGAATTTAGCGACCGTCAACACAGTGCGTGAGCACATTTCAGTGATATTGATGATAACACACTGCCTAGAAACTTGGCATTTCTTCAGTTTACCTAGCTTATTGAAAAGGCTTTGAGATTTTAAGTCTCTGAGAACCCACACAGATTTAAAAGGGTCAGCAATAAGTGAATGCCTACCGAAGTGAAGTCGGCCATTGTTCCTTTTTTGATAATGATAAGTCTTACGCAGTTTGATTTGGCCAAGGTACATCCCATTACTCGACCGGTCCTACTGTCGAATCGCGTGAAAGAGTGGTAAAATAAAACTTTTGTGTAATCACCGATAGGTTTGCTATATTAGCAAAGCTGAAATCTGGTCCTTGCATGATTCGGCAGCATTTAACCACATTTCTGAAGAAAAGCGTTTCCAATTTATTCACCAACGTATTAACATTTCTGTTTAAGGATTCCTGGACCGCTTTCTCTGATATGATGAAGGAGGTAGCCTACTGAGACATCGAACAGCGGTATTATCCAAGTAAAATGTTTTTCAAATTAACCGCCAATGTTCCAAATCGTGATTCGGAAGGAAGCACTGGCAAGCCATAAATAAAATTTTTCTTAGACGTTCCTGCCTACTATATCCTACTAACTGGTTCCTTTTCGATAGTCACGTGCTCCAGTGGACGACAGGCTAGATACGTATCCTACAAGTCCCATGTTGTAACGCAGTTACAGAGGGTAAAGCGTTTTATGCATTCGTGGCGGATTCTAATGTCCCTCTAACGATTGTGGGTTCGCCATATTGTGCATAGTTCCGGTAACGAGTAACTCGCTCTAGGCTTGTTGGTTTGGCTTCTAGGTTCATTAAAATGCACTTTGAGATCATAGTCATCAGACTACTTACCTGCAATGTGATGGCGGTATATCCGGGGAAATTTGTGCACAAACAGTCGAGGCGTTCTTATTGGAGACTACTTTTGTAGAGCTGCAAGTTTGCGTTATCGTTAATCCCAGCTTTTGGCGAGGTGACTAGGGTTTACTGTTTGTCTCTGTTTGCCTTAGCAGTGTTTGCGACAGAGGAGGCTATAACTGTGGCAACTCGAGTGACCGCAACAATCTCTGCATTTGTGACTGAATTTCATTTTGACTTGAACTCGATCAGAGACCCTCGAGTTGCATATGCAAAGGATGGTGTTCGGCCGCCTCATCCTTGTGAATGATAGAAATAAATAAGGCCAGGGGATTTTACCGATCACCCGTTTCGGGTAGTGCTTGGTTTTCGTGTTACTGAGTAACGCTTGACTACCATAGCTCCGTTAACAAACTAAAAATATTTTACAAAAGAACATGAATATTCGGAATTCCGTATGTCAAGGCAGTTGGCTGTGTACCATTGGTGTGGTTTGCTGTTCATTCGTAGGTCTTTTGAAGGACGAACAAAAGCGATAGTTGATAATATTACAACTGAACGCCCCTGAGTCTTCGTTGACGTGGAGGCTGATAACGAAATAGATGTGATGCCGTCGTGTTTGCATCATATGTATCACCTAATGTCCAACAGAAGGCAACATCTATTGTGCTGGCATTTTGTGCTGGCGACGAGATATATTGTGCTGAGCATTATGAGCTGGTGGTTGAAACAAAAGCATACATTCTAGGTGCGGATGTGTAAGTGTAACAGGACACCTCTGGCATATTGAGGTCCCAGACTAGTTTGTACTAAGCCATGTAGTCTGTGATGAAATTGAATATATCCGCGAGAAGTAGAACTTCAGTTTTGTCACTGTGTAGGGATGCACCTCATAAGGAAGCGCCATCGAATGATCTCGGCTGTCATTCAAAATGAGTCCACAAAATCGTTCAAGCATCGGCTCAACCATAGTTGAAGCGGGATTTTTTTCGTCTACGAAAATAAATCAACAGTCTCTCTGGTTATTACATAGGATATTTGTAAAATTATTATGTGCTGGGATGTTGTAAAGCGATTCTCCAGTCGGGTCAATAAACCGAGTTTCAACAGCGAAAGAAATATAAGAGTTCAACAAATGTGTAAAGAGAAGCTAATTCGTTCTTTTGCCCAAGAAACAGGCGTTGATAAGAGGAACTTCCATAGCTCCGTGGGTTTTAGGCAAGCCTATAAGCGGACGGGTACTGGGTGGCTCAATAGCTTTTGAGTTGTAGGGGTTAGCCATGCTGGCGGAAGCAAGCTTTTCAGTCCACTGTGGTCGCAGACAATAAGACTAGGCGAATACAATGAAAGAGGGGATGCAAGGTGGTCTTGTGTATTAGAAGTTCTGATAGAAAGGGATTGGACGATCATGAGATCCTCCAGCCCGATCTCGGTGAGCAATGGCATTAATCAGTGAGGGACGCACTGCCATGCAATACGGACAAGTGTCGTGTTATCCACCTCCGGCATCGATATACCTACATCTACAGCTTACAGCGCAGGGTCTGCAGAAAAGTTCTCAGGAATGTGACCTCTGGGTGCTGGCACAGGACCACCTCGCTTTTTTCAAGCAGTCAGAATCCGTATTACAAGAAGCTAAGCAGCAGGCCGGTCTCTTGCGGAGGTCATTCAGGAGTTTGGATTCAACCATCCCTCTAATGCTCAGTGTCAACTTGCGTCTGCACGTTTAGGCTTGGCGTCTTTGGCTAAAGCGTGACCTTGCAGCGCGCGGAACTTCCCAATGTCGAGCAACGAATTTTGTCAGGGGATTACAAAATTTTCCCTACCAGCAACGACTGAATACACTCGGGGTGTTTAGTGGACGCTACTGACATCTACGTGGAAACCTTACATTATTATACCAAATACCAAGCTACTCCACACACGTATCCCGCCACCTACTGAGACCCAGCCCGAACACCAAACTCAGACAATAGCCTGAAACTTAGTCAATAATACAGTTGCCTAGATGGTCGATGAATTAACTTCTCCCTCCGAATTTTCCAACTCTGGAATGCCATTCCAAACTCAGTTGTCTATGAACCCACTTTAACCGTTTTCAAAAAAGATTGGCTATCGAATTGAGCTCATTACACTTTGTTGCATGAACTGATGTTCTTGTTACATTCAGGTTAACTAGCCTCTTTGGACTTATGACCCAGTGAGGCACGTAAATTTGTGCAGATGGGTGAGCAATCTGCTTGTAAGTTGCGACGAATATTAATAATAACAACCTGTGCTTCTCTTTCAGGAAACTTGCTAAACGACCGGTTAATATAGGCATGATGATAGACAACGTTTTGCTTTTGACACAAAGCTTCATCAGGCGTAACTATATTAACCCGTAGTCTACCAGGTTTTCTGAAATAATGACCTCCCCATCGGTTCTACATATGTTCTAAGGTTTCCAGTACAAATACGGATTCCGTGTTCGCAAATGGGTTAGTGAAATTTTTGCACCTAGCAAGCATTTGGCCTGATGAAGCTTTTATGTTACGAGGTCCGTATCTGTACTCGATATATTGAAATATATTTGGAACAGACCGGGACGTCATCATTTCAGAAAACCTGGTAGACGGCCGGTTAATATATTTATGATGATACACAACTTTCGCTTTTGATGCTGAGAGTGTCTGATGAATCTTCTGTGTCAAAAATGAAAGGTTGTATAACGACAAAAAATACATCAACCGGATGTCTACCAACTTTTCTGAAACCTGTGCTTTTGTTTTGCAAGATACTATTCCACTCCCACAATCCTCCTTCTGGACTACATTACTCGGTAGCTCCACCGATGCGTATTTTATTTGGTACACAGCTTCTTAAATTGCGCTATTTCCTATTACTAACCTTCTAGACAGGTTAAGCCTGCTCATTTCTGCATGTTATAAACCACAGTTCAATCGTTATCGGCGGCACAGCTGCCACAGTCATATGTAATAATATTTGTGTAGCCGCGCTCCGATGCACAGCTTCGGTGGAGTCTAACCTAGTAACGATTTCATTTTCGTTTAGCGCAACTCGGTCATATGCACTCAACTCTGCTCTAATAATAACAAACTACTCAATACGTGCCTATTGAGTCTGTTTTCCAGATAAAGAAATTTTGAATTCAGCCCTACACCAACATATGTCTTTGTACACTCAGAGCGTTAGAAAATGCGTGAGGTAAAAGGAAGGCAGTTATTCCGGAATAGCACTCTCCAATCGTATATCTTATTGACATCAAAGCGAAATAAAGAACATGACAAATGTTTTGAGCTGAGGTTCCTGATAAATAGTTGGAGATACCGACACGCTATATGCAAAACAGCTTTTGAATGGTGAGTACTTTGCTCAACCCGCTGTCGGGACTACAACAATATGTTCAGAGATTATACATTAACAAGGTCCTGCCGAATGTCATGTTGCAAGAAATCCTGCGTGGGTAGTCCTTGCTACAATATGACAATTAGTCACCATTCGTCGGTTTGCACACGAGTGTGCAGCTGTATGTCTAGTACCACCATGTAATCTTCACATGGCACCAAACGTAGAAATCCTCTGTTGAGAGCTAGATAAATTTTACCTGATCGATCAGCATGGCAATGGGAACACCAACCGAATATTTCAAGAATGAAGAGCATATCGGTCTTGACAGCATGCAGATCAGATTTAACCGGCAAAACCCAATTCACATATATGACTTAAAGACCAACGCCCTATCACCGCAATTACTAAGCAGTGATATTCGCTGAACACTTAACGCAGGTTTGGCTGACCGGTATGAAGACCAGTGCAAGAAATTAGGACTCTACACCTTGTCCTACCGTCGGGTGCGAGTACATCTCATTATGACCTCACGTAGTATACATCTCGGTGACTTCCCCATGCTGAGGCCAATGCTGCACTTACGACGGTCATGTAGCACAGGCGGACACAGATACAAACTTGTAGTGCCGGATGTGAAACGTGTTCCCCAGCAACTGTGCTTCGCACGGAGAGTGGTAAATATTTGGAACAGTTTACCTGAACATGTGATGGAGGCAACGTCTGTGCAGCAGTTCAAAACTTTGTTAGCTTTATATTTGACCAATATTCGATTCAAAGAACGATTGCACACTTATGATGACATGTCACATTTGTGAGTCCTGCAATAATGTGAGACAGATATTTTAAATGCTACATGAGAACGAAAACGATATTCACGGCTGACAATATAACGCTTTTCACCATATTTCGAAAGAGCTATAATGAATTCTTTTCTACTTGCTCTATAATACAGTATGTAGTATTCAACAAGCAAGTAATGTGCATACGCAACAGCTTAAAGCACAAATGCAAGTCTCATTGGTGCTCCAAAATTTAATAAATAAGATTTATAGCAGCTAATAAAGCCTATTTAAGAAATACCTGTTGGTTAATCATAGACACTTTCGTTTAGTATAATTCAGTGAGTTCACAGTGCAAACAGACACAGAATTTCACAAATATATGTCGGAAGACACCTACTTTTAACGTGCACGAAAAAAGAAAAATGATCTTGCTCAAATGAGTGACTGCCTTGGGAGTAAAGAACTTTTCAGTTTCAATTCTTAACAAAGTACCGTATACTGCAACTATTTATAGGACTTTAAACTCCGAGTATTCCTATTCACAACTTTTAGCGTTTATGCATGAAGAAGGTTGTTAAGTCTACTGTAAGCCCTACAATATTTTACTTAACATGCACTTGAAAATCCTCAAGTGCATACTTTTCTTGCCAGCCGAATCGCATCTGTTCCACAGAATTGTCCCCTGTTTCCGTTCCACTTTGTTCACATTGACCTACAACAATTTATGTGCTTCTTAGCGGAAACTTGTCTCTTTACTCATGCAATGCGCAATAAGTTTGCGTTGTTAAATCACAACCCAATTGGAATGGGCAGTGAACGCAGATTTAAGCTGCGAGGCATATAGTTCCTTTTTCAACGCATCAGTTCATTTGCATTTAAATGAAAACTTTTACAGACCTGTTCGTCCATGAGCTTATTCCAACTCAAATACCGGCAAAGCAGTGTGCACGCGAAACTCAACTAGCTGGATATTTTAAACTCAACATAAGGACAGATTTAAACCTCTATGGGTTTGATTTATTTCGTGAACTCTAGTATGCAGTAACGGAGAAAGTTCCTTTGATAAGAAATGTTTGCTTTATTAAAATAAGTAATCAAATATGAACTTAGTACAACAAATCCAATGTTTTATGTTAAAGTATTTTGCGTGGTTTGCGACAGAAGCCAAAAGACGCTTTGTTTCTGGTTGCGCTTGATTTCAGTCAGATTTCTATTTAGAGTGATATCGGAAGCAAATAAAAACGATGGACAGTAGTCTGTCAACTACACACTTCATTGCCACCTGAATCCGTGTTCTGGCAATTCAGCCAGGATAGCTTGATTGAAAGTATAACTCGAAACACATACTGACAGTAAACGTCGTCACAACTCAGTTAAACAATTTTCGGCAATTTTCGAAACCTAAAGTTTGATACGCGAAAGTTAAGCATACTTATATTCAGCCAATATTAACTACCACTTTTGCAGCGAACAATATTTCTGGTGGTGGCTTACGTGTAGCATGCCGATATGAATCTGCCGCCTCTTATTTCCCATTAAATAAGTGTCTCCTTCGCAACCTTCAACCTGTACGGTTTAATTTAAGTGTTGTTTCCTTTGTGAGCCCAGCTGGCAGCACATTTTTATGGGTAACGGGTAAGTTAACACATTTAAACTGCAGAGAAACATCCTATTCTCCATTTTGTAGGGAAAGGTATGAACGAAACCACTGCAGTTTATCAAGGTTAGCGTCCTCATGAGGATCAAAGACCCCTCGTTCCGCCACTTGTGATACGACAGCCATATGCACTCAAAACAGAATCATACTTCTGAGAATAAAGCGTACACCATCCATATGTGAAATCAAAGATACACCTTCACATATAGACTTCAATATATTTGTACTTAAGAGAGAGATACATAGTCCACAGGACATGTATCGTTCCTTCGTCAAAAGTACCTGTTCTGTGGCTGAACAATGAACACTAATTCCCGATCGCCATTTACTATGAAGTAAAACACGATTAGTTAACTCGTTATAATATGAAATCGATGACTAATAAGTTGTGTCTGCTATCAACTCTTCACTCCTAGATCTGCTTTATACTCGTGTGAACCACTAAATTAGACCTATTATTAGTGCAGCTTGACATGCAAAACATTAACGGAGAGTGCCCTACGGTTTCGGCACCACTTCTGTTATTCATAGATAATACATTGCTTCTCATTCACTGACCTTTGCGTCTCAGAAGATAGAAACCAGCAACGTTGACCTTACCACGAACATGTTGAAGCCAGGTATTACTATCACAAACACTAACTTTTGGTTTCTGGCTCGAAATGACGAACATATCTTTCATCTGGATGAGACGTTGGATTAGTTGTGATAAATTGGCCACAAATAGTGTTAAGCTCTCCAGCAACATGATGAAACTGATGTGTACTTGAACAGGTGTCACCCCTTTTGTCACCTATTGGGAGTAAACCTTCGACATGCTAAGTTCGCTTTGCATGATATCCTCAATTGGTTCGCGAACATGTTTGCATCCTTCCATATCGGAGTAACATATCAATATCAGTTAGTATTTCATGATGCCCACGGCTAAGGTTCTCCGGTTACGGAAGGGCAGAAGGACTTTGAGTCTTATCCAATGCCCTCCTAGTTCTTGCGTACTTGCCTGTCTAAATTTGTAAGGTTGCGTAGCCGGGAGCATTATTCCATAATGTGGTAATCGCAATAGTATGCAAAATCCTAGTAACCAACGGGTTTTCTTTGAATTTGTGAATAAAGCTCGGTCCTAAACTTACTAATTTTCCAGATATATCAACACTATTACACATCCAGTCCTGCAGTTTATATTTATTGCTGATTATTCCAGCTGACCTGCAGTTTGTATCTTGAAAAGTTCCATTTAATTCACGCTAAATGTTAGTACCGTATGATAAATGGTTTTCAATCAGCCGCTGAATTATACAACCTAAACCCTCATACACATGTTCAAATCAGAGTAGATGGACAAGTACAACTGCAATAATGCGTGAATACTTTGTTCGAAAAACAGAAAACTTTTGTGAAGTTGCATCTGTTTAGTCCGTTAGGAATACGGAGAGCACTGATCAGCAGGAGTCCAGGAAATTTCAACCATTCGACTACATTTTTTAATCAACTTCACTGTCTGATTATAACGTGGTGGAATTGCCAATGGGAAAAAGTAAGCGAACGATCGTTCACGGCACTAACATTTCACGGATGAAGCGAGGTTGGAGGAAACTAGAAAATATTGGCAATCCAGATTACAGACAAACAAAGACGCTAATGTGTGCGTACATCTTTCTGACATACTGAAAATATTCCGTAGCTCATCACCACAGGTGGCGCTCACACGTGGTAAGGTGGGCATATTTTGCATAAGAGGCAGATTTAAAATTTATCGCCAGCAAACGGCCACCTGAATATATCAGGGTTAGACGGCAGTTACATTCGACTTCAATGCCGAGATATTAATTTGTACAACTGTGAATGGCCTGACATCTTTGAATAAGATATAAACTAAACAGTGCGTTGGTGTTTTACCGAAATTTTTCATGGATCTTTGAAGATTAATCGTGATGGTTGTGTATTGGTATAGCTACCCCAGCGTTTTCAAGTGTCATGAATAACGCAGAAACATTCTGACATCTGAAAATCAGTCAACTAACCATCTATAATGCAAACTATTACCCTACTGAACTGCACAACGGTTATTTTGGTTCATTTCGTGCCAAAGTTAGTTGCTCGGTCGCAGTTGGGATACAAGTATTTGAGTAGCTGACGCATTCTCAGACTTATTCTTGATGTCGTTTGAACGGCGAAACAAGCAAGATGCGTATGAATAGCAATGCCTCGATACTCTCCATAGTGGATAGTTGTCAGACCAGCCTTTGATAGAGAACACGTCGACCTCACAGTCAAAATTTCGATTAAAGGACAGTTGCTCTTGCAACAGTCGCAACGAGACTGGACCTTAACGTGGTGCGACGGTTTGCGTACCTCATTGACCCATTGAGCTATACTAGGTGATGCCTCCGAGCACCTTGAGAGCTACTCCTACCAGGTTGGTCAATGGTGAGAGGGCAGACAAACTCAGTCTCCTGGTCCTCCAGGTTGGAGTTTGAAATGGGATGGCGTCCATTTCTGTAAAACTAAATCACTGCCACCCCGATGCCTTGCGGACAGGCTTTTGAGATAAAGGCTTTGGATGAGGACCCTAATCGTTCTCCTGTCTAAGTCTGGGCGCCCTGGCAGTATTCCAGCTCACATACAACCATGCCATTTTCTTCAAACATAAACTTCATCCTGCATCGGCCGTCGCGCAGATTATCAAGGGTCGCCTTATCTGCTGCACGCAGCAGGGCGGATAGGCGAAAACATGCTACTGCTGGCGCCTTCCTTCTTTCTTTTCCACCTATTTCTCTTACTCCCATCCCGGCCCAGATTACTAACCTTCCTTCTATAATTCCCAGCTTAATTGACAGCAACCGAAGTGCTACTGGAGTGGAACCATCTGCAGACACCATCCCACAGCACCTATCGGACGCCTATCGGCAAAAGTCCCTTATAAGGCCACGCTGTCCCGTTTCCATGGCGACATTCAACGTCCGCACTCTAAGACCAACAGGTCAACAGGCTGCACTCACACGCACCTTGGACACACTGGGTGTTGATGTGTGTTGTGTGTCCGAAACTAGGATTAATGACCCTAACGGGGTTATTGAATTGACTGCACCCGGCTTATCCTCTCGTTATTGGTTGCACGCATCCGGAGACGCCGATGCGGCACTCACGGGTCAAGCTGGTGTAGGTATCATTCTAAGCTCCAAGGCTGAGCCATCGTTGGTTGATTGGACTCCGGTGAACAGCCGTTTATGTGCAGCCCGTTTGACGACATCAGCCAAGGTTGATGCACGAAGTAGTAAAAAATGTTGTTTGTTTGTGCTTTTCCCTTATGCCCCCACCGACTGCAGTTCAAATGCTGTCAAGGACACATTTTATCACGAACTGTGTGCGCTACTATACAGTGCTAGTAGTTCAGATAATCTGGTATTTGCAGGGGATATGAACGCACAAGTAGGGCGTCTGAGCTCTTCTGAAGCTCAGCTGCGTGGTAAGTATGGACATAACTCCGAACGGACTGACAACGGCGAGCGTCTGCTGCAGCTGTGTGCGGAGCACCAGCTGTTTCTTACTAGCACTGCTTTTAGACACAGTGGGCGCCGAAGTGCCACTTGGAGTCCTCCAGTAGCTGGCCAGTGATGGACCCAAATTGATCACATAGCCATAAGTTACAAGTGGCCCGGTTCCATTCTGGATTGCCGCTCGTACTGGAGTACCTGTGTCGACTCTGATAATGCCTTGCTGTGCTGTCGTTTCTCCATGAACTTTACCGGAACGCGCACAAAGCGTCTCCCCCGATTGGCAACGGAGAAATTGTCCCAGCCGTCGGTCAGGCAAGCCTATCAAGAAGCACTGCTTAGCGAACTCTCGCTGCCTTGTCCCAATGACACTGAACTTCAGTGGAATAGGATCTCGGCCGCTATGCACGACGCAGGAGCATCTGTTTGTGGCACTGTCAGTCGTCACCGCACCAGTCACTGGATATCCGAGAGGTCCGTGAACCTGTTGACCAGACGGGCTATTAGGCGTGAACTAAAGAGGAGCCTATGTGATGACAAGGAAGCCTGGTAAACCAGTCGGGCTCAAGAAATGGAGGAGGCAGGAACAGTAGGCAATTATCGCAGGCTCTTTCAGCTTATCCGCACCAGTGGTCCCAGAAAACCAGGCGTCAGTGAAACAATCAGAGACAGCGCGGATGCGCTGATACACAATAAGGAGCGCCGTAAGGCTCGTTGGTCGGAATACTTTCCAGATCAGTTCAGCTGGCCCCCTGTTCCCGGATCTCTTCCTACTCAGGTGATGCAGGACTTGCCATGGACGGTTAGTTTAGAGCCTCCGTCGGAGACCGAGGTCCGAAAAGCAATCACAGCCCTCAATCGTTTTCGTGCCGCTGGTCCGGATTCCCTCCCACCTGCACTATTTAAGGATGGAGGTGAGGTCCTCTGCAAAGCACTGACCTCCCTATTCGAACGTATCTGGAACGAAGAGAGTGTGCCGGCTAATTAGAGCGAATCGATTATAGTGGCAATATACAAGAAGCGCAGTCGCACAGACTGTGCGAACCACAGGGGTATTAGCCTAACGCCAGTTATCACAAAATTACTGACCTCGATTATCGTTCGTCGCCTCACTGCAGAACGGGAATCTCGGATTAGGGAAGAGCAGGCCGGTTTTCACCCAGAGCGTGGCTGTAAAAACCATATATTCACTTTGCGGCAGGTGCTAGAGCAGCGCCACGCATACCGCAGACCGACAATAGCTGTGTTCCTCGATTTCAAGTGTGCGTTCAATTCAGTCGATCGATCGATTCTGTTCGAATTACTTGCGTGAAAAGGTGTTCCCACGAAATATGTGAACATCCTTCGTGCTCTATACTCGAACACTACAGGCCGCGTCAGGGTATACGGTGGCCTATCGGATAGCTTTTCGACTACAAGTGGCGTTCGTCAGGGTTGTCCGATTTCCCCATTTCTGTTCCATTTCGTCGTGGATTCTATCATGGAGTGTTCCCTTGCGGAATCTCACGACGTAGGTGTTGAAGTGCTGCCTGGTGAAAGGTTAGTTGATCTGGATTACGCGGACGATATCGTCTTGCTTTTCGACAATGTTGAGGCGGCACAATCAACCCTGAATAGCCTATCCAGAGTGGTCCCATTATTTGGTATGCACTTCGCACCTTCAAAGTGCAAAGTGTTGCTGCGTGACCACCAGCCACTTGATGACCCCTTGACGCTTGCTAACGAGGAACTCGAGGTGGTTGATCAATTCACTTATCTTGGCAGCTGCATCAGCAATGATGGGCGCATAGAAACTGACGTGAACTCACGCATTGCAATGGCGAGAACTGCCTTCTTGAACTTGCGTCATCTTTGGCGACAGAAGGGAGTTCCCCTCCGTCTGAAAGGCCGTGTATACAAGGCCTCAGTGAGGGCCGTTCTGCTCTGTGGTAGTGAGACTTGGCCCCTACGGTCTGAAGATCTGAGGCGCCTTCAAGTCTTTGATCGTCGTTGTTTGCGAAGCATTGCTGGTGTCGGATGGCACCAGCGTGTCCGCAACGATGATGTGCGTAGGCGAGTACTAGGTGGTGATAATCATGCTAGAACAACAGATAACGCTGAATAAGTTGCCTGGTCACCGCTTACCTAGGAGGGCCTTGTTCAGTCTACCAGGTTTAGGTTGGCGCAAGGCTCGCGGTGGACAGAAGTTGACTTGGCAGCGGGAAATGAAGTCACTGACGACCAAACTGGGTGCCGTTGGTCCATCTCACCTTCCAGGTTGGAGTCCACGTGACTCACCTTGTGCTTGGCTCGAGACTTTACAGGACATGGCTCGCAACCGACACCAGTGGCGCGTCTGCTGCCGTCTCCTAATCGGATTACCTGTTTAAAGTGTGTTTGGTGCTGCGTTATCTGCGGAGTAATGGCTGATTATGACGCGTGGCAGTGAAAGCCGCAAGGAAGCTGTCTCTCCGATGCTGCCTTATCTTTGCACGATAGCCAGCTGTTTGTGGCGGAATGTTGTCTACACAAGGTGTAGGCACCTTAACCCTGAATGTTTGCTTAGGGCATTAAGGCTTTCAGGTAAGTCCCCCTTCTCTCCCTCTTCTTATTCTTTATTTCATAGGTCCTCATGGTTATATGGCAGCGAAGCATCAGTTCAAATGGCTGATGTACTGCTGTTGATGATGATGATGATGATGCTGTTGCAAGTACAGCTCTCCTTGGGTGGACAATATCCGACCGAAGATAGGAGAACAGACGGTAGAACACTAGGATTGACACTTCTGTGTGGCTGCTTACGAGCTTTCAAGCTTTTATCTACAGTAGCCAAATAAGTTGTGAAAGTGTGTACAGGTGGGGGAATATATTAAAGTTTATTGGAAAAACCTAATCCTTCTCAAAGCTTGAGGTTGGATATTTATTTTTTAGTGAGTCGTACTCGGTAGGAAAATTCTGGGTATTTAAGAACCCGCTCTTCTTGTCGTTCAAGGTTGCCTATTTGGTGGTCTGGTAAATGTAACATGGAAATCGATAAGGAGACGATAATAATGTGAGCGGCTTGGATAGTTAAGCTGTTGTTGAATCAGTGAATCTGCTCACCGATAGGACTAGTACCCCAGCTAAGATAAATGAGTAAATATAGTATATTGAGCATATAATAGCGAAATTTAAGCAAAGTAGGAGCCGGTTGTCGCGCACATAGCTGAGCTAGTCGTTCTGCAAGTACGTTGGCGATCTTGGAGCCAAAGAAATTTGTACCCCAGAGTCATGGTTAAGCGAACAAACGAAAATTGCGGATGGCTCGACTTATTGAGGTGACAGCGTTTAGACTCACGTGGATGACTTAATAAGTCAGCTTAGTTGGACAGAGTAGTGAGCGTGCCAAAATACTTATGAGAGCTACAGAGAGGGATTTGGATATTTGGGCTGTAAACCAGCCAATTTATATAAATAGTTGACGTCCATTCAAGTAATATGAAATGAATGGTTAGCACAGAAGACCAAAATGACAGTAAGCTGGAATGAACGGAATTTTAGCACACGCTACTCCTCCATCCCCTGGTCATATTGTCAATTTAAATTAAAAAAACAAAGGCAGTTGATTGTCTAGTGTTTTCTGTACACTGCTCGAGGTATTTTTATTTTGTGAAACAAGGCTTCATCCTCTGCACTGCGTTTGAAATATTTGGATATTGGTGACACACCGAATAGAAAACTTTGGGAGATTCTATCTGCGTGTTATAAGCAGCATTTAACTTGAAATTATCCCGTACACAGTCAGGTCATAATATTAGCATGCCATGCAATGCTATATTTGGATTTGTTTCTAAACAGTGACCTTGCTTCTTTTGTGTGTTTTATTATGCAGTGGGCAGATGTTATTTTTTATCCTCTGATCCTTATAGGCTACAGTTTCAATGCTTTGCTTCGTGGCTTGGAAGACAGCGTAGATGTCAATCCTATCAGCCTTTTATGGAACCAGTACGCCAATTACAATTTCTGGTGGACGTTTTTCCTGGTGTCACTGTAGATTAATGGTCACCAAAGGCTAACCGTTACATCTTTTTGTGTTCCACGTCCTCCCGAAGTCTCGACGAAAAATTTTGTCGCATTTTACTGGATGTACGCTGTTGTATACGTAAGGTCAAAACGCGCGTGCAAGTTAAAAGGTCATTCTGATAAACGGACTACTGTAATCTGATCAATGTCTAACTGGGTGAGTACATAAAAGTGTCACAAGGAGAATGATGAACCAATAGGAAAGCAGAGAATTGGACGCTTTGTGTGTGTGTGTCTGGGGTTGTGTGCGCCTGTCTGTTTAGACTAGGTCAAGAATGCTGACAGAATACACAACATACGCTTTTTCGTTTCGGTTTGACTTGCTGCGTCTACTGAAAGCACCTCGCTGGAACAATCACATATTGCTTCTACAGAATTTAAAAGTTTGAAAGAATTTCGCCGTTACACATAAGTACAATTTCGCGCTGTTATAATCACCCACCACGAAATTTTGCCATTTTCCTTTGAGGAGTCTCCCAGCTTTTCATCGTTGGAATACCCAGATGATGTTGGGAAGGTGCTTTGTCCGGCATACTGTCTGTGAAGTGAAGACAGTGGGGTAAGTACATTTCCGAATATTCCATGGAACAAACGCCAGCGGGACGAAAAGATTTACATGACCATCACACTGACTGTATCCACAGAAGCTTTAAGGTACACGGCGTTCCCGAGTTACTGGAGGCAAGCAACAAGGAAGCCCTTACTTGTGATCTGGAAAGATGGTGGTACATCTGTGAACTTCTCTCGGCTGGTGAAATCAAACTATAGTCGATTTCAAAGCAAACCATGTCGCCTAACTATAAAGGGATTGGTCATAACATTGAACTTAATCCGCAGCTGACAGACAATGCGCTACACACTACTTTCGGAACTAATAATAATGACAGAGGTTAGAGAATCATTCACACACGCTATCGTCCAGGGCTAGAAGTAACCACAACAGTAATATAAAAAACTATGTGACCAGACCAGTAGCTATCGAGAAGGCTACAACTATATAGCATACTGTATGTGCAGGTGAGAAAAAAGCAGATTGCGTTCAAATCGAGATTTGGAAAATCCCCCAAAATATATTACGTCCCGACCTCTAATCGGTCGGTACAAATTCGCCCACTTCATCTACTCCGTTTCAAGTGCTTCTGAGTTTCAAACATCTCTTTTGCGTACACTACTGCTCAAGGCTTACCTAGTATAGCTTCCGAACTGCAACTTCATTAAGGATCAGAGATTTATAACTTCATTGCTATAACGGGGAATTGGTTTCGCCTTGACATAAGTGACATTATGAGCGCGTTAAGACACATGTTCGTTGGTCGGCACGACTGATAAAGCTAAGGGTAAAATGGCTCTGAACATTCGCAGCGACCCACAATTGGAGCCCATAGAGGCTTCAGTCAACGCGGTACAGAACATTTTTGGTGCTCTTTAACTTCAAAAGTTAAGATGACTGCCTGGTGACGGACGTCTACTGACCTGCTTCCTCCAATCTCGAGAGAAAATTTTATCTGCCATCCGCACTAAGGCAGGTGATAAACAGGCAGTACGACCATAGTCGTATTACTAACGATTTAGCACTCACCTTCTTGAAGCCCATGCCTCTTCTAGACGACAGTTCAAGACGCATCTACACGAGACGGTCTCCGTTTCCCCACTGTACGGCTACATCAATATGCACATCAAATGCAGAGTCACAGAATGTCCATAGTTGATCAGATATTCACCAAAGAAGAACTCGTGATCGAAAGGAAGATCACCGACATGACTTTTTGATCAGTCGAGCAGGTAGTTTTATTCTTCGAATACATCTCTCATGAGGACTATTCTGTGGATGTTACCGACGGAACGAAACGATTAGAACCTATTGCATATTAGCTTGATTAGGCTAGACAACCAACTGGTCTTTTACGGCAGATGAAGCATGGGCTAGCGCATGGTAACATTTCATCAGCCAGTTTAGCACTCTGGTTGCCGAAGAGTTAGAAACTAAGTCAGTCTATCTGAGAAACGTGGTCCCGATTGCGCGAAACAGTACAGGCAAGTGTATGACGGTGCGAAACTCGGCTCTCTCCGAGCACCTAGACCTGGATGAACAACGTGACCCAACGTTACCTCTACTAAAATTGTTGGCGGGGATAAAATGTCAAACCAGCAGAAGTTGACAATAATTATGGTCTCAAACTAAAAGCTGTTGTATCAATATGTAAAAGGCATAAAAAGTTAAAGCGGGCGATCCCTCGCCTTTAAACCGCGGATTAACTGACACTGGCCAAGATGGATGCGGTGAATACCCTGCGCCTGAATTACGCTCATGAACGTCAGGGCGTTCCGTGGCCACCAAACCCTAAGGAAATGGTTACCTCTCTCCCAAAACGCACTCAAATATCCATCACTGAAAAAGCTGAGGTTTATGCATACGCATACCTCTCCCGGAGTAGATAAAATATATGCGAAGTCACTTGGGCGGTAGGTGAGAGCCTATCCCGATTCTTTTGTCTCGATGCTTTTAATGTTGATTTGACCGAATAAAATTTCCTGGCAAGTGGAAACACGGGACCATAACTCCAATCCACAATGGAAGTAGTCGATCCGATCCAGTGAAAGTACCGTCTTATAGTCATGTTACCAGTACTTTAAAATGCCAACAGCCAACTAGGAAGAATTTACCCAAGTTGCACCAGAACAGCGTGGCATCACAAATCTACTGCTTGCACTTTCCAGTTAAACTAAAGCAGCAGACACTGGCACAGGATTTGATGTCGCTTTTTTCAGCCTCTTAAAACCCTGCGACCACTTGGAGCAACGTGTACTTCTCGCCGAACTCCTTGGGTGGATCAGAAGTTTTCCATTAAACCGGAACTTGATAGTAAGAACGCGTGAATCCGTATCAGATCCCATTCGAGTAAACTGTGGACTACTACAGAGATCAGTACTGCGACCGTAGTCGTTACTGACGTAAATCAAGGATAAAGCACAACTCATATCCTGTATAAGTACAACACTATATGCCGACGACATCACGGTGATAAATCCACCTTAACACACTACCTCTAGCCGATCTGGATATGGTTTACGCGTGGTTAATGCAGAAACAAGTTCCGCTTAATGCTGACAAATGTAGAGTGCTACACTTAAGACATCAGATGCACTGCCGCTATAAACTAGACAATCATCAGCATCAAACATCCTCCAGCGAAAAAGATCAGTGCGCTTTGGTCAAGGCCTACTTTGTCTGTTAGAATCAGGCTGAAAAGGAATCAAGCAGTGGGATTTAAAACGTGGGCCTCAGGCGGCGAGCATTCGGACAATACAAACCCACGATATTTAATAGCTTCTCGGTTCATCCCTAAGTCCACATAGAACACAGCTCTGGCGGCCATGGATAAGGAGATATCTTACCGCCTTAGAGATACCCAAAGCTTTTATCCCTTGATGTGTAAGGAAAGATTACGAGTGCTCAGAGTCTTCAGCGGACGATACCGGCGATTGTGGGGGACCTCATTTTGACTTACCATATATAGGGGACCCCAGTCACGCGATCCGCCTTTTGCTGGATTTTAGCCAAATCAACTACTTGAGAGGCCACCACCTCGCGCCGGCAGAGCAGTACTGTTTTACGGAATGGTGTCAGAGTTTTCTACACACATTTGCCAATCGTGGAATACCTTACCGGAACATGTCATTTGTTCTAGCACGTTAGCGGACTTCAAAGACCGAGTTGACCGTGCACTCATTTCGCAGCACCATCTCACATAACGTGTTACCCATGGTAAAACACGACTTCCAGGTAAAGATTTCTCTGACGCTCAGCCTTCAGAATATGTACCAAATTTTTCGCCTCCTGGATGTTTCTCATAGATTACGTGAAATATAACTGCTCTCAATACTACCTCATGTTTGCACGTTTCATTATCATTTAAACTACCGTTATACAGCAGTGCAGTGAAATCGGTAGATGTTTAAAATGACGATTTAGTTATCTTTGATCATTTTAAGTTTGATTTTTACTCCAGCCTTCCCACGGGAATTGTAACGCATACGCTCTTTTGCGCACGATATCCCACAGTTCATTGTACATCAGGCGGCTGCACAACCTTTATAAACTTGCTATTCATCTTCATTCTTTGTAGATCTTCATTGTATGTACACTTTTTGATAAGTATACCTCAGAGAGTGCACGGTGTGAAATTACTTTTATTGATATTTTTCCATATTTTGAAATACTGTGGCAAACCTGCGAGACCTGTTAACATTTAGCTGTTTCATCCGTATCGAACCATTGTTTTACTGCTCTAGTGTACACAGCATGTCGGATAACTAGCAAATTAACGAGTGCGCATCTTATTAACTTTTGTACAATACTCTTAGAATAAAACGTAACCTCTGAACAAAAATACAAAAGACTAACTTAAGGAGTGCAATTTAAACATGGGGGAATGGCGTGCAATGTAAAGGTTACAAAAATAAACGTGAGTATAACATTACTAAATGTCAAGGCAGGTGCGTTTGGCAAAATGATAGTTGTCTCAGACATTGCACGCAAATATCCGACTGACACAAACTAAACAGTAAATTGTTTTCTGAAGCTAATGCTCGGCTTTCAAAGTTTTGTTAATTTTTGATTTAGATCGACTACGTCCAGTTAGGAGAACTGCTTTCAAATTGTGAGCAAGCAGTGGTTCTATCAGCTGACCCCAGATACTTTCCTTTTCAGAATGTTTGCTCATGTTACTAACGTTTTCCAAGCATTACTATCAAGCGCTGCAAATATTGCCAATCCCGGAATTGTTACGTCAGGTAAGCAGCTGTGAAACCCAGCAGATTTTCTTTCCCTGCGCCTGTATCCACAAGTCATTTGCCTGCAAATTAGTTGGCTCTAAATGGAGTTTAACCAGGATATCATCAATGCCGCAATCAAATGAAATCTGGTACAGAGGAATTTAACCCCCACTTTTGTCTATTTCGGAAAACCCCTTTAATATTACCTCTTCAAGTAATGAATACTTATCCTAGGAAAATCAAGATAGACGTCTTCGGCGATGGTGGCGCAAGACCATTTGAAATAGTGAAAATAAGAATAGTTTTCCACGTCCCTTTTTGTTTCGATCAATAATTACATTCTGCAGAACATTTTGCTGATTCTTTAGTAACTTCAGACGAGTTTCAAGTTCTGTTTCTTCATATGCCATGTGATGGTGACCATAAATGTTAACTTTGACAGCCAGGTAGGATGTGACAGCGATGGGTCAGCGCTGTCTCTTTTAGTAAAGTAGGTAGCTAGCTCGTTGTGGAGCTTTTAAAACGTAACAAAATCTTACCGCAACTGAGCCACATCTTTGATGTGTTATAACTAAAGCCATCGAATTTAGAACCAAAATCTTCCAAAAGGACTGAAACTGGTGGTTATTGAGAGCATTTCACCGAACAAAGTTAATGGCAGAAGCGACCGGGTTTCGGACACAATAAATATCTAAATCTTGTCTATAGCTTTTTTTGTTATGTAGTATGTAGTGTATGAACAGATCGGACGAAAATTCCAAATATTCTAACTGGGTCCTGACGTCCACTACCAGAAATTCTTCAGTTCAAATATCATTCCGCTTTTGTCAACTGTAGCACCTCAAATCCAGTTCAGTGGAAGGCTATAATTATGCGCAAGATTGTTCAGCTCCACGAAAATATCCTTTCCAGTTACTGTTTCATGCATGCTGTCAAACGGTGCCAACTCTTCCGTAATCTAAAATCTAAATTGACACCACCCATGAATACGAGATGTCATGACATACTCGAGAGGTCCGTAGGCATAAAGCTCTAATGAAAATATCGTTTGGTTTCTCTTGTGTCTGTAGCACCATGTTCTCTTCATAACCAACAACTCAACAAAATGGAATTTGCCAAAAGTCTGATAGATGTAAAATAGTTTCTTGCACCGGACATAAGTCATTTACAGGTTTCATTAATCACTGTTTGATTAACATGCTATCAGTAAATGATTTTCCCCTTCCGTCTTTTTATGTACTACTTGTTTGAATGACAGTTTCATTTCCGGTGTGCTATCTCGAGAAGTGAATTCTTTGTGTTACTAACCCAAGTTTCATGTAACCATATTGTTTCGAGCCTTGCTTCCTCGAAAACTGCGTTTGCTGCAGATGTTTTATTTCTTAATGTCAACAAGGATTGATTGCTTTCGAGACGGTAACACTCCCACCGCATGGTATGCAACTAGCTTTCTGGCTTTGTTTTCAAAAAAGGACTTCATCACTTTCCTAATTAGAAACACAAAATTCGGCACTCATTTTCTTCTTAATAGCAGCAGACGGGAGTCAAAAGCGAAGACTGATCGTTAATTAGGAATGCAATTCGATTTCTTCTGTAGCTTAAACACAGCTGGGAACTAGGGTCTTCGATGAAGCCACGGCTAACCATAGGTGTATGTGAATGTTTTCCCATACAGTTTATAGGTCACTTTGGTAACAGAATATATTACACATTGAGAGTTGCAAAATATATGCACAATGCCGGTCCAAATAAACAACCTGCAGCAGCGATTTTCAGCTGTGTTTTGGGAGTGGCATCCAGAATATTTGTAGGGACAGCCAGTCCGGTATATCACGGAGGCTCTAAACCTTTCATCGTCTGGACAGCTGGCATGCACGTGACCTACCTTGGGACGCGTGTAGCATCTTCCAATTTTCTTACGAGGTTGCAATTCTCTTGGACACTACTGGCTCTAAAACTGGCACGAGACCATGGCATGCTCAACATAAAAAGTGGTTAATAGGCCAAAATTAGACTTTCTTATATAAGTTACACTTTGGGTCTCTCAAACTGACGAGAATGACGAAAGACATGAAGGGACCAAACGTGATTTGAGTGCTTCGGTGATATAACTCGAGAGCGTACAAACAGAATGCGGTGCGTTCCACGTCTGCAACTAAAACTTCGCCAAAGAAACTAGGCAAGAATAAAACAATTCACTTTAGCTAAGCGTTTAAATTCTAATTAGTAGTGTAAAATGCATCCGTATAGTTTCTAAGTGCTGTGTCGTATACAGACTTTCTGCGGAAAGTCTCTAACTCGTGGGGTCTTCTGAACAGTTCGTAAGTGCCTTGGTGGTGGAGGATGAGCCGGGCTATATCGTAATCAACTGTCAGTCATGCAGGACAGAGGGGGTCACCCATGGTTTACTGGCACTAGCTGCTGGCATCCGGATGCCATGGCGTCGGAACCCCGCACGTGTCCGAGGAAAGCGCGCCACCGACGATACCCAGAAGATCGAAACATCACTGTCTAATGCTTGTCCCGACGTGTCAAAGCCTGATGACTGATGGGACTGTAATAAAATACCACTTGAATTTTGTTTACTCCAATAAACAGTAAGTTTATTTGTTTACCCCCTAATTTCTTTCTCATTTCGATACACGTTACTTTAATTCTTATTTATTCAACGAAATCCATTAACAAACAATATAATCTCCAGCATGCGCAATGATGTGTAACCATTTGTTGGGCAAAGGTTGGATGCCTTCTTTCCAGAGAGGATGAGGCTGGTGATCAAAGAAATCGGCGAGGTCAATTTTGAGTTGTTATAGTACAAATTTTTCTCTCGCAGTTGCTAATTCAGGGCGCGGAAGAGATAATAAACCGATGGAGCAATATCAGTGCCATACGGTGGATGTGGTACAGTGTTCCAGCCCAATTTCACCAAAATGTAGCGAGTCCATATTGCAATGTGAGGTCGAGCGCTATCCTGGAGAAGAACGACCCAGAATTGTTTCGGACGCTTCTCTCGCACTGCTGTGGCCAACTTCCGGAATTGCTCTTGGTAGACGTCGGCATTTGTTTTCTGCTTGTTGTCGAGCAGTTCCCGAAACAGCATACCTTGCTAATCCCAGAAAACCGAGAGCATAATCATCCGAGCATGGAACTCGAGCTTTGGTTGAGCTGACGGGTCTTTGCAGGGAGACAACCAGTTAGCGAGGCGCGTAGTAGACCCAGGACTCATCTCCAATGATGATCGAATTGAGAAAATCCTGGTAATGTGGTCGCAGCAGAAGACTTCCGCAGATGGGCGTGCGTGCAGCGCGGCCATGGTCGGTCAAAGCATGAGGTGTCCATCGAGAGATAGTTTGCGGTAGCCCATTTCATTTATATAGCGAGCGATGGTGCTGCAACCGTATCCAAGTGTCTGCACCAAATCCCGGATGCACTTGCAGCTAGTGGCACAGAGCGTCTTCGTCAAAGGATGATCTTCACAGCTCGTATTGCCTTTGTCAAAGCGCTTGAACTAGTGGCTCACAGTCCGACCGGTAATAGTGCCTGGCTCAAACGTGGTGTTCATCTTCTCGGCCGTCTTCCTTACAGTCGTCGCCAACTTATATTCATAAATCATAATCCAGCGTAACTGGCGCTGATCCATTTTGATTTTCAGTTTATAAACCCGCAGCGCGCATGCACGTTTATATTTTTTCCGGCCAAAGCTTGTAAAACATTCTCCAACATGCCACAACCTTTTGGCCATAACCCGATTTGAAATAAGAAAAATCTGAAAAAAATCGAAAGTGCAAAAGAAATTATGAGACAACCCAATATATTCGTTTTTAGAATCTGTAAATTTCAAATGGTTCAGTATGGGTAAAATAGCAGAACGCAAAATAAGTGCTCCGTTGCGATAGTTGAAAAGTGATAAAAACTGCTTTTCCTGATAAATGTACTGTTATCAACGCTGTAGATGTGTGTGCGTACATCTGCATCTAATTTAATAAGCAAATAACCAACTGTCCTACAATCAACAATTAGAAATTACGGCAGAGGAAATGAATTTGGGTGGCCTACGTAAAATTTTAAAAATTGAGCAATAAATCAAAAATATAATGATATCGGAAATTCAAATAGTGCCATAAAATTTTCTGTATTCTAAATAACAGTTAATTGTGTTTTCACACAAGTAATATCATAACGGACTCACCACTAAGTGAAGTAGGAATGCGACTGAAGCATCACTAGCGTTATTGATTGACATGATCGAAAGTACAAAATTGCGAACTCTGTAATAACTGAGCCATGATGGGCAAGTGAATAATTTGGGTGCTAAAATGCAAGTACCGTTAGTTGTCAGTTCTCAGTCCACTGACCGTAGTTTGGTAAACTCTGTTGTAAATAATAGCTCAATAGTTTTATAATGGTCAGGGGTACAGTACGAATACAAAGGCCAAGGATTCACGAGTACTGTTGTATAGTGTATGTGCAATATATAACTCCAACAATGTTGGCAGCATAAATGTCTCTGCGTTCACCATATTATTCTTGTTAGAACAAGTGTAATTCCGTCTTCTCCGATTTCGTTTGGGTTGGAGAGCAAAAGGTTTAGTTGCGTCTTGTCTGCACTCGAGAAGTGGGATTCATGTCCCTTGATACAAATGGAATAATGCGTCGTATAGTCGTCGTTTTTTGATGGACAGTGTCAGTGTTGAGATGTTAAAAATCGGAACATCGTTCCGCGTCTGACACATTTGGAATGAAGCAATATCTGGCGACATTCCAGCAGGCTGTATTGGGTGGTCAGTTTGACCTGTTAGTCCCACAGTTTCGTGTAGTGTCTAAGTTTCAGGACGTAACTGCAAACGGAATTAGGGTTTTTCAAAATCTACTACGTCAGAATGAGGTCACTGGGCAGATGACGTTTAGTTCTTTTGTACACTTATAGTGCTTTCCGTCATATATGGTATGGCGGACAGAACAAGTCATTGGCTTTTATTGATTTCCGTTAGCAGTGGGGTCTCGAGGCAGCCAGATCGCGTTTCAGTAAGGGTCGCTAAGATTGAATCATGTACTTTGCCTGGAGTCTCGCATACGCATTGAGCATTCGCTGCAATGAGCATTCGCTGCAATGTGTACACCAGCCCTCCAACACCTTTGTTGATATCAGCCTGGAGTTGAGCACAACCTTCAAAACTCTCGGGCCACGTGCTTTTTAACCTAGCGATCTGGGTAGCCTCGTGATCGATTACAATACGACCTTTTCCAAAGTAGTGTCTTAAAAATGTGGCTCCACTGTTCATAGTCGTGGGTGATAGTTTAGCGCTGGTCAAGTACTCCATCCTAAGGGGCACAATGAACAAGTATGGTTTTCGCTACGGATACATTCTGATATTCTTCCAAACGCTGTATTACAAGATTGGGCTTATTCCACGGAGTATCCCGGACGATTATAATGGTAAAGGATTCATTCCGGAGGCGAGTTGTCGATAGCAAAACGCTTTCTGCTTCGTCAACGTAAATTGGCGCAACTCGGATATGCCTCGGTTCCTCGTAGGGCCTTAACTTCGGATAACTGGTGATCAGCTTCATTTTGGTGAGTTGTTATCCTACATGTTTGAAATAAGAAATCAAGGATATATGTAACGATACTTCGGAACCGGGTTTGGTCTGATCCACAACGAG
This sequence comes from Dicrocoelium dendriticum, assembly GCA_944474145.2. Taxonomy (NCBI): domain Eukaryota; kingdom Metazoa; phylum Platyhelminthes; class Trematoda; order Plagiorchiida; family Dicrocoeliidae; genus Dicrocoelium; species Dicrocoelium dendriticum. Next base: position 113,078,243 of record OX104065.1, read on the forward strand.
TAGTAGATGGTGTTTATTGTAGTTGGAAAGGTTTCTCGCATCTCGCAAGCTAGATAACCGCCACCATACAAAAAGCGCTATTTTTAGGACTCGTCATCAATGCGCATTTGCGGGATTCCACTGTATCCGAACCGAACACGTGACTCGTATGTACTTCAGTAGTCCGTAAATGAACATGGAGCCACCAAAAGCTATGGAAATCAAAGAGAGATAAAGATGTCATGGAAAGAAACCTGAACACAACAACAAAATATCCATGATCTATTCAGAGGTTAAGATGCTAATGACTTGCCCAAGCCTAGGTATGAAGTTGATTTGGGGGATACCACCTTATGCCATTGCTTAAGTAGCTTACTCGTAAGGCAAAGGAGCGAAATTAGGGAAACACGCTTATTCTGAAGCCGTGGCCAAGTACTCAATTGATACACCTTTCGGTTGGTCGATCATCACAGCGGCCAATATTACCCACAATTTTAGCTCCATGTTGCTAGAATACGATGCTCCAACGAACTGAAACAAGAGTAGTGACTTTATTTAGTGGAGAGCCACATCCGCCAGGTCGCAGTGATGTTGAACGGACATTTTATGGAGAGAAAGGTTTTCAGGCGGAAAACCACCACGTACTGTAACACTGCAGCCAAACCAATAGGTTAGTGCGAGATAAACCAAAATCGTGCAGCTACACTCACGATGAGTTCGGTCTGCGAGTGAATAATTTAATCCACTGAGCCATCGTTGACAGTGGCCGATCCCAATGACTGGTTTCTAACAGGCATTAAGAGCTGCTCATCCTTCACCATCATGCTTGTTATGAATGTGCAGTTAGAAAGGCTGGCAAATGTCAAACTGACCCCAGTTAGTCTGACCTATTGATCAGAGAAAATAGAGGAAAGTAAAAGCATGCGGTTTGATCAAATGGGTTCTCAAACGACTTTTATAGCTGAGCGACCAAGCGGATCGGAAAGACGGAGAAATGGAGACTAAAAGTAAATTTAAATACATTGCAAGACTCAAGTTAGGCATTGCATCTATCATTGGACTGTCTCCTTGTGACCTGCTTCTAGGCGAAGTAATTCCTGGAAAGACTTTATCCACACTTCCACATTCACTCTGGTCTTGTGCCGATGTGGCTCAAAAATAAGACATCGCTACGTTGGATCATTTTGCTAACAGGCACTTCAGCCATCCAGCCGATTCCACCAATTTATTCTTTAAATTTAGATATTTTTTGCCCTTCAGTGAGTCGACTGCGAGTCGCTTTGCGTGATTGTACTAATCAGGCTGCAAGCCTTTATCCGCTACCTCGGAATACTAGCCCAGTCTTGGCCAACAATGAAAAAGAGAAAGAATGAAATAGGAGCAGAATGCTATTACAGTAACACGGGTAAAAATATGTGGCAAAATTCTATACAATAGGAGGCACAGTCCGATGGTTGGTCTTATCACCCCGTGTGCAGAGATCGCGGTAAGCAAATAATTGATTGCATGTACTTGTAAGAAGGTGCTACTCAAGCGAATGTTCGGATAAACCCAGTAGGCACATGCAGTCAGAAAGTAGAGAATTTGATTGTGAAATTGGTTTTTCAGCGAACTACCAGATGGTAGCTTCTCATAATTATCCTAATGCTCTTGCGAGCATTTGTTGTGTGCCACTGAAATTCATCGACCCAGGTTATTCAGAACTTAAGTCTCAGAAATACCTCTAGATATTGCAATAACGCGCCGCTACATCCAAAGCAAGCTTAGAAAAATAAGGAGAACAACCAAGCTATAATCTCGAAATCCGAGCTCTTTATCATTCAGTGCTCCAAGTAAGGTAGAATGAGAAATTCCAAGTGGAAGCAACTTACACTTAAATCATCCACTGCACCTTGAATGCAAATCTGAATTCTGGTAATTATTTTAGGGCTTGTCTTGAAATCACTTTGATTTTCGTGTCCAATTCTCATCCTTGTTATTTCCAGGGGAGTCTGGAGTGTACTACTCCAGGGGTGGTGAAACTATCTGTCGACCGGGTCTCCAAACTCAAATTCATCCACATAGCGATTGTAAACTGAGACATCATCTAGACCCATTATAAAAATCATACGTCTTCTCATCTTATTTACAATTTTAGAGCCCCTGGAGTAGGGTACTTTGGCAGTACCCAATCTAGGCGCGTTATAACGAAGTGGTGGAGATGTGTGCCTTTTGGTAGGCATTTGTCCAATGGCCGTATGAAAAGAGCTACGACAGTGGAGCAATAAAGTTTCTATGAATTGATCGGGCTCATCTAAGAACGTTGGATCGCGCGCAACAATTGCACACTTCAAAGTACCGACAGTTTTCAGCCAAACCACTGGAGCATGATACCTAAGTGCAGTAAACCTGCGACTTTGTGATCAATCGATAGCAGATGATGCAGTGAAATGTGAACCAATATTATTCAAAAAAAACTAGAAGCAACTTTCACGACTAAACGCCTTCTTCAACGTACGAATGGTAAAGTTGGCATTCGATCTATCGGGGCTAATACGATTAAATCATTTGCACCCAGCGTTTAACACGTTTGAAGTAAAGAACCACAGTATCCACTGTGGATGCGCGGCCAGGCTTCATACTCCACTGGTCATGACCCACGTCCGGATAGTAAGCTTCTGATATTGTGTGCCCACAATTTTCACACATTGTGGCAGTGTACCGAATAACAATGTCAATCTCAGGCCTTCAACACAAACATCAGGCCATAGGTATACTCTTTTCAATGTCCAACTGTACAGAATGAAGATCGGCAGGATCTGAGAATTGCAAAAGCAGAGGAATTACAATGTGAACACATATACACCGTAGCACATCACTCAGCGCGCAGATTATAATCTGAGCAAATCGCTTTACCAGAGGCGATCAGACCCGCTTTAAAGCTGATAGGATTAAATCAAAACAGTTTACTGTTTCTTTACTTACACGGAGCATGTAAAATGGCTTTAAAAGTACACAATCAAATTCGGAAGCAGGTTAATGGAAACAGGTATGTCATGAAAGATCACCAAATGGAAGAATGTCTTTCGCATCCTGTGTTCCATCTGATAATCATCGGGATTATTCCGTAGCTACGTTTTTAGGATAACTTGTGGATTTATCGGCAAACTGGAATGATTTTATGGAAAGTTCGGCATTAATCGGTTCCATTTCTGAATCTGCAATTTATAGAACATATTGTGGGTGGTATCTTGATATATTTTTCAGAGTCTTGTCTTTTAAATTCTGCCTTACCACTACGTCACTTGTACATTTTTCAATGTAGCGAAGACATTACCTTGTGATTCCTGTTCGAAAGCTGTAGAAAACACGGCAGATCTCCTTACGTGCTTTCTTTGCCGTGCCAGTTTTCATATTTCCTTTACTGGATTACTTGTCGATTCCTATAGTTTTGTGCGTCCCATACGACATGATTTCATTAAAATTTCCTGTAACGATCGTTGTTGCTGTCTAGAGCAGCTAGGGAAAAGTATATTGTCTACCGATATAGATTATATCAAAACACGAGTACTTGTGAGCAGTTCTAGACATATTGCGACTCAACCTCGAATAGAATACATGTGCGATTCAGCCCAGTCTCCCTACCATTTATCGCCCTTTGACAATTATTTACCGACCCATCCTAGTTTTTCCAGAGGCACGACAATAACTAAGGCAAATTATCCACTAAAATTCCGATCTGCTATCTTTAATGATTTAGGTGAATGTCTATTGAGGTGCCATGAAAAACGCAACGACGGTAGAATCCGAGAAACGTAAAATTACATCCCAGTAATGAACAACAACAAACCAGGTCAAGCAAAGCTTGAGGCCACCCTCCTCCCCAAGAACCACTTCGAATGATAAGAAGTGAGAAAATCTGATGCTTTTTCATGCGCCTTAGTTCAACTATCTAATTCCTCGAGTTCTCTATGAAAATGACGTAGTTTTTACAGAGCCTGGTTGATAGGTTCCTCGATATGGGGGAGGAAGGAGTGAAAATGAGGCAAGTCATACGCTTCTGCAAAAGAGCCCCTGTGAAGACTCGATTTGTGCGGGTAACTTTTCCCGACGAGGCCAGTGCAAAGCTAATACGGTCTCGGATTGGTAGAATGAGAGGGTGCATATATGTCGGAATATAGTTCCAGCTGACAAGGAAGGCCTTAATTGTGCCATCATCGACGTGAAGCGGAGAAACGGTGAGGGTGAAACAAACCTACTATTGTAGTGACGACGATGAGTCAATGAAGCACAATCTTTATTGGTGCAATCACAACCTATATCACCACTCACACAGGCGTACATTAATGAGTCAAGTTTCCTTTCCCCGTTGAACCATCTCTCCCGGCTTCCGCTCCCGACACGTCTATGCACTCTTTGAGGTACAGGAAGAATTGTTTTATGTCCATTTTACCCCCGTAACTCCGCTTCCACGCATCCCATTCTGACCGATCCGCAGTCGTTCGATAGCCCCTGCTTTGCTTGAACGTCGATGTATTGCTCTACCTGTGATTGTTCTGGGTGGATGCAATAACGGTGGTTTTGTCCAATTTATTACGTTCTCGATAAATACTCTCCCCTTTTTTCCTGGCTCAGGCTCACTAACGGGCGCCGCTCGTGCACGTTTTCGTTTCGTTCCGTCAAGCCAGTGTTGCTCCGTCTGCTCCCCCTCATTGCGCTCTTTACGCTTTTCATCCGCTCCTGTTTTGGTGGTCTTTCTGTCCTCCGGGAAACCACTGTCTTCCGCCTTCCTATACTATTTGTAAATTCGGGTGGATACCACACGAACGCGAATTCGGATAAATTGGCCCATCAGTCCTCAGGCACCCCGGTACTTCTTAGCACAGCCAGCATGTAGCCTTTGCCAACGTCTGCAGTCCTATGAACAACCGCGATAAGCTAAGCGGATTCGTTGCTTTCGAGCTACCAGATATACTGAATGGACTCGCAGAGACGTGCTTGAGAGATAAGGTGCTCGCCCAGGAATTTTCGTTATTGGCTGCTCCTGCTTCCCTTGTGATAGTCTAACGGGTGCCCCCGGTATCATCATGCTTTACATCCGGTCTTCTCTGTGTGTAAGACTGCTGAAAGCTTACCGAAGCGAGAATGGCATATGTAGGTAGTTGTGGTGCTCGATCCATTTCAGGAGCGATAAGTAACACGGTAAAAGTTATCATAGTCTCCTGAGTCGACGTTGGAATTGGCCTCAGCATCTCCGCGACCGAATGAGTCACGGTCACTTTCTGCTAACAGATTTAATTGTCCTCAAATGCGCCGGATAATTTAAAAACGAAGCAAAGTTCGCTGTTATGTTACTTAAAACTGGGGCAGCACAGTCCATCTGCAAAGAGACGCGCGTAACAGCGTGTTAAACTCCATCCTGCTCAGAGTTGATTGTAATTAATTGTGAACAACATGTGCATCATTTCAGAGAGGTTTGGAAACAATCGGTTGGTATAGTCTTTGTCTTTCTTTGAATCCTGCCCCTGTTTCAATTTGACGTCTGAAGCATTTTTAAAAATTTGGATGTAGTCGAGAGGCGTTATAGCGGTCTGTAGTGGCACAGTCTGTACCCAAAATCGAGTTTACCTCCGAGCGTTTATGGCTTGACAAAAGTTCACAAACCCAAAGTTCCCGTACGGCCCGTAGTCGACGGTATAGGCTCCCCGATCCATGAACTTGATAGATATTTGGCAAGACCATTGCAGCCTCTCACAGGGCGAACGAGTAGATTCGTGAAAACCTCTTCTGAGGTCACTCAAAAGATAGCAAGTCTCAAAATTGAGTCAGGTGAGTTGATTGTCAGCTTCGATGTCACCTCACTTTTCACAAATGTACCCAAAGAAGAGGCTCTAGGAATAGCAAGACGTTGTCTAAATGAAGACGGCAGTCTGAGTGATCGGACGAAACTAACGGTTACCTAGATAATCGAGGGTATAACAGTGTGTCTTAACCTGTCTTACTTCTTTTTTCAGTCAAAGTTTTACACTCAAAAACGAGGTCTCCCCATGGGATTACTAATATCCCCTGTACTGGCGAACCTGTATATGGAAGACTTCGAGAACAGGGCGTTAACAAACACCATTAACTCACCAAAAATTTGGTGGCGTTATGTAGACGATACCTTTGTACTTGTTAAACGGGATAAGAAGGGCGAGTTGCTTGAGCACTTAAACTCCATTGATGAGAGAATACAGTTTACTATTAAGTTGGAATCTTGTAGCGGTACAATACCGTTTCTTGACTGCCTGGTGCACAGGAATGGGGAAAATTTAAGACGACAATAAATGGTAAGTCTACGGATACTGACAGCGTACTCCAATACACTTCAGGTCATCCGAAAGAGGTTTACGCTGGGATAGTCTCAGCGCTGTTCTACATGGCACAATGGCGCAATGGAGCTGGCGGAAAGTGGCAATGGGCAAACTATTAGAAAGTGGTTACCCAAGACGGCTAGTTAAACGCCAATTGCATAAAGTGATAAACCGGCAGTCAAGACCTACAACCGAGTGGATAGGGACGGTAGGAATTCCGTACAAGGAAGGCACTTCGGAGGCAATTCGGAGGGTACTAAACAATGTAAATATAAGGGTGATCTTTCAGAGAGGTCCAAGGATAGGACGACCAACTGTGTTTATAAAATTAAATGTAAGGACTGTGCACATGTGTACATGGGCCAAACAGCGAGAGAATTACGCACGAGAATTTCGGAGCAGATGAAGCATGAGTTTAAATACCAGGCAATAGTAAGAGACTCGGCCATGGCTGTGCATGAATTAGACACAGGTCACCAGATAGACTTGGAAAAGGTAGAGGTCATTAGGAGGGGTATACAATCAACACCTCAGTGGTTGATTGCCGAGGCGGTGGAAATTGCCAAATCTGATGACTGCGTGAATAGGATGGTGGGGGTAGAACTCCCAAATGCGTGGTGAGCGATCTTAAGCCGGCCAGCTTGGCGAGCATCGGTGCGTAGATCAGATTGGAAAGTGCAAACCGACTGCTAGTGTCAGCGCTATGAGCTTATCCGTCAATAGCATGACGCACAAAGGAACAACTGGACTATTCCCACTGTGATTGAACCACCTGAGGTGACATCACGAACCGTTGCTGTAATGACACTATGACTCAAGTCTCGGGTAACGCGATTATCGCCCTGTTCTCCATAAAATCCTACCCCAATTGCACACTGATTCACCTGGTCTGACGGAGCCCTTGTGTCAGGGGCGAAACGTTACCAAACTAGTATATCAATCGATTGTTTCCAAACCTCTATGAACTCATGTCTACTCGATCGGTTTTAAGTATCTACCAAGAATTCCAAAATATGTGTATTATATTCGGATCCTAAAGATTCTGACAGAAAGCGATTACACAGTTCTTAATGCCAACATGGAACTTCAGTTACAGCAATCCCACGCAACGCAGTTAGAGGGGAACGATCAGAATATGAAGTTGGACAACGTCAAATGTACGGCAATGCAAGGGAATTGGTCTCTACCGCAAGGTGCTTCTCTTGAAGCTTGCTGGTCAGTTACAAAGAAGGAAGTAAAGTATTGTGAAACACATTTGTGCCTCACAATTGTCTAAAAGTCTGTCAAGCCAAATTGGCTCGACAAGAAATATGGGAAGCCGGCAGGGCAGCGGCGAAAGCTGGGTGGTAGGCTCCTTATCTGACTCGGTGGACGACTAAGCGGTGCACAAAATGTAGCGAGTTATTTACAACAGGGTGAAAAGGAGGAAGCGCACACATTTCGAAGAGTTGATTGCAAGTGCTGCAAAGGCTGCCCAGAAAAGATACCCGCTTACATGAAGCGGAAACTGAAGACAACAGGTGACGTACAAGTGATAGATGATGCGGACGGGTATTTCATAACATCCAACACAGCGTGTGTTTGGTTTTGCGGCATACCATGCTTCATTTTAAAAAAGTGACCAGGTGTCCGTATTGAGTTCGGAATGTTCCACCCTTACTGAACTCGACAGTCTGGATTGTGGTGTAGAAGAGGTGCGTCAACTGTTTGTCCGTCTTGACGGCACCAAGCCTACCGGGCCCGAGGGGATCCAACCCTGAGCTTCAAGTCCTTATGGGCCATCATCTCTCCTGCGGTAACTGACCTGTTCAACAGGTCATTGTCCGAAGACACATTGGCGATTGATCGGAAATGCTCCGTAGTCAGGCCGATTCTGAAAGGCGTCGACTCCAGCAAAGTAGAGAACTACAATTAAGATTTACTAGTTCTCGAATGGCTTTGTGGATTAATAGCACTGGCAAATAAAGTCCTGACCCAGACGACAAACCCTTTCTTTTGCACGGACAGTAACCTGTATGGTACTGGAGGATGGGTTGGGTTGTATATCAGTTAGATTTCAATTCGTGATGATTGGCTATCGTCCCCCTTGGCTCAGTGGAATAAGCTGCTGGCGAATGGCGTAAGCCGTCCGCTTCACAAACTGTTTCTCTTACGCCATATCGGAAACCTTTGGGGACTCGGAGGATATGGAAGTTTTCCGGTATTACCAGAGGGACTAGCAAGCTCTATCTCTAAGATTTTCACACCACGGGCATCATGGTCCTTTTGTGAACTCTTGGACAATTTTTGATTCATACATCTACGTTCTTCACTATAGCTGGGCCAGGACCGAGCAGCGTCTGTCAATCAGCAACAAGGAGACAGTGATGAGCTGGCTCTTTGGAGGGTGACGGATAACTCCACAACTAATAATACTGGCAAGAATTAAGGCATCTTTGATGCGCATCCATTGTGAATTCTGATCGCCAGAAACTGGAACAAATAGTGTCGATAGTGTTGTTGTGTCCTATAAATTTCCTACATTCGCCAAGTGGTGTGTACGCCTGGGCGATCGTTCGAAACGCATGCAAATTCAAGAACCAACGGGTGTTCGGAGTCCAGAGACGTTGATCAGTACCATCGACAGTCTGTTATATTTCCGCCCCATCGGTAGCTTATGGCTGTATGGTCAAGATGGGACCGCATCAGCGTTTGAGAAAGTGGGCGCCAATAGTAGTCGAAAAATGGTGCTCGAAAGAAACAAGCAATGGTCAGAATAAAGTCAGTAGCCTGTCTCCATTGTCTGATCGACTAATACCAAAGACAAAACTACCCACTAGATAGTTTTCCGGCGTTAAAATTTCCTGCAAAAATTACAATATCAGACTTTTTGGAGGGATGCGGGTTTTGCAGTTGTTAGTAAAGGCAATCCTTGACTGCATCTGGTTTGCAGTCTGTAGGAGCGTAGGTGGAGACGATAAATAAGACGTGCTTAACATCTCGACGCCTACTCACCTTACATGAACCTCGTAGTCTGATTGCACATAGCCGACTGTTGACTGTGATCCAGATAAGAGAACGGTCTCAGTCCTATCACTAGGTGCAACCCCAACACCAGTCTTGCAAGAAACAGCAGCCCCTGTGTCCGCGGGTCGCAAATGCTATTCGACGTCAGGGTTTGATGAAAAGTCATTCTAATTACTCTACTGGAGTCTCGCAATCTCGTTTCCGAAAGAAAGAAAATATCTACCGAGAGCCTCTCCAGGGTGCTGGCTAGGCAAGCTTGCCATCCGATCTGCATCAGAGTAAGAACGTTGAATGCTGCGAGGTCGAATGTAAAATCAGGTCGATAAAAGTTAAAGCCTCAATGTAGTGTGATAAGGCTGTGATCGCCGGCCATAGAACATCAAGAGTTTGACTTACTTCCATCAGGGTCAACTAGTGAGCTGCTGCTGGCCGTAACCGGGAAGGGCATAAGTGTACTTGAAGAACGGGATGTTGTACGATCTGTGAGTGAAAGTTGATTAGTGGAGACAGGGCAGAAGAATTTATCCATGATACAAAAGTGGGTGCGATACAACCCGAGCCTTTGATAAGGGATGCAACATACAAGGTAGCAATGCAAAATGAGGGCGTCGCAACCCGTTGGGAGCCGGTGACCAAACAAGTGATTCATTTGCCTCTAGACCCACTAAAGGACCATGGGCCCAAAACATCCTTGAAGTATTATGTCACTCTGTGATGGTCAAGGAGCAGTGCTTTCATTTAGTGGCGAATCACATCCGTCACGTCATAGCGTTGTTACACGGATGCGTGTAACATTTTATAGGGAGAGCGCTTATCAGACGAAATCTACCACATACTGGAACACTGTTGCCATATGATTTTCTAGAAAAAGGATAAGCCCGAACCACCCAGTTGGCACCACGAAGAGACTGTTCGGCAAGCCAAGCAAGTTGTCTGGCATGTGATGGCCCACTGTCTCGATATCAGGCCTGCAAATAGTACGTTTATCTGGAGTAAACCATTGCAACGAGATTGGACCTTAACGTGGTGCGATAGTTTGTGTACACCTTTGACCCATTGAGCTACGCTGGATGGTACTTTTAAGTGCCTTCAGAGCTAATCATACCAGACAGGTCAATGGTTAGGGGTCGGCCTAAGTCTCACAATCGCCCCGCTGCTTTAAAGGCAGGCTATTTAGCCAAAGGCTCGTGGTGGAATGCCCAATGACAATTTCATCCTTCGGCTGGGGCAACCGGGTAGTATCACTCCCACTTAAAAAACCATAGACTGTTCATCTGTAGTATCGATCTCAGCTGCTTTTGCTACTGCTAGTCACACACCTTCACACGCTACCTTTTCAGTTGTTACCATTTATTGTTATCCGTTACTGGCTGATTCTTGTTTCCATGATTCTACTCCCGATGGTTTCGTCGACATCCAGAGAGCTCAACCAGTCGCACTCCTTCGGCCTCGGTCCTGCTTCCTTCCGGCATGCTTCAATGTACTTCCAGTCAAGCAGATCGGGCAGCAAACTGGTGTTGTGCGTACTTTGGAATCCCTCGCATTCGATATTCGCTATCTTTCCGAAAGGCGTTTGCAAGATCCCAGTATTGCCATTGAATTGAGATCTCACACCTATCACGGAGCCATATTTCAGCTACGTCTATCTGGTGACACAGAAGCAGTTGCGGCAGGTCTGGATGGCGTTAGTGTAGCGCTAAGTAGCAAAACCAAAGCCGCACTGCTGGACTGGTTCCCGATTAATAGCCGACTGTGTGCAGTTCGGCTTTCGGGATCATGCGAGATAAACGGATGCCGTTAGGGGAGACGAAGCTTGTTTGCAATCTCAGCTTACACTCCAACTGTTTGCAGTTCCGACTCGGTCAAGGACGATTTCTACCGTAAACTTCATCTGCTATTGAGTAAATGCTGCAAATCCGACATCGCTGTCCTTACGATAAGCTCAAAACACTGGTCGGTTATCTGCTGGCATGCGAAAGTCACCTCGGTGGTCACTATGCGCTCGATCAGCCGCTCAGATAATGGTATTGTCGTGGACTAATACTTTCAACAAAGATGGATGCATTAGCAGTCATTGAGATATGCCCCAATGAACTTCAATTGGATACGAAGAACGCGCCGCGGACTCTCACATTCAGCCTATGTTGGAAGGACTGCTGTTTACCTAAGCTAGAGAACTGTCACTGACTACACATCATGACACCTCTTGAAGGCGAATGTGGTGGTAGGTTACTGAGAAGTTGTGTTATACTACATGGTTTCTATTCCGGCATCGACTGATTCCATTCTGTTACATGGGCTAGTAGCACATATAAAATGCATGGCTGACTTCCGCGATTACTTGCTGCTTGAAACTGCGATATTATTCTCAAAGCATACCATAAGCGTATCTGCGGTACTACCTTGTATTACTTTGGATATCACCGAGGTAGTTATTGGACAGTAGATAGAGGGTTCCGTACGAATGCCACTTTCATAGATAAAAGTAACCAAACTATATTTCCCAGATTGTGGAAGTCCACATTTCATCAGTGGTCTCAACCTCGGACTGGCAACAGTCGAATTGCGGGTTCGAGCCCTACCAGGGTCCGATGAAATGCGCACTGATGACAATTCCCGAAAGGCTGAAACGCGCGTACACTGCTTTTTAGCCCTCGGTAGCTCAGTGGTAGAGCAACGGACCGGGAATTCGCGGGACCGCGGTTCGACTCCTTTTCGAGGCAGATTACTGTGTGAAGGTTAATCGTGACTTCTACTTTCTAAAAACATTACACTACACACAAACCTCCACAACTATATTTTGTCCTCCGTAGCTGTGGTCTCAACCATGGACTGGCACAGTCGAGTTGCGGGTTCGAGCCCTACCAGGGTCCGATGGAATGCACACTGCTGACGATTCCCGAAAGGATGAAACGCGCGTGCAGTGCTTTTTGTCAATAAAGCATCAGAGACCAAACCTCTTCGTCCCTCGAAAATGCCTTCAATTGTAAGGAGTAGGACTCGAAAATGCCTGGCGATAAGGGATGCAGCATGGCGTGCATACAAGATTAACCCCGACTCAGAGACTTGGGGCAATTTACTGATCCATCACAACCATTGGACTGCACTTGTCCTTGAGGACAAAGTAACTTATCAACAGTGCCTAGCCAAAATGTTCATGGCAAACAACAAACTACAATATAGGCATGCCAATATGCTTCGTAAAGTGAAGCATGGAATCCCCCCACTTTTCACGAAAGGCGGTGGAGTACAAAGCGCCGAAGAAGCAGCTAATGCCATTTGGCTACAATACGCACCAATTTTTGAACTCGTAACCTCTACCTGTCCCATAACATCAAGCACATTACCGACACCTTGTTTACAAATGTTATTTTCAACCCATCAATTGTGCTAAGGAAGTTATTCTCACTGCATGAGCATAGTTCTCCAGGAGCAGACAACATCCGCCCGAAGGCACTGAAGGCTGTGGCCACCAAGCTAGCTGAGCCAATGTCACAGTCCTTCCAGAGGTGCTTTGATGAACAACAAGTCTCCACTATGTGGAAGTGTGGCATTATCACCCCTATTTTTAAAGGCGGTAGCCGTTCAGATCCTTCAAAGTAGCGTCCAGTGACTCTCCTCCATGTGCTCGCGAAGCTGATGGAAGCAGTCGTCGTTGACGGTTTAATGGACTACCTGGAAAAATGCAACATCTTAGCACGGGAGCAGCATAGCTTCCGTCAACACCGGTCATGCACCACCAACCTACTAATTGCACGAGGTAGTTGGACGGAAGTGGCCGATGATGGGGTCGGAGTCGACGTCATCTATCTGGACTTCTCCAAGGCTTTCGACCGCCTTGATCACTGCATCCTACTTCAAAGACTACAGAGTTACGGAATCGGAGATCTTGTACTTGGTTGGATTGGCAGCTTCCTTTACCAACGAAAGCTTCAAGTACGTGTTAGGGGATCACTTTCTAACCCAAGGCTCAGTGCTGGGACCGCGTTTATTCCTGGTGTTAATCAACGACCTGGCAAGAGTCATCTCCTCAAATTTCCTGCTTTTTGCCGATGACATCAAGATATTTCATGCAGCCATTTCCCTTCAAAAATTTCAAGAGAGCAAAAACGAGCAGCATTTATGCGGGATAACCTGAATGCAGATTATTTCGTGTTTTGTGCGAAAACCCACGTGATGCATTCAAGGTTATCAGCAGACAAAACAACGCGAGCTTGCTTCGTTTCGCTGAAGCCTCGGCCATCAGACGAATGAAACCGAACCTTTGCAAACAGATAGACTTTGTGGTCAGTCTTGCCTTGCCCTGGTAAGACGCAGGCAATGACCTTGGTTTGCTCAGTGTTTTGTTGATTTTCCTATTGACCCCTTTTCCAGTTGCATTCCTTTACTCTTTCCACGATTTGTCTGTAAGCGGCTGAATGAGAAGATGCGAAATAATCTGAATTCAGGTTATCCCGCATAAATGCTGTTGGTTCTTTATCTCTTGAAACATCAAGATATGGCGGGCGATTAGTAACAAGGCAGATCACGATCTGCTCCAGCATGACCTAGATTGCATTTACGAATGGTCAAAGAGGAACAAGCTTCAATTGAATATGGCTAAGTGCAAAGTGATGCATCTGCGTCACCAGCTGGTGAGCGCGTACAAGATTGGAGACCACACCTTGGCGAAGGTTTCTCAGGAGCGTGACCTGGGTGTATTGGTACAGGAAGATCTTGGGTGTTCAAAACAAGCAGAGAAGGCGAGGAGAACCGGAAATCAACACTTCGGCCTTCTTCGCAGAGCCTTCGGTCGGTTTGAACCGTCAATATTTCCCCAAATGCTTAACGCCTACGTGCGACCTCACGTGGAATAGGCTATTCAGGGGTGGCAACCGTGGCAGAAACAGGATCTCGTCGCTCTCGAGACTCCTCAACGAAGGGCAACCAAGAACGTCAGGGGTCTCTTCCATCTGCCCTATCAGCTTAGACTGAAATATCTAAGAATCTACAGCAGTCGATATCGGCTTTTGCGGGGAGATCTCATAATGGTTTACCAGATTCTGAAGAACCCAAACCACATTTGTCGACCGCTGCTGGAATTGAACCACAGCACTAAACTTAGAGGTCACCCTCTGAAACTGACAATTCAGTACACCAGACATGAATGCCGTAGAAATTTCTTTTCCCTCCGCGTATGCCAGCCTTGGAACGCCCTCCCTAATTATATCGTCTCTGCTCCGAATTTGGCGATACTGAAAAAAACGTGTTGACGATGCATTGTCGCACTTACATTTCATTTTATGACCTGTTAGCCAGGGGCTACAAAACGCAACCAAACGGTGTCTTGCCAAACGCCCAACCAATGTATTTATGGATTTGCACCTTTAATACACGAACATTTCCGCTATTCCACATAAGTCTATGGTGAGTCCACCACAACGCTTTTCACTTTATCATGCAATTGATTTTCGCAATAATTTCCATCCCACGGGACTTGTTAAGCGATGCTTTTTAACCCGTAATAAACCAGTGTTCCATTGTTCCAAATCATCGTTGGAAAACCGAGCCAACAGTACAGTGATATTCACGGCGACTACCTTTAATACATTCGGTCTTATGTCGTCCACACCAGGATGGCTTTGCACAAGAGAACAGAGCAGTCCTTTCGCCACATCCGCTGTAGGTGTTTGGTGTGTTTTAAGCGAGTGAGGTGATGTTTCACTACGAAGAATGCTGGCGTAAGACCATGTACTGCAAGTAGAACTGGGATTGCGCGTCGCATCTTGCGGGGATTGTTGACGAGCTCGCACAAGATTTCAGGATTAAAACTAAATTTCATTGCTGAATCTTGTTGGTGCTTTCGATCACCTTCGCATACAAGCTATTTTGCAGTGATTTAGTTAAGTAAAGTAGATACTTAAAGAGCGCACGATGGAAGAAGCCATATAAATGCATAGTGCAGAGTCCCCGAACTTCCTGCATTTTCCAATACGGATAATCATTGAGGACTTCGATTACTTTGTATATAACATCGAGTTTTTCGTTGTATTTCTACTATCCAGGAGACTTATATTATAGAATCTGCCAAAGCGGAACGGAGAAGCCGTTGGTCTTGAAAAGACCAGTTGGTGGCTTGAACGAGGCCAACAAGGATGTAGTATTCGGTGACGAGTTAGGATTCCCAGGTGTTTTATGGTGCATTCTGCGTGACAGTTTTAATATAAGATCTGCGTTACATATTCCCTACAATCAAGCAGTGCATATTATAGTTAGGGTATCGACGATTAGTTCCTCGTAGGTGAGAACAAGGTTTAGGTTAGATGGTCCGTCGCCAGTACAAAATCTCATGGAAGCAGTATGGCTGTACAGCAGTGCGTTGGAGATTACTTCGTGCGAGTCTGCTTCGAATTGTTCACGGAGCGAAACCGGGACATGACTGAGTGGAGGCTGAAGTCTCACAACAAGAGGTAGATATATTGCCCCACAGCAGACGATAGGCGGATTGGATTGAACCGATTACAGTGTAGCGAGAACAACGCGGGAGGGGAGCAGAACGTGTATTGCCACAACAACGTGCAACATACAACTAACAAACCAGTAAAGATATGGACCGTGTTCCCTTCCCACGACGCAACTCGAATGAGGATTTGTGTAACGGGCCAGTTCAGGTGTCTACGAGGTTGAGCATTGAAACAATCCCTTCAAGTTTTCATCTCGTATCGCCGCTTCTCTATACCCGATTCTGACTAGCCAGGAGTCATTCGGAAGCTTGCGATTTGTTCTCCCGTGGCTGCATCACCAACCCGCGTTCCGTCTTGTGGGCTACGCCAGCAGCGTATTTGTCTTTATCATTGGGCTCTGTACAAATATTCTTCCGTTGTTCTGGCCAGATGCTGCTCCTGATCTGCTGTAGGCTCCATCCACATGACTCGAAGTGTCTTGTCTCGTCTCATCCATTGCGTCCATTGGTACTTCCGTACTAGCCCGTTTTTGTTGTCTTTCCGGTTCACGAGTAGTCGTTGGCTTCCGCCGCCATACAATAGTAGCCATATACAGGAAGAGTAGTCTAACGAACTGCGCTAATTACACCAGCTGTAATAAAATTAGTGGCCTTAATTCTCGATAATCACCTCACTGCGAAACGAGAATCCATGATGAGCTAATAATAGTCAGGCTTCTCCCCAGAACAGATGGGTACAGACGACATATCCCTTCTGCGGCAGGTGCTGGAACAGCGCCACACGTGCCGCAGACGGATCTGGCAGTGGCTTACGATACTCTGAAAATCAGACCTCTATAGCCGCACTGAGGATGTTGCCTAGTTTGGCAATGAAACGTCTGCATCAAAACTGTATAGTTTGGAGAACACATCAATCTTCTCATCCACATCCCCAGCTACAGGTATTCCCAGTAACTTCTAAATATGTGCACATTTTACGTGCCTTGTACTGGAACACCACAAGCTGCTTCAGGGTCTACGGTGACTTATCAGGTATCTTTCCAACAAGAGTGGCGTTCGTTAGCGTTATTGTATTTTCCTATTTTTGATCAACTTCGTCCTAGACTTCATCATGCAGCTTTCCTTTGCAGAATCTCTCGATGCAGGCATTGATTTACTTCGGACAATATTGTCATGCTGTTTAAAGATGTTGGGTCTGTTCAATCAACCCTGAACAACCTTTCTAGACTGGTCCCAGCATTTAACATGCGCTTAGCATCTTCTAAGTGTAGTGTTGTCGCAGGACCACCAGTCACTTGATGATCACTCGACCCCTGATGGCCAGGAGCTCGACGTAGTTGATCAATTCACCTGCTTTGACAGCTGTATCAGCAACCATAGACGTATAAGGAGTAAAGTGAGTCCATGTGTTTTGAAAGCTAGAACTGTCTTCTTGGATCTGAGACATTTTTGGCGTCAGAAAGGGTTTCTCTCCGTCTGAAAGACCATGTTTACCAGGCCATGGTGATGGACGTCTTAACCTATGACAGCAAGACTTAGCCCCTAAGATCTGAAGATTCGCGACGCCTTCAAGTCTCATTATTGTTGCCTGCGAAGAGTGGTTAGTGTCGGATGGCACCAGTGTATTCGCAGCGATGATGTGCGGAAGAGTGCTAGGGATAGATAATCATGCAAGTTCCTTAGAACAACGGATAGCACTGAATAAGTTGCGTTGGCTTGGAAACGCACTATGTATGCTTGCACACCGCTTACCGAGGAGCGCCTTGTTTTATTTGCCAGAAGTAGGGTGACGCAACGCATGAGATGGGCACAACTTAACTAGGCAGTGGGAATTGAAGGCAATGACGACAAAAGCGTGTACCATCGGTCCGTTCCTTCTTCCAGACTGGAGTCCACGTGACCCGCCTTGTGCTTGGCTCGAGACTTTACAGGATATGGCTCACAGTCGGCATCAGGGGCGTGTCTGCTGCCGTCTCCTAGTCGGATGGAATATTTACAGTGTGTTTGGTGCTGAGTTATCTGCGGGGTAATGGCTGATTATGACGCGAGGCAGTGAAAGCCACAAGGATGCTGTTCCAATGATGCCGCCTTATCCTTGCATGATGGTCAACTTTCTGTGACGGTATGTGTTTGACGCAAGATGTAGGCGCTTTAACACTAAGTGTTTGTTTATGGTATTCGGTTGTTACGGTAAGCCCCGTTCTTCGTTCCGGAGGTCACCAAAGTTGAATGCACGAGAAGCATCAGTTCGGGAGGCCGATGTACTGCTGCTAATGATCAGACACTATAGAATGTGCTCCGTTTTCGAGGTGGACATCGGAGAACAGTACATTATTGCTAGTAAACGCACACTACCATTTTTCAGGTGCAGCCGAACCAAGAGAAAATCCCCAATATCTTGGAATAACATTTTGAAAAGATGGAGGAGCACCTAGTGACGGGACCAGATAAGATTATCGAAAAATGACTGTCATGTCAGTGATGAATAGGAATAAGACAGAGGTTGATAATTACCTAAGGAACGTAAAGGAATATTTAGGACCGAGAAAATGGTGTAACATATACAAGAAGTCATCTCTTGCATCAAGAATGTATGGTTTACCGAAGATACATAAGCCCGATGTGCCCATTTGACCTATTGTAGATGGCATAGGTTCCCCGACACATGAAGCAGCTAGATGTTTGGCTGGCATATTTCAACTCCACATGGCAAATGAATACTTCCGTAAAGAACTTTGATGACTTTCCCAGAAAGGTGTCGGGTCTTGAGATTGAGTCGGATGGTCAGTTTCGATTGTAGCTCGCTCTTTATCAACGTGTCAATATGTCACGCTTTGGAGATAGTGAACATCGTCCAACCGCGGACAGTAACCTGGGAGATAGAACAAAGCTTAAGGTAAATCGAATAACGGAAGGAATTACATAGTGACTTCCCATGTCTTATTTCACATTCCCATCTAGATTATACACTCAAGAACAGGGACTTGACATGAGATCGCCAATATCAACTGTATTGGTAAATTTGCATATGTAAAACTTTGAAAAGAGGACGCTGGTTGACACTTGTAGTTCATCGAAAATTTGGCAGCGGTACGTGGATGACACGTTTGTTATTATAAAACGGAATAAGAAAGACGCGTTTCTAAACCACTTGAACGCTCTTGCGGAGAGTATAAATTTCACTGTGGAATTGGAATCTTGCAGTGGAACACTGGTATTCCTTGACTGCTTAATTCGTAGGAATGAAGGTAGTAGAAAAACGATTATATATCGTAAGCCGACGGACAGAGATGGTGTACTCCACTATAGTTTAGGTTACCCAAAGCATGTGTATGCTGGAATCGCCTCATTTTTGATTCAGTCAATCACTCTATCAATACAGGCTAGGTTAGATGTGAAACACACCTAGGTTAAGGTACCGCAATACAAAAGGCAAGATAAACAAAGTTACACCACAAAATATCAAAAGACGCAATATAACGTTACATATTCTGTTATGTAATTCAGATGAGATCGGAATTGAGGGGGGCGGAATCTAAAAGAAATGAGATGAACAAAGAAACTCACAACACAAACGCCTCCGGAGCCGGCTGTTTGCCATATCAGCAAGTGTGTCCAGACCTTGTGCACAGAGGAAGAAGATGGGAAGACCGCCTGAAAAAAAGCAATGAACCAGTTGTTTGGTAGGGGATACCGAAGGAGGTTAATGAAAGGCCAGTAGCAGCGAATTTCAAAACCTCACTCACGGCATATTACGGAGTGAACTGGGTCGGTAGGTAATCTTTATAAAGATGGAATTTCGGAGGCCATCCGGAAGGTCCTAAATAAAGCAAGCATAAGGTTAAACGCTCCGATCTACACTAGTGCACTTGAAAGACCCACTTCGAGCAGATAGAACAACTAATTGCATTTTTCAAAATTAGTTGCAAAGACTGTGCACACGTGTACATTGGCCAAACCGCGAGAGAACTACGCACAAGGATAGCAGAACACAAGAGACGCATAACACAGCAACCGAGAAAAGAGATTGAGTAGAGTGCTCTACTAAGGAATACGACAATAGCGATGCACTCGATAGAAGCAGGTCATGAGAACGACTTGGATAACATCGAAATTATTAGAAGGGGTTGATGAGGCGGTTGAGATTAGCAAGGTGAACAGCTGCGTGAACAGAATGAACGGGGCAGAGCTTTCGAAAGTGTAGCGAGCAGTTTTAACCCGACCAGTCTGAGGAGCGCCGTCGGACGGATCCAGGGCAGAGAATTAACATCAAGTCATCCCCACACCTATGGTCAACAGGCCTTACGTGTGTGAGTTGGTAAGGTTGACCACTTGTGATCGTTCCATGCACTAGTTGGAGTGATGCGTTGACTTGTAACGCGACTGTGCTTCAGCCTACATCCCATTCTTTGTGATTATCTTCCTAATTCGATATAAGTGTTTTACTAATCCTCGACTGGTTCACTATACCTGACGAAGCTTTTGTGTCAAAAGCGAAACGTTGACTATAAAACTTACCAACTACTTGTTTGCAAACGTTTTTGAAAGCTTGGAATAAATTTGGAACCGAAAGTTTTAGCATACGAATCGGTTTTCTCTAGGCTTGTGTCCTCTATTTTCGTAGCTGGGTCGATATTTTCGACATACAATTCAAATCGGTAATACAAGAGAACCTCTACTCATGCGCTTGGTCTTCGTCTAGTATAAGGATGATGTTGGGTGGGGCTATCACAGCATTAATGACCATTGTAAGTAGCCATATTTCGGTTATCATGGCAATGTTCTATAGAGTAGAAACCCGAGAAGTAAGAAGCTTAATCAGCATACTAAGACCCGGCGCGCTGATATACAAGCGGATGATGTCCTCAGACGTTAGCGCCATATTCTTGGATGCGGCCTTCAGGTGTCGACCCTAGTGGGGTCGGCAGTCAATCGTTTTTCTGCTGAACAATAACCACAGATCCAGCGACAGTTACGGTTTGGTATGTAGTGTTTTCAGTGTTAGTAGATAGCTTAAAACCAAAACCTCCTTCATCTGACAGAGTGCTTTGGCTGCATCGCGGTTCTGAGCCACATGCAGACGAGGTCGCACACAAAACCCATTTGTTCTGCTTTGTCTCGTCGATTTGTGGTCGCGTCCGTCGAGTTTATACTCATTTCTCGTGGCAAGTTTCTGCGCATTTTATGGTACATTTCAATCGCATTTTACACCATACGTTTAGTTTGCAGCGTCAGTTGCATCATTCGGGGACCACTCCCATTGTAATTGGGCGAGAAGGTTATCCTTGAACTCAAATTCACTAATTAGCGCCATTCAACCTGGTCATGTGTTTGAGTCTCTAGCTGGCTAGGAGTCGAAACTTCGGGGACATCGTGAACAAGGATAGATTGTAGGACTTTTAGTTAACGGTAGCCGTGCGATTTTAGTTTGTGTTTCTGGGGTTCGCTCCAATAAACATTCGAAATAATGCAAACAGCAGTGGCGAATGTGTCACAATATACCATATTTAACTTTTAATGCATGACGCATTTCTGCTGTCACCAGTGGTCTAGGGGCATCAGCTAGGGGGGGAGGGGCAACTGGGTAGTGTCGAGAGTTCAGGAGGTCGGTTCTTGAAAGAGCCGGGTGATGCGCACTACTGATGAAGCCCCTTAGGATGATACGGTCCAATTGATTTTAAAATGATTTGTCCAGCCTCTCTCAATAGAGTTGCATCCCAAGGGTGAAACTTCGGTACACTTTAGCAGTGGCCCTCATTGCGGTTACAAAAGCAGATGGATACAGAGAAGTCTTGATTATAGAGTAAAGAACTCGCTGCACTGATGTGTTGTAATTCGCTAAGAAAATGAAAGAATGCGGCACTCGTTGTGGTCGTGCGGTGGAGACCAGCCGAGAAGTAAACAAAAGGCGATGCTCAATTCAGACCAATGAACCCAACAAGCAATTAGATATCCCTAACCATTCGCCTCAGTGCACACTCAGGGTAATTTTAGTTGGAAATATACACAAGTGACTGGCAAAGGGGCAATCTGTTACCTGTTTGGCAAGAACGCTGTTTTCCATATAATGCGTAGTAAGCAAAATATTCATATGTTGTCAAGATCAGCAGCCCGCGGAAGAGATCCAATATAGGGATGATAACCTGAATGTGGTTTTAGGGACTTGCAATACTACTACTTGCAATACTGCTACTACTACTATTACTACTACTACTACTACTTGCAGTACTACTACTGTTACATAATTTTTCGGCCGAATAAAACATCGTTTGCAGGTCAGGAGAAGTTCCGCATCGAGATGTTTACATCGTGATAAATTTCACAACATAGTGAAATTAACTGATTACACAGAGCTGAAAATATTAACTCCAATCGCTGAGATGCTCATCCAGTGTATCCTCGAAAGAGCACTGGAGAAATTGAGCAGACAACTACAGAACAATCACGCACACTATAGTTCGGTTGATGTTGCTGGACCTTAAATTTCGCTGCTTCCCATATCACAGATATTTTCGGCATCAATTCCTCATACAAATTTTCGATGGTGAAATAGGACAAGCAAAATTGTAAAAAGATAATACACACTGTGGCCGATCGTCGTCAGGAAATAATTCTCGTTTCGCGCCGTCATTCGGATTTCATGAGCTACCATAATTGGCATGAAATATGAATTAACATCCAAAAATACAATATTTGGATTCCCTGATCACTTGGCTCTGACCGCGACATCAATTGTGGTATGCGGAGGATGAGAAATGACGTAGCGTTCCAGTCAAATAATGCTTCAAAATGTGGGAAGCACAACAGAATCGAAATTCCTAAATTCGCCATCTTTGTTACTGAACTGGAACAATAGTTATTATCACTACAGTATCTTGTCATGTGACTGCAAGATGTTGGTTCCTCCATCAAGGTCAGAATCCAAAGGCCAACAGATCAGCGGAGGAGTAGACGATTGCGCTCTTCCACCGAGGTAGCGTATCTTAGTTTGTGCACCTGAGCTCAAAGGATTTTATGTCGGAGTTGACTTCTGTGGTGTCATCCAATTCATGTATGTATGAATGTTTGTACGTAAGTGGGTCGCCTTAGGAAGCGGCATATGGGGAAACCAAAGTTACGTTACCAGGACATGATCAAAGTGAGCCTCTCACGTTCTAATCTTGATTGCAAGTCATGGGAATCGAAGGCGGTTGATGGGCGTGCATGGCGCGATCGAATCACGTAGGCAGTTGCCGAAGTGCGGGAGAAAGACCACATGCATGCAGAGAAGAAGCGGCAAGCACCGATGGATTGTACTCCATCGACATCGAGTGCATGGTGCTGTAGCACATGCGGTCGCGAGTGCCTGAGTCAGGCAGGCCTAGTGAGCCATGAGCGAGGCCACTCGGGACCACTACCGAAGCGACGACGCGTCCTGCAGAGAACGTAGGCAGAACTGGCGCAGCGTTTGTGGGTATGCTGCATTCGATTTACTAACCGCGTGCTTGCATGCTAAGCCTCTTTATTTCAGGTGGTGGGTTTTCAATTTTGCCCTAATGCTTTTCTTTCTCATATAAATGTCTACCTGTACTCTATTCCATTAACTTGCACACCTCGGTTAAGCCAGTTGTAATACAACTGGCATTTACGTAAAGTATAGTTTCTGACCTCGTGAACTTATCTAGGATTCGCTCGTAAACAACTTATTATGCTCATTAATTTAAGGTTTATGTCACCGTTTCCGTATGCATCCATCGAGTTATTTTCTTTCCCTCTCCCTCTCTCTCTCAAGTGTTTGGCTGTTGTTTGATATCCCCGGTGTGGCTGTGCTTGATGTGCATGTTGACAACGTGCCTACCTGTCTATTCCCCACTACCTCGTTCATACTGGCTCCAGGAGACAGTTGGTCGTTGCTGGAGGGGACGGGGTGCACGGTTCTTGTGGCCGTGCTAGGCACGAAGAGCGGTTCCATGCACTAAGTGTGGAGCGGACTACGGTCAAGCCACCACCTTGTGCGCTTGATTCCCAAATACAGTGTGCTTGTGTTTGCCTGTGAAGGAGTGTGGGCCGGCTTCGTTGATGAAACGTGGCTCCCATCTGCATGCCTCCCGGTCTTATTCCTTCGGGTTTACACTGGATATGGGGTGTGTGGTTGGAGCTGTGGGTGGTGCATGCCAAGCCACCAGTGGTCCATCTGTAGGCGCAGGCGTCCTGTGGCTTGCCACAGTGACAGGCAAATCCGAAACCGGATGCCGCTATCCAAGTGGTTCGCCTTAACTCCTGGCTACCAAGCGGTTGCTGCTCACAATATTCCACATTCGTTCGTGCATTCGATTGAACAATTGGGTGTAGTGATCCCTGGAACCCAAGTAGTCTACAACCCTTCCTCGCTTTGGAATGCAGTTTCGAAATTCGGTGTTCAAGACCCAACAAAGTTTGTTGTAAGTGTCCTAACGTTGGATCGTCCGTGTGTAAACGGAATAGTCCCGGCAAGTCACTGATTAGCAATTAACATGCTGATGTTGATGCTACATGTTCTGTTTCATATATTAGTCACAAGAATGAGTGCAGCTATATTTCCTGCTGTACATCGCTCATACTGAAGTTAGGATAAGTCAGCTATTATCGAGATAAGATGCAGAATAGCAAACGTTTCAGCTACAATTTAAATTAGATATGGCCAATCATCTAGATTGACTTAAAAGTAGGTTAGTCCAACTGTGGTGGTACGGCAGTGTTTAACTAAATAATTAATTGAAAAATAAATCCGACACAGTAACAATTGATTTATTGCGAAGAACAGCTGCAACCGAGATGTATGATGACAGATTGTTTGTACATTGTAAGCGGTAAAATTAAGATGAGAAATCCAGGTCGCATGGGAATATCATACGTTCAGTTAACCACCTTATCTGCGCCATCTGCCGAGGCTCTTGGTACCCATTATTTGTTTACCCCCATATGATTAACTATGCAATGCTCACCGTTTTCATTGCAAATCACACCATGGGTATGGAAATTTACTGGTTCATTGTTTTTCCAGCCATGTCTAAGTGGTTCCATTCCAAATCCCGCTGTGAAGATACCATCGTGCCCAGGTGTCCTAAGACATACTCATTTGAGATATTAAATAATTAGATGTTGTGCAAGATAATTCTTGTTAATTTGCGAAAACAGTTTGCACACTCTTTCGAAAGCTGATGGTAGGACAGGGGGCAGTGGAATTTACTACATATGTTGGTGATGTGATAGCGTCAAGGAAATGTGTGATATTATTGTCTACTGACAGCATCAAGACAGCATCTACAATACACAGGAACCATAAGTCAGCTGTGTTTTACGGTAGATTTAGTTGTGCATCATTTTACCTAGTAACCACACAGATGGTATTTGCTTCCGTATTTCCATATCTGTCTCAATCTATTGTTGATACCCCACACTTCTGACTAAACTTAAGACTGCTGTTTGGATTAAAATCCAAACGCTATCTAACCACTGACAGTCGTATTGGTTACTTATAATTCTACGTGCGATTTTCCGAAACTAGAGGAATATGACTGTTAATCTTTCACTCAATCCAAACTCATGCACGTACGTAGTGGTATGGTTCATGAGGGTTATTATTAACTTTAGCTCAATAGCCTGACCCACAAGGCAGTGGAGAGCAGATCCAGCTCGGGAATGTGATTGCAGAGACGGATTGGGATCTGCTTGACGGCCGTCACACACAGCCTTTGAGGTTCTGGAACAGTTATCGTATGTTTTGCGACCGTAATTGGATACGCACCTGCGACCACGGCCAGACGCAGGTAAGTTTTTGCGGGTTTGCACCAATTTGACTAGGGGCTGCCTGGCTTGAGGCGGGCAGTAGCAAACCATTGAACACCCGGAGGTGTCCTCCCACCGTCAGAGACAATGCGTGGCACTCGTGCTCTACGCCAATCGAGCATTAATAATATCACCCGTAACCTGTTGTCTCCCATGGCTAGGTTTTACGGGAAGTGGGCCATCGACCACTTCCTAACCTCCGGAGAGGATGGACTAGGATACTGCAAGGGCGCCCAATCCTGACAGGAGAACGACTCGGGTCCTCAGCCAAAGCCTTCGATTAAATGAACACCCGAAAGGCAGCGGGTCTAGCACATGGTCAGTTAGCTGACTCATGCGGATTGGTGTCCTGGATCTTAGTAGGGAGAAGGGCGAAACCTAACTCCCACCCAGCGGTCGCCACGTGGAGGCACCCAGGACATGAGACTATAACGCAGCAGTAGCAGCAGTGGGTAGACCATCTGTCAGGATCTAGCCACCACCAGCCTCAGCGCACCATAGGCTCTCCCGCCAGAGTCACATATATAAAACCTCGGTTATAAACTGTCAGTTGATAGGTTGTGGCCTTTAGAAGAAACAACCAGTGCGCTGCCTAAAGCTTCAACTCTTAGGAGAGTGAGCGAACCACAATCTTTCCTAGTAGGGGTCACACAGGTCTATACATGCATATTATCGGTTTCAATTCCTACGCACCCAGTTCATCATGCTACGCAAGAAATATTTATAAAAATGGAGCACAGTGCACCAGGCTGCTTTCAACGCAGTGAAGGAACTTAGCAACAGATGATGTTCGTGTAAATTTTTACTCAACGCAGCTGATTATCCTCCTATGTGATGTTTCTTGTTAAGACTATGTTCAGTTTTGCTACAAAAACTAACTGATGGTTTGCAGAGAATTATTGCTTGCGCTTGGCGAACCTTAACTTCAGCCGAAAGAAACCACTTCTAGCCAGATCATGAAGCAGTTACAGATAATTTTTGCAGCAATCGATTCCATTAGCAATGGTGGAACGACTTTCGTTACTCACGCAAGCCACAAGTCACTTGTATTGCTCCTGTTAAACGGAAAAGGATTCAAAAATGACTTGCGCAGAATCCGCCGCTGTACCACAATTTATCTGCTTTCGCATACAAATGTCAGGATATACATTGTCGGCGGAGTTCTATTACTAACGCTATTAGTCGACTTCCACTGCTATAAATTAATAAATAAATAAATAAACAATTTATTCTCGACTAAGCGAGGCTCGCCTGCACAAGCATTAGCATGAATGTACCGTAGGAAAAGTTATATCTCTTTAAGCCTTTTGTATATCTAATGCAGTTGTTTCGACAACCTCCTGTCACGTCCACACTTATGCGCTAGGAGACGGACAGAGATTCCTTAGTAGGGCATGTAAGGTGTAAGTAAAAGTTGAATGGTCCAAAAGCGCGCCTGAAGTACCTACGCAATTTCGACATAGGAAGTTTTAAATCAGTCTGCAAAACGGAAGCTTGCTGTGGAGTGCACGCTTCGTGGTCCATAATATATAACCATCGTTTAAATAAGAAGGAAATAAAAATGTTATTCTCGATAAGGCGGCGCACGGTTTTACGGGCTTGCTCATGCGAATGTAACCAGGGGTAACCAAAGGGTTCAAAAATGCATCTGCCATAACAATGATGTGTATCTGGATGTGTATGTAAGTAGGTATAAGTGCAGATTTGTAGCCTGTGTGTGTAGGTATGCCTTGTATTTGTGACAGTTTGATAGCATTACCGGTATAACAATAGCTGACCGCTGCCCGTGGATTGGATATAATTATCCCGGTATCCAAGTGACACTGCCTTTACTTTGTGGCGAGTCACAGTCGCCACTTCACAGTTTTGGTAAACGGACATTTTTGGCCCTGTTTAGGCATACTGTTTGCCAGGTGAAAATTCACTACGGCCTGGAACACTGTTTACTGGAACGGTTTACGCCTGAACCGCCCAGCTGGCACAACGAGGTTATTCGGGCAGCCAGCCAGGAGTTGTTGTAATGAAAACACTCTGAAGTTTAGGTATGGTGACCCAAATTAGATAGCGCTATTGTGGCAAAAGTGGTGTGTTGCATACTGTGACCGGAATCTCGAAAGGTTACCATTTGGGTGCCGACGCAGCATTAGAACTGACCATAAACATCTTGGAAACGTGTCCATATAGAACTATTTGATCATTTCAAAGTTCACTGATCTTGGTATTCATTGTCGCAAACTGTAAGCGAAAGAAGACCCACATTCTGGCAACAGCGCCATCGGGTTGCACAACAATCAACATGCGCAACTAATACCGTACAGTTGGATTCCTCGGTAGGTTTGTGCCGGAAAACGTATCAGCGTTTACCAACGCAGCATTTTCCACCTATCTGCCTCAAGTTAACCTATACACATACGTGTTGCTCTTCATCAGCTATATTTAAACGGTTTGGCTAAGGAGCCGTGCAAATTATGAAGGATATGACGCTTTAACAAACAAGTGTGACACTGCGCGTGCGCTTGGATTGTGCGCCCTTTGCTTAACGAAATATAAAGAAATAAGGAACCAAATATTTTATTCACGAATTGAGCGATGGTCATCATATGAGGCATGCTCATAAGTTTGCAAGCAATTATTCGTAACAGCCGCGTCGCGTTGCACGCCAAACGAAGATGGCTAACGTATAGACACCTTGCAGAAGTAAGAAAACGAGGCCTCCGGATGTGTCGACTTCTCGAGTCTCGTCTGTTTGGTCTCCGGCTTTTAGAGTTCTCTCAGATTACCGGGATATTACCGGTGCTATTTCAGCACTGAACGTTTCATACTTCGCACGAGAGCGTCCTTGGCTCATCACACTTTAGTAGTAAACCTTTTTCATCCTGACCATCGTCTCTTAATTGCTCTCATGAGTTACTCTTCGCACTGCCGTCCGCATTCTTCCGCTCATAGCTGACTCCTTACATTTCCTTTTCTTCTTGGAACGTTGCTTTACCCAGGTTGCTCCCGCATTCGGTCTCAACCTTGTTGTCCTTAGTTTCACCTAAGATGCCGCTCGCATTCGGTCTGCTGTCATCATCATCGGTTTACCTGTTACTCTCCAATAATCATATTAATCGCTTAACGTTGTCTACACGCTTTGTTATACCCTTCTTTCTACCTAGTAGTTGTAGTCTGAGGCACACCAGCGACGTAATGTAAAGAACGCGCTTGCAAATCATGTATACTAAACAAAATTACATAAATTTTAATGTATCATAGGCACCGTTGCGCGCCACCAGTCTGTGTTTGTGCTTCTTGCTTCGTTGCTGTCTTTCTGTTTGGCTGCCTCTTGTCCGTTGCCCGCTTTCTCTCGAGATTTCCACAGATACATCCGCCAAAACAAGAAGGTTTATCCACTGGGAATAGTCGACCCACTTTCAATAGCCAGCTGGATTACATGCTTGTTCTTTACTTCGGGAGATGAAGAACCCACACATTGTTCCAAATGGAGCTCTTTCCGCCATTCTGGAGAAGCTACCACCACGGGGTCTAAACAAATGGGTTTAGCTCGCCTCGTACTCACAGTAGAACAATTTACTCACCTGGAATAATGTAGTTACATGGATCCACCGTTCCACAACCGGAGACTGACAATTCTGGCGTGATTACATTCACTGCCTCAAACATTCCGATCCTCCAGTCACCTGGAGCTTTTCTGATGTCATTTCACGGACAGCACTGCGCGCGCATAAGCGGCTTTTCCGATGATTTTTCCTGGAGCTCTCACTTGGTTATGGAGACAATTACACTTACATTTTGAAGGAAATACTTGTCCACTTCGCGGAGAATAGCATTTATTCCTGTTTTGGACATATTCAGACACCAGAAACAACTGCACTCACCGTCCCTATGACAAGTCCAGCATGGATAGCTGGACACGGGTTGCGAGCCGGACAATATAAAAGAAAAAGCCCGCCTCTATTAACAATGTGGTTACTCACCCGCATCATTATCATTCGACTCAGCAACTCTTTTACATCATTGACTGGCTTCATCGACTATTGCCGGTTCAGTACTAAGCCATTTGGCCAACCAACGAAAAATTTTGGCTGTCAACCGACTGCGAATAATAGAGTGCAAAATCGGTCTATACGATGTATAGCCGACTGGCACTACAGTTCAACGGAAGCTACGACAGTGTTCCAGGACGTGGTGGGTTTTCGCCTGGCAAGCGTTCTCCCTATAAAAAGCCACAAATGTCCGCTTAACAACACTGCAACGTGGCGGATGTGACTCGCCACAAAATAAAGTCACTGCTATACCTTTCACACTGACGCAGTCCTCAGCCTCCAACATAGAACCTGTGCAACTGATTTTACTATGAAGAATGCTTTAGTGGAGTACCGATCATCCCGGCTTCGTAATGGTCATTGATTGCACTAAACCTTGTTCGGGCTCCTGTGCTCATGGATCACTACATGTCAAATTTACCCCCCACTTGTATCTTGACGCAACAGTTTTTGCGCGCCACGGCGCCATTATGATCCTTGGTCTGACTATTACCTGACAATATGCTCGCTCTTATGGACTACATCTTTTCGTTTATTCCTTTCATTGTAACGAAATGTTTTAATATTCCAAAGAAGCTGTGCTTGTATGCATATTTGATCATGCCTTTTAGAGGTGTGTCTCGTTTTACAGAGATTATACTATTTATTTATTTATTTAAGTTCGTTTGAAATGCTGGTAGTCTGGGTTCAACTTTTTGTAGTTTAGATGTGAACCGTAATAACGTATAAAGTGAAGTGGTGAGGCAAGGTGCAGCTAGGGAAGTGTGCTACAATGTATGTACCAATAATATTAAAATAGTGTGCTAATCAACCTGCTAGTGTGAAGCCTTGGGATGCGACTTTACTCATTGGCTAGTCACATTCGCTACGTCGCCGTGCTGGTAGACAGGTATGGCTTTGGTAGGGGGTATGCCTTCCCGGCAAAAAAGCCACCACGTACTGGAACACTGCCGTCGATCCACTCGAACGAAAATGTGTAATTAGCATGGCGCCTTAGCGCCTGATTTAATCTTTGGACATTCTCAGTTGAACAACGCCCAGAATTTTCCGTTGGTTGACCGAATGACTTAGTCCCGATGCGCAAATATTCTTTGCGTTTGGTCGAGGAGGAAGGTGCGTCACGCGGAATAGGGCAAAGAAGGGCGAAGGAGGGTAAATTTTCGACTTAACGGAGTTTTGGTTTTCTCTGTCACGCTATACTTTTTCAGATTTGGAGGGCTTGAAATCCATCTGTCTACGCTGGAAAAATATTCAGGTCATGTCTGTTGAAGCATTCTGGAAGGGGCATCCGTCCTGTTCAGGTTCATCAGGAATTTCCCGATAACCCGGTAGCTGTGCGAGACATGTCTGTATAGTCATGAACATGGTGATACAATAAAGGCTGGTAAATGTAAAAACTGCAAACTTATAACTGCATATGGATCCAGGTCTTAAGTGTGTAGGAATGCAAATAGGTAAGTATGTGTGGTTGTGTTGCTAGCGTTTGTGAACGAGACGCCGTATTTGTTAGAAATTTTAGTCACTCCATCAACGTGAGAAGGGTCGAACTGAAATCTTCCTGCTGGATGATTCAGGCCCCGGGCTTCGGTAACATCATCCAGCTCTGCAACAGGCTGTGACACAAATGCCATGTCACACTGTTGTGAAACGGACCATCGTAAATTTTTATGCGAAGGAAGCTTGTCATGCGTAAACCCACCACGTCCTAGATCACGGCCGCCGAA
Organism: Dicrocoelium dendriticum; assembly: GCA_944474145.2. Classification (NCBI taxonomy): domain Eukaryota; kingdom Metazoa; phylum Platyhelminthes; class Trematoda; order Plagiorchiida; family Dicrocoeliidae; genus Dicrocoelium; species Dicrocoelium dendriticum. The sequence goes on from OX104065.1 coordinate 113,109,579, forward strand.
CTATTTGTTGTAACGTGATTGAGTCGGGCCACCCAGCTGACATTACGGTACTGTTGCTCAAGTATTCAGCGCACGGAGTAGTCAAAGTAGCTCTGTAGAGCGGTTTTAGTCGTCGTTTGCGCGCACGACTGTAGGTATCCAGTAGTGGTCAAACTTCTTAATCATATGGCTTCACCAGCCACTGATAAATTCTTTTCTAGAGCCACTATCTCTGCTTAGCAGCAGCTAGTCGCCATAGCCTCAATCCAACTTTGCGGATACCCGCAGCTCTCTAGGAGCTGCTCATTTCTTACAATGTTCATTCTCTTTGATTGTTTGCGTCACAGCTCAGCTGTTTGTTGGCCTATTTTATGCCGCCGTAGGATCCACCAGTACCTGAAGCCTTAATCCGAATTCTATGGCTGGCCACTTATCTCACTGCTAGCGCGCAGTTATCCGTTTTTCGTCTTAAGCTCGTGCAATTTTCTTTGGCAGTAGCTAGTCTTTGTTGGCCCCATGAGACCTATAAAGAGCAACTACTTGACATTCCAGCTTTCATTTTCCTCCGACGTCTGTCTCTTTATTCAGCGCTCGTCTGTTGACCTATTCATTGAGACTGTAGCTATCATATGGCTTCACCAGCCACTGATAAATTCTTTTCTAGAGCCACTATCTCTGCTTAGCAGCAGCTAGTCGCCATAGCCTCAATTCAACTTTGCTGATACCCGGAGCTCTCTAGGAGCTGCTCATTTCTTACAATATTCATTCTCTTTGATTGTTTGCGTCACAGCTCAGCTGTTTGTTGACCTATTCTTTGCCACCGTTGGATCCACTAGTAACTGATGCCTTAATCCGAATTCTGTGGCTGGTCATTCATCTCTCTCCTAGCGCGCAGTTATCCGTTTTTCGTCTTAATCTCGTGCAATTTTCTTTGGCAGTAGCTAGTCTTTGTTGGCCTCATGTAGCCTGGAAGGAGCAACTTCTTGACACTCCAGCCTTCATTTTCCTCTGACGACTGTCTTTTTAATCGGCGCTCGTCTGTTGATTTATTCACTGAAACTGTAGGCATCCAGTAGTGGTCAAACTTCTTAATCATATGGCTACACCAGCCTCGGATACATACTTTTCTTGAGCCACTATCTCTGCTTAGCAGCAGCTAGTCGCCATAGGTTCCATTTAACTTTGCGGATACCCGGAGCTCGCTCCGTTCTTACCATGTTCATCTCTTTGATTGTTTGCGTCGCAGCTCAGCTGTTTGTTGACCTATTCTGTGCCACCGTAGGATCCGCTAGTAGCTGAAGCCTTATTTCGAACTCTATTGCTGGCCATTCATCTCTCCTAGCGCGCCGTTATCCGTCGTCTGTCTTACTCGCGTTTACTTGACATGTGGTCGAAAGTCTTAATGATATGGTTGAATCAGCCACTGATACATCCTTTCCTTTAGCCACTATCTCTGCTCTGCGGCAGCTGTTCGCTGTAGGCTCTATTCAACTTTGGGAATACTCCTTAGCTCGCTAGGCGTCAGTCCTTCTGTAGATTGTTTATTCTCCTGGTATAGTTTTTTTACAGCTCAGCTGGTTCGCTGTCCGATCCTTTGACACGGTTGTTATTCATTGGCACCTCGAATGATTAACCCAACAGGCACCCTTGGCCACTGATACCCGGTCCATTATCGATATCTTCTGATCGTCTTACCTTCAACACTTAGTCTTCCTTTGATATCCATTTAATCTTAGCCAGCTTCTAATATGCTCAGCTTCCTATCTTCATATGCCTATGTACATTGTAGTTATGGTGTCTTAGGTAATCCTTATCCCGTGGAGCATATATAAATACGGCCACATCGTCACTGTCTTTGGGTTTCCGAAAACAACCAATCGTGACTACACACCCACTTTCTAGTCTCAGGTAGAATTCGAACATTGTCAGCTTACACCTCATGAATATCTTATCGGCATCCTGCTCTTCATCCCTATGCACATGAAAGTATTCTACCCATCAGGCCATGCCTTCCGCATAAGTAAAAGCATCTTTAGCGTAATATCTGTTACACCTTGTACACTAGTTGTCTCAAATAAATGTCTTAATGTAGGATTTTGATCAAACGCTAGGTACATTGACTGTTCCTTTTCGGTCTTCACTCGGCTTGTTCCTCTCTCCCTTTTCTCTGAGGTCGCGAACATCGGAGAGCTTCGGGATTGAACTGAGGAATTGCCTCCGTCTGGGATGGGACGAAATAACCAACAAGTACTTACCTGGACCATGGCCTCACTTCCACTCTAACTATTTGCACCCAACCACCGGTGTCCAGTGAGGGTAGCTGGACACGAATTCTTCGCTCCCCGGCAAATATACGTAATCAGAGATGACTTCATGTGGTTCTGCGAAGGATCAACACATCATATTCAATAAGAATGTTTAGTACCCGACCTACCAATGGACAGGACCCAGGAGCGCAATAGGTAACCAGTTATTGCATCAATCAGCGGAAAAATGGGACGCAACCTGACTGCGAATAACCGAGCAAACAGACTTTTAACAAGAAACATAGCCAGTTACAATTTGTCATTCAATGGATTGGTGGCAGTGTTCCAGGACGTGGTGGGTTTTCGCCTGGCAAGCGTTCTCCCTACAAAAAGCCACAAATGTCCGTTTAACAACACTGCAACGTGGCGTATGTGACTCACCACCGAATAAAGTCACAGCCCATAACTTTACACTGGCAGGTCAACTAGCGTCACAATTCTACATAGGATCGTTACACTGGGACTTCTACATTTGTATATACTGTTGTCGTTTTATATCCTACCATACGTTGCCCTTTTCCTTCCTTGTGTGCGGGCTCTTCCATTACCTTTCAATGGATCATTCAGGTTTCTCAATCTCTTATTAGCTGTGGTCCCGTATCTCATGACAGCCAACTTTTGTTTCGCATTTTCAACATTGTACAGTTCCAATCATGGATATATGAACAATTTTCTGCGTTACTGTTACAATTGCATTAAAATGTTTGTACGGTTGTACATATCTGACCATGCCTCCATGAGCGTGCCTCGCATAGTCGAGAATAAAATATTTATTTATTTATTTATTTACTGTATAAAGTATTCTGGGGTATGAAGCCCCAATATAACAAGAACAAGTAATAGAACAGTTTGACTCTTGCATTAAAGACAGGCTCGTAACCGCGTCAGACAAATTTACGTATACATATTATATATATATACATTAAGCATGACCAATAGTACAACAAGTGTATTGCCATAAGGTAATGCAAATACAATGAAAAAACGAAGGGAGAGGAAAAAGCTTTGTACATGAAAACGGAAATTTACCAGTCCGCCACTGCGTGCGATTGCTTGCCATATCTGAAAGTGTTTCCGGCCATGTGGTTTTTCATGTCCTTTACACCCCAGCCAAGATGCCGAGAGCGTACGAGCACCACTAAGTTTGACGTCCTCTCCTTTATGCTTTTCGCTCAAGTAATGCATCAGCCACCATGCGTCCGCTTCTAGCCGACTGCTGCGTGCGCAAAGGGAGCACGATGAGGTACAAAATCAGTGAGCATGCGAAGAACATGCCTATAACGCTAGTGGCTGCGCAGACAAATTATGCTGCTCAGTGGAAGCCAATGTGTCATCTGGAAACCTCCGTGGAACAGCTATCGTGCACAAGCAATGCTCCGAAGGCAACGGTGCTTGAAAATAGACAGCCGCTCAACACCATTGAGAACATGGCAAGGTTCGCAGCCAAAGAGCAGAACTGCTCTCACTGTAGCATTGTAAGCAGCCCTTTAGTGATAGCTTTAGATAGTTTTGACGCCAGAGCTTTTAAAGAAAGTTAAAAGCAACCGGAGCTACGGAGACGCTAAAAGAGACACCTCCCGTTAAACTACTAAAGCTAAGGCAGCTTCCTAGGTAAATTAACTTGTCTAACCCTGCCAAAAGAGGACATAAAGGAGTAAGGATCAGAGCAGCGCCTAACCAGCCCTGCAGCCTGCGCTTGCGCTTGCTTGTGCATCGTTCAATCCCACTTGGGCGCCAACACCCCCAGCCTACACAGGAGATTTTGGGCAGCCTGTGAGGAATAGCAGATTACGCCATTGTCTTCTGCCTACTCCAACTACCCAAGTTTGTCCACTGGAAGTAGGTCGAGCCGCTGGGTACGCGGTTCGCTAGTGCACTCCAAGATTTCCTCCATGGCGAAGTGAAACAAGATGAGGGATGCTGGGAACCCCTGTCTCCCGCTACTTGTAATAATAGCGAAGGACGAAAGTCCGCCACACAAGCGCACTCGGCACGGTTGGCGAGCAGATGGCTTGAAGTAAGGTGACACAACTTTCGAGCACTTCCCTTCTCAGTATACGAATCCAGCGAGCAGCTCTGTCGACTGAGTCGCAAGCAACTCGTATGTCTAATAAGACAACGACTATGGGTTGGCCAACTGCTTGATGACACGGGTATTTGGCGGTGTAAAGATGCAACCGAAGCAACTGCGACCTGAGCGAAACCCAGCTTTCTCTTCACTTATGCTCCATTCGAATACTAGGATGAACCTACATAAGGTCAGAGCTGCGAGCACCTTGGAAGCAACACAGATGAGACTAAACCCTATATGATTGGCGCAAGCAGTTTGAGTATCCATTTTTAAAACAATCACGACATCCAATCCGATAGCATGGCTACAGTAACCAAGATTTCTTAGAGACGTTAACCAACGCACAAGTGATGGGATTGCATCTTTGAAAAGGGCCGATGGTAGTTCATCCGGGCGAGATTCAAGGTAGCGCTTATAGAGACGACGCTCATGAGCAACCACCGTCCAAGGTAGTGCTGAAGCGTCTTCACATCAGGGAGCCCTCTGGAATCCAGAATGGAAGTCAGCGGTGCCGCTGGCCAATTAAACTGCCGCTCAAATTGTTCGGCCCAAGGCCTGTCTCGGCGTTTTTACGGAGATTGGCTCGCCATTCGTTTCGCCTAAAACCGCTTACCATCGGCTTTTGTGCCACCAGTAGGTCGGAACATAAAGAAAACCTTACGGAAATCCTTCGAGGTGGCATCTAGTTCTACCTCAGTGGTCTGATGCGTTCACCAGACTTCGCGAGTTTTTCGGGGATGCTGTTTAAAATCAGCATTAGTGGTCTAGCCTAGTGAATGATATTTAACTGTAGAAGGAATTGCTCCCCGGGATTAGAGAAGGTGTTGGGATCATGCAGAGATCTACTGATTAACGGGAAGATTGGTGAAGCCACAGACCCGGGGCGCAGTGTTGTACATGGCTCCGCGGAAGTGTGACCAGAGTGCTACAGCATTAAGACTAAAGCAACCTGAACTGCGCGGAGAACGTTCGGGGCAGAAAGTTTGGCCACGTCAAGCCGTCGCTGGCGACGCTGCTGGGGGCCAGCAAAACGTAGCGCGACCTTGGCACACCCCACCTCGTGAGCCGGTGAGGTAGGTACTCCCGACTGATTAGCCATCCCGGATGCAGCCCCGCCGGTGATGGCTAATGGCGAAGCGTCAGTTTTGTCCACACTGGCCAGGTGATGGGATTCTCCAGGTGGCACGTTGTAGCCATGCTCACCGAAAGCAAAGGCTCGACAGACAGGCCGTGATCGGCGTAAAGCTGAAGTCGGCAATCATTATTGCCTGTTCCGCGAGGGCCATGGCCATGTTGCCCACCGAGTTCACCTTCGTCAACCACAAAGCCACCGAACTGCGCATGTAAGCCTCCAGCGAGCATCACGATGTCAGAACGGCTCTCTTTACGGTGTAGGTCGGGCATTTGACAATGTATCTTGTACTTAACTGACTTCGGGCTTCTATCTGTGAGGTGTACGCTGCGACAGTGAACAGACGAAGTCTGCTGAGCTTCCGCATTCACAGTTGTACCATGGTTGCTAGTAGAATCTAGCGTACTCGACTGCTGACCGGGATCCAGCCTAGTAGCGCGGCCTTAGCACGTGTGCTCAACGCACTCCCCACGCCAGCATAACCAGAGACTTCGGCGGTCGGGGCTCCAAATGAGTGCAGCGTAAACCTGCTAGGGGAAAACGCAGACGGTGAAACTTGTGGTAGCTTATGTCAGAGTCCTGTAAGCGGGTGTCGCTTACCCATCAAACATCAAAGACCCGGTGTTTCTAGAGTGCGAGCAAGAGCTGCTTGTGTTGCATTCGGAAATGGCGTCCGAGAATTGGTGGTTACCGGCTTGCATTGGCAACGGGGCGCTAGAAACGGCTTGTCAACGTGACATGGCTCACCCTCGGAAATAGGCTCCTGATCTGTTTGGCGGGAACGTTTGCCAAAGGCGGCACGAGGTCGTAAAATCAAAACCGTTGGGGAAGACCAAGTATGGAAGTTGAGCAAACGTGAACTAAGGTGCTAAACGGTGTTGCGGTGTAACGTGGTTTAATAGTTTCAGCCGTTAGCACCGCTCTCGGGGAGAACAGTTCGAGGAAGTAAGATCTGTTAGAGCGGGAGGGAGAGAGCGCGCGAAGCGTTGTTGAAACAGGGATCCGTAGATTTGGAGCATAGGACTTCACGGCGGCCAAGGCCGACGAATGGGGTTGACCGCTGGGACCTCAAGCGGTGGCTTGGGTCATAAAGCCCCAAACCACCAGGCAGCGGGTGACTGACGTATACCGCGTACTTTGGTCAGCCGGCCATCTAGTGAGAATGACACGAATTTTGAGTAGAGGCAAACTACTCAGGGCGCCAAAAAACCCGATTAAATTAGCAAGGCCGGAGTTCCTGGACTACCGAATCCGTCGCGAAGCACCACGGCCGTTGACGGCCGGGTGGCACTTACGCCTTCACTGTTTCGGTGGCCACCGAGGTTGCTCATCCGCCTTGGTTAATTTCTCACTTCTGTGAGCACTGCTAAGTGGTCAGTGACGCTTTAGCCGGTCACACTGAATTTGAAACAGCCTCTGACAAGCACTTGTGATAATTAAGGATGTACGACTTTACGCGCCCTAAGACTCTATCGCTGATCGTCTGCGATTGTTTGTTCCTCTCGCCTGCAACCAGGTGAGACTTATTCCCTGGTACCTTCTCAGGGAAGGCCTTCCCCGATCCGCAAGCTTGGGGCGAGCCTGGAAGAGTACAGCTGCGCCGAGCCAACCGGTGGTCGGTTCGCTTATACGTACGTTTGCCTACGGAACCTTGATGGCAGCCAGCTTATGTGAAGACAGCTAATGGACAGACCATAGAGGCGACGGCTGAGGACTGAAACAGCGGGACTTCATCTGCATCATGTGTGTCCTAAGCCGTCACATTCCGAGGCTAGCTGCGAACCAAACGTGCCACCGCCAGCGTTCTACGCCACGTGTGTAACCGACAGCGTCTCGGATACTGAAGTCTCGCAGTGTGGATCAACGTGTGGCCGCCTACCAAGTTATCCATTCTGGCTGGATAGTTTGAACGACAGAGGAATGGGGTGAGGTACCATGTGTTTCTTGACCGACCGCGCAGTGCAAGCATATGTGAGTGTTTGTATGTATATCTATAAGTGTGTGGGATTCGTTCCTTGCCTTCCCTGAGCTCAGCAGCGCAGGGGACCTAGTCAAGACACGAAAGCGAAACACAGTGCAGACTGCCGCCGGCTTCCCCCAAACGATTGTATACATGCATAACTAATTATGCTGATAAGTTACTTCCGTTGATCCTTATTCTTTCTGAGTTCAATTCTGTTAAACCAATACAACCACCATCAGCAACAAGAGTTAGCTGCGGAATTCAGCATTAATGCTAAAATGCTATACCGGCAAGTCAAACTGCTCCGGAGGGTGTCGCACCGGATCCCACTTCCACTTGCAGCAGATGGTCTAGCAAAATCAAACAAGCGATGGCCAACGCACTTCAACGTAACCCTCCGAAAATTCTGGCTTTAACGATAATCTCACGAAGTGTTGCCACATATGACAGCACCACAAGGGTACATTATCCTACCATTTACCGCAGCATGATAAAAAGGCTGTAACACTTGTCCATGCACGGCTTTCATAATGTGTCAATCTAAGAGCAGCTACTTCAAAGACAGCCGCAATGAAGTTCAGTGAACTTCTAGCTCGGTTCTTGCAACGTGACGTAGACGATGTGCAGCCATTGTCTACGTGGAAACTTGGTCACTTCTATTCACTGGGTGGAAATTACTCAAAGTTCATTAATAACCCTTCCATCACTTCCATCCAGGGTTATCCGAAGTACTGGAGGGTATTATCGCAGAGGTGACCATGTGTTACATGGAGAACAACGACACCATTGTGTCAGCGTTGCCCGCATTTTAGTGCAATCAGTACTACCGTTCAAACTTGCTGTGGACCAGGGCAAGTTGCACGGGTGGATATAATGTCTGAGGAGTGGTGTTTCACCTGTACAGTGCTCACACTCCAACATGTGTTAGCCAAGATGGTTGCAAGCGTATCAGCAGCATCAAATTACCATCGGTGTGGCCCTAAAGGATTGGATGTGCTGTTTCGGTCCAAGCGCGCAACAGAGGAAACCCTCGAGATGTGGCGCAAGTGTTGTAACAACCTCCCAGCAGTGGTGGGTTTGCAGGTGTTAAACACCAGATGCCAGTCGACGGAGAAAGAGTGAAACCCCCGAAGCTAATTAAATATGCCCTAACATACCTTACACTTCAGGCGCACAGCTACTTTTCACGAAAGGCCCTAAAGGGAACGACGATTTGTCCAGTGACCACTTAAACCGAAGCTTCATCACTTGAGCTTGCTCCCAGCCGATATGAAAGGGCTATAAGGTTGATATCAGTAATGCATCCAAGACAGTTATTTGCCGATTTCACAAAAGTCGGTCTTAACTCTCCCCTGGCACCCAAGTTAATAAACTGGCTGTTGGCATTTGAAACTCTATCCTGTTTTTACACCAATGCACAAGACCTCCTCAGCAAGTCGTTTGAGATCCATCGTCGCCAAGCTTGGTGGCCCTAGGACACAATAACGATAATAGGAACCTGGCTCAACCACAAAATCAGTGACGACCGGGTCGTCTTACCAGGCCTATCCCTCCTACGAAATGACTGACTAACTATGGGTGTCGGCGCACATTCGCAGCACTGGAGTACCCTGCATTGCAAACGTGTTACTAACCCCTAGACTCAAGTGGTTAATTCGCTTAGGTGCCGCTTGCAACTCAGATGCAGCGCCGCGCGTTTGGTGGCCATGGTACACGTTAGTGAACCATTCTCCCACCGCCTGTAGCGATCAAACTATCCAAACACTAACAAAATAACTGATGAATGCGTGTTAAATAGGTATGGTAACTTATAGAAGCTAACAATTTTGAGGAACTCCTTGATTTAAGCAATATGTGCTTTGACGTTGCTTCGACGTGTGGTTGTTCAGTTAACTTACAAATGGCTAGTACAACCCGAATATGGCCCAGTAGTTGCTTGCTGGATTATCTTCCGCACGGCATACTTTCGAATCCTTGGGCCCGGAATTTTGTGCTCAGTTCGCAGCACCAATACGGAAGCTGGAACGATACAGCGAAGGTTGCGATGAGCAGTACGCAAGCATACCATTCCAAATTTAAAACTCAAGTATAGTTACGTGCTTGAGCCACTATAGGAGGACTTCTCCGCATTCCAATGTCACGCTTGCACGTTATTCGAGATTTGCATGGAACGCCAAGGCATTCATTTGCGCAACATTGTTTAACGGATTTAGTTGCTTGCCAGTTTTCAACAGTTCGTGCTTGTAAGACGTTAGCGAGCTACCACATTGCTTTTGTGGCCTCCATATTCTGTGAAGATTCACACCGAATACACGCTTAACGTCCCGCTTATTCTGGTATAGACGCTTTACCAGGATGTTTATAGCTCACTTACGGCATAAAAGTGCCCATATACATCGCCGTTATGCGGAAATTTGTGGTAGGACAGTTATAATTTCGAATGTTCGCCGTTCTCTGATCTACTGCGCACAATACAACTTTCGTGGGGTGAGATGTCCCCGCTACCATCGTCTACCGTCCCGCGACGTAACTGTAGGGTTGGACAACCGTTTAGTTAATGCTACTAAGACCGCCCTTGCACGACAAAACTTCCCATCTCTCCTTTTCAAAGACTTAAGCTTGCGTGCTGTTTAGGTTCCAGCCAACCTCAGGGAGAAATTAAAAGCCAAAATACAACAGATGTTCATTGGTCTACCAATTTGAAATAACATTACCTCCGCTGCAAGCTTTATTACATGGACGAACATTTACCTTTTCTTTATCAGTGAGGAAATCGTAAGCGACACAATAAAACTGAACAGCCCTTCGAGAGGCGGTTACCTTGAGACATTACTATGATGATAAGTTTGTTATTCGGAGCACAACAGTACTGGAAAACAAAGCAATTCGTGTCGTAAGGCACTATGATATGCCATCCGTCTTTGTCGCGACCACTGACTGGCCATTCAATGCTGACCCAGCCCCAGACGTCGCTTCTGAAAATTCGTCAACCCGTTCAGCATGCTGGTAACATAAACAGCAGCGAGCAAAACCTGCATTTCAAAAGGGAAAAGCGCGTTTGGTGGCGTCAAAAGCTGAAAAGTATATCTTTTTTACAGATTCACTTTGACAAACATACAATGCAACTCCGAACGCTGCGAACTAGAAGACGTATATAATTCAAGGTAGGCCTTTCGTCAACCTGATCGAGGAGGATAACTTGAAACATTGACAAGCTTTAGCGATGAGAACTTGCTCCAACATCCAACTGTTTTGCCGACATGACCAAAGCTGTAAACTACCGCTAAAGCGCCTCATTTATCAGCGCTTGCGAGCAAGCGCAAACTGCGGATAATGCAAACAACCGGCTTAGACAATTCAGTTATAATTGCCAGAACCCAGTGGTATCCACGTTACTTACTGCCCTGCTCCTGCAAGCATCATTACCCAAGCACACCTCATTTACCATCACGAACTAACTAAAGCAACGGACGTTACTACGTGTGCACCCTTCTGGTGCGGACAACTTACGCCCAACACTCTGAAAAGTGGCATGCAGCAGCACGCTAAACAATTGGCACGCATTTTTCAACATACTATAGGAAATAGGCAAGTACCGTGCATGGGGAAGCACGAGGTAGTCACTCCCAGTTACCAGCAAAGAACAGCCACGTTGAACAGTCCAAGTACAGCCGGATAACTTCTCTCAGTTTTGCTAAGTTCATGGTATCCGCTAGTGCAGTGGCCCACATGGAATACTTGGTAAAGTACTTTAGCATCTTTTCGAAGCAACAGGGTTTTCGCCGAGAACGCTCAGATGCCACGAACTTCTTGACAGCTGGACGGAACCTGGCGACGCTGGGGGAGTAGCTGTTGCGTATTTCGATTTCCATAAAGCGTATGTTCGTCTTACTTACCACATCAGCAACCAAAGCTCCAGAGTTGTAAAACAGGCGACCACGTGCTGGGCTGGAGACTTGTATACCTACTACAACTCTGCATAGCTGTGGGTTCTTAGCACCTTATCTGACACGAAGGCAACGCAACTTGGCGTACTGATAGGCTCAGTCCTAGAATCAAGTATTTTCTCATCTTTATTGGGGACTTGGTGAGAGTGTTTGAATCAAATACTTAAGTCTTCGCGGACGATGTCAAACGCTGGCAGACTATCAAGGCAGTAAAGGATCACCTGGCACAACTGGGTGAGCTTGAGAGGGTTCACGATTGATCTGTGCAGCACACGCCGTATTACAACTCTGCCCAAAGTGGAGTACCGAGCAGGCGCCGCCACAGAACTTACGCATACTGGCAAGGGAAACCACTTTTGCAACGCGTAATCTATGAATATTTTCCGTGAGCGCTTGTGCAGGCAAGTCTCGATCGCTAAAAATAGCCAAATAGCACAACATTAGTCATTACTCGCTTTAAACCTGTGGTATCTGCGACTTTGTGCTAAGTTTCGTACGCAACTTCCGCATTCAACAGCAACCTAAGGTGGGAATCCAGAAATCCGACTCCGACTAACCTGAAGTTCAGTGTGGCGTGACTCAATGATCAGTACTGGGTCCAGTTTGTTCCGAGCATTCAGCAACGACCTCGCCAGTGTTTTCCGATGACACGGTTTACGCTTAGAAGTTAATGTCTAGACGTGGCGTAAGATCAAGACAGTGGAGGATCACACAGCAGTGTACAGATTTTACGACACGGCCTATACATAGTCATCCAACAACCAGCTTAGGTTCCACGTACTGAACTGCAAAGCTGTGTGCTACTCCATCAGGCTACTCATAGATAACTATTTGTGGACTTGCAGTTACAAAATAGTTCTCAGTTAGCAACCTCACAGTACTCAATCAGGATAAAATAGCGTCCTCGGACCATTCACACGAGACCACGGAAAGAGCCAGTTAGTACTTTGAGCCCTACAGAGCGCTTCGGGGAAGTTCATAATCTTTGGTAACCTACGGAACGCCTACATGGTGCCCCACGAGGTGCATGGGTTCCAAGCTTGGGGTTTCTGAAGCAAAAACGAATTGCTGCACTTGAAGCTCCACAGTGCGAAGCGAAATTTGTTAGAGGTTTGTTCCGCCTCTACTACTGGCACAAATTGCGAATTCTGGGATTATACAGCAAATTCTCGGCGTCAGCGAAGTGGCCTCATCCAGGTCTACCTAATACTGCTAATACATAAAACATGGCCTGCTTCGAGCAACTGCAACAGCCACAAAGAAAAGCTGAGAGCTTACCAGCTCAAACTGGCTACGCACCGAAATGAAGTTGCTTATCGACAAATCCTTTTCGCCCTTTATGTACGCAAAACATTAGACGCCCTTCCAACTCACGGAACGCTGGCCAAAACCTTAACGCATTACAATTGGCGTCTGGACGAAACACTATCCTACTCGTCTAATGTGATATAGTGCTTTTCAGGACAAGGACGTGAGGCTTCAAACCAAACTAATTGCCTACCCGAAGATTTACGTCACAGGCAAGATATGGTAGAAATGATTGCGACGTTACATGTGTAATAGTTGCTTGTTGTCTACAAGTGCATATCCATTCAATTATGCACTTTCGGCGTTGAGACCACCCATCAGAGTAACAAGGAAGTTAGCTGCAGCAAGCAGGCACTGGGCGTTGCGCGCAGGATTACATTGTGGAGCAAATAATTGATAAGCCTAAGAAAGTTCCGCTGATTTTTCAAGATCTGTAAACGCGAGCTATGCACAGAAAAACGACAGCTTTTTTGTAAGGCAGAGAACTAATAATTTACCGTCGCTTCGCATGCAGAAATAAAAGCTGTATAAAAGTGTAGATCGCTCTCTGGAGAGCATTGCAGACTCGTTCGCGACCTTGGCGTTACTTTTCTTTTAGTGGAAGCTCAAACTTAAGCCATCCGGCGAAGGAGAGGGCACTATGTTACAAAATAGCAGGTTGGTCATCCAATCTACCTCCCGCTTGTCTATACGAAAAATTAGTACATTCAACACCCGCTTGTTGATAGAAAAATGAAGCTCATAACATCCGCCAAGCAAAATTTGTTGCAACCTCCAGTACGTTTTGCAGCCACGTTGGACGTAACAACACATATATTTCCTCCCCACGCATCACTTAGGTGACTAAATAAATGTTTTATTTCCTGCAGTGCGGGGCAGGCCTGTGAAGACATGTTCATGGGAATACGAACTGGTATGGGGGGTATTGGTATACAAATGTAGCATGTTAACCAGTGACATACTGGATTTGTGTTTCGGTATATTTGTAGTTATATGTGTTAGTAGGCATGATGAGTGAACTAATGAAATGTGACCGACTTCGTGAGTGCTCTTGCTGTGTTCGCCACCGTATGAAGGGAGCAATGGAACCCTCGGAAGTTAATGACTTTGGTGAAGTGGGGAGCCTCCGGAAGGGAAAGAGGCCGTGCCTTTATTTAGTGGCAAGTCACATCGCCATGTCGCAGCGTTGTAAAACGGACCTTTGTAGCATTTTATGGAAGAACGCTCGTCGAGCGAAAACACACCACGCCCTGGAACACTGCCGCCGAACTATTCGCCGAAATGGGAGTAACCTGAACCACCCAACTGGAACCACGTAGAGGTTTCTCGGCTAGGAAGCCATCGCCCTACTATATTTTGCTTAGGTCTGTGACACGCAACGCAGGAAACATAGGCATCAATTGGTTGACCAGGCTGTTGCGCTTGTGTTTCGCCTTTGACCTGGCAAGAAAAAGGTGCAACTTTCCTATTCCATTCTAAAGGATGTGTTCGTGAATGAACACTGGTGAAATTCTTCAGCTGTTCCAGTGCTTTGTAAACGTAAACGGTGAGTACAAGTAAACAAGTAAGCTGCACTGCATTCCTTTTTAACTCTGAGGCCTAGGAAACCGAGCTGCACTGAGTTATTCCTCTGCCTCTTTTTCGATTAATTGTTGAGAAAAATTGCACTTATGACTTCCATGCATAGACCGCGACAAAGGGACTCCTCCCAAACCACGGTATTGCTGTGCAATCGGTGAGACGTATGGCTACACATAACTTGCTGTAAGGTCGACCGTGGCCTATACGAAGGAATGCGGTGGACTAACTTCTTGGTTATTATTGTATTCTATGATGCTTATCGAGATTTAGTGAATAACAAGCCTGTTTTAGCTAGCCATATTTCATGTACCGAGCTTGACGCCAGCACCATCGTATTCCGTTCCTGCTGAAATCGCTGCAACTTCAACTTCGTTGTCATCCTCTAGTAGCTCTAATACAGTTGCTTGAACTCGAAGGCGTGGCTCCTCCACTTCATCGGCCAAATCTCCACCTCAGCCTGACTAACCGAGCAACCTCCACGTGATTTTAGCTGGGTGCTGCGGATTGATCACATTCCACGAACAGTGCTTCGGCAGTTCTCCAGGACTTAGTGGAGTTTGCTTGGCGAGCGTTCAACCCATAAACAGCCGAAACAGTCCCTTTTACAAGGCTGCGATGTGACGGATGTGACAAGCTGCTAAATAAATTCACTGCCTCTTCAACTTCCGGAGGACCTCCACTTCAACAACGTCATCTAATTCGAAGAGGTTCATCGATCCGTTCATACGATGGCGAACACAGCAAACAAACTTACGAATTAAGTCGCATTCCGCAAGTTCACTTACCATGCCTACTAACACATACAGTTACGTACCTACAGAAACTCAACTCCACTAGGTTAATGGTACACAAGCTACATTTGTATAAGGTGCCGACCATACATGTATGTATTTTCATACTCATGCCTTTGCATGCATGCGTCGTATTGATGCGAATAACACTTTTATTTATTTAATTATAAGACAGCGGCTAGGTCTGAAGACAAAACGATGGCCTGTGCGGCCATAGTGATTACGAATAATGATGAGGCAGTTGACGCCGACCATGCTTTAAAGGGAGCGCAAACGAACACAGCCACAAAGCCTAAAGCAACTGCATTATCCAAACCACCTCAACTGAAGCTCGCCTTAGATAAGGTTATCAATTGGAAAGGCTGATAATGGAAAAGCCGGTCCCACTAACTCCTGAAACCCTTGGAGGTAACAGAGCCCTCGTGACTGCTGTCTCATAGTTACAGGTGTTTCCGAATAGAATAAAGAGACCGCGGCCGACAGAATTCTCTACGTTTAAGCTTTTCTAAAACGAATGGTATCTCGCCCATTCGACGAAGATGAACAGGTCATTAACCTAGCCTATGCTTATCGCTTTGGGAGAAGGAAGGACGATCCATGCAAAACCCATCCCCTTAAAATCGTCTGCCAGGATGAAACAGGTCGTCGTTCTCTTAGCCGAACCTCACGAGTAAAAGGTGAGACATATCAGGTCTTGAAACGTCTTTCCCCAGGATATGGAATCAAAATGGAACAGGAAGTCAGTTAGCTGCGAACCTGCCGAGCGAACGGCGGTACTCATCTACATATCGTGGATTTTCGGGAGTTACACAACAGGCAAATGTTCCTTGGAAGTCAATCTCCTTTTTACGCAGTCCCCCCACGGATTGCGAGTGATATCTACTACTGTACGCAGCCCCGAAAACGAGCTGGACAGGGTTCCTTTGCTTATTTCTGAGCATCAGCCAGCCCTGATGCCTTTTACTGAGATTTGGTTGCCTTTAGAAATTGCATTGGCAGCAATTAGCATTCCAGGTTATCAAAGTTATCGAGCCGACAGTACTAGTGCGGTAACTTAGATTCAAACTTTACCCGAAGGCTTGCCCCAAGCTTCTCTTCAGTGAAGCTGTCTGTGTTTGTGATGGCGTTTCTGAGGTGCCGTGGCGCAGGATCAACGACAACTATCAGCTGCGCAAGATTTATGTGGCATACAGAGCTCCGTCGACAACTGGTACTCGGCTGTTGCCATTGGTAAAAGGTTGTACCCGAGGTAGGAATTGTCTGCTCGTGGGCGACTTCAACGCACCCAGCATCGACTGGGATTTTCTTCACTGTGATTTTCTCAGGTATTCATCCGAAGCAGCTTACTCAGGGTTATCCACTACTGCCGGCTGATTCGGCATATCTTAATACCGGCGCGGACGCTCCCTAATCAAACGCTTTGCAACCTCGACCTAGTGTTGACCACTGCATCCTAGGATGACAATGGCCTGAAGATCATCCATCCACTTGGCAAAAGTGACCACAGCACAGTTGCCTTTTGGTGTGTAGGCCGTCTCGTCATTCATGCCTAAGAGTCACGACGTCGTAACTTCTGACGTGCTACAGATAGGTTGCAAGAAGTGGCAAGGGCTACAGCCTGGAGTATACCCAAACCCCTGGAGCTCGATGATGCATGGAACCTACTGCATTCCGAGTTGATGTCAGTCTTCGAGAAACTCGTCGACAGCTCCAAAGTTGGACCTTCGCTAATGGTCCACCTTGGAATCAGCGCAAGCTATAAGCAATGATGAATAGACGAAGATAACTGTGTAAACAATTCAAGTCTACACAAGCTACATCTGACTACCTGAAGTAAAACGCGGTCCGAAACTAGCGTACATAGACGAAGCGCCAAAACCAAGGTCAATACAAACATAGCCTGGTTGTTCAAAAATGCAGCTGTCCAATGAAACGCTGCTCGTATCGTAGGCGAAACACTAAGGCCGTCAGTGGAATTTCTGCCCAAGTTCCTCA
This sequence comes from Dicrocoelium dendriticum, assembly GCA_944474145.2. Lineage (NCBI taxonomy): Eukaryota > Metazoa > Platyhelminthes > Trematoda > Plagiorchiida > Dicrocoeliidae > Dicrocoelium > Dicrocoelium dendriticum. Next base: position 113,126,652 of record OX104065.1, read on the forward strand.
CGACAAAGAGGCTGTTCACTGTGGCGATGATGAAAGGCACACTTTCTAGCCACCCAGTACTCATCGGTCTACTCAGTAGAGACATTCTGACCCAGTGCAGAGCTGATAGCACACTGTCCCCTGCTGCAGCAAGTCGAAAGCACTCGTGAGATAACATTGAAGTTCTGCCTTAGTTGAACCCGAATTTCGCCCTAGGTACCGACGAACTCCACCCGCTATTTTTATAAATGACAGCTGAATACGTAGCTGTGCCAATGTGTTAAGTGTTCCTTAGCTTGCTTGCGAATGACCGCTTACCATCTGACTGGAAGCTAGGTATAGTAATGCCGAATCATAAAGGAAGTGACCGGCACGTTCCTGCGAACTGCCGACGGATATGCCTGACGTCTGTCATTTGCACGATCATGGAAAGAATTCTGAAGCTTGCCCTGGACTTCACTTTGAATGCGTGTGTTATTTCTTTAGCGCAGCATAGCTTCCGTAAAACACCGTCTTGCATAACTAAGGTGCTTGTTGCTAGAGAAGCAGGGGTCAGTAGAGTTGCCGAGAGGAGACACCTAGATATTGCCTAGATCGTCTTTACTAAGGCATTCCATGAAGTTCCCCACAGACGACTGCAGCTGTAACTCCAGGAGATGGGGGACAGTGGAAACCATTCGGACCATTCGAGTGGAAGTTAACAAGCCCGTCTCTGCCCATGTGCCTATGACTAGCGACGTTCCCCAAGGTTCCGCCCTCGGGTCTGAACTCTTTAAACCTTACATTAATGACGGCCCTGCAACACTTTAAGCTGACCGACTAATCGGTGCAGGTGACCTCAAACTATTGTCCGAGGTATCCAGTCTTTGTGACTCCGACAGGCTGCAAAAACCACAACACCTACTGCATGCTTGGTCCGTCAAGTGGAAACGCACTGTTAACCGTGCCAAACGTGCGGTTCTCCACATGTAGCACTTGGTTTCGTTCCCTGTATATCAAATGGGGGCTGTCTACTTCAGACGGTCACTTACGAAAGGATCTTGGTGTTATCGTTTCACATGACCTCAGAACGTCAGCGGACACAGTAAAGGTCGCGGTTGCTAACAGATGGATAGGTGCCATACGAAGATGGTTCTCCTATCTCGGCGAATATCTTTAGAACGTCGTTGGCTATTCCACTTCCCCTCAATAAAGCGTCTACCTGTTCGCACTCTGTTTGCATCACTTTTTCAATTGGACGGATATCCCTTTGGACCTGGCTCTAATCTAACCTCGGATGACCAGTCCCCTGTTTCTGACTGCTCCCCAACATCCGAGACGTAATCGCTCTAGGCTTTATATTCCAAACACTCTGTTCCCCTCATCCCGAGATCTTTCCTTGGCATGCTAACTGGTTTACCATATAGCCGCTGCCTTTCTGAAAGCTTCTTTTCTTAAGACACATATTACTGTTATTCACACCTTACGTTGGCGGCATAGCTTCATCTTGCTGGCTTATCCGGACTCGTCTGAATGGGCTACTACTTTCTGACCCACCTCGGACTTCTGAGATCTAAGTTTCTTAGGCTCTGCCGACGTAACGTCCTGTAACCCTCAATTGAAGTGCACTATTGGCCAAGGCTCATCCTTATTACTATGTCCCCTTGCTTCCTGTACATGCCTATTGTGCCGATGCTCTCCTTTAGTACTTAGACCTAAATTCTACGGATTTCACTCTTTGAGCTGATATTCTAATCTCGTCTCAGTGGTCTCTTTGCTTCCGACCACTGTGACCCTAATAACCAGGGATGGGTAGACTTATCGGTCTGCTCACATGGCCCTGAGAACATCGTTGGCTTTTCCACTTCCCCTCAATAGAGCGTCTACCTGTTCGCACTCTATTTGCGTTACTTTTTCTATTGGACGGATATCTCCTCGGGCCTGGCTCTAATCTAACCTCGGCTGACCATTTCCTGTTTCTGACTGCTCCCCGACATCCGAGACGTTATCGCTCTAGGCTCTACATTCCAAAAACAGTTCCCCTCATCCTGAGACCTTTCCTTGACATGCTAGCTGGTTTTTCATATAGCCGCTGCCGTCCCGAAAGCTTCTTTTCTTATTACATTCATTACTTTTATTCATACCTTCAGTTGGCGGCCTAGCTTTATCTTGCTGGCTTATCCGGGCTCGTCTGAACGGGCCACTACTATCTGACCCACCTCGGGCTTTTGAGATCTACATGACCTAAGGTCTGCCGACGTAACATCCTGTAACGCTTAACGGAACTGCATTGTTGGCCAAGGCTCATCCTTATTACTATGTCCTTTTTCTCTTGTACACGTCTATTGTGCCGATGCTCTCCTTTAGTATTTAGACCTAAATTCTACGGATTTTACTCTTTGAGCTTATATTCTAATCTCGTCTCAGTGGTCTCTTTGTTTCCGACTGCTGTGCCTCTAATGATCTGAGATAGGCAGACCCAAAGGTTTGCTCACATCATCTCGAGAATATGCTTGGCTTTTCTATTTTTCCTTAATGGAACATTTTCATTTCGCCCTCCGTTTGCAATCCTTTTTCAATTAGACTGATAGCCCTTCGGACCTGGCTCTAATCTACCCTCGGCTGACTAGTCTCCTGTTTCTGACTTTGTTTTACGGATTTCACTCTTTTAGCTGATATTCTAATCTCGTCTCAGTGGTCTATTTGCTTCCGACTACTGTGGTCCTAATGAGCAGAGATCGGCAGAATTAACGGTCTGCTCATATCGCCACAAAAATATGGCTGGCTTTTTCACTTCTCCGCAATAGAGCGTCTTGTTGATTGCACTCTGTTTGCATTACTTTTTCAATTGGACGGATAGCTCCTCGGGCTAGCTCTCGTCCACCCTCGGCTGACCAGTCCCCTGCTTCTGGCTGTTCCCCGACAGCCAAGACGTTGCTACTCTAGGCTCTGCATTCCGAACACTCTGTTCCCCTCATCCCGGGATCTTTACTTTGCGTGCTAACTGCCTTTCAATATAGTCACCTTCGTCCCGAAAATTTCTTTCCTTATGACACTCATTACTGTTACTCACACCTTACGTTGGCGGCCTAGCTTCATCTTGTTGGCTAATCCGGACTCGTCTGAACGGGCTACTACTTTCTGACCCACCTCGGACTACTGAGATCTAAGTGACTTAGGCGCTGCCGAGGTACCGCCTTGTAACCTTCACTTCAAAAGTCTTGTTGGTCATCATTCATTATTATTATATCCTCCTTTCATCCTTTACACTTCTCCTTTGCCGATGCTCACTTTCAGTATTTAGATCTAAATTATGCGGCTTTCTTTCTATGCGCTGACACTCTATTCTCGTCTTAATGTTATCCCCTTTTGGACTACTATGTCTCTTATGATCAGATTTTAACAGACCCAACGACCTGTTTACCTCACTCCGAGACTAACTGCTGTTTCGTTTAGCCACATTCGTCCTAAACGGCTTCCTTTACGATGACACTCATTACCTTATACTTAGCTATATTTGGCGGCCTAGCTTCATCTAGCTGACTTACCTGGTTTTATCTGAACGGTCTCTTGTTTTCTGACCTCTCTCGGGTTGCTGAGACATAACTGACCTAGTTACAGCTGACGCAACGCCCTGTTACCCTCACCTTAATTACCTCAATAGGCATTATTCATCCACTTTATTAACAAGGATGCATCATCACCTGAAGAAGGTCGGCAGCTTCTCCACTTCCCCTCAATAGAACCTGTTTTACCGACCCATTCTTTCCTTCCTGTGCTTTCTGATGCACTCCTTCTTCATTCGACGCTAACTTACATGCGTCTGTCCTCTCTGACTTCTTACATTCCTACCAATTTAAGACTGAGGCAACGCGTCCTGATCGCCCTTTCTGAGTGATATTCTTTCCCATAATCTTCACACTTCGTCCTCCTCCCTCTGGTTCTAACCGATTAAGCATATGCGCATTAGGACTCCTCAAACTCTCTTTACTTCATCTTCATTCATATTTTGGAACAATCTTTCATTCTTTACTGATCCGTGTTCTGCTTTCTCGTCGTATTTCGGCACTTATGATACACATGTATATGCGATAGTTAAATAACAATTACATGTATAGGGGTACAATAGTTTAGTCATCGCCGCAATTGATCGACTGCATTCCAGATGCATCCCTTTCTTCTGTCTTTGTGCCTGTTTCTGTTCGTTTCCTTTTTTCCCGAGTTTGTCACATGTACGGCGACAAGCACCCAAGGAATAGTCCATCGTTGCGACAACAATCCAAGCTAATATAGTTCCCTTATCTGGACATGAGCGGAAGATTACCAACCCTTTTACAACTTACTAACCAGACAAATCATTCGTTATCATGCATGGATACAATTTTTCCCAGGCTTGAACCTCTCGGTTCAGTTTGTCAAACGCTATCTCTTCCACACAACACGCCTGGAGAACTACTTTTGACTTCGGAAGGCACATTCTCCTGCGATACAAAGCCAGAACATTTGGTCATTACGAGCTCTTCAATCCGCGTTGACCGTTCAATTGGCCGTGCTTTCCTATATTTCTAAGCAATTTTGCTACATACCCCGGGGATCTGCGATTCTTTTTTGAAACCATGTTCTATCCTTCAAGACTTCAATAACGATTCAACATATTTCAATGTATATCCCTCGGAGATTACACGTGGTTCTATAGAGAATAAACCCGTCATATTGAAAAAGATAGGACTCAGGAACGCAATAGGCGCCCGGCTAACGCATCAGCCGGCAGCAAAATTAAGCGCAACTTGACTGCGAATAACCGCGCAAACAAACGTTCAACCAGAAACATAGCCAGTTACAACTTGCCATTCAATGGATTGGCGGCAATATTTCAGGACGTGGTGGGTTTTCGTCTAGCAAGCTTTCTCCCTATACAAAGTCACAACTGTCCGTTTAACAACACTGCAACGTGGCGAATGTGACTCGCCACCGAATAAAGTCACAGCCCATAACTTCACACTGACAGGTCAACTAGCGTCACCATTCTAGATAGGTTCGTTACACTGGAACTTCTACATCTGCATATACTGCAGGTTTTTTGCTTTCTACGATATCACCGTTGACCTTTGCGTTACTTGTGCACGATCTCACTGCACCCTGGTAGCACAATCTTAACAGTAAACGTAGCAAACTGGACAAAAGCTGGACAACAGTCCAGTTCAGGTATAATTGCATTACTTGAAGCTAAATGCATTTAGTTTGACGTTTGTTAAATAAATAAATAGTTTATTCTCGAATTTGTCATGACACACCAAGTGAGGCATGATCAATATTTACATGTAATATTGCTTCGCAACAAACACGTTGCTATGAGTGTAGTCGGCAGTAAGCCGAAGGTTGTACAGGCTGCGGAAATTGTGTAAGTAGTCATGAGGGATAGAGTCATCAATGACTGACGAAACGTTGAATTCTAGAGTGTGTAATGTAAACAGTCAGGGCACTACATGTGTAATGAATACGAGACATATAGGCATGGTGTAAATTAGTATTGAAAGTGTCAGGGCAATATTGAATAATGATTCTGGTCGACTTGCCAGTAGGTAGTTCTGGGCAGTGACTTTATTCAGTGGCGAGTCACATCCGCCACGTTGCAGTGTTGTTATGCGGACGTTTGTGGCTTTTTATAGGGAGAAAGCTTGCCAGGCGAAAACCCACCACGTCCTGGAACACTGACAGAAATTTGTTGGTGCACTAATATATAACTGGCAGACCAGGTTTCCGACTGATTTCACCCTCAGATATCCGCAGTCAAATGACCTTCAATTTTCTCTGTTATTTGGGCAGGTATCTTGGGCAAGGCCGCCATAATGGCTGAGGCGAATCGAGGATGGGGGCTTCAAGAAGAATCCTCTTTGTGGGTATCCAGGTGGGCGAAACGTCAATTACTTGCGTCTGGATTTTTCAGGAGTGTGAAGTTATCGAGTCCAGTTATCATAATTGGACAACGGTCATGGTAATGAGTGCAGTTGTGTCCGTTTGTTGTACTGCCATGTGCTCCATAGGTCCTTATTGGTTGTTCTGTCCCGGACAAAAGCGGTTTCTCGGTCCAATCCCAGATCCCCAGGAAGTTCCGAACCTCGGAGAAAAGGGAAGGTGAGAGACAACCAAGGCCGCAACGTACAGGCGTGGAAACAAACATCCTTAAACTCCTATGTTATAACATTTAGAGTGAAGACAAATGATGTACAATGTGCAGTAATGATTGTGCTGAAAGTGTCTTTTGAATGTTTTTTCGAAAGCAGTGGCCCCATAAGTTGTTTGCTACTATCTACAAGGAATACAGAGCGTTGCGCCATGAAGCAGAGACGCAGTATCAGTTTACTATGATGCGACTATTGCGTGGAAAGAAAGAAAGCAGAGTTCAGGGACCAGCGGCGTTTGAACGGTGGATAGAATGCTGGTGGCCAGCCTACACCGAAAGAGATGGTAAGTCAGCGGATAGATAGGAATCAAGCGCTGAATAAAAATTATCGGGTGATCAAGACAGAAAGACGACACGAGGGTACTAGGAGTATAGTGCTATGGCCTATTGAAATAGGAAAAGCCTATGAAAGCTAACCTACTACAAATGTAAGTGTCGAAACCTTTGCTGCAAAAACGGACCCAGATTACTAGATGAAAAAGGATTGATCGATAGAAGTGAAGTATTAAAGATCCGTTAAAGGAAAGCGAACGTCCGGAACAAATGTATATGTAGCGTCGCGCAGAGAAACAAGTCATACTAGAGTACTACGAAAATGGTGAGAAATGAACACCTAGAAATGTAAAGCTAACGGGCGTCTGTGTGCTGACCAAGTGAGAGGAGGTAAGAACTAAGAGGCTAAGAAACATTAATTGACGGAAGGGCAGGGAATAGCCGAAATGCAAGCGTAGAGTAAGGTTGCTTGGCGTATCAGAGCAGTGAGGCCTAACCGCAGCAGCTATGGTGCTAAGATAATGGTACCAAGCTGGATAGTGCCAGAGAATGCTAGCCCGAAAGTCGGATGACTGCAGGTAATAAGAGCTAAGACAATACAGCAAGTAGAGGATAAATGAACAGTAAGAAGGGTAAAGCAAAACAGCGGCTTGCACTGAATACATGGAGATGCCTGCACGACAGAAGACAGCAAACAAAGGCTTCATGAAGAAACGAAAACAAACAGATGAATGCCAGGCATACGGTAAGGCTCTTAAATAGATTAGAGCAAAAATAGGCAAAGACGCAGCGATGCGCATATGATAAGATATGCAGTGGTGCTAAAGTAATAAAAGTAGGAAAGAATGAGCCGGGAGAAGACAGAGGGAATGCTCAACTACAATTATTTAGGTGTCACAGACGAGTGACAGCTGTGCATCTAGCAATTAGCAGCTGTGCATTGACCGAATGAGGTAAAGAAGTCGCTAGACGAGAGCAAAGAAGGCCGAATAACGAAGAACAGTGGACAGGAAGAATGCAAGTGTACAGTGAGTAGATTGAGAGAGTCATATCATATATTGCTGAACCACGGCGGCGTATAAGTTCACAATTCATGCTATGGTGCTGGGATGCTACTACTGGAAAGAGGCTGGGAAAGCTAGTCCAATAACTGGACGCTTACAGGTGAAAAGGCGAAGACTTTACAACAACTAAGAGATATGAGGACGTCTAGAAAAGAGAGGCTAAGGAGCCGCTAAGCACCGACTTGGAGAATTGGAAGGAGGGCTAGAGAAAGCTGAAGAGTCTATATGGAAGGACATCAAACAGTCGGAGTGCATGCATGCTGAGGACATCGCAGCATATGAGTCAGAGGCGCGCAGATACTGAGTCCTGTTATGGTGCTAAGATTTCAGTGCTACGGTAGACTGGGCTGGAAAATGCCTGTGAAAGATCTGGAATCCTACATGAGCAGGCGTCACAGACGTTGCAGCATGCAACGGATAAATGGAGTCTAGAAGGGAGTGGCAATAGAGCAACTGTGCTCAGGCCACATGGGTGATGTTTGATCCACAGAAGAGAGTTAAGAAAGGTTTTATGGAGAGAGGACAGCGAACGGATGAAGCGCAAGCATACGATATGGTTGATTAATAGTTCAGAGAATAATAGGCGAAGACGCGGCGACGCGCAGATGATGAAATCATGCCGTGGTGCTAATGTAATAAAAGTAGGAAAGCCTGAGCTGGGAGAAGCCGGTGAGGGCTGAACTACAAGTAATTAGCTGTCACAGTCGAGTAAGTGACAGCTGAGCATCGAGCAAGGAGCTAGTAATGAATAAATGAACGTCATAGAATAGAGAGGCTTAGGCTTAGTTATGTTTGATCCGGAGAAGCGAGCTAAGAAAGTATACATGATGGGAGGACAGTGAACGGGGAGTGCGCAGGCATACATTACAGCTTTTAGATACTTCAGTGCATAAGGACATAAGACGCAGCGACGGGCAGATATTCAAATCATGACGGGGATGTAATAGTATATAACTAAGAAAGCCTGAGGCGGGAGAAGTCAAGGCGAATGCTAAACCGCAATTATTTATTTGTCGCAAAGTGAAGGTGACAGCTGTGCATCTAGCAGGGAAGCCTGTGCCGGGAATAGCCGGTAAGAGAGCTAGACTACAATATACGTAGGTGTCTTAGATGTAGTGCTGAATAGATAAATGGACGTCTAGGAAGGAGCCGTAGCGCGCGGACTACTAGAGTTGTTTGCTGGACAGAAGAGAGCTAAGTTTACATGGTGAAAGGACAGCGAACGGGAGAAGCGCAGGTATGCAATATGGTCGCTAAATAGTTCTGAGCCTGGAGGCTAAGACACTGCGACGCGCAGATAGCCAAATTATGCTAGGGTGGTAATGAGATATCACAAAGGTAGCTGGAGCTGTGGAATAGCCGGTAAGGATACTGAACTACAATTACTTAGGTGTTACAGACAGATAAGTGACAGCTGGGCATCTTTCAAGCAGCAGCTGTGCGCTGACCTGATGACCTAATGAGGGTCGCCAGGATAAAACTAAAAAGGTTGAAGGAAGAAAGTACAGCAGACATGAAGGATGATTGGTAAGCATTAAAAGTAATATTATTTGACCAGAAGACGTGGTTTCATTTTTTATTTGCACAGTCGGTTCCGTAAACTTGATCGCCGCTTGCACTTGGGTATGCGTTATTACGTAGCTCCTTTGACACAGCGCCACCTCAGGCACACCTATCAGGTTTTCCAGTTATAGCTTGTTTGATACGTATGTATTCCTTTTCAGCGTGCCGCGTCGAAAAAGCTATCAATTAACTGCACTGTTTCCGTCTCGTAGCACCATTTACCGTGCAGCAAAAGGAATGACATCAAGGTTTAGCTACGAAGAAGTGCTTCTGTTGTCAGCAGCTAAGCGACAAAATGGTAAGAGGATTGGTAACTTATATTACTTATGATTGCTCACAGTGCAGCCATCTGATAAGGTTACCAACTGCTGTGCCGATGACAGGGACCCCGATGCAGTGGTTCATAACTTGAGAAAGCTTCTTATAAAGTCTCAGGTTCCAGTTTCATTTGTTCGTCTAAATAAATAAATAAATAAATATTTTATTCTCGACTATGCGAGGCACGCTCTTGGGGGCATGATCAGATATGTACAACGGTACAAACATTTTAATGCAATTGTAACAGTAACGTAGAAAATTGTTCATATATTCATGATTGGAACTGTACAATGTTGAAAATGCGAAACAATAAGTTGGTTGTCGTGAGATACGGGACCTCAGCTAATAAGAGATTGAGAATCCTGAATGATCCATTGAAAGGCAATGGAAGAGCCCGCACACAAGGAAGGAAAAGGGCAACGTGTCGTAGGATGTAAAACGACAACAGTATATACAGAGGTAGAAGTCCCAGTGTAACGATCCTATGTAGAATTGTGACGCTAGTTGACCTGCCAGTGTAAAGTTATGGGCTGTGACTTTATTCGGTGGCGAGTCACATACGCCACGTTGCAGTGTTGTTAAACGGACAGTTGTGGCTTTTGTAGGGAGAACGCTTGCCAGGCGAAAACCCACCACGTCCTGGAACACTGCCACCAATCCATTGAATGGCAAATTGTAACTGGCTATGTTTCTTGTTAAAAGTCTGTTTGCTCGGTTATTCGCAGTCAGATTGCGTCCCATTTTTCCGCTGGTTGATGCAATAACTGGCTGCCTATTGCGTTCCTGGGTCCTGTCCATTGATAGCTCGGGTACTAAACATTTTTATTGAATATGATGTGTTGATCCTTCGCAGAACCACATGAAGTCTTCTCTGATTATGTATATTTGCCGGGGAGCGAAGAATTCGTGTCTAGCTACCCTCATTGGACATCGGTAGTTGGGTGCAAATAGTTAGAGTGGAAGTGAGGCCATGGTCCAGGTAAGTACTTGTTGGTTACTTCGTTCCATCCCAGGCGGAGGCAATTCCTCAGTTCGATCCCGAAGCTCTCCGATGTTCACGACATGCACTACTATACTGGTGGGACTTGTACAACCGTGGATGACACCTTTGCCAAAGGACTACCGGACGCTGATGCGAACTCCACGGACCTCCCGTATACGAATAGTTGCACCGGGCACTTACGGTCACGTAGGTCTGTTGAGAGGATAACAGCTTGTATGCTCTGTTTTTTCGCTCGCGGCTAATGACACTGTATACCATCAATTGCACACTGACGGATCTAAGCATTTTAACGATTAGCTTGTAATTGACCCAATGCCTCAGTTATACACTAACTATTGACGCCTTTCTTTTTCAGTACAGATGGCTTTTCAAGGATACAGCGTTTTCAAACTACTTGACAGACAACACCATTCCGATGAGGCTTCCAGCTAAGCATCCTATGTGAGTATGGTTTTTTAATTTCCCCACAGACGACGGCCCGTCGAAGATGCCGCGCGTCCCACCAAACCAAAAAGACTTGCTGAGGCAACTTACTCACGTGCTCCCAGTTCTCTCTTCAGTAGCATGGGTCCACAACGTCCAGAGCCATCAACAAGCAACCGTAAGTAGCGCATTCCTACTGCCCCTATTAAACAGTAATCGGACCGACTGTTACTGCTGATGTTGCACCATCCAAGCTGGAGGTACTAGAGGAACTGAAGATGATTAAAGGTAACACGTCACGGACGCATTACATTGCACTTAGCTTTATTTTTAGATGCATTACGCCTCATCCGATCAGAATTGGTCGGCCATCGCCGCATGCCCGACACAATGTTGCAGATGCTGCAAAGACAGTCCAAACGTCTTGCACGGGGACTTTGTCTGCCATTTAGCTCTCTCAGTGAGCTTAAGGGCTAGGATGAACAGCTGAAGGACCCAGATTTCAAAAACAAAAGTCGTAAATTCGTCTTATTATTGAAAGACTTTCAGGTCAACCATTTTCGCTGTGCACGGTGCTAACGTGCAACTCGTCTTCATGGGTACCATGGAGCGGCTAATGATAAGATCAGTTGCCGCGGAGTTCTACTACTCAGGCGCTGGTGGCTTGTTTGCATTGAGGCGAACCAATATGAACGGCATTGTACAAGGTAGGTTGACATACAGTTATGCATAAAACTACAAAGGCATCATTCGGCAACGCAGGGGTCATGCAGCCTTGGATGCTGATATTACACGGCACATCAAAACGTGGTTGCTTTCTACACGGCACAAGAGACCGCCTGTTGTGGGAAGTAAAGTATGCATCGCGAACAAGGTGAGGTCACTGCTTCATTATGAACGTCTTTAGCCTCCTACTTGTCCATCGCCGAAGCGGATTAACCATCCTGACGATGCCGCTTTTTGCTAGTAACGATTTTGTATTACACACCTGCATGGACATAAAGCATTCTTATACCCGGTTGTCATGTTTTTTCGCCTTGTGATGTGCTCAGGTGCGCGGTAAGCTCCATTTCGCTTCCTGACCAACAGCTTGAGGCGCCGCTAGATGTGTTCCCACGTCCAGCAACTACGGCAACACGTACTGCGTGAACCTTGGATCCGAACCGTCAATGTATTCCTTAATTACTAAGTGCGTAGAAGTGTGATGTCCGTATTCGGATATCCATGGTAGGCAATCGAGGTTTCTGGACCTTCCGGATCTCCACACATAGTGGTGAATTTCTATTGGTCAACGCTGGCAGCATTTTTATTGGTCCGCCGTAAACTGGACAGAATCCCTTTTTAGCCGTCTCACGGTATAAGATCCTGTCCAGTTTAGCGTAATGCTCTCATAGGAACGTTTAGGAGGCTAATCTGGACAGGACCTGGACATGTGCTATCAGGGTATTGTAATATCTCTCTTGAGCGTGCACTTCAATTATCTTCCAATGGATCATACAGGATTCTCAATCTATTATTAGCCGAGGTCCCGGTTTAACGACAGCCAAATTATTATTTGCCATTTTCACCATTGTACAGTTCCAATCATGGACATATGAACAATTTTCTACTGCCACTGTTGCAGTTGCAATAAAATGTCTGTACAGTTGTGCATATCTGATCATTCCTCCATGGGCGTGCCTCGCGTGGTCGAGAATAAAATATTTATTTCTTTATTTATATAGTACACAGATTATCACACTCCATGAGTATGGTCTTCCAGCTAGCCATCCCCTCTCGAAACATGAAGGTGCTTTGGTTAGCAAAGGTTCAGTGGTGTGACTCGAAATCCGTCTCGGAGCTTCACGAACTCAGCTACCGCCTTCTACTTCAGAAGCTTCACCTGATCTCCCTGGAATATCGCCGCTGTCGAGGGGAACTCCTCTACACCAGACGCATCATAAGAGGGTACTTGGGACGGACCTAAAAGACTTTTTCGACTCAAAGTGGATACCTCGATAAGAGGTCACATGTGCAAGTTTTACAAACGAATACTTTTTGTCCAATCTGCTGCTACCCTATCGACCCGAGTGGTGGCCGATTGGAACAGCTTCCCAGCGGATGTGGTGCATGCACTGACCAAGAAACGAATGAAGTGTCCGCTAGATTATCACCTGATGAGCACTTCAGGTTCCTACTGCCCATATTGCAACGACAACTGTCCCCAGAGGCGCGTCGACCCGTAAACCTAAGGATTTACCGCGCAATGATCGGAAAGTAACGGAGATGACAATGGTCGCACCAGCTGCTCCCTACACCAATGAACAATGCATCAATTAAAATTTAATAAGCTTGATTCACTGAATACCAACGCTAATGTATCTTCGGCTGCATTGATCAGCGAATCTAATGCTGTATGTGGCAGCGGGAGCTGCTCAAAGCTCGTGACGGACGAGTCTGGTGGCATGCAGTGCTATGTATGCAACTGCTGGTACCATGAGACCTGCACCGATTTGAGCCCTGATCAGTACGCAATGCTTTCGACTAGCGATAGCATGCTGTTCAATTGTCTTCTATGCCGTCGCCGGCGACCTACGCGTCTTGAGGTCACTGAGGAGACAGCGAGCAACGTCGGGCTGAGTAACCAGCGGTTGTGGTCCTTTCTCATATCTCTTGATCGGAAAGTGGAGTTACTGATGAGGAATATGGGAGTCTTTATTGATGTCGGCTCATTGAAGGAAGACATGCAACTAACCTCAATTGCTGTCGATGGAAATCCGACTGAGGTGATGTCTACCGTGTCGTGCGTCCCAGCGGTCCAGAATGCCTCTAACGGGGCCTCTGATGTCGTACTGGAAGCCTTCCAAAGCGTGACCGAACTTATTGCCCTTGGGCCCAATAAAAGCAAGAGGAAGAGGGCTAAGAAAGTCCGTAAGGCTGCCTCAAAGCCTGAAGGTACTAAAAGCGTTAAGGTATTGGAGGTGGAACATAAAACTCCAACTCCAATCACCCCAATTCCATTGGCAAAGCAACGCGGGGTGTCGGCTTCGGACACACCCGCAAAGTCTGAAAAGACTAGACCGGTGAGGGAGTTGGAGGCAGAGGATAAGGCTTCAACCTCAATTGCTCCAGATCACTTGGCGAAGAAACGCGCCGTGTCATCTGCCAAACCGGTCAAAACTGAGGTCGCGTCGAAGACGCGTGGATTGAATACGCCTCGTCGAGTTGATTCTTTTACTGATAGTAGCGTTATCTTCCGTAACGTTGCTGAATCCGCGGCAGCTCTTCCAAAAGAGCGCATGCTGGCTGACCTCCAGTGGTTCAAACTCTGCGTCAACAAGATGCTTCCACCTGGTTACCCCGGTGTCACTATCAGGAAATTAACCAGATTGGGGAACGTCCCTGTTGACACGCCAAATCCGCGACCCCGACTACTTCGTGTAGTCCTGTCAACCCCGGAGGAATGCAAAGCGCATTGACGCTTTACATGCAAACTCAAGGGTAGTAATGTCAGCGTTCAGCCGGACCTTCCACTGACAGATCGACTGAAGTTAAAGGAAAGCCATCAAAAGCCTCAAAAGCAGGCGGGCTGCTGGTGAGCAAGGCCTTCGTCTTGTGGGTTTTCAGGCGATCAGCCGGAAGTTAAATTCTGCCCTACCAGAACCTCTCCTGGTAGCGTACGAACCAGGGCTGGTCGTGCCGAGTTCTTTCGGGTAGTGCTTAGTAATGTGCGTAGCCTAAGGAACAAGGTACACGAGGTGGGTCTACCTGTAGACAAATCTCGTCCCAAAATACTTGCCATCACCGAAACGTGGCTGTCCCCGGATATCACAGACGGTGAATTATCTTTTCCTGGCTACGCACTGCTTAGATGCGATCACTCCGTTGGCCGCCAAGGTGGGGGCGTCGCTCTTTATGTGGGTTGTAAACTCGATGTGTTGAAGACTTGTGTGTTCCAGTCGCCGGATCAAACTGTTGAAGCCCTCTCGGCTATTCTGTGCACTTCCTCTGCACAGTTTACAGTTGTAGTGATATAGCGAAGTCCTGATAGCATCTCCAGGGAGGTTATTGAATTTATTCGTACTCAGGCTGCCAACAGGTGTCTAATACTGGGTGACTTCAACCTCCTTGAGGTCTGCTGGGCTGATCTATCTTGCGGTTCGGCGGTGGGCACTTTCGGTTCGGATCTCCTTGAGCTAACATTGCAACTGCCTTTGCATCAGTTCGTGGACCTCTCGACTAGATATATGCGCAACCAAATTCCGTCTACCTTGGATCTCATTTTTGCGAAGTCACCCGATTTCGTAAGTGATATTACCTACGACTGTCCTCTAAGAGCCAGTGCCCATGTCTGCATATCCTTTCGATGTGCTCTAACTAAGTGTCATCAAGCTACCGCTGAGGCATGTCCAAATATTTGACGGGCAGACTTTAACGCAATGCGAGCCAAAGCTTCAGTTTTGCGTTGTGCGACCACCGTGGCTGACACCGTTGAGACAACCTGGGAGAAATTTAAGGCATACCACATCGAGATCTCTGCTCCCCACCTCCCACTCACTAAGAGAAGGGTGACACGGGCGCAGCCTCCTTGGATAGATCATACAGGTAAATACCTGCTCAGGAAGCGCTCTAAGTGCTGGCGAACTTACCAAGCGGCTTCATCAACCAGCACCTACGAAAGCTATCGAGCGGTTAAAAATAAATGTAAGCATCATCTTAGAACTCTTCGTCTTCAGTACGAGGAGGATTTGGCTAACGCAGCCGTAACAAACCCAAAGAAGTTCTTTGCTTACGTAAAGAGACGTAGCGGTACAAACTCGTCTATACCGGCTTTACTACGAGCGGACGGGACCCATGGGCATACCGACTATGATAATGCCTGTATACTTAGCGAGCAATATACTGGTATCTTTTCTCATGAGGCCTCTCTACCTCAAGTTGAGCTGGTCACAAAAGTTCCGGAGGATTCTTGCCTAACTGAAATAAGCATAACGGAGACACAAGTCTTCGGGCTATTGCAAGGGCTAAATCCTTTCAAAGCTTCTGGCCCTGATTCAATTCATCCGAAGCTGATGCATGAATTGGCCGCTGAGCTAAGTGGCCCTCTGACATGCATGTTTACAATATCACTCGACAGCTGTGCCTTACCTTCTGAATGGAAGAAGGCAATCATCTGTCCGATTTTTAAGGGCGGGGACAGAATTCTGCCCGCGAACTACCGGCCTGTCAGCTTAACAAGTGTAGTAGTTAAGTTGTTTGAAAAATTGGTCAGGGATTCGGTGGAGAATCACCTGATTAAGTTTAACCTTCTCAGTGCGGCCCAGCACGGATTCCGTAAGGGATTTTCATGTCTGACAAATTTGCTTGTAGCTCGTGAAAGCTGGGCTGAGGCAGTAGACAACGGTCACGCCATCGACGTGCTTTTCGTTGACTTCTCGAAAGCCTTTGATACTGTCCCACATCAACGACTCTCATTGAAGTTGAGATCGTATGGGATATCTGGAGCCGCCCTTAAATGGGTTTCTGCTTTCCTAGAGGGCAGAGAACAGTGTGTACGCTTGGGGCGTAGCCTTTCGCTTAGACAAGCTGTTCTTAGTGGCGTTCCGCAGGGCTCGGTTCTAGGGCCGTTGCTTTTCGCAATTTATGTCAATGACCTACCCCAGGAGCTTGGAGTACCGTCGCTATTGTTTGCTGATGACCTCAAGCTCTGGAATATTGTGGATATCCCTGGTGGCTCTGAGGCACTTCAGAGTGCTTTGGATAGGCTCTGGGATTAGGTCAACCTTATGGTTGATGCCCATAAATCAGGCGAAATGTTCTGTCCTCCGCATTGGAGGTGCTAGTCCCCCCACGCGCTATGTAGTTGGTGGAAGTGAACTCCTTGTTGTTATTCAGCAGGTTGATCTAGGTATCACCCATACCTCATTGCTTCACTCTGGGGAAAATTGGAGGAAGGCTGCTTGTAGAGGGTTCCGTATGATGTGGTTTATTCGCCGCTCCTTCGGTGTCCTAACGGCCAATATCTTTGTGAAGCTGTTCTCAGCTTTCGTGTGACCTCACTTAGAGTACTGTATCCAGGCTTGTCCACCTTGTCTTGTAAGGGACAAAATGGAACTGGAGAGGGTTTTACGAGTGGGTACAAGGATAGTGCAAGGATTACGGGGGCAAACGTATCCCGTACGTTTGCTTGGCTTGGGTATGTACTCAATGCACTACCGCAGAATTAGAGGAGACTTGATTCTCACTAACCGTATCTTAACGGGTAAGATCGGTCCAGACTTGTCCTGGCTATTTAGTCCCGCCAAGCTGCCTAGTCTCCGAGGTCACCCGTTGAAGCTGCACAAACAGCGTTCTGACCGGGTAAGGACGGAAACTCGCTTGTCGCGTCGAGTTATTGAACGTTGGAACTCGCTTCCAGCGCACGTGGTTAGGGAGTCTACGGTAGAGGGTTTCGAGCGTCAGTTAGATGCTCTTGGGTGGCAGTACCAAACCTTCCCCTTCTCCTAACTGACTTGTATCTTCAACTTTCCATTCGTTCTTTTTTAATTTTCTTCTCAACTTGGTATTATCATTATTTAGCTGACATTCCTCCTCTTCTTTTCTTAGCTTACCCTTCACTCTTTTACTTCACATAAACCGGTCTGGCAGGGACTGCTGGGCAGGAAAATGTGGGCAGTAATTGGTTGGACATGGTGTGATGCGGTCTTTGTTTTAGGCTTTTCAACATCTCAAGCAGACCTGTCAATTCCCGATCCAACGATACGCAAAAGAAGGAACATTCACGGGATTATCCTAACTGATTTCCCGTACTCCCTTACCTTCGATTCTCCTTCCTCTCTTACTTACTTCACGTAACTGACACAGCTGGGACAGCCAATGTTAGGAACGTGGGCATTAAATTGGTGGACCAGGGTGTTTTTCGGGTGTTTTCCTTTTAGACCCATCAAGAAGTCGGAGCACCCCTATCAACTCCTGGATCGACGACCCGCTCAAGAAGGAACACTTACGGGATTCATCCTATCGTTCCAGTCCCACTTGAACTTGAACTTGTTCCGGTCCAAACTGAACTTGACCTTGTTATTTAACGTGGTTAGTTGTCTACTTACAGGGAACAGTACAAATGATTATCTTTGCCAGCAGCATGTAGTTTGCCTGACGGTTATTCACAGACACATTCATGTCACGTTGCTTCAGTAGCCGCAGTATTTTCTACCCGGGTGACTTTGGATATGGGTGCTAGTCGCAGTCTTCTCTCAACCCGATACGCAGTTCGGTGCCGCAGTCCATCCAGCTGACTGATGCAGGCCGATGGTAGACGGACTAGGAAGTCCACACCTGTAAAGAATGCTTTGTTTGTGGGCGCGATGCACAAGCGTCGCGCTACTGGTCGCCCGCTTCACGAAGTCAAGTAAGGCTTGTCCGGCACTCAGCACCCTAACTTTCAGCGTACTTGCGTCTTCCTCTGTAGATAGTTTAGCTAGTTCTATAGCAGATGTCCATAGACCACCTTCTCTCAGTTCCACATACGAAATATCAGGGCGATCCAGAAATTCCGGGCGACAGCATACGTCGCAGAGTTTCAGAATGTCAACTCCCGTCCGTACTTCCGAAACGCCTCCCAGGTATCGCACACGGAATCGTTCGCGTCAAGATGATAGTTCAAGTCATGATAGATCCAGAAGCATATTGTCTTCGGTGAGAATACTAATTTAATGTCACTTTTTAGGCTGGAAGTAAGCGGCGGTTTCATCCAGATTACGATCCACTGATCGAGATTCGTCGCGCGAAAGAGAGACTTGAGCGATACAGAGCCAAGGATGATTGGAATGCAGATCTTCTGTTGAGTGACGATGCTAATGAAGACCTCCTTCGCTACGAGGAGAAACTTAGACGCCGACTTGCTAGCCGGGTAATATGTTATACGCTGTTTCACCATTTGTTTGCTCATGCACCGCACGTCACTGTTGCGCCCGCTTCTGGAATCCAGACTTTCTCCTTAGATTTGAGTGTTCGACTTTGCATTCCCCTTGGTTTTGTCCTATCACTTCACATCTGTCACCCGTCATCATCATTCATTATCATTATACACGTTAGCTAGATGTGTTCAAGTTCAAGTGGGACTGCAACGATTGGATGAATCCCGTAAGTGTTCCTTCTCGAGCGGGTCGTCGATCCAGGAGTTGATAGGGGTGCTCCGACTTCTTGATGGGTCTAAAAGGAAACACCCGAAAAAACACCCTGGTCCAACAATTTAATGCCCACGTTCCTTACATTAGCTGTCCCAGCTATGTCAGTTACGTGAAATAAGAGAGGAAGAAAAAGCGAAGGTAAAAGAGTAGGGGAAATCAGTTAAAAGAAGAGAATGATACCAATGGCGAGGAAAAGTAAAGAAAATAGAATCGAAGTATGAAGGTGGGAATTAGTCAGGAAAAAGGAAAGGTTTCGTGTTGACACCCAAGAGCGTCTAGTTGACGCTCAAACCCCTTAACCGTAGATCCCTTGACAACGTGTTCTGGAAGCAGGTTCCAGCGCTCGATGACTCGACGTGGTAACCGTGTCTCCGCTCTAACTCGGTTGGACCGCGGTTTGTCCAGCTTCATACAATGCCCGCGAAGACCAGATAATCGAGCAGGACTAAATAGCATGGACAAATCAGGGCCAAGCTTCCCAGTCAAAATACGGTAGGTTAGGATTAGGTCCCCTCTAATCCTTCGATAGTGCATTGACTGCATCCCCAAACTAAGTAGGCGTTCGGAGTACGTTTGCCCTCGTAATCCCTTGACCAACCTAGTACCGACACGCAACACCTTTTCTAGTGCCATTTTGTCCCGGACAAGGCATGGTGGACAGGCCTGGACACAATATTCTAGGTAGGGTCGTACAAATGCTGAGAAAAGCTTCACAAACACATCAGCGGTTAGGGTCCCAAAAGAACGACGGATAAACCACAACACACGGAACCCTTTACTAACCGCCTTCTTCCAGTTGTCTCCAGAGTGTAGTGTGGAACAGTGGACGACACCTAGATCAACCTGATGAGTCACGTGAGGAAGTTCCCACCCATCGAGCACATAACTTGTGGAGGAATCAGCCGCTCCGATACGCAGCACTGAACACTTTGCCCGGTTTATGGGCAACAACCACAAGACAGACCATTCCCAGAGTCTATCCAGAGCTCGTTGAAGAGCCACAGGACCTCCAGGGATATCAACAATATTCCAGAGCTTTAGGTCATCAGCAAATAGGAGCGATGGTATCTCAAGCTCCTCCGGCAAGTCATTCACGCAGACTGAGAAAAGCAGCGGACCTAGGATAGAGCCTTATCCGTGTAGGGGTGGGCGTCCTCGCGGTATACTCAGCCCGCGCGCGACTGGTGGTGGTCGCGCGGCAGCGAAGCGCCGTTACGGCGTATAAGCTGACACATTTCATTCATTCATAGGATAGAGCCTTGCAGAACGCTGCTAAGTACAGCTTGTCGAAACGAAAGACTGCTTCCCACACGAATACACTGTTCCCATCCATCCAGAAAAGCTGACACCCACTGGAGAGCGCGACCAGCTATTCCATACGACCTCAACTTCAGTGAGAGTCGCGAGTGGGGGGCAGTGTCAAAGGCCTTGACGAAGTCACTGAACACCACATCCACCGCATGTCCACTGTCTACGGCTTCTGCCCAGCTCTCACGAGCTACCAGCAAGTTCGTCTGACACGAAGATCCTTTGCGAAAACCATGTTGCTCGACGCAAAACAGGTTAAACCTATTTAAATGGTTCTCCACTGTATCTCGTACTAATTTTTCAAGTAAGTTAACAACCACGCTAGTCAAGCTGACAGGCCTGTAATTAGCCGGTAAGTCTGTCACCGCACTTGAAAATCGGGCAGACAACAGCCTCCTTCCATTCGGTGGGCAAGGTACAGCTGTTGAGTGACTTATGAAACACACAAGTCAGAGGTCCACTGAGTTCCACTGCCAATTCATGCAACAATTTTGGATGAACGGAATCTGGTCCGGAAGCCTTAGTTGGGTTTACCTCTCTTAGCAACCGGAGAACTTGGGACTCAGTTACAGGAATTTCATCCAGACAACAGTCCTCAGAGACTCTTGAAGCTAACTCTTTGCATGGCGTATTTGTTTCGCGGACAAAGACGCTTGAGTACTACTTATGAATGGAAGGATTTTGGTGAGTATTTTTGTTCGTCGCAATCACAATGCTATGTCGATTCATATCTGCCGTAACCGGGAAGTCCTGACGCCGGAAGGCCGACCGCTGTCATCTGCATGGCAGTAGAGGATGCGTCGGGCTATATCGCATTTAGCTAACAATTCATAATAGTCAGATACCGTCCTCCATGGCGCAGTTACCTAAGCTGCGGGCTAGTTGGCAAGAGCCACTTGCAGTCATGGGTTCGATCCTCCGCAGAGGACCGAAGGATGCGCACCACTGATGAGCCCCAATAGAGCGAAACGGCCGTCTGGTGCTTTTCCGGATAGCTGGTCGACATATCTGAATTGTCGGCTGATTGCGACGAACAAAAATACGCTTGAGTACTGCTTACCAAGCACGCATGCCTTGTGGTAGTCGCTATAGGCATGGTTCCAACTTCTCGAAACAATGGAGGAATGGGCGAGTTTGCACCACAGCGTCGTTTAACGTAAGCGAAGAATTTCTTGGGATTTTTCGAGGCAGTATTAGCTTAGCCCTTTTCATACTGAAGCTGGGCCAACCTAAGATGCAGCTTGCACTCATTTCGAACCAACCGATACTTGCCAAACCTGATGTTCGACGGAGCTGTTCGGTATGCTCGCCAGCATCTAGACCACTTCTTTAGCAGGTCCTTCCCCGCGGAATCTATCTACGGAGGCTGCGCTCTCGATTCCCTTCTTTTTACCAGTGGGATGTGAGGTGCAGAAATGTCTACAAGGTGAGCCTTAAGTTTTTTCCAGGCTATGTGAACAGTATCGGTCTCAGATATCACACAAGGCGATGACCTAGCTTTATCCCGCATCGCTTGGAAGTCCGCGGCCCAAATGTTCGGATACCAACTGGTAGTAGCTTGGCAAGACCTGATAAGAGCACACTGGAAAGACAAGCAAACGTGATCGCTAGCGCCAAGAGGCGAGTCGTATTTAATGTCATTTACAAAGTCAAGTGACTTAGCAAAAACAAGATCTAAAATGGACGGCTGCTGATTG
Organism: Dicrocoelium dendriticum; assembly: GCA_944474145.2. Classification (NCBI taxonomy): domain Eukaryota; kingdom Metazoa; phylum Platyhelminthes; class Trematoda; order Plagiorchiida; family Dicrocoeliidae; genus Dicrocoelium; species Dicrocoelium dendriticum. The sequence goes on from OX104065.1 coordinate 113,148,611, forward strand.
CTCATGTACCTAGTGGGGAGGTCCACGAACTGGTGTAGTGGTACCTGCAGCGTCAAGTCCAGCAGTTCTGTACCGAACGATTCCAGAGCCGAACTGCAAGATAGATCATCCCAACAAACCTCTGGGAGGTTGAAGTCTCCCAGCACCAGACACTTGTTCGCAGAGTGAGTGCGTATAAACTCAATGATTCCATTGGAGGTGCTCATAGGGCTTCTATACACTAACACAACCGTAACCTGAACCGAGGAAGCGCAAATCAAGACTGCGAGAGCCTCAACAGATTTGTCGAGAGACTGAAAAACGCTGGTCCTCAATACGTCGATGTGATAACTCACATAAAGAGCTACACCACCCCCTTGACGGCCAGTGGAGCGGTCAGCGCGGAACAGTGCGTAGCCAGGCAGATATACTTCGCCATCTGTGATTTCCTCAGACAGCCACGTTTCAGTGAAAGCAAGTATATCTGGACGAGATTTGTCTACGAGCAGACCCACCTCGCACATCTTGTTCCTCAGGCTACGCACGTTACTAAGTACTACTTGGAGGGCTTCGGCACGACCAGCCCTGGGTCGTGCGCAAGTAGTATAGGTTCTGGCAGGGCGGAAAAGGACCGCCGGCTGACCACCTGAAAACCCACCAATCGGAGACCTTGCTCGCCAGCTGCACGCCGGGCTTTTAGGTCTCTGATGGCTTCCTTTAACTTTAACCTATCCGCTAACGGAAGGTCTGGTTGCACACTAACGTTGGTACCTTTGAGCTTGAAGGCAAATCTCAGTAAGGCCCTGCGCTCTTCTGGGGTGGAGAGGACCACCCTAAGCAGACGGGGTCGAGGATTTGGTTGACCAACCGGAACGTTCCCCAATCTGATGAGCTTCCTGACAGTAACGCCAGGGAAACCTGGTGGTAAAAGCCTGGTCAAGCAAACTTTAAGCCAACCAAGATCATCAAGCATGCGCTCGGTGGGAAGAGCGGCAGTGGATTCAGTGACGTTTCTGAAAATCACACTGCTATCTGTGTAAGAATCGCCTCGACGAGGTGTATTTACACCACATGCTCTACCATCCACGCCACATGGTTGTTTGACAGGAATCGGTGGGACCGAAGGCGACGGCACCTCTTGTCTCACTGAGGGAAGTGCAACACCAGGTGGTGTTTCCAAATCAGGCGCTTGTTTCTTGAGCATTTTGTCACCTTCCGGTTTGGGGGCGGACGGTTTGCGCGCTTTCCTTGCCCTCTTACGCTTATTCTTCAATGGCCCAGAAGCCCGTGACTCGCCTTCCATTTGGGGCGGGTCAACAATGCCGTCCGAGGCATCTGTGTCAGTTATGTCCACGTGAACTGGAGCGTCCGGTAGGATGAACGCCTCGTCAACGGTTGGACTGACAGCAGAAGGACAGTCCGTTACAGCGTCCACATTCGCAATATTCAGGGATTTCATAATCAAATCCACTTTAGAGTTGAGCGAGGCAAGAGAGGCAAGCTCGGCTAATGCCTTCTCAACAACTGTGAATCTGGACGCTAGTGCTTTGAATTCAGCACAGGTGAAAGCCGGGAGCTTCGCTTTCTGAGCGCAACAATCAGCACATCTAAACAGAAGGTTTTCACTGGATGATAGCATATTGTACTGATTCGCTCGGAGGCCGGTACAACTTTTGTGATACCAACGAGAGCAAACATCACACTGCATACCACCAGATGAATCCGTGACTGGTCTTGAACAGGCAGAATTGCTGCAAGCTGCATTTGACTCATCAAACGAAGACGCAAGGGGTTCATCCGTCTCGGATTTTCGCGAGACGACCATGTTGAAGTGGAAAACAGAGCAGAATTTAAAAACACGTATGCAACCGTAAAACGACCACAATAAAAAGGCAAAACAGGGTGTAAAACGGGATTAAAAAAGGGAACAACCGCAAAATTACCAGTAAGCGTCAGGAAGACGCTTTGACCAGTACCACTAGCCGATCCAAGATATCTTGGACCAGAGTAAATTTGACAATAGTCAAATTTCGTTTCAAGTGTTTATTCAAACACTGTTTTCCACGTTATTTCAACTGAAAATCTCGATCAGTATGGCACACCAAAAAATCGAGTTACCGCGTAGCACTCACAGGTGGGAAACATCTCAGCTACTCTGCCGCAATACATAAAAGAAAAGGAAAATAAATACAACGGTTGCATGCCAGCTGAGCTACCAGCAACGCATAGGCATCGTTCCGGTAAGCTACTAACCGGCTACTAGGCAAAAAGAAAAATTATTATGTAAAATTATATTACGCTACAAAATAAGATCGTGGTTGGAGGGGGAGGCTAAAAGGTATGAGGAGGGACAAAGAAATTCACAACACTAACGCCACTGAAGTTGTCTCCTCGCCATATCAGCAAGTGTACCTAGCCAGACGAGTTCACTGTCTTTTGCACCCCAACCAGGGAGCCGTGACGCTCCAACCCAGGCCAGCTCCGAAGTGAGGGCCTTTATTCCTCTGGACGAAGTCATCGCTTGGCCACCCTTCCTCTTCTTCCATCCACCCCCGGTGATCAAACAGCGCACGTCGCCGAAGTCGGTGGGCTGGCATGCGCAACACGTGGCCCAGCCCTCGGAGCCTGGTGCGTGAAATGACGGTGCTGAGCGGTTCAATCCCTTTTTCTGTGCTGTAAACAAGGTGTCGAACACGCTCGTTGCTCACGCGGTGTTCCCACCGGATGTGAGCCAAACTGCGAAGGCACCGATATCCGAACGTAACTAGCCTTAGGGGACAGGTTTCGCAATCGTACAGTAGGGTCGAACGTACCGCTGCATTGTACACTCTACCCTTCAGGGCGAGAATGATATCGCGCCGCCGCCATAAGTGGCGATGGTTAGCAAAGGCACTTCGAGCTTTTGATATACAGTTCGTGATCTCATCTTCAATCCCACGGGCGCTGATACAACTTCCCAGGTAGTTGAATTTCTGAACGACTTCTAGCAGATCCCCACCAAGGGTCAACGCAGGAGGCGATCCCTGCCAACCTTTGAGGAACGCTTTGCATTTCGTTGGTGCAAAACAAAGCCCGAAGCAGCTGACAGCCAGTGCTAATCTGTCCAGCGCGGCTTGGCACGTCGGAGCTGTCAGATGAGGGCGATGTCTGCATACACCAAGAAGTCGTTCTCTTGGGAATAGCTCCACACCTGAGTCATGTCCTGTAAATGCAATCTCCATGACCTCGTCAATAACGAAGTTGAAGAGTAAAGGTGACAACGGGCATCCTTGTCTCACACCGCTGGAGGTATTGTAGGATGGCGACAGCTTGTCGTAAGCCCTCACTCTGCCCGTGCTACGCGCGTATAATGCTCGGATAAGACTTACATATTTTTCGGGCACACCTTTCCTGAGTAGACAGTTCCAAAGGGCACATCGATCAACCGAATCGAAGGCACCTTTGATGTCGATGAACACGACTACGGTGGGCCGCCAATATGTGTGACGGTGCTCCAACAACTGACGCAAGGTGAAGATGTCGATGCAGCCACGACCCCGACGAAACTCGGCCTGGTCCTCACGAATCTGGCTTCACGAGCGCCAATCAGTCTGACGGATTATGGAGGCGAGTAATTTAGAGGCAATGGAGATCAGACTGATTCCTCTATGGTTGCCACATTCCGAACGCGAACCTCCTTTGAAGATGCGAACAATAATGGAGCGGCTCCAGTCGTTTGGGACAGTCTCCTGCTCCCACAGTTTCACTAGTAATTCATGTAAATCATCAACAAGAGCAGAGCCCTTGAATTTGAAGAGGGATAGATAAAGATCATCTGGTCCCGCTTCTTTGTTCAACTTCAATAGTCCTATCTCACATTTGATTTCTGAGCGAGAGAGTGGATCCAAAGGGACAACTCACGGAGCAGGGCGGTCACTGGCCGGCGAAGAATGGAACAATTCTGGCCGATTAAATTGCTTTTCAAAATTCTCAGCCCAACGCTCCAAACGTTTTGACAAATTGTGAATAGACCATCCACTCTCGTCACGTATAGTTTCACTAACACCAGGTCTCCTGCTGCCCGGTTCCCGTATCAGACGGAATAACTTACGATGGTTACCAAGGGCAGCGGCCACTTCCATCTTTGACGCACGAAGAGACCACCAAGATTCGCGGTCTCTCTTCAGGCTAGCACGGAGTTTTGTCCGGAGCTCTTTGCGACTTTCTTTGTGTTCGCTTCTAGCCGGGATATGCCGGCGAGCATCGATAAGTTCCAGAGACCGCGAAGAGACCCAATTTCCGGGCTGAAGTCCACGTGACTCGCCTTGTGCTTGGCTCGAGACTTTACAGGACATCGCTCACAGTAGACACCAATGGCGCGTCTGCTGCCGTCTCCTAATCGAATTGCCTGTTTAAAATGTGTTTGGTGCTGAGTTATCTGCGGGGTAATGGCTGATTATGACGCGTGGCAGTGAAAGCCGCAAGGAAGTTGTCTCGCCGATGCCTCCTTATCTTTGCACGATAGCCAGCTGTTTGTGACGGTATGTTGTCTACCTAAGGTGTAGGCGCGTTGACTCAGAATGTTTGCGTAGGGCATTAGGGTTTTCCGGTAAGTCCTCCTTCTCTCCCTCTTCTTATTTTTTTATTTCATAGGTCCTCATGGTTGTATGGCAGCGAAGCATCAGTTCAAATGGCTTATGTACTGCTGTTGATTTTTATTGTTGTTGATTGATTTGTTGATTGTTGTTCTTGGTGGCATTTCGCAACGTCTGGTTTTCAAGCATTTCCTTTTCGTTGATTGGTACATAACTTTGTCGCATTACGTGACTGCACTCTTTGCCGTCGTCGGTTCTGTTTTTTTCCCATCATTACTCTACTAGACTTCGCGGTCTGCAAGTTGCTTGCACTTGAATGCAGGGCGACGGTCTATTCCAACAGTTATCTTTGTTACTTAGCTCTTTTCCCTGTAGCCATAAACTTGACAGTTGGTTGGAAACACTAATTTACTTTATGGATCTTCCGACTGCTGTCGATGTCATTGCGACGAGATTTACCATAGCTTGAGGCAGCGCTCTGCATGCCCCCTCGCCTATTGAGCTGCGTTAAGTGCCTTCAGAACTACCCATACCTTATAAGTCATTGGTTGGGAATTAGAATAACTGACTTCTAGCCTTTCCCTCTTAGGTTGCGGCAAGGTCGAGGGCTTTCTGTTTTCAATTATCATCCATGTGAGACAACGGGTCACTGCGTATAGACTTAGCTTTAATGGCATAGAGTTACGCGTTGTGTCTGATTGTGTGGTTGCACCAAATAATGCAAACAGCACTGCACCGATTAGCACTGGCTGTCAATCGTTTTGGGCTATGCTTTGCTCCATCGAAATGCAAAGTACCTCTCCAAGATTGGCAGGGACCCACCCCTGCGCTAACGCTTGGTGGTGATCTGCTAGAAGTGGTTCAGGAATTCAAGTACCTGGGCAGCTATATTAGCACCCGTGTGATTGAAGATGAGGTTACAAACCGTATAGCAAAAGCTCGAGGTGCTTTTGCGAATCTCCGCCACCTGTGGCGCAGATGCGACATTACTCTCGCCATGAAGGGCATAGTTTATAACGCAGCCGTCCATTCAACTCTCCTATATGGCTGTGAAACCTGGCCCATCAGGTCGACAGACATAAAGAGGCTCGTCATATTCGATCATCGCTGCCTTCGCAGCTTAGCTCATGTCTGGTGGGCGCACCGCGTGAGCAATGAGCGTGTTCGACGTCGCGTATTTGCTGCAGGAAGAGCGAGTGAACCGCTCAGCACCATTATATCACGCACCAGGCTCCGATGGCTGGGCCACGTGTTGCGCATGCCAGCACACCGACTCCCGCGAAGTGCATTGTTTGCGCGTTGTGGGTGCGGTTGGAAGAGGAGGAGGGGAGGCCAAGTGATGACTTGGTCGAGAAAAATGAAAACCCTCACTTCGAAGTTGGCGTCGGTTGGTGCATCCCGACAGCCTGGCTGGGTTCCTAAGGACGGTGAACACGTTTGGTTGGACACACTCATTTGTATGGCTAGGAGCCGGCCCCAATGGCGTTTGTGTTTTGAGTTCCTTTGTCCACCCCCCTCCTGCTTAGCATCCCCCTCCAATTACGATCTCACTTGTTAGGCATAATATGACTTTCTTTTACGGCAGCCAGCCGTTAGCTCTCCGGAACGATGTCCATCCGTTACTGGGGACTCAGCGGGCGTGCCACCGTTTGTTTTCCTTTTCTTTTGTATTGCGGCACAATAGCTGAGGTGTTTTTCACCTCCAGCTAACGTGTAATGATGATGATGAGGTGACAGCATTTGGTACTAAGTGGTTTGTTCCCGCCGGCCTCAAGCCAGACAGACCCTAGTAAAATAGGTGCGAAGGCGCCAACTTTTCCCTGTGGTCGCAGGTTCGCAAAACACTACGGTCGAAAAACCTGTGTGCGTTGTACTAACTCTTCCGAGGTTGTGTGTAACAAGCCCTAATCAATGGGCCTACGATCGCAATCCAAAGCTGGATTTGCTGCTTACTAATTTCTAGCCGACTAACGATCGTTGTCTTAAACATACCAGCAGCGTTTGACTGTTGACCGAGCTACTCTCTGAAGTTGTCTTTTGTGGAGGATTGTGTCAACATTCTTCTCGAATCTCAACCGCTTGTAGATGTAGGGCCTACTTTAACCCCCCTTTACTATCACTATTTGCGTGAGACAGGGCTAGTCAGCATCACTTTTTCTGTTCAACTTTGCTATCGACGACATCCTGGAGAGCGCTCTAAAGTATTGGGAAACCCATTGCCGTTGAACTGCTGCCGGGGACTGGCTTCGTGATTTTTTCCGTTGCAACGTGGCCTTACCATAACGTGGTGCGACGGTTTGCGTAACTCCGCCCACCCATGAACTACATTTGGTGGGAATTCCAGTCCCTTTGAGAGCTACTCCTGACAAAGTGTTCAATGGTTAGAGGTCTGACGAACTCAGTTCCCTGGACATTCAGGTAGGTTGTTTGCAATGGGATGGCGCCCATTTTTGCAAAACCGAATCATTGCCACATTCGCTGCCTTGCGGACAGACTTTTGCATCAAAGGCTTTGGTTGAGGACCTTAATCCTTCTCCTGTCTAGGTCTTCGAGCCCTGATCGTATCTCAGCCCTCGTACAACCGCGACTGCTTCAAAATTTAACAATATCGTGCATCGGCCGTCGCGCAGCTTATCGAAGGTCACCTTGTCTGCTGCATACAACAGGGCGGATAAGCGAAAACATACTACTGCTGACGCTCCCCTCCTTTCCTTTCCAACTTTTTCACTTACTCTTCTTCCAGTCTCCATTACTAGCCTTCCTCCTATACTTCCCACTTTAATTGACAGCGACCGCAATGCAGCTACGTTCCTACATCACTCATTGGACACTAATCGGCAACAGTCCCTTCTAGGGCCACACTCCCGTTTCCTTGGCGACGTTCAACGTTCGCATTCTAAGACAAATAGGTCAACAAGCTGCAATCACATACACATTAGACACGCTGGGTATTGACGTGTGTAATGTGTCCGAAACCAGAATCAATGACGCTCACGGCGTTGTTACATTAACTGCACCTGGTTTGTCTTCTCCCTGTTGGTTGCATGTGCCCGGAGACGCTGATGTGGCAATCACTGGTCATGCGGTGGCGGGCACCGTTCTCCGCTCCAAGGCTGTCTTCGTTGGTTAACTGGATTTCTGTGAGCAGCCGTTTGTGTGCAGTCCGCTCAACGACCTCAACTAAAGTATGTATGTATGTATGTAATCTCAACAGTCTAGTAACTAGACATAGAGCCAAGAAAGCCATGGAAATCAGTGTATAAGAGACAGTCATTGCGTCATAATCGTCGTGGCATGCTAGCTGAAGGTGGGCAACACACTTCAGCTAATATGCCGTAAGAAAATGGAATATTTTGACAAAAATACGGAACAAAACATTTTTTAGTTTGTTTGTCACACGCCGATTTTTCTCTTTTTTTGTCATTTTCAATGTTTGTAGAATTAAACATGTGAATCAACACAACACTGTACACAATTCTTCCATTGATTCCGGTTGCGCTCCCATTGATTCCGGTTGCTTCACTGAGTAGCACTAGACGCTGTTTTTTTGAGATTTCCGCTTCTGCCCTCACCAATTTCAGCTCTGGTACTGCGAAGAACGTTTTCTGCCACGAACTGAGCACGCTACAACGCAGTGTTACTGGTTCAGGTATCCTTATTCTTGCAGAGGATATGACTACGCAGTTAAGTCCTCGGAGCCCTTCAGATGCTTTGCTAGGTGGTACATGTGGACTTGACTCCGAACGGACGGACAACGGCGAGCGTCCGTTACAGCTGTTTGCGGAGCACCAGCTACTTTTTAGTAGTACTGCTTTTATCTACAGTGGGCGTCCACCCGTAGTTGGCTAACAATGGACCCAAATGGATTACTTTGCCATAAGTTACAGTTGGTGAGGTTCCATCCTGGATAGTCGATCGTTCTGGATTTTGATCATGCCTTAGTACGCTGTCGTTTTTCCAAGACCGGGAGGCGTAACGGGCACTTTACTCGATTGGCAACTGCGAAGTTATCTCAGCCCATGGTCAGCCAGACTTACCAGGATGCACTGCCTACCGAACTTCCGCTCTCTTATCTTAATGACAGCTTCATTGGAGTAGGATCTCGGCCGCCATACAACATGCAGGAGCCTCTGCTTGTGGCACTATCAATCGTCACCGTACCAGTCACGGGATACCCCAGGGGTCGGTGAACCTATTGGAATCCAGAAGAAAACTCTCTACTGGCTCTATGCACAATGTAACCAGACGGATTACTAGGCACGAACTAAAGCGGAGTCTGTGCGCTTACAAGGAAGCATGGTGGACCAGTCGGGCTCAAGATATGGTGTAGGCGGGAGCAGTAGGCAATTATCGCACGTTCTTCCAGCTGCTTCCAGGAAACCAGATGTCAGGGAAATAATCAGAGATAACACGAGTGCCCTGACTTACAATAAGGGGCACCGGATGGCTCGTTTGGCGGAGCTCCTTCGAGAGCAGTTCAGTTGGCCCCTTGCTTCTGGACCCCCTCTTACTCCAGTGCTGCAGGCTGAGCCATGGTTAGTTAGTGTAGAGACTCCGTCGGAGGCTGAGGTCCAAAACGCGATCACAGCCCTTACTGCTTTTGTGTTGCTGACCCGGATTCGCTCACACTGCGCTATGTTGGGATGGTGGTGTTTTCCTTTGAAAAGCGCTGGCCTCCTTTTTCGAATAGAAATAGAAGAGACCATCTAAGCTAACTGGACTAGGTCGATTATAGTGACAGTATACAAGAAGAATGATCGCACTGGCTGTGCTAATCCCAGTGTTATTTAGCCTAACACCGGTGATGTCGAAATTACTGGCATTAATTCTTTTTCTTTGCTTCACTGCGGAACGAGAATCACGGATTAGAGGAAAGCAAGCAGGTTACCACGCCGGAGGTGGCTGTCTTGACCACCTATTCCACCCGCGACAGGTGTTCGGGCAGTGCCACATTTACTGCACGCCGACATTACCTGTGTTCTTGTTTCTGTGTTCCTTCTATTCAGTTGGTTGATGCATCCTGTTCGAGATACTTGTGCGCGGAACCATGTTCCCATGAAATATGTGGACATTTACGCGCTTCTTACTCGAACACCTCAGGTCGATTCAGAGTCAACGCTGACTTGAAGGATATTTTTCAGACTAAAAGTGGCGTTCTTCGGGGCTGTCCAATTTCCATATTTTGCACAACTTCGTTGTGGGTTCCATCATGTGGTGTTCTTTTGCCTAACCTCACGTTGCAAGCGTTGAGATGCTGCCTGATGAAGAGGTAGTTGATCTTGATTATGCGGACGATATTATCTTGCTTTTAAAAATGTTGGGGCGGCCAACTCAACCCTGCATGACCTCTTTAGAGTGGTCCCATCGTCTGCCATGGGCTTCGTGCATTCAAAGTGCGGTGTTTTTGCAGGTCCTCCCCCACTTGACAACCTTTTGACCTTCGACAGCGAAGAACCTGTTATTGTTGATCCATTCACCTGCCTTAACAGCTGCATCAGGAATGATGAGCGCATAAATACTGAACTCAGTTCACGCATTGCAAAAGTTAGGACTGCTCTTTCGAATCTGCGACATTTGTGCCGTCATACAGGGGTTTCCCTATTTCCGAAAGGTCGTGTATACAAGACCATAGTGAGACTGCCTCTTCCATCTGAGGACCTGCGGCGCCTTTACGTCTTTGATCCTGTTTTCTGCGAATCACTGTTGGTGTCGGATACCACCAGCGTGTCCGCAACGAGCATGTGCGTCGGCGGGTACTAGGCAGTGAGAATTGTGCTACTTTCTTAGAATGACATGCGAAACTGAATAAGTTGCGTTGGCTTGGGCACGAACTACGTATTCCCGGCCACTGGGAACGCAAGGCTTGAAGCGGACGAACGTTGACTTGGCAGCGTAGATTAAGTCACGGACGACTATAGTGGGTCTGTTTCGCCTTTCAGACTCTAGTCCAGGTGACCCGCCTTGTGCTTGGCTCGAGATGTTACAGGATATGGCTTGCAGTCCGCACCAGTGGCGTGTTTGTTGTCATCTAGTCGGATTGCCAGTTGAGTGCTGAGTTATCTGCGGGGTAATGACTGATTATGACGCGAGGCAATGAGAGCTGCAAGGAAGCTGTCTAGCTGATGCCATCTTTACACGATAGCCAGCTGTTTGTGATGGTATGTTGTTTACTAGCTGTAGGTGTCTTGACCATAAATGTTTGTTTAAAGTGTTTTGCGCCAAGTCCCACTTCTCTCCGTCTTATTGTTCTTCGTTCCTTAGATCATCGTGATTTTACGGCAGCAAAACATCGGTTCAAATGGCTGATGTACTGTGGTTGATGATGATGACTTCGCCATCTAGAGTATGTAGACGGCATCGCAGTAATTTGTGTTTCTCCATAGACCGCCAAAATGTGGTTTGTAGCTTGAAAGTGTCTGCCACCTTGGTATGACATTCGCCCCATTGAAGTGTAAGGCCTTCGTACAGGGCTGGCTAAGAGCTACTCATACGCTTGCCCTTTCATGTCATTCTCTGGAAGTGATAGATAACTTCCTTTGTCTGGAAAACCTCGTCAGCTCTAAGGGTTTAACGAGCGAGGTCTCTTTGCGCGTCCTAAGGCCTTTGTTGCACGCATTAGTGCACACTGATGATGTCACCACGATTGGTGACGAAACGTCTGCAACAAAACTGCCGAGCTCAACGAACAGTTCAACCGCCATAGGGGGACGTCTTCACACAAATGATGTAACCGTTATCGTTAAGGGAGCCTACGCTATGTTTTGCACGCAGAAAGTAAGAATTGCCTAGGAAATCCACTATTTTAGCGATTACTCGATTATTAACGATTCTCGCATCGATTTCGAACATTCCTGAATGTTCTAGTTTTTGCACGTGACTAAAAACTACCTGACACCTCGGCAAAAGAGATGGGGAACCACTAACCTTGGTAGCTGACCTTCCAATTCTAGAAGTCGAAGATTAGTAAGAGACCTGTAAATACAGTCAAGGTCCGCAGTAGTTGTACAGTGTTTGTTGGCGGCAATTACTACGTTATTTTGTTAAGATCATTGGCGTTCTGCTTTTTCCCTTCGGTTGGGCTAGAATTTTTGTGGAGCAGTAGTGTCAATTTCGGAATCGCGTCTAGTGAGATTATAATAAATGGCGATGGAGAACATTTGAAATGTGATAAATTTTCCTGCTGCTTTTCCAACAGCAAGCTCAAATTGAGGCACAAATGAAAATGATCGGAAATCTCACACAGTGCTTGAGTTTGCAGACAAAGGAGCAGTGACGCGGGATATGCAGTCGAGTTCTGTTGATCTTCTCACGAATGCAATCACTGAATTCATTTATGACGCGGATTCCGGATACACATTCGAAGCGTGGTTCAAACGCTGGGAAGACATGTTCCGGACGGACTTCATTCGCCAGGACGACTCCTGCAAGGTGCGATTGCTACTCAGAGCATTCAAGATCCATAGACCACATTCTGCCCAAACAGCCGAAGAATTTGACATTTGACGAAGTAGTGTCGCAGCTGAAGGAAATTTTCAGTGAATCGGTATCCTTTGTATTCGCTATCAATGCCTGAAAATTTTCAAACAGGAATCGGGCGACTTTGGGGCCCTAGTAGGCATTATTAACCGTGAGTGTGAACGTTTCAAACTACGCTCTTTAACGGACGGTTAGTTTAAGTGTATCATTTTCGTCAGTGCTCTACAATCCCCCAGTGATGTTGAGATCCGCACGCGGCTTTTAGCTAAGCTGGATCGGGATCCTGATCTGACACTGAAGGCCCTCGTAAGCGAATGCAAACGACTGCTCACTCTAATACACGACACTGCCATGGTCGAACGGAATGGTCTTGCACCACCAGATATCGTGCACTTCGTGAAAAATGCCAGAACTGTCAACCGAAGCAAACCCTTTAAGAGGTCTAAGAACAAACCGCCCACAGCATGCTGGTCATGCGGCGAATGGCATTTCGCGCGCATTTGTCTGTTTAAAAGTCATTTGTCAAACATACCATAAGCTTGGGCATAAGGAGGAATTCTCCCGTCAGGTCCGGTCGGAGAAAGTGAAGAAGTCTTATCGAAAGGGGAATCCTAGGAAGGATGGCGCAGAGTCTCTGTCCATAGTTGCCGTACTCCAAATTGAGTGTAAACCGAGACGGCAATTTATCAGGGTGTTGATCATAGGGATCTCAACGAAACTGCAATTTGACACGGCCTCGGACATCACGATTTTTTCCAGGAGCACATGGAATCACATAACGAGGCCGAAGATGGTCGAGTCTAAGAAAGTTGCACATAATGCGTCCGGCGGCGTGTTAAACTTAGTGGGCGAACTTTATTGCAAAATTGCTTCCAAAGGTGTGGAAAAGTTTGGAACGTGCTACATTTCAGAGCAGCCGAATCTGAATCTTCTTGGTCTCGACTGGATTGAAAAGTTGCAACTCCTCGATCTTCCCTTGAATCAGATCTGCAACCGAGTTCGAGCAAGTCCAGACCCATCATCAAAGTCCGTCGCAGACATGACACGTACCCTGAAACGGAAATTTGCCTGTCTTTCAGGATGGCTTTGGTCATTGTACGAAATTCAAGGCAACACTGAGCTTGCGACCAGGTGCTAAACCAGTGTTCAAGGCTAAAAGACCGGTACCATATACAGCCATGTCAACCGTTGATCAAGAACTCGATCGACTGGAACGTGCCCAGGCCTAGACAGGTGAACAATTAAGCTTCTCAGCCAAAGCCCTTGGTTCAGCAACCTAACCCTGAGGCAACGAGAATTTGACGTTGGGCTACAGAGTCTATTTGAAAGAATAATGAGTCACCATCACTCCAACCCCTAGGAGGCTGTTTGTCCGGCCTCTAGCCATTGACCAATGTTGCATAGATGACTGAGGATGCAAGATTTACCACCCAGCATAACTTATTGGATCGCTGAGGCACACAAATCATGACACCACGGTAAGGTTTAGCCTCATTGCGATGGCTGATACCTTTTCATTTATGTATATATATATATATATATATATATATATATATATATATATATATATATATATATATATATATATCTTGGTTGGCGGCATCCGGTTTCGGATTTGCCTATCACTGCGGCAAGCCACAGGACGCCTGCGCCTACAGAGGGACCATGGGTGGCTTGCGCTGCACCACCCACAGCTCCAACCACACACCCCAAATCCAGTGTAAACCCGAAGGAATAAGACCGGGAGGTATGCGGATGGGAACCACGTTCCATCAACGGAGCCGGCCCACACCTTCACAGCAAACACAAGCACACTGTATTTGGGAATCAAGCGCACACAAGGCGGTGGCTAGACCGTAGTCCGCTCCACACTGAGTGCATGGAACCACTCTTTGATCCTAACACGGCCACAAGGACCGTGCACCCAGTCCCCTCCAGCAACGACCAACTGTCTCCTGGAGCCAGTATGGACGAGGTAGCGGGTAATAGACAGGCACCTTGTCAACATGCACATCAAGCGCAGCCACAGCGGGAATATCAAGCAACAGCCAATCACTTGAGACAGAGAGAGAAAGAAAATAACTCGGTTGATGCATACGGAAACGGTGACATAAACCTTAAGTTAATGAGCATATGAAATAAGTTGTTTACAAACGAATTCTAGGTAAGTTGACGAGGTCAGAAAGTATACTTTACGGAAATGCCACGAACACAAAAATATTATGGAAATCGAATACGATTGGCTTAAGCGAGGTGTGCAAGTTAATGGAATAGAGTACAGGTAGACATTTATATGAGAAAGAAAAGCATTAAGGCAAAATAGAAAACCCACCACCTGAAATAAAAAGACTTAGCATGCAAGCACGCGGTTAGTAAATCGAATGCAGCGTACCTACAAACGCTGCGCCGGTTTTGAATACTTCTCTGCAGGACCCGTCGTCGCTTCTGTAGTGGTCCCGAATGGCCTCGCTCATGACTCATTAGACATTTATATGAGAAATATATATATATATATATATATATATATATATATATATATATATATATATATATCACAGTCTGTGTACAGATATGGCGCCATCGGAACCGCGGCGGAATGGGAAAACAGGGTTTGATTAAACGAACAGAAACTAAACAATTTTTTTCCTTTTTTCACTCGCAGTTTTTGAGTTTTTTGATGTTTTTTACTGGGGTAGGAAAGGGGATGATCCATCCAAAGTTCGTCAGTGGGCGAGATACTACCCGGCTGTCCAGGCCGAAGTAGAGGGTTGTTTTAGGGGGCCCCACCCCGAGTCTTTGATTCAGGATCTAACCTACTAGATTGCAGGGCGATATGAGGGTATCGCAACTCGTTGGGTGCCGGTGACCAAATAAGTGGTTCATACACCTTTAGGACCGCATAGGACCAGGAGCCCAACACACCCTTGAAGTACAATGCCACTCAGAGAGAGGCAAGGGGCATTGACCTTATTTAGTGGCGTGTCACCTTCGCCACGTCACAGTGTTGTTAAACGGGCATATGTGGTTTTTATAGGGAGAACGCTTGCCAGGCGAAAACCTGCCACGTCCTGGAACACTGCCGCCGAACCATTCGTTGGAACGGGGTAATCCCGAACCACCCAGCTGGCACCACAAGGAAGATGTTCGGCAAGCCAGCCGTATTAGTTTCTACCAGGTGGCCGACTTATAAAAGGTGACCTGTGTGTGATATATTCATGAGTGCTTCGAAGATAACTCATGCATAAGTGGTTTTGCTTGGACTGCGTCGTGGCGCTTCGCAATGCTGTGTCCTAGTTCGCATGGTCTTTGGGCACATACTCGAATTGATGGTTCGTCCACCTATCTGGTTAACTTAAACACACCTGCTGGCGAAATGTCCTCGGGAGCTACTCCATAGATCAATTATGTCCATGTTGCTTTCTGTGGATAGTCTTTTATATGGTCGTTGTGATATTCGCACATTACCCAAAGACAAGACATACGACGCTTACCGTACTGTCATTGTCGACAACTCTCTCCTGCATGCTTGGTTCGATTCCCTACTTATCGTCGCTAAGTACCCTGTTTCTGTCCCGGATAGCTTTTTGATCTTAGATCAACGGTTCTTGAACGCCTATTTGTGTCTCTCATTTATCTTGCGACTGATGAATGGGGTGCTTCAGGACGATCAACCGGCAATTTGGTGGAATGGCCGAAAAGGGTTGATAATATGACTGCTTCGCTTGAGGTCTCTTCTGTACTAATCTTAGCTGTTGACCATTAGGTCTAAAGTAGCACTTCCAGCTTAGGCTATCTCTATCTAGTGTTCAAACAAAGGAGGAATCGGTTGTGCGATGCAGTTTTTGACCCCTCTTTGTTGGTATATTTGCTTGTTTCTTCCGAGTGCACCTTCCATCACATGGTTTTCATCTTTGGTGCTCGGACTATAGGTGTCCAGCTGAGCTGAATTGGTACCACTACGTGATCCACTACTTTGCTGCAAGAATATATCTATACACACAATAGCTTGTACCATTGACGCAGAGTCATCGGTGACCATGGAATGGATGTACATAATAGCCGCAATGATCAAAAAGTGAAAAACGCAAAGATAATTTTGTATGTGTTTCTCACACGCCTTCTTGTCCTTTTTGTCAGTTTAGGGACTACAGTGTTGCTCAATAGAATCAATGCGTAAACTCATGCAGATCTCCCATTAGTGAGTAGTAGGGGAATTTATTACTTTCGAACCCACGACCTTGCTGTTACGAGCCGGCGACTTATTCCACTAAACCATGAGTGACGACATTGGACCGTCACGACTGATATCTGACTGCAATATAGTGCGGCTCATCCTCCACTGTCATGCAGGGGACAGGGTTGGTCACCAGAGCAATGACTTCCTTTGCAAGCCGCCACCAATCAAGGTGATGGTCCGGGGTTCGAATCCAGTAGGATTTGGCGGGTGCGTGCTACTGAGGAGTCTCAGTAGGACGAAACAACCGTCTAACGCTCTCCTGGATATGTGGTGGCTGTCTGCTTGAGTCTATCTGCGACGAATATTCACAGAAAATCTCCCATTGTTCCAGATTAGGCGCCATATCCTCAAAAGTCTCCAATGAGCGATGTTCTTCAACTCTGTCTCCCCAGTCCGGAAAACGTACAGGACCGACAACAGCTAGTCAGGAAGTCAGTGCCTTGACGTTATGTTTACATGTGGTAGCTTGGCCACCACGCGATTTTTCCCATTGCGGCGCTGTGCGAGCGAATAGAGCGCGCTGTGGTAAACGCTCGCACGGCATGGGTAGGACGTGACCTAGCCACCTCAATTGGCGCAGCGGAATTAGATTGTCGAGTGGGGTGCCCCGCATTAGCTGGGACGCGGTGTCTAACATCGTCGTTGCAAACATAGTGTTCCCACCTCACACGAACTATTCTCAGCAGACAACCATTGTCAGAGGCGGAAATTCGACGCGAGTCATGCACACGAATCGACCAGTACTCAATTCCATGCAACACAACCGCGCGAACACTGGCATTGTAGACCCTCTCCTTTATGCCGATAGTGAAACGTCACGAAGACGCCACTGATGTCTCACTTTAGCGAAAGCTGGCCGTGCTTCGGCAGTACGGGTAGAAGTCTTTCTTCCAATGGTGCCACCAGAAGAAACACAGCTCCCAATGTAGATGAAGCTATCCCCTATCAAAATGCGCGCCTTTAAAAATCAGCAGGGGGACAGGTGGATGCCAATCCTGGAGTAGGACCTTGCATTTCGATGGAGCGATACTTGCCATACTTGGTAGCTTCAATCACTAAGGGCTTTAGAAAAACCTGCATGATTTTTGGGTCCTCATCAAGCCTGCCAATTTCATCAGCATAGTCCAAATTAGTTGCGTGGCTACCTGGAAGTAGCTGTATGCCAAAATCCTGGGGACCTGCTAAAATGCTTAATATGACATCCATAATCACAAAGTCGGAGAGAATCGGGGACATGGAGCATACCTGTCGCACACCGTTAGTGACTGCGAATGGTGAAAAAAGCTTGCCGTAAGCCCTCACTCTGTCAGAAAACTTGTTGTTTGATGCTCGAAGAGTAGCGGTATACTTTTTGGGTGCCGCATTCTTCGACCGAGTCAAACGT
This sequence comes from Dicrocoelium dendriticum, assembly GCA_944474145.2. Lineage (NCBI taxonomy): Eukaryota > Metazoa > Platyhelminthes > Trematoda > Plagiorchiida > Dicrocoeliidae > Dicrocoelium > Dicrocoelium dendriticum. The sequence goes on from OX104065.1 coordinate 113,166,261, forward strand.
TGCTTAGATATTCAAAATACGACAGTAGTAGGCTGGTGGTAAAGATGACGCTGTTTGAGCAGTTAGCGGAGTGTATAGTTCTGCTTCACACACCCTAGACTGGGGCGGGAGCCAGCCTGTTCCTCACGTAAGTGTGATTATCGTACCGGTGTTAACATGCCGAGTAGAATGGATGTTAGAAATTTAGAGGCGACTGATATTAGGCTGATACTTCTGTGGTTGGTGCACAAGGTACGGGCACCATTTTTGAAGCTCGGTACTATAATTGTCTCTTCCCAAGAGAATAAAACTTTTTCTTCACGTCAAATCTGGGAAAACAGAGCTATTAATCGGTTGACAATTGCCTATCCACTGTACTTGAGCAGCTCTGGAAAAGGCCCGTCTGAGCCAGGAGCCTTAAATCACTTCAAGTGACCAAGCTCAGGGCAAACCTCCGCTTCGATGCTTGGCTTTAGTGACATGTTTTAAGGCGCGCAATCAGGCATACTTATTAGACAACTAGAAGGAGTAGGTTGACTGAATTGGGAATGAAAGTCTTCAGCACAGTGGTCCATGCGCCTACGCCATTTAGTGACTGGTGGTCCATCAATCTTACAAATGGCTTCACTGGCGTCAGGTCTTCTGTGGTCAATGATCCGAATGATCTGGAAAAGCTTGCGAAAATTTCCAGAAGTTGTTGTCTCCATCTCTAAAGCTCTGGGATCACCAAGTTTCGCGATCATTACGCAAGCTCTGTCTGAATTTTTGGCTGAGGTTGCGGCAGACTTCGCCGCTGCTTGAATCAACTGGGATAGCTCAGCGACGGCCAAACATTTCCAAAGGTTTGCCGGAGGTGACTGTTTGTTAGTTAGACGAATTGTTCGCTGAGCTTGGCGATGTTGTTGCAAGCGTTCCATCACAAATCGAACTGACGTCATCAGTGCACTAGTGTGCATCGCAGCGAAGAGATGCATAAGTAGATGTAGATGACCTGTGTTCCACCCGGAAAACTTCATTCTCATTTGGATGACTTGCCCGGTGACTTCCTGGCAACATCCGGATATTTACGCACTCCTGGGTATCTCAAACCGGGCTTCAATATTTGCCTGAGCTTGTTTAGCTGGCAGTTCAAGCTCAATGGGGTGTAGGCATGGTTCACTTGTATTGGTTCATTGGCGGCTGTTGTCTTGACATGCTTGTCACAACGTTTCTGTTTGGCGACTTGCGTCCAGTTCAGACCATTAGTTTTTGCCAGAACCCGCTGTCCACTTTATGCTTCAAGAACTTCATTTCGCTGGATCGATTTTTCTACTCCGTCCATTCGTCCCACCAGCAATGCGTCCACCATGTTCACCTTTATTTCTGGCTACCAGCTGGAAAATCACTTTTATACATTCCTCCTTTCATTGAAACCTCCACCTCTGTCATCACTGTTTTGCATTCTTCTCAACCTTTAGGGTCAGCTAATGGAATCAGTTGAATTGGAGCGGCGTCAATTGGAGCTGCTTCGTAGGCAAAAGGATATCGATATGGGCAAGGTTACCGAACGCTACGCAGAGTACGTGCTTAGCATACCTAAACCCGAACGTGCTCGTCATCATCCTCGGACTCCAAACAAATTTCGTAAGGTGTCTCGGCGCGCCTGGGATGGGATGATTCGCAAGTGGCGTAAACATTTGCACAATTTTGACGACGCGAAGTAAGCTCTGCAGCACAGCTTTTTTCTACCCGACCACAATTCATCACATTTCGTTTTTTCATGTTGTCGTACTATCAAATAAGTTGAAGAAAATATCGATGTTGCTCTGCCGGGCTGATTAATCGCTCGATCGAAGACAACAGCCATAGCGTTTCCAAACGAAAGTGAAATATTTCTTGGTGGCAAAATAAAATATGATCAGTGTCCGCGCATGTGTTCGAACACTAGCGGTAGCCCAGAAATAGGAGTGCCCCACGTAGCGGACTGTATACCGCCGCTGCGACACGGATGGCTACTTCCACCTGTTTATCTTAATTTCCCGATTCTTTCCGTGTGCAATTTTGTGCGTTTTCTTTTCAACCGACTTATAGTTTAAATTCATTGTCTGATTATACTACCCCTTTCACGGTTATGGATACATTTTTGATAACCTCTGCTCGTTTGCAGCTGCGTAACAGTCAACAGGATTTATCATCGCCATCTGGTCTTTCATCTTTTCTAACTGTGTGGGTTGTTGTCATCTTGAATCATTGGGCTGCTAATTTTTGCCCTCTGTTTTTCATCTAGTATGTCCCATTATCTTTCAGTTTCGAGGAGAGTTGGCGATCCCTTTCCTCATCGTACGTGAGCGGTGGAACTACACCTAGCTACAGTATGAGTGGTGCATCATCCGATCAAGAAAATTTTAATCCTGACGATCTGCGACCTTCGACCTCCGCCAGGAAATGTGAACGTAAGCTGACCTCTTCGCCTTCAGTCAGAACCAAAACCAGGCAGAGTGGTTTTTCACATATACAGCCAAAGACAATAGATGACGACGAAGATACTTTACAGGCACTCCCCACTGCATACAGGCATGGCACGGAGCTTTCTACTGTTCCTCCTCTGGAAGACGAAGACACACTATCTGCTATGCCAGTTTTGGCGGAGAGCTCCTCGTCTAGACGCAGAATCACTCGCAGTTTACAGTAAGTGACTATTCCTCACTTGTCTTGAAGTTTACGGCAACCCAACATTTGCTAATGCTTCGCGTTTTTCAATGTCGTCATTGTACACGCAATCTCGCAGCTGCTCGGGTCTACACGGCTGTACAGATTTTCTGTGCTCTGCTCTCACATTAGATAAGTAGAAGCATAGATAGTAGAACACACGAGATCGAGAGGCATGGGTATCTGATTCTCGATGTAGTATTAGCGACGTTCGGATGCTTGACGTCTCTGTCTTGCAAACTACGCTCACTCATGTGGGCATCTTACAGACTACTTTTCTTAACTGCCTGTTACAATTGCAGTCCCGTTGATTTTGTCCCATATCCGAGACGTGAATTAAGGTAGCATTGGTACTTCGGTTGCTCTTACCATGTATGTTCCAACCGTTTGCGTCGTTTTGTACTCCTGCAGTCAGTGGATCAGCAGTTTACCACAAATAAGATCCTTTTAATAATCATGGATCTTTTGGATTGCAGAACATTCATTTTACCTTTTCAGACTTCTGCATTTCGTTTTGCTCTAGTCAGAAGGGAACTTTAAACTACATGCCTGCTGTTGTTGCAACCCTTGGAGCCAGTAGCATCTCAGCTGATGTCAACGCTGGGACACCTCTGCAATCCATCGCAGAATGAAAAGTAGCGATGTTTGCTGCATCATTTATCTTCTGATTCTCACCTTTTTTCCTTATGGTTACCCAGGCTTGTCCCCATGGGGTGTGTAAGCATGCTGCTTAAAATCGGTAACCCCAGGTCGCACTGTGATCTACGGTGAGTTACCGAACAACCTTCCAGCAGCAACTGAGGTTTACCACTCCCATTCAGTTCAACTGCAACATCTGCCCTACAGCACTTACTTATATCGCCTTACGATATAAATTGTAAAGTACTCCGTCTTAAAAACCTGTGCCTTGGTTTAGTTGGGCTGCATAATCTACATTTTCTGAGCCACTCAATTAATTGCGGGGTCATTCTGGCACATTATAAACGTTGTCATATTGAATGTTGTCGATTGTCACCAGAATTTGCACGAATATCGACTAGTCATTAACCTCTGCTCCTCACCTTTCGACGTTCATCTTTACATTCAACCTACTCACTACCCCTGGGGGAATGAATTTACCAAGGGTCAATCCTAGTCGCTATCTGACTGTGTTGGTAATCTAGCTGCGCTTCACCAGGCGTTGTGAAAGCGCCATCTTGAAGACGGCTCTTGATACACTTGATTTCACCTTCTTGTTTTGTTGTCCATCACTCTCTGTAGCATTATGTCCGAGAAATCCATACATGAATATCCACTCCGTTTCTTTTTGACTGGGTTTTCCGTCTAATTACCTACCTGCTACCCATGAGTAGGCGAACGGTGTTCTAGCATGCGCAACACGTGGCCCATACATCGTAACCTGGTGCTTGATATAACGATGCTGAGCGGTTCACTTCATCTTCGTGCACCTTAAACAAGACGCCGAACACACTCATTGCTCTTACGGTTTCCACCAGATGGGAGCTCAACGGTGATCGAACATGATATGCCTCTGTATGTCTGTCGATCTGATGGGTTATGTTTCACAACCGTACCAAGGATCGAATAGACGGCTGCATTGTAAACTACCATTCAGTTAGATTAATGCCGCGCCGGTGAAGTTGAGAAAATCACCTCAAGCTTTGCTATACGGTTCGTGATCCCATCTGAAATTCCACGGGCATTGATACAGCCGCCTGTAATACTGCATTTCTGAACAATCTCTAGTTGATTCCTACCAAGGGTCAGTGTAGAGGTTGGTCCCTGCCAATCTTTATGGACGCTTTGCATTTGAAGGGTGTAAGGCGCAGTTCAAAACGACTGACAGCTGGTGCTAATCTTTGAAGTGCTACTTGGCACATATGTGAGTTATTATAGTGCACTATCATGTGTATACATCTGGAAGCAGCTCCACATCTAGGTCGTGCTCAGTGAACGCAATTTTCATAACGTCAGTTTGGGAGTTTAAGATGAAGCTGATGGCCGAAATCCGTTTAAAACCACTGGAAATATTTAAGGGCGGCGAGCGCTTGCCACAAGCTTTCACTTTGCCCAAACTACCCACGTATAGCACTCTTAGGACATTTACATATGTATCCGGTACAGCTTTCCTGATCAGAGAACATTGATCCACCGAATCGAAGGCGCGTTTGGTGTCGAGGAGCACGAGTACGGTGGGTCGCCAATATAACTAGCGGTGCCCGAAGAACTGACGTGAATTGATGGTGTGGTTTATACAACAACAATCAATCAACAACGGCAGTACATCATCCATTTGAACTGATGCTTTGCTGCCATACAACCATGATAACCTATGAAATCAAAAATTATAAGTGGGAGTGAAAGGGGACTTACCGGAAAACCTTAATGCCCTAAGCAAACATTCAGAGTCAAGGCGCCTGCACCTTGTGTAGACAACATACCGTCACAAGCAGCTGACCTTCGTGCAAAGATAAGGCGGTATCGGCAAGATAGCTTTCTTGCGGCTTTCACTGCCCCGCGTCATAATCAGCCATTACCCCGCAGATAACTCAGTACCAAACACACTTTAAACAGGCAATTCGATTAGGAGATGGCAGCAAACACGCCACTGGTGTCGGTTTGAGTCATGTCTTGTAAAGTCTCTTGCCAGGCACAAGGCGAGTCACATGGACTTCAGCCCGGAAGACGAGAGGGACCAACGACACCCGCTGCCAAGTCAACTTCTGTCCACCTCGAGCCTTGCGCCACCCTACAGCTGGTAGACTCAACAAGGCCCTCCTAGGTAAGCGGTGACCAGGCGTACGTTGCATGTGCCGGAGCCATCGCAACTTATTCAGTGCTATTTGTTGTTCTAGGTAGGTAGCATGATTATCGCTACCTAGAACTCGCCTACGTACATCATCGTTGCGGACACGCTGGTGCCATCCGACACCATCAGTGCTTCGCAGACAACGATGTGGTTTATTGATATTGGGTGTTGTCCGGATGATCACACAGGTGCACTAGATTTGGGTGTGAAACACTCCGTGTAGTTCCCTCGAAGCCCTCCTGGTTACTCCTGTGAACATCCATGAACACACCAGACTAGGTCCACTTTTGCAGAACATTGTGTTTTTGAATACAAAGTGGCCACACTGGATAACTGACCTACACCTTCACCATTTTTGTCGTCGACGTGATTCATTGGCACTGGTCTATGATTGTGTTATGTTCGGAGAACGCGTCGTTTCGAAGTCCATGCAAGAAAGGATATTAAGACGGTTGCACCTACGTCACCCAGAAATATCTCGGATGAATGATCTAGCCATAAGTTATATATACTGGCAATCTCTTCCAGTAGTGTGTCGCCACATGTAGAAATTGCTCTTCAGCAGTGAAACTTCCAAACGAAATCATCCACCTCTGGATGCCAATCTCCAAGCCGTGGGAAACATTTCACATTGATTTCACCGGTCCAGTGTCTCTTAGTTATTGTTATTCGTACACTAACTGATGATTACGACCACGACAGCGGCCACAGTACGAAAATTACAACATCCATTTGCACAATTAGGTTCACCGAACATCTTGGTTTCCGATGAATTTGTTTTCTGTCAGAGTAAGACCAAACTACTACCGGTCGCCTCCGGTCCAACGGGCAACATGGAAACGTTCACTTTCAAAACCTCGGGGAAGGACCGACTGCGATCATATACTGTTTCTGTTAGGTTATCGGGCTACGCCTAACTCCGCTGCACCAGACTATAGATCCCTAGCGGACGTGAAATATGCCTACCACACGTTGCATTTCGCCCGAAGGCAACGCGTAAGCAGGAGTTTTCTTTCAGGGTAGTTTGTCTACACGTTGGCTGCAAGATCGAACCACCAAGTCTGGCAACCTGTAGTTGTACGAAAAGGAAGTAACTATCGGACTGTTATCTTTCATTCGGCACCTTAATCATTTATGCAAACGAAGGCTCGAACACAATCTCTTTTACTTCCGTGTGGCCTTTGGATGTATTGTTGGACACGTTTGGATTACCAAAATCGAGCTCAGTGAGCTTACAGAAGCACGTACAGAGCCTTCTCTTTGAGTCCTTCGGAGACCCATGCCGACAACTTAACTGATCCGATGTTTACTGGTGAACCCTGCACTTCATTCCCGTATGCCAAGAAAACAGCCTGTTTTCCAAGGGGAAGTTCTTAGGCCCGGCGATCTGTTCACTGAAAACTACAACGTCGTCTCGCGGTTCTAGACATCAATTCTCACTCACTGCTCTACTGTGGTCCATGTGCATGAGGTTTCCGATCATGTGAGGCAACCTGCCTGACACACCTTGTCGGCTGTCTAGCCTGTTTGGTCAATACACTGTCCGGTTCGGTTCAGTGCGATAAAGTCTGACGGCTCTGCGCCTCATCAACCGCATTTATAACACTGCTCGGTGCTGCCTCGATTTAGAAAATCTGGCTTGCTTTTTACGAGTCTGGCTTTCACGGGTGCCATTCAGTCCATGATGAACGATAGGGGCAAGTAACTTAGAGGCAATTGAGATCACAGACTGATACCTTTATGTTTGCCGCGGCCCGAACGCGAGCTCCCACAGTTTCACTAGTAGGTCGTCTACAAGAGCTGCTCCCTGGAATTCTGAGAGGGTTGGAGGAAGCCCATTTAGTCCTGCAACCTTATGCAACTTGTCTCACCTTGACCTCTTTGCGAGAGTTCGTATCCAAATGGACAGCACATGGATTAGGGTGATCACTGGCCGACAACGTATCTTATTATTCCACTGATTCAACTGCTTTTTATGCTGCTTAACCCAACGCTCCAAGCGTTTTGACAGGTAGACTGCCAATATTCCGCATATGACATCACCAACGTGTCTCCTGCTGCGGTTTGTCTTAGCATACTGAATACCATGCGATGGTCACATAGGGTAGCAGCTATTTTGATCTCCAATGCACGCTGAGGATTCGCGGTCTCTCTTCGGACTAGCATGCAGTTTCGCATTGTCTTTGTGAGTCTCGTTGTGTTCGCTCCCAACCGGAACGTTCCGAGGGGCACTGAGAAGTTCGAAAGACCACATAGAGACCTATTGGTCAGGTGAGCAGTCAGCTTTTCCATATGAAAATATACCTGCTGCTAATAACGTCTGGCGAACATGTGGCCACCGGCCTTCAGCTGTGCTCAGTAAGAACTTACTCAACCCGCATGCTAATGTACTTTGATACGTATTCCGAATATCTGACTTCGCCAGTTGGATGGTGTCTATACGTAGACATCCCCCGAAACGCACCCGGGATAGGTTTATACAAATGCATGATCGGAGCCCACACCCGTGCTTCATATCGAGCAACAGATTTGGATGTAGCCTCTCCACCAGTAATTGATCGCGATGCAATCAATTTGCATCTGAGGCTGGTACGCGCCATATCACCTTCCACCGGGTACCGTATCGGAAGTCAGTGCTCGCGAAAAATAGATGTGCATCTTCACAGATGTAACAGTCGCTCATCGTTATCATTCCGAGAGCTTGCACCGCGTTGGTTGCAAAGATGAAACGTTTAGATCACTGGGCATTACTACAGTATCGGTATCGGTAAGGAAGTAATTCCTCCCATTGGTCATAGTACTTATGCTTCATCGAGTCAGCGCTACATTTTGTGAAGTAGACAGTGATATTAAATATACACCTATTTGCCCCGTGCGACTTTGAAGCTATGAATGAGCAATCTGGTCGGACAACGTACATCCGGCTGTTGATTTGGGCCCAGTCTTCCAGGTCAGTTCCAATTTGGGGACTCAGAGCGATGTCCACACCAGCTTACCCGGCATCTGAAGCTGAATCATCCCCAATATAGGCTCAGGGAGAAAGTACCGCCGTTGTCACATGAAAGGGGTCGCAGCGTATTCACAGTTCGAGTCTTAGAACTAACGATCGAATATCTTTGATCACAGAACTGCTCGATAAGGAGGTTCGCCACCTTAACGAACTACCTGCTATTCATAAAGCATACAGCTCTATTTTCGCTGCTTTCATGAACGTAGAAACCGACCCTATACCTTACTGCCTGGAATTTACACTAATATGCGTCATACATAATGCCGAGCTTTCCCTTTTGCCCATCCAACTGGCTATGAACTCCATCGAACCATCACTCAAACTAGACTCCGTTGGCACCCCCATCAGTCGTTAAACAGCCATTAAACATATTTAAAGCAGTTAGTTTCCCTCAACAATTTGAAAAGCACGGAAATAAGACGAAGGCTGGTAGATGTATGCATTTTGTATTGTCTCCTCAGTACCATTAACAATAACCGATATGCATAGATATAGCTAACAGTGGGTGCAACCATTAAACATATCACTGCTTTTGCTGAACATGTTCACCTTGTCGCTAGAATCTAGTTACTTTCCAGATCAGTGGAGAACATCGTTTATTGTCCCTCGTCATGAGGGGGGCCCAAGCAACACATTACTAATTATCGACCTATCCATCATTCTCCCGTCATCGCCAAAATACTCGAAATATTAATTAAAAGTGGTATCATGGATTTTATCCATCGTCTTGGGCTACTTAACAAATCCCAACATGGGTTCCTCGATAAACTTTCCCGTACGTGTCAGTTGCACTACCTGGATTACATCACAGAAGCCATTGATTCCAATTATGCAGTTATAATGTTATTCCTAGATATGCAGAAAGCAGTCGACAGGGTGCCTCACAAGCGGCTACTGAAAAGAATCGTGTCATTTAAAATCAGAGACCCATTGTTTGTTTGGTTGGTTGGTTGGTTGGTAGTAGTAGTAGTAGTAGTAGCTCAACAGTCTATCAGCTAGACACTGAGCCAACGTAAAACCATGGAGATCAGTGGATAAGCAAGTCATCGCGTCATAATCATCGTGGCATGCTAGTTGAAGGTGAGCAACACACTTCAACTAATATGCCGCAGAGAGAATGGAAGATTTTGACAAAAAGTAGAACAAAACATTTTTAGTTTGTTTTTCACACGCCGCTTTTGCTCTTTTTTGTCATTTTAATGTTTGTAGGATTAAACGTGTGAATCAATACAATACTGTACTTAATTATTCCACTGATTCCGGTTGCGGGCCATATCCTGAAGAGTGCTAAGCCATTGGCATTCATCTTTGGGTCCCCATCCTGGAAGACATACGGATCCAACAGCGCCTAGGCACGACGTCAGCGATTTCATGTGCTGTCGCCAAGTGGAAGGCTGACCACCACGCGGTCGCCTCCAGCCAGGTCCTTGACGAGCGAATAGAGCGCGACGCGGTAGACGCTCAGGTGCCATGCGTAGGACGTGACCAAGTCATCTCAACTGGCGCAACCAAACCAGTTTGTTGAAGGGAATACTCGCATTCCCCAAGATGCGACGTCGAACGTCATTACTATTAACTCGATGTTGCCACCAAACATGAGCGATCCTCCTTAAGCAACCGTTATCGAAGGCAGAAAGACGACGCATGTCTTCCACACGAATCGGCCAGGACTCGCAGTCATACAACAATACTGAGCGAACTGATGCGCTGTAAACGCGGCCCTTTAGTGAGAATGAGACGTCGCGACGACACCACAAATGCCTCGGATTGACAAATGCTGATCGAGATTTAGTGATACGAAGAGAAACTTCTTTGTCGATAGTGCCGTCAGCAGAAACACAGCTCCCAAGGTAGACGAAACTATCTACCTTTTCAAGTTGTGCACCTTCGAGAGTGAGTACGGGAGCAGGTGAAAGCCGATCCTTGAGCAGTGCTTTACACTTCGATGGGGCAAAGCTCATGCCATACTTAGATGCTTCAACCGCCAAACGATCCAGAATGAGTTGCATACTCTGAGGATCGTCACCAAGTAAGGCGATATCATCTACATAATCTAAGTCTGTCGCGCGCTCACCCGGTAGGAGCTCTAAGCCAAAATGTTGGAAACCTTCTAAAGCATTCGACAGAACGTCTTCGATTGCGAAGTTGAAGAGGAATGGGGACATAAGACAGCCCTGTCGCACACCGCTATTGACAGCGAATTGCGAGGACAGCTTGCCATAGACCCTCACTCTGCCGCAGGTATGTAGGTAAAGTGCTCGTAAAATGGCGGTATATTTCTCTGGCACCCCGTTCTTTAGTAAGCAACGCCATAAAGCCGGCCGATTAATGGAGTCAAAAGCGGCATTAATGTCTAGAAATGCAGTGATAGTGGGCCTTTTGATAAATGTGGTGATTTGCGAGGAGCTGGCTGAGTGTGAAGATTTGATCCACGCATCCGCGGCCGGGACGGAAACCAGCTTGTTCTTCACGGTAGTGTGATTCACGTATTGGGGATAGCTTGCAAAGCAGAATGGATGCCAATAGCTTAGAGGCAACCGAAATAAGACTAATCCCGCGATGATTTGCACATGAAGTGCGAGCGCCTTTCTTGAAAATCGGGACAATAACTGCTTCTCCCCAAGTGGAAGGCATTTTCTCTTCATGCCAAATTTTTGCGAACAGCGCGGTTAGCTGGTTAATGACTGGCACACCGCCGTACTTGAATAGTTCCGGAGGAAGTCCGTCTAAGCCGGCAGCCTTGAAGCGCTTCAAGCCTCGAATCTCGGGGCAGACTTCCGCTTCGCTGGGTGGATTCAAAGGGACGAGCCAGGGTGGACAACAACGTGTACTGCTTGTACTGATGGATGGTGGAGGCCAGTTAAACTGCGAGTGAGTGCTCGGCCCAGCGGTCCATACGCCTCTGTTGGTTGGTGATCAGCGACTCATCCACCTCACAAATGACCTCACTGACACCAGGCTTCCTGAGGCCAGTGGACCGAATGAGTTGGAAAAGCCTGCAAGTGTTGCCAGAGAGGGCAGCGGTCTCCATCTCTAAAGCACGCTCAGACCACCATGTCTCGTGATCCTTGCGTAGGCTTTGCTTGAGCAGCCGGTTGGAAGAACGGCGCCGCTCGTTGCAATCTGATTCCGCGGGGATATCTTTGCGGCGTTGGAACAGCTCCAGAGAATAAATGATAAATGTTATATTCCTCGGTGTTTCGAGGTGCAGTCCAACTATGTGGTCTGATCAATGTGTACAACAAGATCGCAAAAAATATAATCAATTTGTTCACGCTTTTTACAATGGATCCAAAAACAGGTACTAAACTAATTGGCAGGATTAAGGCATTAAAGAAAATAAAAAGCAGGAACAATAACGTAAGCAAATTTAAACAGATGTCCAGTTAAAGTAATACGGCCACTCGTGGAACCATCCCCAGGGGACCTGCTTCCATGCAAGGTATTCCCTCGAAAGGTTTCGCTCGCACTTCCATGCAATAACTGGCCGTGTGCCGGTGTGGCATAGTAGCATATGAGCCATCACCTGTATATCATATGTTTTGTTCATTTTAGAGCTGTTTTTGAACATGTATTATGGGCCATGAAGGCTCAGCCCAGTCCGTCATGCGGATCATTCTATTATGGCACTTTTTTATACGCCAGTCAGTTGGTGGCAATTTGCCTTGCATAGGTAACGTCTTTTATAATCTGGAAGCTGTAATCCGTCACCACAGGAGATCAGCCCAGTCGTGGCCAACTATGAAATAAGGAAGAATATAGAAAAGAAGAATTCTGTGAAAGAGGTACTATATCGTTAATGTAAGAAATAGGCAGGTATGTTTTGTACATCGGCGTAGAAATCGATCGAGCCGATCATACGATAAATTGTGTAGCGTGACACCCGGAGACAGATGACTGTACAAGTTGTCCATAGGCAAAAGTCGCGTAGGGAATCAGTTATTGCCATCCTTGAATTCAAGTATATGTTTCTGGACTGTTAGTTTCAGAAAAGAGGGGGAAATGATTAGCACTGGAGAACAAATGTAGCGAAAGGGATCGCAGAACAATATTACGAATTAATCAATTTGTGGGGAAAATTACGAAAATAGCTCCTGACGTCACACCAGTAAATAATTTTGCTCTCGGTTTTAAACAGAAGACAGTTGATATGAATTAAGTTTAAAGGGAGTAAAACCGCATGGAATGTAGCGTTAAGGAATAGCATAAGAAGCGGTTTGTATCAGCTCATCCTAGCTGATCAAGTTTTCTCTGGTGCAGTAGAGTTGATGTTCTCCGGTATCATACATGATCCGGCCCTTCTTCATACAGTTTTTCATCATCAAATTGAATGTTTAAGATCCATTTCGCTCTGTCCGTTGACAGATAAGCCTTTATCATTTTCTTGAACATGCAGAAATGTTCAATACATCTAATTTCTTTTGGCAGCTTATTCCAAATGGAGCCATACCTAAGAAGATAGAAATTTCTCCTTAGACTGCTCTTGAATTTAGGTAAATAGAATATGCATTCTTTATCTCGCAGTTCATAAGTGGTGTTTTCCCGAAAGTGCAATTGATAGGTTCCAATATATGCTTTCCGCCACGCGAACGAGCAGAGATCCAAGCCTTCAAGGGCGTCGCGTTGAGCCGCAGCATGACTGTCCGTAAATGGTCATTGCCTTCCGTATACAAGTCCAGTGTTGTTCCACTTCTTGCGGTAGATTGCAACTGAGTGCATATGCCAATGAAGACTGATAGCTCGCCTGGACAGAGGGACCAGTTAATCTGTTTACATCAATCTTGCGGTGCTTCGTGTTTCGGGATCCTCCAAAGCACATACAGATTTTCGCGCAGACCAGAGCATGATCTGAGTCAACGAAGGTGGACCAAAAGGACTTGCAGTCCAATACGCTGCTGCGCCATCTGAAGCTAATGGCAGTGTGATCAATTTGAGACCACGGTTATGTTGAAGAAGGGGAACGCCACGTTGCGGATCGCTTCTTCGTACGCCTGAAGTTAGTGCTCGAGAGAAAAAGATGGTTGTCTTCGCACAATACGAGAAGCTCTCTGCGTTATCAGAGCGGTTCCCGTCGGGCGCGTGGTGACCACCAAGGTGGCGTTCGTATGGCAACAGGCGGACAACCTGTGCATTAAAATCCCCAGCAAGGATAACGACATCCGACTTTAAGCATTAGTCAAGAGCTGTTGTAGATCCCGGCGCCTACAGTGGTCAGGTGATGCACTTGGTATCCCACCGATCAACTAACACGTGCTTTGTCACATGTGTTGTTAATGGATTTTATTGATCAATACTTTTGACTTTCTGTTTGTCGTGATTCCACTATTCCCACCACTTTGGCTTCATCACCCTTTTGCTTTATGCTTTTCCATTTTATAATTGTAAATGCCTGAGGAGATTTATCGAAATAGAGATTGTTTATAAATTTCGATGAGATGAACTCCATAGTGCAGTGCTGCTCGTTCAAGAAGACTGTAGCGCTTGTACATATCTTTCTTCCCAATTGTACTTTCCTATTCTCACTCCCATTATTATTGTATAGTTTTATTTTAACTGACCAACAACCGATACAACACTTTTTCGGGTTTCGATTCGCCTTCTGGTTTCGGCTCTGCGTGTTGTGCTGTTTGTCGTCGTCTGTCTGCTGGCCTCGTCCATCGATCATCGGGTCTAACGCGTCGATTTATTGTGCCGACTAAGTTCCGTCTTCTGACCAGATTGTGCGACTAACTGACAGCCTGGCGAAGATCGTGCTTTACCTAAGGTCAGCTACAGCATTCTTATTTATAGACTGCGTTCTTATATGTAGTTAAGCTCTTTCCGTGTGGCCTTTTCCACTACATATTTGGTGACCCCGTTTTCTTTTTTTGAAAGCCCAGAACTCCTTTTTTGTGACTTGACTATGTCGGACCACGATCCCCGCACTGACATTTCAGAAAATTTTGTTGGTTTTTCCTTCCCTGCCTTCGATTCTTCTAATCCTCACGTGTGGTTTTTACAGTTGGAAGCTCTTTTTCGCATACGCCGTATTACTTCTCAGTCCTTAATGTTCGCACATGTCACTGCCCAGCTTCCTACCCACATCGCAACTGACCTTATAGACTTGCTCGATCCGATTCCGGCTGACGCACCCTACGATAAACTCAAAGCCGCCGTATTAAAGCGCACCACGGCCTCCGACGAAGCTAGACTTCGACAATTACTTTCCGGTCTTGAACTAGGCGATCGCACGTCGTCACAACTTCTCAGGCACATGCGTACGTTGGTCGGTTCTTCTAAGGTCGATGACACGATTCTGCGACAGCTCTGGACGAAATGTCTTCCATCGAGCACCTCAGCTCTTCTCGCCGTTTTCGCAGATGATTTGTCTTTGGACAAGCTGGCTGAAACTGCAGACAAAGTTCATGAGCACTTTTATCAACCCGCATGTCACGCAGTTGAGTCGACCACTAACGCGGATCTTAGGACTGACCCGATTGAAACCATTTCTGAGAGGTTATCGAAGCTGGAGCTCGCCATCTCGAGCATTAATCGCTACCGTCGTACAAGCCCTAGACGCTCCTCTCGAAGCAGACGTAGTCCCGCCAGGAGTTCGAAACGTCATTTCTGTTGGTACCACTACCGTTTTGGCAATGATGCAAGGAATTGTCGACCTGGTTGTAACCACCCGAAGTCATTCCACAAACCGCAGCAGGGAAACCTCCACGCTAGCCAGTGATGGTGACGGCTGCGTCTGGCCAATCTTACAGTCGCCTACTTTACGTCTACGATTCCTCAACCAATTTGAACTTCTTGGTTGACACCAGTGCCGAGGTCAGCGTTATTCCTCGTTCTGCAGAAAAACGCAACCTATTTCCAACCGGACTGACATTGCAGGCAGCGAACAATATCAAAATCCATACATACGGCCAGAAAATGTTGACTCTTAACCTTGGTCTTCGTCGAAGTTTTCCCTTTGTTTTCCTCATCGCTGGCGTCCAACGCCCCATCCTTGGTATTGATTTCCTTACCAAGTTTGGCCTGATCGTGGACCTGCGTAACCGTAAACTATGCGATAGTTTGACCTCCTTGTCCGTTTCGGGTAAAGTCAGTTCGATCGGTCTTCGCTTGGCATTGCCCGCCGACAATGTGTTTACCAAACTATTACTGCAGTTTCCTGCTCTTTGTCAATCGCCTAATGACTTTCCTGAGCCTAAGCACGAAGTTACGCATCACATCTTAACACATGGGCCGCCAGTAACCGCCCGACCTCGACGATTACCTCCAGACAGGCTCGCTACTGCCAAGGCAGAATTCGAACATATGCTTCGTCTCGGTATCGTTCGTCCTTCCAATAGCCCATGGTCCTCCCCGCTTCATATGGTTCCCAAAAAGTGCAGTGGCGACTGGAGACCTTGCGGAGATTACCGGGCACTAAACAATTCCACCGTTCCCGATAGATATCCCATTCCGCACATTCATGATTTTTCAACTGGTTTACATGGAAGAACAGTTTTCTCGAAGATTGACTTGGTGCGTGCATACCACCAAATTCCGGTTGCTCCCGACGATATTCCGAAGACCGCTATAACCACGCCTTTTGGTCTTTACGAATTCGTTCGCATGACATTTGGTCTACGAAATGCCGCACAGACTTTCCAAAGGTTTATCGATCAAGTCCTTAGAGGGCTCGACTTCGTCTACGCCTACCTTGACGATATTCTTGTGGCCAGTTCCAATCATGATGAACGTCTGTCACATCTCAGATCGATCTTCGAACGCTTTGCTCAGTACTGCGTTACGATCAATGTTGACAAATGTGTTTTTTGCCAAAGTTCTGTTGATTTTTTGGGCCACCGAATTGATTGCAATGGCATTAGTCCACTCCCCGAGAAAACACAAGTGATTACAGACTACCCCATACCTCAATCTTTCAAAAGTCTCCGTCGTTTTCTCGGCATGGTGAATTACTACAGCCGTTTCATACCAGATTGCTCTGGGCTACTCCAGCCATTGACCGATTTACTTAAAGGCAAGTCACGGAAATTCGAGCCAACTCAAGAAGCTGTCGATGCATTCGACAAGATCAAGCACGCGTTGTCCAACGCTACTGCGCTTAGTCATTTGAGGACTGATGTTGACGCCACTCTGATCCTCAAGACTGATGCATCTCAGACCGCCGTTGGGCTGTTCTCCAGCAAGTAAGCAACGACCAACCTGAGCCGCTGTCCTTTTTCTCTCGTAAACTCCAGCCAGCACAGATGCGATACAGCACACTCGGTCGAGAACTTTTAGCTATCTACCTTGCTATCAAACATTTTCGGCACCTGCTTGAAGGTCGCACTTTTACCATCCTTACAGACCATAAACCACTTGCCTTTGCTTTCCGTGGTTCATGCGACCGTTTCTCCCCCAGAGAAATTCGTCATTTGGATTATATTTCACAGTTTTCTACCGACATTCGCCATGTCGATGCTGCCAATAACCTTGTCGCCGATGCCATGTCACGTATATGTCTTCACGAAGTTTCACGACAGAAGATTAACTTAGAAGACATAGCAGCTCATCAGGAAGGAGATCCTGAGTTTGTGCAACTGAAATCAAATCCGTCGATCAAAATATCACAGTTGACAATCCTTAACTCAGACTCCAAAATTTACTGTGATATTTCCACTGGCAAGCCCCTGCCTTTTGTCCCTCAGCAATACCGCCGAATCGTCTTTGACCACCTGCATGGAATCTCACACCCGAGCATCCGAGCCACCGTCAAGCTGATTACTGATCGCTTCATTTGGCACAACATGCGCTCCGAGATCCAACAGTGGGCCAAACATTATATCACTTGTCAAACCAGCAAGATCCACCGTCACACGATTACCGTTCCCGGCACGTTTGCTCTTCCCGACGCTCGTTTCAAACATGTTCATCTTGACATCGTTGGACCCTTGCCTCCATCCAACGGTTTTGTCTACTTATTGACATGTGTTGATCGTTATACGCGTTGGCCACTTGCCGTGCCTTTACGTGATGCTTCTACAGAAACGGTGGCGCGAACATTCATTGAGAATTGGATTTCCGTCTTTGGCACACCAGCCACTATTACTACCGATAGAGGCTCCCAATTCAATTCGGCCTTGTTTCGTGACATGAACCGCTTGCTCGGTTGTTCCCACCTACGGACAACCGCCTATCACCCAGCTGCTAATGGCATAGTTGAACGTTTCCATCGTCAACTTAAAGCTGCACTTACTGCTTCACAGTCGAACTCACAATGGTCAGAACGTCTACCGATTATCTTGCTTGGTATTCGTAACACCATTAAAGAAGACATTGGCTGTTGTCCCGCTGAGTTGGTCTTTGGCACTACTCTCAGGCTTCCTGGAGAAATGGTGCTAGACTCAAGGGTTACTGGAGAAGTTGATCCGACCTCGTACGTCACACGCCTGAGGCAGCACTTCAGTTCAATTCGTCCAACGCCACCTCGAATCAGTCCTCGGAGTCAACAGGTACACCCGGATTTGCGCACTTGCCCCTTCGTTCTCGTGCGCGTCGATTCCGTCCGTAAACCTCTGACACCGCCTTACGAGGGCCCCTTCAAGGTTGTTGCCCGGAAAGAGAAGTACTTCGTGCTGGATAGAAATGGTTATCAGGATACTGTGTCTATTGACCGCCTGAAGCCGGCGTACATCGAGTCGCGATCTATACCGAAACCCACGGACATTCCTGTCACCGACCAGCCCACCTTCCCAAGTACGCCTCCTACTCAGCCCATGTCCGACACCTCTGTTCCCACTTCTGCACCCCAATCATCTCATGACACAAACTCGAAATCGCATCTTCGAACACGCTTCGGACGTACAGTTGTTCTCCCTTCCAGACTACGGTAAATGACACCCAAGTATCGAGCTTTCGTCTCAGTGACTCACGCTCTAGGGGGGAGTTCTGTAGCGCTTGTACATATCTTTCTTCCCAATTGTACTTTCCTATTCCCACTCCCATTATTATTGTACAGTTTTGTTTTAACTGACCAACAACCGATAACACACTTTTTCGGGTTTCGATTCGCCTTCTGGTTTCGGCTCCGCGTGTTGTGCTGTTTGTCGTCGTCTGTCTGCTGGCCTCGTCCATCGATCATCGGATCTAACGCGTCGATTTTTTGTGCCGACTAAGTTCCGTCTTCCGGCCAGATTGTGCGACTAACTGACAGCCTGGCGAAGATCGTGCTTTACCTAAGGTCAGCTACAGCATTCTTATTTATAGACTGCGTTCTTATATGTAGTTAAGCTCTTTCCGTGTGGCCTTTTCCACTACAAGACCTGGATTCACTTGAGAAATGGTGCGACACATGCATGTTAAAGTTCTCATCTCGTAAATCATGCATTATGTCACACAGATGTTTGATCCCTGAAGAGTCAGTTAAATTGCACAGTGACCGCATGTGTGGAGCTATCTAACTGTAACTTAGGTCTACGATACTCTTCCGTTTTTCATTTCTTAGAGCAAGCTGAGTATCAAATAGCACGTGCCAAACGATCTATGACTAATATGCTCCATACAACTCCTGCCAGAATCGGGCTTTTCAAAATGCTCCTACATTCTGTCCTAAAATACTGCAGCATCATTCATGGGAACATGTGTATGCGTGACAGTAAGGCTTTGGCAAATCTGCAAAGATCATTTATTAAACACTTCTTCAGTAAATCGTCCACGTTGAGTTATGAGGAGCGCTGCCAGCAGCTTAAGCTCGAGCCCCTTTGGTTGCGACGACTGGAACAAAACCTGATGCTGATACACAAGAGACATATTCCAATCTGTGCACGCTAAAATTGCAACAAAACTTCACTCGGAATATACGCAATAAGACCTGTACCTTAACTCTGCCAAGCAACAGGACAGATATCCGATCCAGCTTCTTCCTCCTCAGATACGATGTCGTGTGGAATAGCCTACCAGCCACAATCAGGTCTTGCACCAATGCATTCAGCTTAGAAATTTCCTGCACCAGAACTCAATAGTGACCATGTTTCCATCGCGTAAATCACCACGCGTTTTTCCAGGATGAATTTAGAAATATATAACCAATGGGAGAAGATGGTACACAAAACTCAGCACCAAATACCCATGTGCTTCCAAAATATTTTGATTTCACACACCTCAGAATACATATTTCACTCATGCATGAGCATGCTCCTTATTGCACTCCTGATCTGACCCCAATCCGGCGATAGCTTCTTGCACAACCAAGAACTGTGCGTATTATTCTTATTGTTATAAGCGGGAGATATTGATTGAAAAAGTCTACAGTGTTTGGGCAAGTGCTGTCTGTTGACCGATTTGTGGCAAATTACGCATCTTGAGACTTGTCGCTTTTAGCAAGGATCGAAGGTTCCAGATAGAAACAAATGAACTGAATTTATCCACATGGTTGGACACAAACTTTTCGGAGTGGAAACGCGACACAGCGATTGCATGGGGTTGAAACTAGAGGATAAGTGATTTCAAACAAGATGGGCTGGGTTGGGGTTTGAAAACAAGGGAATAAAAGTAAAACTGGAAGAGGACTATAAGGATGGAAAACCGTAGGGCGGAATATGAAGATGTGAAGGTTTGAGTTCTAGCAACCTCACCTCTATCCACCCCGATCCATGAAGCATATAGAGTGCCATTGATTATTCTTTAAGACGGCCAGATCATCGAGAAATTGTTTGGGAAGATTTATTGCATTGCGTTAACAGGATACTGTCAGGTTGCCCAGGTTTAGACAATAGAACAATTAGAGCTCTCAGCTAAGGTCTTTGGTTCAAAAACCTAACCGTAAGGCTGCAGGAATTTGGCATTGGGCTACAGAGAGTCAATTTTAAGGAATATGGAGCCACCCTCACTCCAGCTCCCAACCTGAAGGATCACGGGACTTACTTTTTCTGGCCCTTAACCATTTCTCGATGTGGTATGCTTAGCTCTGAAAGCGCAAGTAGGACCACGCAGCACAGCTCAATGGATCGCACCACGTTAAGGTCCTGTCTCGTCACGATCCTTGGAGATGCTTATTGATACGACGGTGAATTCAACCCTATTGACCGTATTATTGTGGGTTTTTGTCTTCTCTCCTCCCACTCGCCACACCCTCTTCCCCAGCCACTATCTCATCACTGATGCACAGCACAAAACTCAACTAGTGCTATTTCGTCTTTGCTTTTGTGATTTATTTTTTCACTTTGTTTTCTTATTATCTAGTCAAATTCCATTGCGGTACAGTGCTTGCAGTGTTGCTTACCTCTGCTTACGCACACAAGCGGCGTGTATAATGTGGTTTTTCCTCTGAGGCATTGATAGTACTTGGTTGCTTATACGGCGGCATGTTGAGAGATACAGGAGAACCGTTTTGCCAATCTCCTACTCTCCACACTGTAGCCAACTGCTTACAGCACTCGCCGTTCCAAGTGTATGAACACTTCGAGCCTGAATGGATATTTATGCGTTCCACACCCTTTCTTTTTGTTGGCCCATCTTGGGTCAACTGTATTTTACGTTAGCGTGACAACGAGGCATCAATTCATGTCACCCGTGTTGTTGTATGCGACCGTCCAGCATCGAGTCCGATACACGCTTCTCAATTTTACGATTACAGCAGACACTGACTCGTTCCTATTATTTGCTGGCTCTTTGTCACAGCTGCAGAGCTCACATTACTGGTATCTGTGTTTTACACAATGGAGTCGTTATGTTAGGTAGCTTTGGCGATCGGTGTTTCGTTTTCTCTCCGGAAAACGTCACAGAAGCCGCCTGTGGTCTCCTCAGTATGTTACTAGTTCACTCTGCCACCTGTCAATGCGGCATTCATTCACTTCGGAACTTTGAGCCTCAGATTGAATATGAGCATCATGTAGGTTCGTTGTCCCTATGTCACAAGTCGCTAGACCAGACGACATTTTAGACTCGTTGGGGTTTTGCAGCACTTGATAACCAATCGTAGTGTGGAGAATTCAAATCACTCCGCTTATTCAGTTTCAATAAATGCGGTGGTTGTCTCCTCATCTATAGTCACTGGCTCCCTCTTAAGCTGTCCAATCATCTAAAGCAGCTTACCAAACGTGGTGAATAGCTCAGTAGCATCTAGGTCGATAATCACTGACTTCCCCTATCCACCCTCCATTGTGTCAGAGTCCCATTTAAGACCACATCCAGTTGGCTTGGGTAGGCTATTCTAGCACAGTGGGAAACCACAGATTTGATTGGAAACCTAAGTGATTAGTGTGACACTGAGAAAATGTGCCTACAGGATAATTGCAGTAACACGTCAGTTCAGTTCAATTGAACAACTATGATCCGAGCACCGAAGTGGGTTTATCCAGTTGCCACGACTCACGTCGCAAGAATAAGAATAAATAACAATGGCAAGCTAGTGGGTTGAATGCAAATAGCGTGCAAAGAAAATGAAAGCAAGAAGGAACAACGTTATACTAATCAGAATGAAACAAAATTAACAACCATATGAAAGAAGCCGAATACAGGAATGTCATTGACTTCGTGACTGCTCTATGTCTGACACAGTCTCCAACCATTGATGCGGACCGTCCCGAGGCCCCCTATCCAGGAAGACGGTACGCACCAGCCTGACCAAGTCTCTTAGTCAATTTCTTCAAGCTTTTATTCCAAGTCATGGACTGGACACCTCTAGTTTTCATCCAACTTGATGCAGTCACGGCGTATAATGCACGCCAAGGAGGACATGACCTAGCCAACCTAAGCGATTAAGATTCAGTAAATACAGGAGTGAAGCACCAGAAAGCTTCTTGCCAAAAGCCAACTGGCAGACCTCAGTATTACTCACCCAGTGTTCCCACCAAACATGAGTAATGCTTCGCACGCTGCCAAGCGTTTGATGTCTGCATCGCGGAGTGACCGGGTCTCTGATCCATACAGTAAGACCGACTTTACGGCAGTGTTACGCACCCTACCTTTCACTGACAGGATGATATCCTGCCGTCTCCGTAGATCGTTCAGTTTCTGGATAGCCACCCGGGCCTTGCTGATACGCGAAATAACTTTCTCAGTGATGTGACCACCCGGGGGTGACATAGCTACCAAGGTAAGTGAACCGATCCACTACTTCCAGTAACTGTTCGGTGATAGTAGTCAGGTCGACGAGCAGGGCTATGGTTACGGGGATGACGCATTTAACAAATAACGTTTGTCCTATAAGTCCGCTCTGATTATCCTAATGTTTCATCAAATACACTAACCGATTACTTTTATGCGTTTTTGAACTCATAACTTTTCTACCGACCCCAACGGGGGAACTGCAACCTTAGAGTGAAGTGTTGTATTTGAGTGTAACAGGATGAGACATCTGATCTTGTCCTGTAAGCTTAATAACTTAATAAGTGAACGGCCTTCTGTGAGCTTCGCTGCTCTTGGGTGCAGTTTAAGTTTGTCTCATAACTTCAACGGACAATAAAAATAGCCTTTTGGCGCGATAACCTGCATTCAACTATTCTGTTTATTCTTGTCAACCGTTTATATACTATTCGTGAAATGCTTAGGTTGCCTACAAGGATAATATAGGTGTAACGCTATTGGTGCATCGGTGGTGGTCAAAGTTCGCCTGACTATGCCCTTCATTCCGCTCATCGGAATGTGGCCATCAGCCTTACCGGGGCACGATGAGACTCGTGATGAGCTAATTCAGTTTACAGAGGATGGATTTCAGCCGCCTAATCGCCGAAGCCCCAACGAACTGGAACAGGTGGGCGGCGCTCTGTCGGTTGTTTATTTTAAATGATTCCGGATACATGGAAAATGCCAACGGACATCAATCGCTTATTCTCACATCTCTGACGATTACAAACAATCAAAAATGCTGAGGCGCAGCTACACAGCTACATTCATACGCAATTACATATGTTTGTGCACCCATACACACATTCACTGTAATGCCAAACATGTATTTTTGTACATTTTGATCACACTATGTTAGCTTAACAGGATCGTGCCTGTAAAGGTGTGCCTCGCATTGTCGGAAATAAAAGTTTATTTACTTATTCATGCAGGTTTTCACACACAGAGCAATTGATTGTTTTGGGCCAGTCTCGAAGTCTACTTAACAAACTACCCGAACTGCGACTACGTCAAAGGTCCACATCGTGTGACCTCGTCGCTATAACGGAGACGTGGTTGCGCCTGCATATCACAGACACGGAGGTCGAGCTACCAGGCATGTCCGTCGTTCGGCGCGATCGATCCAGTAAAGGGGGCGGGGTGGCTCTGTACTACCGCAGTGACCTCCAATGTGAGCCCATAGAAGACGTGTACAGTAACGTGCAGGATACTCTTTGGTGTCGGCTGCGTTTAACAGGCAACGACGTCTGTCTGGTGGCGGTCGTTTATCGACCTCCATCCTCTACACCCGAGATGGACTTCAATCTCGCGTCTGAGCTGAGGCTCGTAATCAGCAGGAGATACAGCCATATTCTTATCGCTGGTGACTTCAATATCCACGCTCTGAATGCCCAAGCGACACCTACGGAACAGTTCAAAGCGGATCTACAAGACCTTATCTCCAGTTTTCCGCTTTATGGCCATATCGACAATCCCACCAGATTCAGAGCAACAGAAAGGCCGTCCATCCTGGACCGGATATTTACCAACGAAGAACTCATGGTCGAGAAAGTAATCATCGACGCTCCTTTGGGTTGCAGCGATCACGCAGTTTTACTCTTCGATTATATATGCTACGCAGAATACCCTGCGGATACTACACGGGAAAGCCGAGTTGTCATACGGTACGATGAGCTGGCTCGACTTGCAGAGACAGCCAACTGGAACTTTCTGACAGACGAAGTACCGACAGTCGCATGGCCACATTTCGTCAACCAATTTAGCACTCTCGTCGAAGAGGCATCCGAAACTAAGGTTGTCCACTCGAAGGAGACTGTTTCATTTGTGCGAAGTAGGGCACGGAAATGTATGGCAGTGAGGAACTCGGCCTGGCATATCTATGAGGAACCCCCGAGCACGGAGATCTGGACGGCCTATGCAATTCAACGTAATCATTGCACTCAACTCGTTCGTGAGGATAAACTGACATACCAGCAGCATCTGACGGAGCGCATGGTTTCGAATCATAAGCTGCTCTACCAACATGTAAACAACCTGCGTAAGGTGAAACGGGGAATCCCTTCTCTTCAAACGCCAGATGGCATGACGCTGACTACGGAGGATGCGACGGACGCCTTGCGGCTGCAATATGTTTCAAACTTTCAATGCATTCCTTGGTCATCTGTTCCTTTGTCAGCAGCTGTTTTACAACCAAAACTTACGCACATAACTTTCACGGCGGGGATGGTATTAAAGAAGTTGTTGTGTATGCGTAAGCACAACTCTCCTGGAATCGACAACATTCACCCTAAGTCCCTTGCGGTAATGGGAGAAAGTTTAGCAGAGCCTCTGGCACGATTCTTTCAACGCTGCTTCGATCAGATGTGTGTACCCGAGATGTGGAAATGTGGGATCATAACCCCAATTCACAAGGGCGGTAGCCGTTCTGACCCAGCCAACTACCGTCCTGTAACCCTTCTCCCGGTCCTGTCAAAGGTTATGGAAGCTATTGTTGCTGACGTATTAACAGCCCATCTAGAAGAGTCTGTCTTCCTTGCACATGAACAGCATGGTTTTCGACGGAATCGATCGTGCACCACAAATCTGCTGCTAGCAAGATCGAGTTGGACCAAATTAATTGACAGCGGTGCAGGAGTGGACGTGGTGTACCTAGATTTCTCAAAGGCCTTCGATCGATTAGACCATGGAATCCTGATCTGCAAACTTCAGAGCTTCGGCATTGGTTATCCGCTCCTAGGATGGATCACAAGCTTTCTTCTCCACCGGAGCTTAGAGGTAAAAGTGCGTGGGTCCCTGTCCCACCCAATCCAAGTCGAATGTGGTGTACCACAAGGATCGGTACTGGGGCCACGATTGTTTTTGATGTATATTGACGACATAGCGGCCCTCATTCTTTCCAACTGCCTACTCTATGCCGACGACATCAAGGTCTGGAGAGCGATCAATACACCAGACGACTCCGCAATACTTCAAGAGGATCTGAATAAAGTGTATGCGTGGTCAGTTCAGAACCAACTCCCACTCAACACAGAAAAGTGCAGAGTATTACACTTACGTCACCAATCAGCATTTTTCTATAAACTGGGTGACCATGTGCTTAACACAACTGCTGAGGAAAAGGATTTAGGAGTCTTGATTCAGTCCGACCTTGGTTGTTCAGCCCAGGCAAAGAAAGCATCGAACGCGAGCATTCGAAATTTGGGCCTTCTCCGGCGCACATTTGGACGCTTCGATCCATCCGTTTTTCACCAACTTCTAGGTGCATACATACGACCACACGTAGAGTATGCAATACAAGTCTGGCAGCCGTGGCTGAGGAAAGACCTCTCTGATCTAGAGAAACCTCAACAACGCGCAACGAAGAACGTGAAAGGTTTAGACCAGTTACGCTACGAAGACAGACTGAGATTGCTCGGGATATTTAGTGGTCAATATCGACGACTACGGGGAAATTTGATTTTGGCTTATCAGATTCTGACAGACCCCAATCATACCTGCCGCCATCTGCTGGCGCTCAGTAACAACAACAATCTGAGAGGCCATCATCTGAAGCTGGCAGTGCAGTACAGCCGTTTGGAATGTCGACGGAATTTCTTTTCCGTGCGTGTTTGCCAAGCCTGGAATGCTCTCCCAGAATCTGTAGTCAGTGCACCCAACCTGATCGAGTTCAAAAACCGAGTTGATAGTGCACTCAGTTCATTGCACTATCTCCCATAGTACAGTCTAATTTTGCGTAGGACGTGACCAAGTCATCTCAACTGGCGCAACCAAACCAGTTTGTTGAAGGGAATACTCGCATTCCCCAAGATGCGACGTCGAACGTCATTACTATTAACTCGATGTTGCCACCAAACATGAGCGATCCTCCTTAAGCTACCGTTATCGAAGGCAGAAAGACGACGCATGTCTTCCACACGAATCGGCCAGGACTCGCAGTCATACAACAATACTGAGCGAACTGATGCGCTGTAAACGCGGCCCTTTAGTGAGAATGAGACGTCGCGACGACGCCACAAATGCCTCGGATTGACAAATGCTGATCGAGATTTAGTGATACGAAGAGAAACTTCTTTGTCGATAGTGCCGTCAGCAGAAACACAGCTCCCAAGGTAGACGAAACTATCTACCTTTTCAAGTTGTGCACCTTCGAGAGTGAGTACGGGAGCAGGTGAAAGCCGATCCTTGAGCAGTGCTTTACACTTCGATGGGGCAAAGCTCATGCCATACTTAGATGCTTCAACCGCCAAACGATCCAGAATGAGTTGCATACTCTGAGGATCGTCACCAAGTAAGGCGATATCATCTACATAATCTAAGTCGGTCGCGCGCTCACCCGGTAGAAGCTCTAAGCCAAAATGTTGGAAACCTTCTAGGGCATTCGACAGAACGTCTTCGATTGCGAAGTTGAAGAGGAATGGGGACATAAGACAGCCCTGTCGCACACCGCTATTGACAGCGAATTGCGAGGACAGCTTGCCATAGACCCTCACTCTGCCGCAGGTATGTAGGTAAAGTGCTCGTAAAATGGCGGTATATTTCTCTGGCACCCCGTTCTTTAGTAAGCAACGCCATAAAGCCGGCCGATTAATGGAGTCAAAAGCGGCATTAATGTCTAGAAATGCAGTGATAGTGGGCCTTTTGATAAATGTGGTGATTTGCGAGGAGCTGGCTGAGTGTGAAGATTTGATCTACGCATCCGCGGCCGGGACGGAAACCAGCTTGTTCTTCACGGTAGTGTGATTCACGTATTGGGGATAGCCTGCAAAGCAGAATGGATGCCAATAGCTTAGAGGCAACCGAAATAAGACTAATCCCGCGATGATTTGCACATGAAGTGCGAGCGCCTTTCTTGAAAATCGGGACAATAACTGCTTCTCCCCAAGTGGAAGGCATTTTCTCTTCATGCCAAATTTTTGCGAACAGCGCGGTTAGCTGGTTAATGACTGGCACACCGCCGTACTTGAATAGTTCCGGAGGAAGTCCGTCTAAGCCGGCAGCCTTGAAGCGCTTCAAGCCTCGAATCTCGGGGCAGACTTCCGCTTCGCTGGGTGGATTCAAAGGGACGAGCCAGGGTGGACAACAACGTGTACTGCTTGTACTGATGGATGGTGGAGGCCAGTTAAACTGCGAGTGAGTGCTCGGCCCAGCGGTCCATACGCCTCTGTTGGTTGGTGATCAGCGACTCATCCACCTCACAAATGACCTCACTGACACCAGGCTTCCTGAGGCCAGTGGACCGAATGAGTTGGAAAAGCCTGCAAGTGTTGCCAGAGAGGGCAGCGGTCTCCATCTCTAAAGCACGCTCAGACCACCATGTCTCGTGATCCTTGCGTAGGCTTTGCTTGAGCAGCCGGTTGGAAGAACGGCGCCGCCCGTTGCAATCTGATTCCGCGGGGATATCTTTGCGGCGTTGGAACAGCTCCAGAGAACGAGCAGAGATCCAAGCCTTCAAGGGCGTCGCGTTGAGCCGCAGCATGACTGTCCGTAAATGGTCATTGCCTTCCGTATACAAGTCCAGTGTTGTTCCACTTCTTGCGGTAGATTGCAACTGAGTGCATATGCCAATGAAGACTGATAGCTCGCCTGGACAGAGGGACCAGTTAATCTGTTTACATCAATCTTGCGGTGCTTCGTGTTTCGGGATCCTCCAAAGCACATACAGATTTTCGCGCAGACCAGAGCATGATCTGAGTCAACGAAGGTGGACCAAAAGGACTTGCAGTCCAATACGCTGCTGCGCCATCTGAAGCTAATGGCAGTGTGATCAATTTGAGACCACGGTTGTGTTTAAGAAGGGGGACGCCATGTTGCGGAACGCTTCTTCGTACGCCTGAAGCTAGTGCTCGAAAGAAACAGACGGTTGTCCTCGCACAATGTGAGAAGTCTCTCTCCGTTATCAGAGCGGTTCTCATCGAGCGAGTGGTGACCACCAAGGTGGCGTTCGTATGGCAACAGGCGGCCAACCCGTGCATTAAAACCCCCAGCAAGGATAACGACATCCGACTTTTTAGCATTAGTCAAGAGCTGTTGTAGATCCCGGCGCCTACAGTGGTCAGGTGATGCACTTGGTATCCCACCGATCAACTAACACGTGCTTTGTCACATGTGCTGTTAATGGATTTTATTGATCAATACTTTTGACTTTCTGTTTGTCGTGATTCCACTATTCCCACCACTTTGGCTTCATCACCCTTTTGCTTTATGCTTTTCCATTTTATAATTGTAAATGCCTGAGGAGATTTATCGAAATAGAGATTGTTTATAAATTTCGATGAGATGAACTCCATAGTGCAGTGCTGCTCGTTCAAGAAGACTGTAGCGCTTGTACATATCTTTCTTCCCAATTGTACTTTCCTATTCTCACTCTCATTATTATTGTACAGTTTTGTTTTAACAGGATTAAGGCATTAAAGAAAATAAAAAGCAGGAACAATAACGTAAGCAAATTTAAACAGATGTCCAGTTAAAGTAATACGGCCACTCGTGGAACCATCCCCAGGGGACCTGCTTCCATGCAAGGTATTCCCTCGAAAGGTTTCGCTCGCACTTCCATGCAATAACTGGCCGTGTGCCGGTGTGGCATAGTAGCATATGAGCCATCACCTGTATATCATATGTTTTGTTCATTTTAGAGCTGTTTTTGAACATGTATTATGGGCCATGAAGGCTCAGCCCAGTCCGTCATGCGGATCATTCTATTATGGCACTTTTTTATACGCCAGACAGTTGGTGGCAATTTGCCTTGCATAGGTAACGTCTTTTATAATCTGGAAGCTGTAATCCGTCACCACAGGAGATCAGCCCAGTCGTGGCCAACTATGAAATAAGGAAGAATATAGAAAAGAAGAATTCTGTGAAAGAGGTACCATATCGTTAATGTAAGAAATAGGCAGGTATGTTTTGTACATCGGCGTAGAAATCGATCGAGCCGATCATACGATAAATTGTGTAGCGTGACACCCGGAGACAGATGACTGTACAAGTTGTCCATAGGCAAAAGTCGCGTAGGGAATCAGTTATTGCCATCCTTGAATTCAAGTATATGTTTCTGGACTGTTAGTTTCAGAAAAGAGGGGGAAATGATTAGCACTGGAGAACAAATGTAGCGAAAGGGATCGCAGAACAATATTACGAATTAATCAATTTGTGGGGAAAATTACGAAAATAGCTCCTGACGTCACACCAGTAAATAATTTTGCTCTCGGTTTTAAACAGAAGACAGCTGATATGAATTAAGTTTAAAGGGAGTAAAACCGCATGGAATGTAGCGTTAAGGAATAGCATAAGAAGCGGTTTGTATCAGCTCATCCTAGCTGATCAAGTTTTCTCTGGTGCAGTAGAGTTGATGTTCTCCGGTATCATACATGATCCGGCCCTTCTTCATACAGTTTTTCATCATCAAATTGAATGTTTAAGATCCATTTCGCTCTGTCCGTTGACAGATAAGCCTTTATCATTTTCTTGAACATGCAGAAATGTTCAATACATCTAATCTCTTTTGGCAGCTTATTCCAAATGGAGCCATACCTAAGAAGATAGAAATTTCTCCTTAGACTGCTCTTGAATTTAGGTAAATAGAATATGCATTCTTTATCTCGCAGTTCATAAGTGGTGTTTTCCCGAAAGTGCAATTGATAGGTTTCAATATATGCTTTCCGCCACGCGAGTTTGTGGAGGAAGCACAGATTTAGTTGCATTCTTCGTAACCACAGAGGTGCAAGCAGAGATCCAAGCCTTCAAGGGCGTCGCGTTGAGCCGCAGCATGACTGTCCGTAAATGGTCATTGCCTTCCGTATACAAGTCCAGTGTTGTTCCACTTCTTGCGGTAGATTGCAACTGAGTGCATATGCCAATGAAGACTGATAGCTCGCCTGGACAGAGGGACCAGTTAATCTGTTTACATCAATCTTGCGGTGCTTCGTGTTTCGGGATCCTCCAAAGCACATACAGATTTTCGCGCAGACCAGAGCATGATCTGAGTCAACGAAGGTGGACCAAAAGGACTTGCAGTCCAATACGCTGCTGCGCCATCTGAAGCTAATGGCAGTGTGATCAATTTGAGACCACGGTTGTGTTTAAGAAGGGGGACGCCATGTTGCGGAACGCTTCTTCGTACGCCTGAAGCTAGTGCTCGAAAGAAACAGACGGTTGTCCTCGCACAATGTGAGAAGTCTCTCTCCGTTATCAGAGCGGTTCTCATCGAGCGAGTGGTGACCACCAAGGTGGCGTTCGTATGGCAACAGGCGGCCAACCCGTGCATTAAAATCCCCAGCAAGGATAACGACATCCGACTTTTTAGCATTAGTCAAGAGCTGTTGTAGATCCCGGCGCCTACAGTGGTCAGGTGATGCACTTGGTATCCCACCGATCAACTAACACGTGCTTTGTCACATGTGTTGTTAATGGATTTTATTGATCAATACTTTTGACTTTCTGTTTGTCGTGATTCCACTATTCCCACCACTTTGGCTTCATCACCCTTTTGCTTTATGCTTTTCCATTTTATAATTGTAAATGCCTGAGGAGATTTATCGAAATAGAGATTGTTTATAAATTTCGATGAGATGAACTCCATAGTGCAGTGCTGCTCGTTCAAGAAGACTGTAGCGCTTGTACATATCTTTCTTCCCAATTGTACTTTCCTATTCTCACTCCCATTATTATTGTACAGTTTTGTTTTAACTGACCAACAACCGATAACACACTTTTTCGGGTTTCGATTCGCCTTCTGGTTTCGGCTCCGCGTGTTGTGCTGTTTGTCGTCGTCTGTCTGCTGGCCTCGTCCATCGATCATCGGATCTAACGCGTCGATTTTTTGTGCCGACTAAGTTCCGTCTTCCGGCCAGATTGTGCGACTAACTGACAGCCTGGCGAAGATCGTGCTTTACCTAAGGTCAGCTACAGCATTCTTATTTATAGACTGCGTTCTTATATGTAGTTAAGCTCTTTCCGTGTGGGCTTTTCCACTACATATTTGGTGACCCCGTTTTCTTTTTTTGAAAGCCCAGAACTCCTTTTTTGTGACTTGACTATGTCGGACCACGATCCCCGCACTGACATTTCAGAAAATTTTGTTGGTTTTTCCTTCCCTGCCTTCGATTCTTCTAATCCTCACGTGTGGTTTTTCCAGTTGGAAGCTCTTTTTCGCATACGCCGTATTACTTCTCAGTCCTTAATGTTCGCACATGTCACTGCCCAGCTTCCTACCCACATCGCAACTGACCTTATAGACTTGCTCGATCCGATTCCGGCTGACGCACCCTACCATAAACTCAAAGCCGCCGTATTAAAGCGCACCACGGCCTCCGACGAAGCTAGACTTCGACAATTACTTTCCGGTCTTGAACTAGGCGATCGCACGTCGTCACAACTTCTCAGGCACATGCGTACGTTGGTCGGTTCTTCTAAGGTCGATGACACGATTCTGCGACAGCTCTGGACGAAATGTCTTCCATCGAGCACCTCAGCTCTTCTCGTCGTTTTCGCAGATGATTTGTCTTTGGACAAGCTGGCTGAAACTGCAGACAAAGTTTATGAGCACTTTTATCAACCCGCATGTCACGCAGTTGAGTCGACCACTAACGCGGATCTTAGGACTGACCCGATTGAAACCATTTCTGAGAGGTTATCGAAGCTGGAGCTCGCCATCTCGAGCATTAATCGCTACCGTCGTACAAGCCCTAGACGCTCCTCTCGAAGCAGACGTAGTCCCGCCAGGAGTTCGAAACGTCATTTCTGTTGGTACCACTACCGTTTTGGCAATGATGCAAGGAATTGTCGACCTGGTTGTAACCACCCGAAGGCATTCCACAAACCACAGCAGGGAAACCTCCACGCCAGCCAGTGATGGTGACGGCTGCGTCTGGCCAATCTTACAGTCGCCTACTTTACGTCTACGATTCCTCAACCAATTTGAACTTCTTGGTTGACACCAGTGCCGAGGTCAGCGTTATTCCTCGTTCTGCAGAAAAACGCAACCTATTTCCAACCGGACTGACATTGCAGGCGGCGAACAATATCAAAATCCATACATACGGCCAGAAAATGTTGACTCTTAACCTTGGTCTTCGTCGAAGTTTTCCCTTTGTTTTCCTCATCGCTGGCGTCCAACGCCCCATCCTTGGTATTGATTTCCTTACCAAGTTTGGCCTGATCGTGGACCTGCGTAACCGTAAACTATGCGATAGTTTGACATCCTTGTCCGTTTCGGGTAAAGTCACTTCGATCAGTTCGATCGGTCTTCGCTTGGCATTGCCCGCCGACAATGTGTTTACCAAACTACTACTGCAGTTTCATGCTCTTTGTCAATCGCCTAATGACTTTCCTGAGCCTAAGCACGAAGTTACGCACCACATCTTAACACATGGGACCGCCAGTAACCGCCCGACCTCGACGATTACCTCCAGACAGGCTCGCTACTGCCAAGGCAGAGTTCGAACATATGCTTCGTCTCGGTATCGTTCGTCCTTCCAATAGCCCATGGTCCTCCCCGCTTCATATGGTTCCCAAAAAGTGCAGTGGCGACTGGAGACCTTGCGGAGATTACCGTGCACTAAACAATGCCACCGTCCCCGATAGATATCCGGTTCCGCACATCCATGATTTTTCAACTGGCTTACACGGAAGAACAGTTTTCTCTATGATTGACTTGGTGCGTGCATACCACCAAATTCCGGTTGCTCCCGACGATATTCCGAAGACCGCTATAACCACGCCTTTTGGTCTTTATGAATTCGTTCGCATGCCATTTGGTCTACGAAATGCCGCACAGACTTTCCAAAGGTTTATCGATCAAGTTCTTAGAGGACTCGACTTCGTCTACGCCTACATTGACGATATTCTTGTGGCCAGTTCCAATCATGATGAGCATCTGTCACATCTCCGATCGATCTTTGAACGCTTTGCTCAGTACGGCGTTACGATCAATGTTGACAAATATGCTTTTGGTCAAAGTTCTGTTGATTTTTTGGGCCACCGCATTGATTGCAATGGTATTAGTCCACTCCCCGAGAAAGCACAAGCGATTGCAGACTACCCCATGCCTCAATCTTTCAAAAGTCTCCGTCGTTTTCTCGGCATGGTGAATTACTACAGCCGTTTCATACCAGGTTGCTCTGGGCTACTCCAGCCATTGACCGATTTACTTAAAGGCAAGTCACGAAAATTCGAGCCCACTCAGGAAGCTATCGATGCATTCGACAAGATCAAGCACGCGTTGTCCAACGCTACCGCGCTTAGTCATTTGAGGACTGATGTTGACGCCACTCTGATCCTCAAGACCGATGCATCTCAGACCGCCGTTGGGGCTGTTCTCCAGCAGGTAATCAACGGTCAACCTGAGCCGCTATCGTTCTTCTCTCGTAAACTCCAGCCAGCACAGACGCGATACAGCACATTCGGTCGAGAACTTTTAGCTATCTACCTTGCTATCAAACATTTTCGGCATCTGCTTGAAGGTCGCACTTTTACCATTCTTACAGACCATAAACCACTTGCCTTTGCTTTCCGTGGTTCATCCGACCGTTTCTCCCCCAGAGAAATTCGTCATTTGGATTATATTTCACAGTTTTCTACCGACATTCGCCATGTCGATGCTGCCAATAATGTTGTCGCCGATGCCATGTCGCGTATATGTCTTCACGAAGTTTCACGGCAGAAGATTAACTTAGAAGACATAGCAGCTCATCAGGAAGGAGATCCTGAGTTTGTGCAACTGAGATCAAATCCGTCGATCAAAATATCACAGTTGCCAATTCTTAACTCAGACTCCAAAATTTACTGTGATATTTCTACTGGCAAGCCCCGGCCTTTTGTCCCTCAGCAGTACCGCCGAATCGTCTTTGACCACCTGCATGGAATCTCACACCCGAGCATCCGAGCCACCGTCAAGCTAATTACTGATCGCTTCATTTGGCACAACATGCGCTCCGAGATCCAGCAGTGGGCCAAACATTGTATCACTTGCCAAACCAGCAAGATCCACCGTCACACGATTACCGTCCCCGGCACGTTTGCTCTTCCCGACGCTCGTTTCAAACATGTTCATCTTGACATCGTTGGACCCTTGCCTCCATCCAACGGTTTTGTCTACTTATTGACATGTGTTGATCGTTATACGCGTTGGCCACTTGCCGTGCCTTTACGTGATGCTTCTACAGAAACGGTGGCGCGAACATTCATTGAGAATTGGATTTCCGTCTTTGGCACGCCAGCCACTATTACTACCGACAGAGGGTCCCAATTCAATTCGGCCTTGTTTCGTGACATGAACCGCTTGCTCGGTTGTTCCCACCTACGGACAACCGCCTATCACCCAGCTGCTAATGGCATCGTTGAACGTTTCCATCGTCAACTTAAAGCTGCACTTACTGCTTCACAGTCGAACTCACAATGGTCAGAACGTCTACCGATTATCTTGCTTGGTATTCGTAACACCATTAAAGAAGACATTGGCTGTTGTCCCGCTGAGTTGGTCTTTGGCACTACTCTCAGGCTTCCTGGAGAAATGGTGCTAGACTCAAGGGTTACTGGAGAAGTTGATCCGACCTCGTACGTCACACGCCTGAGGCAGCACTTCAGTACAATTCGTCCAACGCCACCTCGAATCAGTCCTCGGAGTCAACAGGTACACCCGGATTTGCGCACTTGCCCCTTCGTTCTCGTGCGCGTCGATTCCGTCCGTAAACCTCTGACACCGCCTTACGAGGGCCCCTTCAAGGTTGTTGCCCGGAAAGAGAAGTACTTCGTGCTGGATAGA
The DNA here is from genome assembly GCA_944474145.2 of Dicrocoelium dendriticum. Taxonomy (NCBI): domain Eukaryota; kingdom Metazoa; phylum Platyhelminthes; class Trematoda; order Plagiorchiida; family Dicrocoeliidae; genus Dicrocoelium; species Dicrocoelium dendriticum. The sequence goes on from OX104065.1 coordinate 113,201,601, forward strand.
AATGGTTATCAGGATACTGTGTCTATTGACCGCCTGAAGCCGGCGTACATCGAGTCGCGATCTATACCGAAACCCACAGACATTCCTGTCACCGACCAGCCCACCTTCCCAAGTACGCCTCCTACTCAGCCCATGTCTGACACCTCTGTTCCCTCTTCTGCACCCCAAGCATCTCACGACACAAACTCGAAATCGCATCATCGAACACGCTTCGGACGTACAGTTGTTCTCCCTTCCAGACTACGGTAAATGACACCCAAGTATCGAGCTTTCGTCTCAGTGACTCACGCTCTAGGGGGGAGTTCTGTAGCGCTTGTACATATCTTTCTTCCCAATTGTACTTTCCTATTCTCACTTCCATTATTATTGTACAGTTTTGTTTTAACTGACCAACGACCGATACAACACTTTTTCGGGTTTCGATTCGCCTTCTGGTTTTCGCTACGCGTGTTGTGCTGTTTGTCGTCGTCTGTCTGCTGGCCTCGTCCATCGATCATCGGATCTAACGCGTCGATTTATCGTGCCGACTAAGTTCCGTCTTCCGACCTGATTGTGCGACTAACTGACAGCCTAGCGAAGATCGTGCCTTACCTAAGGTCAGCTACAGCATTCTTATTTATAGACTGAGTTCTTATATGTAGTTAAGCCCTTTCCGTTTGGCCTTTCCT
>OX104065.1:113202767-113218645 GCA_944474145.2 Dicrocoelium dendriticum
CAAGTCTCGTAGGTCAATTCTCCTTGCCACCAACACACACTCCTCCTTCTCTCACGTCTTCCAAACATTCATCACGCGCCTCTTCCGTCACACACTCCTACCTCACTCTCTCTTCTTCTGCTCCACTTGATAGCTCACACAGTCTCGGAGAGGCATATCACTCTTCACAAACAGCTCACACAAGCTGCCAGAGCGCACCTACGATCAACACACTCTCCGTGCGCCCTCAAGAACAAATGCACAAACTCGACTCTTAACACACAAAGTGTCATATGCCCTTCCGACCACCTCGACAATACTCCCTCTTCGTCCTGTTGCTCTCTCCTATCTCTTTTCCAGGAGAGAGCCGAGCGCGCTGAGCGGCGCAGGAGAGAGTGCGCGTGCGCGCGCGCGCGCGCCAGAGCGGAGACGAGAGTCGCGACGCGCGCGTGCGCGCCCCTTCATGAGGCCGCACCGCGGCTGCACAGAGTCATATCGCTCACCTTGCAGCTCTCTCCACAACCCCAGCGCTCCTCCACTATCACTATGACCTCTCTTCTGCGCCGCTCTTGGCGAGCTCTCTTAAACGTTTCTGCATAGCGCAGTACGGTCTATCTCAGACAGCTGATGCCTCGCAGGTCAGCAATATTGCTCGAGCGCGATTTCTATCAGCGTCAGAGCTCTTGTACACCTGATGAGATCGTCTCGATGACTCCAGTTATTGCGCTCTATATGCGCGCCTCTCCACAACACACACTTCTACACATAACGGGCACGTCTAGTGAGCTTTATCTTAAACAGGTATCAGTCCCACTCTATCCGTTGATAACATTATAGCATGCGATCCGTGACACCACGACGCTATTATCTCAGCCTGTGACACCCAATTCTAATACATCTTTGGCTGCGATTAACTTATCCTTACATGTAGCGTAGTGATGGGTGTACATTTGAGTGCTCCAGCGTAAAGGAGCACTTGATCAGTCACTGAATGGCAATCTACTCGCAATATAGAGACAATAAGCTTGCGCGGTGCACGCTCGACCATAAACGGTGTGGAGAGGAGAACAGACACTAGCGCTCTCATTCTCAACTTAGTGTACAGTATATATACACACGCTCTCCGACCAGCGTTATCGACAAAGACAACTGAAGAGTGAGCCTTCTAGGTTGATTTCATTGCAGAGCTACGCTATTCTTATACATCACAGCTACTAGTCGAATCAGTATTGGCAAGTTCATTGGGATGATGTTACTCAGGGACAGTAATTTTATCCTCTACCAGAGCGTGATCAGAGTCTTCGTATACTCTACATTACATAGTCGCTGCTACATCGAGTGAGGAGAGTACACTCATCATGCACTGATACTCTATTGCTCACTCAATTCGAGGGAGACAGCTACATACAATGACGCTTCTACTTCTCTTATGAGCGAGCTAATCAATTATGCACAGACACTAGCGCAATATATTTCTCTTACCCTATACCAACGACAAAGTAACGGGAACTGCAACCTTAGAGTGAAGTGTTGTATTTGAGTGTAACAGGATGAGACATCTGATCTTGTCCTGTAAGCTTAATAACTTAATAAGTGAACGGCCTTCTGTGAGCTTCGCTGATCTTGGGTGCAGTTTAAGTTTGTCTCATAACTTCAACGGACAATAAAAATAGCCTTTTGGCGCGATAACCTGCATTCAACTATTCTGTTTATTCTTGTCAACCGTTTATATACTATTCGTGAAATGCTTAGGTTGCCTACAAGGATAATCAAGGTGTAACGCTATTGGTGCATCGGTGGTGGTCAAAGTTCGCCTGACTATGCCCTTCATTCCGCTCATCGGAATGTGGCCATCAGCCTTACAGGGGCACGATGAGACTCGTGATGAGCTAATTCAGTTTACAGAGAATGGATTTCAGCCGCCTAATCGCCGAAGCCCCAACAAACTGGAACAGGTGGGCGGCGCTCTGTCGGTTGTTTATTTTAAATGATTCCGGTTACCTGGAAAATGCCCACGAACATCAGTCGCTTATTCTCACATCTCTGACGATTACAAACAGTCAAAAATGCCGCGGCGCAGCTACACCGCTACATTCATACACAATTACGTCCGTTTATGCACCCATACACACATTCACTGTCATGCCAAACAAATATTGTTGTAGTTTTTGATCACACTATGTTAGCTTAACAGTATCATGCATGTAAAAGTGTGCCTCGCATTGCCGAGAATAAAAGTTTATTTACTTATTCATGCAGGTTTTCACACACAGAGCAATTGATTGTTTTGGGCCAGTCTCGAAGTCTACTTAACAAACTACCCGAACTGCGACTACGTCAAAGGTCCACATCGTGTGACCTCGTCGCTATAACGGAGACGTGGTTGCGCCTGCATATCACAGACACGGAGGTCGAGCTACCAGGCATGTCCGTCGTTCGGCGCGATCGATCCAGTAAAGGGGGCGGGGTGGCTCTGTACTACCGCAGTGACCTCCAATGTGAGCCCATAGAAGACGTGTACAGTAACGTGCAGGATACTCTTTGGTGTCGGCTGCGTTTAACAGGCAACGACGTCTGTCTGGTGGCGGTCGTTTATCGACCTCCATCCTCTACACCCGAGATGGACTTCAATCTCGCGTCTGAGCTGAGGCTCGTAATCAGCAGGAGATATAGCCATATTCTTATCGCTGGTGACTTCAATATCCACGCTCTGAATGCCCAAGCGACACCTACGGAACAGTTCAAAGCGGATCTACAAGACCTTATCTCCAGTTTTCCGCTTTATGGCCATATCGACAATCCCACCAGATTCAGAGCAACAGAAAGGCCGTCCATCCTGGACCGGATATTTACCAACGAAGAACTCATGGTCGAGAAAGTAATCATCGACGCTCCTTTGGGTTGCAGCGATCACGCAGTTTTACTCTTCGATTATATATGCTACGCAGAATACCCTGCGGATACTACACGGGAAAGCCGAGTTATCATACGGTACGATGAGCTGGCTCGACTTGCAGAGACAGCCAACTGGAACTTTCTGACAGACGAAGTACCGACAGTCGCATGGCCACATTTCGTCAACCAATTTAGCACTCTCGTCGAAGAGGCATCCGAAACTAAGGTTGTCCACTCGAAGGAGACTGTTTCATTTGTGCGAAGTAGGGCACGGAAATGTATGGCAGTGAGGAACTCGGCCTGGCATATCTATGAGGAACCCCCGAGCACGGAGATCTGGACGGCCTATGCAATTCAACGTAATCATTGCACTCAACTCGTTCGTGAGGATAAACTGACATACCAGCAGCATCTGACGGAGCGCATGGTTTCGAATCATAAGCTGCTCTACCAACATGTAAACAACCTGCGTAAGGTGAAACGGGGAATCCCTTCTCTTCAAACGCCAGATGGCATGACGCTGACTACGGAGGATGCGACGGACGCCTTGCGGCTGCAATATGTTTCAAACTTTCAATGCATTCCTTGGTCATCTGTTCCTTTGTCAGCAGCTGTTTTACAACCAAAACTTACGCACATAACTTTCACGGCGGGGATGGTATTAAAGAAGTTGTTGTGTATGCGTAAGCACAACTCTCCTGGAATCGACAACATTCACCCTAAGTCCCTTGCGGTAATGGGAGAAAGTTTAGCAGAGCCTCTGGCACGATTCTTTCAACGCTGCTTCGATCAGATGTGTGTACCCGAGATGTGGAAATGTGGGATCATAACCCCAATTCACAAGGGCGGTAGCCGTTCTGACCCAGCCAACTACCGTCCTGTAACCCTTCTCCCGGTCCTGTCAAAGGTTATGGAAGCTATTGTTGCTGACGTATTAACAGCCCATCTAGAAGAGTCTGTCTTCCTTGCACATGAACAGCATGGTTTTCGACGGAATCGATCGTGCACCACAAATCTGCTGCTAGCAAGATCGAGTTGGACCAAATTAATTGACAGCGGTGCAGGAGTGGACGTGGTGTACCTAGATTTCTCAAAGGCCTTCGATCGATTAGACCATGGAATCCTGATCTGCAAACTTCAGAGCTTCGGCATTGGTTATCCGCTCCTAGGATGGATCACAAGCTTTCTTCTCCACCGGAGCTTAGAGGTAAAAGTGCGTGGGTCCCTGTCCCACCCAATCCAAGTCGAATGTGGTGTACCACAAGGATCGGTACTGGGGCCACGATTGTTTTTGATGTATATTGACGACATAGCGGCCCTCATTCTTTCCAACTGCCTACTCTATGCCGACGACATCAAGGTCTGGAGAGCGATCAATACACCAGACGACTCCGCAATACTTCAAGAGGATCTGGATAAGGTGTATGCGTGGTCAGTTCAGAACCAACTCCCACTCAACACAGAAAAGTGCAGAGTATTACACTTACGTCACCAATCAGCATTTTTCTATAAACTGGGTGACCATGTGCTTAACACAACTGCTGAGGAAAAGGATTTAGGAGTCTTGATTCAGTCCGACCTTGGTTGTTCAGCCCAGGCAAAGAAAGCATCGAACGCGAGCATTCGAAATTTGGGCCTTCTCCGGCGCACATTTGGACGCTTCGATCCATCCGTTTTTCACCAACTTCCAGGTGCATACATACGACCACACGTGGAGTATGCAATACAAGTCTGGCAGCCGTGGCTGAGGAAAGACCTCTCTGATTTAGAGAAACCTCAACGACGCGCAACGAAGAACGTGAAAGGTTTAGACCAGTTACGCTACGAAGACAGACTGAGATTGCTCGGGATATTTAGTGGTCAATATCGACGACTACGGGGAGATTTGATTTTGGCTTATCAGATTCTGACAGACCCCAATCATACCTGCCGCCATCTGCTGGAGCTCAGTAACAACAACAATCTGAGAGGCCATCATCTGAAGCTGGCAGTGCAGTACAGCCGTTTGGAATGTCGACGGAATTTCTTTTCCGTGCGTGTTTGCCAAGCCTGGAATGCTCTCCCAGAATCTGTAGTCAGTGCACCCAACCTGATCGAGTTCAAAAATCGAGTTGATAGTGCACTCACTTCATTGCACTATCTCCCATAGTACAGTCTAATTTTGAGAGATCCAAAATCCATAATTTAAAATAATTTCCCCCCACGCAAATTTCAACAGTGGATTTATATTTTGACGCTTCAAACTCAAACACTTTGCCCCATGCGAATTTCAAGGGGCGGTGACTCTTTTAACCAAATACTCCATACCTCATGATCCCCTTCGGAGTTATAGTGGATTATTATTTTGACACTTCAAACTCGGTGAGTCCACAAGCTTGTAGTGACTCGTTGTTAAACGATTTTACTGAATTGGTTTCCATTGAATTTTTCACACTTCTATGATTTTCGCACTGATCACCCTACGGGATTTGTCAAGCTTCAGCTTTTATACCCGCATAAATCCATTGTTCCATTGACTAGGTTGCGCTGAATATGTTCTGACAGTTTCCTATCAATTAGGCCAACCTACTTACTACCACATTTACAGTTAGAGGTAACTCGAGAGTCTGGTTTTCCCAGTTTGGATTTATCCAGCAACTTTTCGCAAAACTTCAAGTTCGACAGCGTAATAATGATAACGGAGATAATATGGCAATCTCCTGTCATTTGGTGTACTTTGATTAACAGTGTTGTGTACCTTTTTTGGCGACGCCGGTCAACTGTTCGTCTGTGGTTTTCGCGTTCGAGTACCGTGCTATGACTTTTTCGGGATATCCATTTTCAACTAATGTTGAGGAGGCGCACTGCAGCTCACATTCCATCGTTTCCTCGGAGCAAATCTAGCGAGCTCTCGCAGAGGTGATACGAACCTCGCTTGTAATCAATAAGATGGATGCATCGTCCTGTTCAGTGGGTTTGCGGTGCCCAGATAAAATGAGTGTATCAGCTGGTTTTCTTCTTAAGCTGGCATCCCAAAATGGAAAGCACAGAGGACTGAATTCGGTGGCGAGATGGTAGTTGTTTAGACCACAGTAGATCTTCTGTTTGCTCGGCGGCATCAGCAACGACGATAGTAATTAGGCGAAATTTTCGTTGCTCAGACTCCAGTATTAGATACGGGCCCATCTTATCTGGAGCATTAATATTCACTCCGTTAGCCATTTACTGGTTTTTTTGTGTTAATCGGTTTTTATTGGTTGATTTATCTATTGTCTAGCATATTTTGCCTCAGCTTCGACTTACTTTGTGTTGATCCTTGTGGTTTTGCCCCAACACAACATTCTCCCGACTGTGTACTAACAAACCCTTTTCGTTTTTCCTTCAGCTCAAAGTTTTCGCGCGGTCTCTCCCCGGATGTCTTGCACAGTGGGTTAACCAATGATATGTCCGACTTTTATCGCTCATCGACCGCCTCCAAACGTACAGCATCCCATGTCGGCATGGATCCGGCGAAAATCGAGCAGAATCCAGTAGATGTCAGCAGCTTGACGGACTTTCCCAAGCTCAAAGCTGGTTAGTCTTCACAACCAAGCAGAGTTGTGTCCTTGAATTGCTTTTGCTCGATCTGCGTCCTCTTACGTTCGCGCATCTCAGTAACCGAAGTAGTTGTTGACGTCTAGTTCGCAGCGTCAGTCATATTCTTAGTCAGTGTTAAGATGTCACAATTCTGTTTCGTCCTGACGACTACATAGCAGCGTGTTTTGCTTGAGAGATCCATACCGCTTCCATCGAAGATCACGTTAGCCGAGTGTGAGAAACACACCTCAGCTAATGTGCCCCAATAGAAAAAGGATAAGAAATTAGACAATGCAGACAAAGTAACGAAACACTAAATAACACATTATGCATAGGGTTTGAGATCGTTGTTGGAGAGTGGAGGGACATAAAAACTCGGCACAAACACCATTGAGGTCGGCTCCTCACCATGTCAACTAATGTATTCAATCAAACCTATTCATCGTCCTTCGGATCCCGGCCCAGCAGTCGGGCAACACCAACCGACGCCAACTTCGAAGTGAGGGGCTACCTTCCTCTTGACAAAATCATCGCTTTGCATCCCCTCTTCTTCCATCCGCACCCCCGGCGCGCAAACCACGCACGACGCGGGAGTCGGTGTGCTAGCATGCGCAACACATGGTCCAACCATCGGAGTCTGATGCGTTGTATACTGGTGGTGAGCGGTTTACTCCCTCTTCCTGCACCAAATACATGACGCCGAACACGCTCATTGCCCACGCGGTGTTCCCATCAGACATGAGCTATACTGGGAAGGCCGCGGTGGTCGAACGTAACCAGCCTCTTTAAGTCAGTCGACTTGATGGACCAGGTTTCACAACCGTACAGTAGGGTTCAACGGACGGCTGCATTGTAAACTCTGCCCTTCAGAGCGAGATTAATGTCACGCCGGCGCTACAGGTAGCGGAGATTGACAGAAGTACCTAGAGCTTTTGTTATGCGGTTCGTTATCTCATCTTCGATCCTGAGGGCGCTAATATAGCTGTCTAGACACTTAAATTTCTTGACGACCTGGCCGGTCACCGCCAAAGGTCAGTGCGGGGGTGGGTCTCTGTCAATCTTTGAGAACGATTTTACTTTCTAAGGTTGCATAGCATAACCCGTAACGATTGACAGCCAGAGCTAGTTTATCCATTGGAGCTTGGCACGTTTGCGAGCTGTCACGGATGAATGTATTGTCGTTCGCACACTCCATGTCTAGAAGTCGTTCACTCTACGTCGTGCCCGGCGAACGCCGTTTCCATTACTTCGTCACTGGCGAAGTTAAAGAGGAAAGTTGACGGCGGGCAATCTTTTTATTACACCACTGGAGATATTGAAGGACGGCGAAAGTTTGCCGGATAGCCTCACTGCCCGAACTATGCGCGTACAGCGCCGTTATGACATTTACATATTTCTCGGGCACACCTTTCCTCAGTAGACAGTCTCAAAGGGAACAAAGATCAACAGAATCAAAGGCCTCTTTGATGTGTAGGAACACCACTGTTCCATCGTGGATTCGTATCCGTAACTAGTGAAACCCCCACTAGGTGACCATCGTTCTGATCTAGTATAAAATGAACTCTGTTCTCATCCTTATTGTCGAGTTTGCACGCTGCGAATCAAAACGAAGACTTGGGCGCCGATACAAAGATTTGTTACTAAAGAGCAAAGATTCGTTTCCACAGTACCTAAATTTGGATCGTTATTTTACTGAGGCACACGTTCATTGGCTGACTATTGCCAGTTGTCTGCCTGAGTTCATTGTTTCGCGCTCATCGTTCGTTCGCAGCTGTTTGAAGCACTCTTATCTTGACTGGATCGAAGTTGCACTTCGTTCAAAACACCTAACACTAATTCTGGGCCACTGTGGTCTTCTTGCGTCGACGACGCTGATTGCCTTTCCACTTACTGTTTCCATCCCTTCCGCTCACTCAGTCGATCAGCTATCATCGCACCACGCGCCGTCCTCTCAGATCAGTGTCGCGCGCAGACAGCCCATTTGCTTTTCGTTCAAGATCAGAATCGTGCTTGACTCACAACAATGCGAACCACCTCTTCACTGTTTATCCGGCCCGTGTAAGGTTATTAAGTTTGCGCTGGTGGCACTGATTGGCTTTCCAGTCCATTGGCCGCGTGTCGGTTTCGCTCACGTAACCAGCAAGTTAACATCACACTCATGACAAGTGCTGTGTTTTCACCTGGTTTGGTCACAGCCAGACTCTACTAATGCTAACTGACCGTTCCGTCGCTTTGGGACACTGCGGTCCGCATTTCGTCGGAATTCGTAGAGATTTTAACCCACGGTTATGGGGATTTCTACAGCGGCCCGAACACCCAGGCCATTAGCGGCGATGACGGCTTAGGTGATTACACTCTGAATTCGGACACTGGGACATACCTGTTGAGCACATTTGGGTGATACACACAGCGTTGACTAGATAATAGAACGCATATTTTGGTCTTAAATGGCCTCTTGAACCGTGTACTTAAATTTGTCAATATTCGTAAGATATGATTAGGTTCCGCACCCACTTGACGTATCGGATCTATTTTGAACTTCGGATACAATAGTTTCCGGCCCCATTATGACCATGCATCTTTAACGAACGAGCCAAAGTAGCTTTCTATGGACGAATCTGTGCGTTCTCTACCACTTTTCGAGTCTGTATGTAGACAGAGAAGACTATCAAGACAAAGCAATCCTGATCAACCACTGGGTGCATTTCTTCATGTAGGAATTTCCAACGATCTCCAGCTCCATCATATGTCTGCCATCGCACCGTTTCATGACTACCTTGTCTGCTCCATGCGGCATGTGAGATAGGTAAAACAGACTGCCACCGACTCCTTTTTTCTTCTAATTACTCTCCCGTCCTTCTTTATCCTCATTTTCAAACCCCGTTACGTCTCCCAATGTACGTGACGGCAGCTGTATTGCCATCATCATCAACAGCAGTACATCAGCTATTTGAACTGATGCTTCGCTGCCATACAACCATGATGACCTATGAAATATAGAATAATAATAAGAGGGAGAGAAGGGGGACTTACCTGAAAACCTTAATGCCCTAAGCAAACATTCAGGGTCAAGGCGCCTATACCTTGTGTTGACAACATACTGTCACCAACAGCTGACTATCGTGCAATGGTAAGGCGGCGTCGACAAAACAGCGTTCTTGCGGCTTTCACTGTCCCGCGTCATAATCAGCCGTTACCCCGCAGATAACTCAGCACCAAACACACTTTAAACAGGCAATTCGATTAGGAGTTGGCAGCAGGCGCGCCACTGGTGTCGGTTGCGAGCCATATCCTGTAAAGTCTCAAGTCAAACACAAGGCGAGTCACATGGACTTCAGCCCGGAAGGCGAGAGGGACCAACGACACCCAATTTGGTCGTCAGTGACTTCATTTCCCGCTGCCAAGTCAACTTCTGTCCACCTCGAGCCTTGCGCCACCCTATACCTGACAGAGTAAACAAGGCCCTCCTAGGTAAGCGGTGACCAGACATACGTAGCACGTGCCGGAGCCAACGCAACTTATTCAGTGCTATTTGTTGTTCTAGGGAGGTAGCATGATTATCACTACCAAGTACTTGCCTACGTACATTTTCGTTGCGGATACGCTGGTGCCATCGGATACCAGCGATGCTTCGCAGACAACAATGATCAAAGACTTGAAGGCGCCTCAAATCTTCAGACCGAAGGGGCCAAGTATCACTCCCATAGAGCAGAACGGCCCTCACTGTGGCTTTGTATACACGACCTTTCAGACGAAGGGAAACTCCTTTCTGTCGCCAAAGATGCCGCAGGTTCAAGAAGGAAGCTCTGGTCTTTGCAATGCGTGAGCTGACGTCAGTTTCTATGCGTCCATCGTTGCTGATGCAGCTAACAAGGTAAGTGGATTAATCAACCACCTCCAGCTCCTCGTTAGCAAAGGTTAAGGGGTCATAAAGTGACTGGTGGTCTTACAGGAACACTTTGCACTTTGAAGGCGCAAAGCGCATACCAAATAATGGGGTCACTCTAGACAGGCTAGTCACAGTTGATTGTGTCGCTGCAACATCGTCGAAAAGCAAGACGATATCGTCCCCATCATCTAGACCAACTAATCTTTCACTGGGCATCACTTCGACGTCTACCTCGTGAGATTCCGCAAAGGAACACTCTATGATAGAATCCACGACGAAATTGACCAAAATGTGGAAATCTTACAGCCCTGATGAATGCCACTTGTGGTCGGAAAGCTATCCGATATGCCACCGAAGACCCTGACGCGGCCTGTAGTGTTCTAGTATAGAGCACGTATAATGTTCACATATTTCGTGGGAACACATTTTCGCGCAAGTATTCCGAACAGAATCGATCGATCGACTGAATCGAATGCACTTTTGAAATCAAGGAACACAGCTATTGTCGGTCTGCGGAATATATGGCTCTGCTCTAGCACTTGCCGCAAAGTGAATATATGGTCTACACAGTCACGTCCTGGGCGGAAACAGGATTGGTCTTCCCTAATCCGAGATTCCCGTCCCACAAAAAAGGTGACGAACGAGAATTGAGGACAGTAATTTTATCACAACTGGCGTTAGGCTAATACCCCTGTCGTTAGAACAGTCTGTGCGACTGCCCTTTTTGTATATTGCCACTATAATCGATTCGCTCCAATTAGCCGGGACACTTTTCCTTCCAGATACGTTCGAATAGGGAGGTCAGTACTTTGCAGAGGACCTCACATCCATCCTTAAACAGTGCAGGTGGGAGGGAATCCGGGCCAGCGGCACGAAAACGATTGAGGCCTGTGATCGCATTTCGGATCTCGGCCTCTGACGGAGGTTCTAAACTAACCATTTATGACTCCTCCTGCATCACCTGTTATCATCAGTATACACGTTAGCTAGAGGTTTACAACACCTCAGCTATTGTGCCGCAATACATAAAAGAAAAGGAAAGTAAGTACAGTAGTTGCATGCCGGCTAGGCTTCCAGCAACGGATGGGCATCGTTCCGGAAAGCTACCAGCCGGCTACCCTGCATCACCTGAGTAGGAGGAGGTCCGGGAGCAGGGGACCAGCTTAACTGATGTTGAAAGTGCTCCGCCCAACGAGCCATACAGCGTTCCTCATTGTGTATCAGTACACCCGCGCTGTCTCTGATTGTCTCACTGACGTCTGGTTTCCTGGGACCGGTGGTGCGGATTAGCTGGAAGAGCTTGCAGTAATTGTTTACTGCTCTTGCCTCCTCCATTTCTTGAGCCCTACTGGTCCACCATGCTTCCTTGTCAGAACTTAGGCTCCGCTTTAGTTCGCACCTAATAGACCGTGCTATGAGCTTGCCGAGAGGTTTCTTCTAAATTCCAACAGGTTCACCAACCTCTCGGATATCCATTGACTGGTGCGGTGACTATTGATAGTGCCACAAGCAGATGCTCCTGCTTCGTGTATGGCGGGCGGGATCCTATTCCACTGAAGCTCAGTGTCATTAGAACAAGACAGTTCGGTATACGGTGCGTCTCGATAAGCTTGCCTGACCGAGAGCTGAGACAATTTCTCAGTTGCCAATCGGAGGGGACGCTTGATGCGCCTCCCGGTAAAGTTCATGGAGAAACGACAGTGTACCAGGGCATGATCAGAGTCGACGCAGGTACTCCGGTACGAGCGGCAATCCAGGATGGAACCGCGCCACCTGTAACTTATGGCTATGTGGTCAATTTGGGTCCATCGCTGGCCAGCTACAAGTGGACGCCAAGTGGCACTTCGGCACCCACTGTGTCTAAAAGCAGTGCTAGTAAGAAACAACTGGTGCTCCGCACACAGTTGCAGCAGACGCTCGCCGTTGTCAGTTCGTTCGGCGTTAAGTCCATACTTACCACCCAGCTGAGCTTTTGAAGAGCTCAGACGCCCTACTTGTGCGTTCATATCCCTACAAGTACTATAATATCTGAACTAGTAGTGTTGCGTAGCAGCGTGTTCAGTTGGTGATAGAAAGTGTCCTTGACTGCATTAGAACTGCAGTCGGTGGGAGCATAAGCAGAAATCACAAACAAACATCGTTTTGTTTTACTTCGCAAATTCACCTTAGCTGATGTCGTCAAACGGGCTGCACATAAAAGGCTGTTCACCGGAATCCAATCAACCAACGATGACTCAGCCTTGCAGCTGAGAATGATACCTACACTAGCTTGACCCGTGAGTGCCGCAGCGGCGTCTCCGGATGCGTGCAACCAATAACGAGAGGATAAGTCGGGTGCAATCAATTCAATAACCCCGTTAGGGTCATTAATCCTAGTTTCGGACACACAACACACATCAACACCCAGTGTATCCAAGGTGCGTGCGAGTGCAGCCTGCTGACCTGTTTGTCTTAGAGTGCGGACGTTGAATGTCGCCATGGAAACGGGACGGCGTGGCCTTATAAGGGACTTTTGCCGATTGGCGTCAGATAGGTGCTGTGGGATGGTGGCTGCAGCTGGTACTACTCCAGTAGCACTTCGGTTGCTGTCAATTAAGCTGGGAATTATAGAAGGAAGGTTAGTAATGGGGGTTGTGGTGGGAGTAAGAGAAACAGGTGAAAAATAAACGGGGCGCCAGCAGTAGCATGTTTTCGCTTATCCGCCCTGCTGTATGCAGCAGATAAGGCGAGCCTTGGTAATTTGAGCGACGGCCGATGAAGGATGAAGTTTATGTTTAAAGAAAAAGTCATGGTTGTATTTGGGTTGGGATACTGTCAGGGCGCCCAGACCTAGACAGGAGGACGATTAGGGTCCTCATCCAAGGCCTTTAGCTCAAATGTCTGTCCGCAAGGCAATGGGGAGGTGGCAATGATTTAGTTGTACAGAAATGGACGCCATCCCATTTCAACCCCTCAACCTGGAAGACCAGGAGACTGAGTTTGTCTGACCTCTCACCATTGACCAACCTGGTAGGAGTAGCTCTCAAACTGCCCGGATGCACCATCCAGTATAGCTCATTGGATCAAGGAGATACGCAAACCGTCACACCACGTTAAGGTCCAGTCTCGTTGCTGTGCTACTCATTGGTCTCTCGCCATCTTGCTGCGCTACCTTGTTTCTCTAAATGCTCAACGTTCTCACCCTGAAGCAGATAATTCACTGAGTCCTGGTACTCTTGGTGATAGCATGTGCTGCTTTTCTGCAACTAGAGCCTACGACTCTCACGCTGATGTTCTTCTACTTGTTGGTTATGAATACAGAAGTAGGTTATCTAGGCTACTCAGAACCCTGTTCTTTTCATCGTCTATTTTCAAGGGGCACAAGTTGGCTAGGATAAACCTACCTCTTATACGGTGTGTTTCGGTCCTTGGCTGTCAGTCTTTTTGGATCATGTTCATCTTCTCCAAACCTGCTCTTATACGCTGCTGATTCTGCTTGCAATTTGCTAGGTAGCGTGTCAAGTGATGCCCTCGATGAGCTGTGAAGAAGCTATCTCAGCTCGCACCTGGATCTTGTGCATGCTGAGCTCTGAGGGCTTTGGTGAAATCGAATTGGTGTCCTTATCGTTTATGACTCGGAAGTTTATGTTTTCAGCACTAGCAGTCGTCGCTGCACCGGACGTTAGATATCAGAAACGTCGAGGAATCTAGTGGTATTCAAATGTAAGCACTCTGCTGTACGTTAGCTAGATGCGGACAGACAGTTATTAACAATGGGCTAAGATGTAACTTGAGTTAACTGATGAGCTCTGCATTTTCAAAGAGCTCGGGAATCGTAGTGGACAGGAACTGGGGATAACTTCCGAAAATTCTTCTAGTCGATCCACACCACTGGCGTCAGAAATTCATAGTCAGTGAAGCAGTCATTCGCAGCATTTACCCTTTACTTCATAGTAAATGTCGCAGTCTGAATCGCTAGACGGAACGCTTTTTAGTGCGGTTCAATCAGTACCCTGTTTCGCAATCGCTCCGCGTTTCCACGATTTAGGTTGAAGCACGGTCAGTCAACTTAGAGGCTCCAACCGAGTCTCAGGTTCAAACAACGATCACGGTCAACAACCATTTCCGTGCTGCTTGGTCGGATTGTTTCGTTATCTCTGAGGATGATGGTCCTCTTCAAGCCAGCTACTTTGTTTGTTCGAGTATATATATGGCAAATGAAGCCTGTCCGAGCCGATTGGCACGAAGCGGTCTTAATGTATCTGCTTGCCACGTGGGTTTCAGCTTACATTCGTTATTGACATAGCTGATGGCGTCTATTATTTTCCCACACTTTCTGTGGAATCGGAGTCCCTCCATGGATTTAGCTGTATTTTCATACTTCCTATGATAAGTCAGTGTAAGTGAACATATGTTTTCGATAATTCCACATCAGGCTTCTACAGTTAGATACAAATCAAACAAAATTGCTAAACAGACATTGCCAGTCGTTAGTCCGGGAGCGAGTTAAATACTGACAGTGGCTGTCCGTTAGGTTACGACAATTGACCTCGCGGGTCAGAGGTCGTCAGGCGTTTGGGTCAGGGTAGTCCCAACCCTCTAGTTAGCTTCTTCTGGATACACAGCTCCGGGTCATACAGTCGAATCGCAATTGCCTCAGCAGCATTCTTTTACGCACGTAGTTCGATCGGTTCTCCGGGGCCTGATAGATAATTTTGAAAGAGTCGGCTGATTTAGTGGCATGTCCTGTGTCAGCGAGGTACGCGGCTATTGAGGAGCTGTGGTTTTCTTCTTCCAGTTCCAAGTCAGGCCGAATGTTGTTCCTTCACTCGCTCGAATAGACGCCTTGTCGTAGGACCAATGTATTCTGCTCCACAGGAGCAAGAAAAAGAATAAATACACCTTGAATTGGTATAGGCAGGCCTCTTATCCTTTGAGGTCAGTTTCACCATCGGAGTGCTAGTGAACTAGATTTGCATTCTTGCTGCGGGGTGTATACGTCTGAGTGCACGCGACTGACGATGGAATAAAAGTTCCGAGCAAATTATTTCAGCTCGGCTCACTAGGGTATGGATCGGATTCCTTTTATACCTTAATGGCACAAAGCTGTAGAAATTTGTGTACTGTCCAGTCCATGTGCATTTCCTATACACGCGACGTTGCAGCGCACCTCCATCAAGTCTTCTCAGAGCGACGTCGCTCGTGAATCCGCGACATCTTTTCACCAACTGAGATTTCTATTGATCTCGGGATCCGTTCTCCTGCAATGCAATGGACATGGATCTCAGTCTCAGGACGCGGTGTACCTTCGGGTCTTTGAGCATCGTTGCCTACGGAGCATTGATGGAGTCACTTTGCACCAGCGTGTCCATAACGTGGAGTTGCACAAGCGCGTATTAGACAGTGATGGCCACGGTAGTTCGCTAACTCAACAAATCGGACTGGATGAAACATTGGCTTGGAGAAATGGTGTGTATGCCTTCCACCTCTTACAGTGGAGAGAATGCTATCTAGCTTCATAAGTCCATCAATGCAGTGCCCACACGCTTCCAGCATCGTGCCGCACACTATGGATTAAAAA
>OX104065.1:113219144-113247570 GCA_944474145.2 Dicrocoelium dendriticum
ACAATCATCAGACACACACCCCCGGTCTCGCAACGCGAGTTCCGTGAGTCTTGTACCTTCCTCAATTGATTGATAAACCTCCTGCTGCTTAGACGTCTTCTGCTTGCTGGGATTACGTGTCTCGGAAGCGTGCGTTACATTCTTAGTGGTACTACGTATTAGTGGCGACGAAAATGACGAACCCAATGTTGAATACACCTCCTATATTCTGGTCATCTGCTGAGGGAAAACCGACCTTATCGAATGGGATAAGATGGCGAAAATCATTTACTAACTACGTGGAATTACTTCCTGTGCTGAATCCGACCGTTTGTCTTTCTGAGGCTCACAAAATCACACTATTCAGGCAGGTGCTTGGCGATGAAGGTCAGAGACACTACGATGCCCTGCAACTGGAAAATTATGCCACCCTCAGTTCTGCTTTTGATACTTATACCACGTTATGGGGGCTGAAACAAAATGTTTACACTGCTAGATACTGCTTTTCAATGCTTGTCCAAAAGCCGAACGAAAGGGTCAATGATTTTATTGCATATATTCACCAATCTATTCCTGATTGTAAGTATAACGATATTCTACCTGGAAAAATTGAAGAGCAAATGAAAATTCAATGTTTGATTGCGGGAATATCGGACGAAACTGCTAGAGAGAAGTTGCTATCCTTGGATGAGTCGGCCACCACGTGGGAAAACGTTTGTCTCATCGTTCGCCAACGTGAGAACATTACACACCAGTTACGCGAGTTCACCGGTCGGCCGGTAGCTGATGATGTGCAGACGATCCGTAAATCAGACAGCAGTGAAAATCGAAAACAATTTGTGTGTTATCGTTGCGGTTTGCGGCATTCTCACGCTTCCGATTGCCGGCACAAAGAAAGTATCTGTGGTAAATGTGGCAAGATAGGTCATCTAGCACGCGTCTGTAGATCGGAAAGTTCCCGCCCCACGAACATCGCCTCATCAAATCGTCAAAGCAAGATAGAGTTACGGGAAGATAATGTCCTAAAAAATTTGAACAGTGAGCTTAACTCCGTGTACTTGAAGAGCGTGACACACAAAAGCTGTCCTCCTTATACAATACGTTTGATGATAGAGGATGAACCGGTAGACATGGAGCTAGATACTGGGGCGGCGGTCACCATTGTAAACCGCGGTTCAATGAAAAAGCTACCACCTTTGCTACCGTACAACTCGAGATTACAGACGTACACAGGTCATCCAATTCAGGTGTTGGGCAGATGTTTCGTTAAAGCCAGGCACGGGGAGCGAGAATTCACCCTGCCCTTAATCGTTGTACCTGGGAACAAACCGAATCACATGGGTCGAGACTGGATACAGTTCTTTCCCGAGACCATGCAACTCAACCAACTCACTGTTGAAGACGGCAGTTTGAATGGATTATTGAACGAGTTCTCATCGTTGTTTGAAAATAAACTGGGGAAAAATGCGTCATTTCAAGGCTTCCATCAAACTCCGAGAGGGTGCCGAACCAAAATTTTAATAAGCTAGATCATTACCTTATGCAATGCGCCCTAAAGTTGAGGCAGCGATACAACGTCTACAATCAGAAGGAGTCATAGTTCCGGTGCAACATTCGGATTGGGGCACTACGATTGTACCTGTACTCAAACCTGACGGCTCCGTCCGTATTTACAGAGACTACAAATTGACAGTCAACCAAGCGTCGAAAGTAGAAAAATATCCCCTACCACGTATTGAAGACTTGTACGCGACTTTAGCCGGCGGCCAAAAGTTTTCCAAGCTAGATCTCAGTCACGCATACTCTCAGGTCGAACTTGATGATGAGTCACAGGAACTGACCACAATAACTACCCGCCTCGGACTATTCCAGTACACGCGTCTCCCGTTTGGAATAAATTCAGCACCCAGCATTTTCCAGCGTATAGTGGATAATATAGTTAAAGATATACCGTTCATTTGTGCATACTTGGACGATATCCTTGTTACTGGTCGCAGTGACTCTGATCACCTAAACACATTGCGAACTGTTCTCTTGCGTCTGGAAGAGTGTGGGTTGAAATTAAAAAGTCCAAATGTGAGTTCTTATCCGATTCTGTTTGTTAGCTTGGTTACAAACTGGACAAAACCGGTTTGCATGTCCTGCAAGATAAGATAGCGCCTATTGTGCAGGCACCTCAGCCCAAGAATAGCGATGAACTACGATCATTCCTGGGAATGCTGTCCCACTATCGTCGTTTCCTACCTGACGCCTCGACCATTCTTGCTCCATTAAACGAACTGTTGCACAAAAACATCCTGTGGATGTGGAAAAGTGAGCATCAATCTGCTTTTACTTGTGCAAAGAAGTGTCTTGCTTCCGCACCTGTTTTGGTCCATTACGATAGTGAAAAACCGTTAATCTTACAATGTGACGCCTCTCCATACGGAGTCGGAGCAGTTCTATGTCACAAAATGTCCAATGGTATCATACACCCGATTGCATTTGCTTCCCGAACTTTACAACCAGCCGAAAAGAATTACTCCCAGCTGGATAAAGAAGCCCTGTCAGTTATATTTGGCGTCAAGAGGTTTCATCAGTACATTTGGGGGAACTATTTCGAAATACAAACTGACCACAAACCACTGATATCTTTGCTGAGCGAGTCAAAGGGAATCGAGCAGATGTTTTCACCGAGAATGCAACGCTGGGCATTAATATTAGGTGCATATAAATATCGAATCTCGTATATTCCTGGGTTGAACAATCATACAGCGGATGCATTAAGCAGGTTACCACATGCGACCCCAGACGAAATACTGGCGGAACCAGTAGAGCTTGTAAATCTAATGCAACACCTCGACACCACTCCATTGACAGGTGAAACCATACGTCAGTGGACCGATCGTGACCCAACGCTATCTTCTGTAGTGCGATTTACAAAAACCGGCTGGCCTACTACAGTTCCCGTCGATCTTAAACCTTACGCACAACGGAAAAATGAATTGAGCCTTCACGATGGATGCTTGTTTTGGGGATCGCGTCTGATTCCACCGCTAAAGGCACGGCCGTTCATCATAAATGAACTCCACAACGCACATCCAGGCGTAGCCCGAATGAAAGCCTTGGCGCGCGGTTATTGCTGGTGGCCTGGCCTAGATACAGAGATAGAGAACTATCTAAAAACATGTGGTTTATGTCAGCAGTATCAGTCAAATAAACCTCCCGGTCCGGTACACAATTGGCGTTGGCCTGAAAAGCCATGGCAGCGCATCCATGCGGATTACTTTGGACCCATTAATGGTGTATTTTTCCTGCTGCTAATTGACGCTCACTCGAAATGGATAGATGTTTATCCCGTTGCCCACCCTACTACAGAGACAACTATCTCCAAAATGCGGTCGTCATTTGCAATATTTGGGATACCGGAGACACTGCACAGACAATGGGCCATGTTTCACTAGCAAAGAATTTGAAATCTTCATGAATAGCAATGGTGTCCAGCATGTCCGTACAGCTCCATATCACCCTGCTTCTAATGGGCTAGCGGAAAGGGCGGTACAGACAATTAAAAGAGATCTCTCGAAACAAGCACCAGGAACTGTTCAGACGAGGTTAGATCGCTTGCTGTTTGCTTACAGGATAACGCCCTCGGAAGCCACTGGTAAATCACCCGCGGAGATGATGTTTGGCAGAACACTCCGTACCAGACTGGATCTTCTGTTTCCAAATCATAGAGCACAAATAGAGAAGAAACAAGACAAGGCTGCCGCATCGCAAAATAACCAAGACTCTAGTTGGCAGCCGGGTGATCCCGTATACACACGACTTCCCCATGAGCACTGCTGGCAACCCGCAACCGTAATTAAAGGTGACTGTACCCAAGCCGATCTTGAATTAAATGGTCGAATAGTAAGGCGACACTCGGACCATATACGATCACGTTTTGTGGGGACAACAGCAGATGAACGTCTGGGTGAATCAGCAACCGTTCAGCCGGAAACGGAAGCAAAACCCCAGGATTCTGTACAATCGACAGATGAACCAACGCTTCGCAGATCTCAGCGTACGCATAAACCCGTTGACCGGTTCGTGCCAGGAGTATAAACATTTCAAGAGGTGTGGGGCTGTCACGTACGCGAATGACTTCGATCCGGTTACTCAGCCGTGCGTGGATTGGTTACCACACAAAACAGCCAGCCAATCATCAGACACACACCCCCGGTCTCGCAACGCGAGTTCCGTGAGTCTTGTACCTTCCTCAATTGATTGATAAACCTCCTGCTGCTTAGACGTCTTCTGCTTGCTGGGATTACGTGTCTCGGAAGCGTGCGTTACATTCTTAGTGGTACTACGTATTAGCGACAGCTTGCCGTAAGCCCTCACTCTGCCCGTGCTACGCGCATATAATGCTTGGATAATATTTACATATTTCTCGGGCACACCTTTCCTGAGTAAACAATTCCAAAGGGCACATCGATCAACCGAATCGAAGGCACCTTTGATGTCGAGGAACACGACTAGTTTGGGCCGCCAATATGTGTGACGGTGCTCCAACAACTAATGCAAAGTGAAGATGTGGTCGATGCAGTCACGACCACGACGAAACCCGGCTTGCTCCTCACGAATCTGGCTTTCACGAGTGTCATTCACTCTGTGAAGAATTATGGGGGCGATGGAGATCAGACTGATTCCTCTATGGTTGCCGCATTCCGAGCGCCCCTGCTTTGAAGATGGGAACAATAACGGAACGTCTCCAGTCGGTTGGGACAGTCTCCTGTTCCCACAGTTTCACTAGTAATTCATGTAAAGCATCAACAAGAGCAGAGCCTCCGAATTTGAACAGGGCTAGATAAAGATCATCTGGTCCTGCAGCTTTGTTCAACTTCAACAGTCCGATCTGACGTTCGACTTCTGAGCATAGGGCAGCCCACGGAGCAGGGCGATCAGTGACCGGCGAGTCGATCAATTCTAGTCGATGAAATTGATTTTCAAAATGCTCAGCCCAACGATCCAAACGTTTTGACAAATTGTGGATAGGCTGTCCACTCTCATCACAAATTGTTTCACTAACATCAGGTCTCCTGCTGCCCGTTTCCCATATCAGACAGAATAACTTACGATGGTTGCAGAGGGCAGCGGCCACTTCCATCTTTGACGCACGAAGAGACCACCAAGATTCGCGGTCTCTCTTCAAGCTAGCGCGGAGTTTTGCCCGGAGCTTTTTGCGAGTTTCATTGTGCTCGCTTCCAGCCGGGATATACCGGCGAGCGTCGAGAAGTTCCAGAGACCGAGAAGAGACCCAATGTCCATGTTGGCTATTAGACATACCACATGAGGATTTGCCCGCTGCTAGTAAGGTCCGGCGAACATGTGACCAGTGACCATCAATTGTCTCCACTGAGCGATTACTCAACTCGCATGTCAGCGTACTTCGATACGCATTCAGAACAGCTGGCTTTGTCAGTTGGCTGGTGTCAATGTGCTCACAACGTCGTCGTGGGCGTCCGCCAAAGCGCATCCGCATGTCAGCACATACAAGTGCATGATCGGTGTCCACACATGTGCTCCAAATTGAGCGACAATTCTGGATGCAGTCTCTCCAGCGGTAACTAATAGCAATGCGATCGATCTGCGTCCAAGGCTGGTTCGGCTCACTAGGGTATGGATCGGATTCCTTTTATACCCTAATGGCACAAAGCTGTAGAAATTTGTGTACTGTCCAGTCCATGTGCATTTCCTATACATGCGACGTCGCAGCGCACCTCCATCAAGTCTTCTCAAAGCGACGTTGCTCGTGAATCCGCGACATCTTTTCACCAACAGAGATTTCTATTGATCTCGGGATCCGTTCTCTTGCAATGCAATGGACATGGCTCTCAGTCTCAGGACGCGGTGTACCTTCGGGTCTTTGAGCATCGTTGCCTACGGAGCATAGATGGAGTCACTTTGCACCAGCGTGTCCATAACGTGGAGTTGCACAAGCGCGTATTAGGCAGTGATGATCACGGTAGTTCGCTAACTCAAAAAATCGGACCGGATGAAACATTGGCTTGGAGAAATGGTGTGCATGCCTTTCACCGCTTACAGTGGAGAGACTGCTATCTAGCTTCATAAGTCCATCAATGCAGCGCCCACACGCTTCCAGCTGTACCAAAACAGCCTTCGGATGCTTTGGGCGCTCAGGCTCAGCTTCAGCACTTGGTCCGAAGAGATTGCCACACGCCTCTTCGTCTCGATAATACGACCAATGATAGAGTACGTCTCTCTTGCATATTGTCCCATCACGCTGGGAGAGGTAGAAAAGCTTGAGCGAGTGCAGCATGTAGCCACTAGGCTGATTCCCAACTTATGAGGTATGCCATATGAAGACCGATGTAAGAAACTAGGGCTGTACGCCCTAGCATATCGTCAGCTGAGGGTTGACCTAATCATGACGCGCCGGATATTACACCTGAATGATTACCCCATGTTGAGGCAACTGCTTCATCTGCGCACACCAAGCAGCACGCGAGGACACCGGTACAAACTTATCGTACCGCAGTTGAAGCGGGTAGCTCACCAACTCTGTTTCGAACGTAGAGTGGTGAATACCTGGAACAAACTGCCGCAGCCGGTAATAGAGGCGAATTCAGTGGCCGAATTTAGGAAGCTTCTAGACAAACACTTTGCAGAGGCAAAATATAGAGAGCGGAACGATAATTAATACGTTAGTGTCCAAGAGCAACAATTGATGCAGCTACACAGAGCATGCTCTACTCGCTGCTTCTGATCAGTATCAGTATCGTGCCGCACACCATGGATTAAAAGGCGTCATTGATATTTGATTTGGGTATCATATCGGTTTGGGTATATGCCCACTTCCTTCTGTCTGACATTAGTTTTTTCGACCGCTTTCCTTCGGCTTGCTTTTTATGTATGAATAAGACGCGGTTTGCAAGAGGATCCCACACATTTTCTCTAGTCACGCATTTAGCCGATACGTTTCTAAAAGACCGGGTCTTGTGAAATCTGGTGGTGATCAGTTGCTAGCCAATTGTGTGCCCGCTTCTGTATCACTGTCAACTACTTTTTCATGCTAAAAAGAAGCAATCGTTATTGATCGATAAACATGGTGTCAAGTAACTTGAAAACGCGCAACTTTTTCTTGCGTACGCGAGCGCTTCACCCGGTTTTATCGTCCAAGTTCCTTTCCGGGTGTGCGGTGGTTGTCTGATTGAACGATATTTTGACTAATCTTCAAGAGGTTCCATTTGCGTGCGCATCCCCATGAGGTATGCATTTCTCTGACATCTGTGTCTTCATGGAACTGTCGAGCAACCGTGGTTCTGTCTCATTGGATGAAGCTATCATCCGTTTTGTAGTGTCCACCTTTGGGCAACCATTGCATGAAGTCTAATTTCTTTTTGGCCGTTGTCGTTTCATCGAGTTGCTGTAATACCTTATGAATAATAACTCATCGAAGAGTAGTACGCCTGGAATGCAACTCGGTTGGTCTCGGTAAAACATCATCCGGACCACAAAGCGTTTGTGTTATTCTTGTGAAAAGCTCTTAAAATCCGTCCAGGTCGCTTTCCGATAAATTGATCTTTATATCGAACCACCCGATCTTCCTGTGGGTAATTTGTCTGGGTATCATAGATTACTGTTCTAAATCCTTCTATTTGTGAGAAGACAAATATGGCGGCTGATACGATGTTTTTTGACTTAATTCTTTTGCATCTAACTCCTGACGTTGTTACTTGCAATTACTTCCACGAAATTCGTATGTTGGATGATGTTTGTCGATCACTTGTGTTCGCTATTCGTTACTCCCCCTCTGCTCCATCTCTTTACTATGGAAAGCTGTCGCATCGACATGGGACGGTTTACGCGTCTCTTCAGCTCCCATCTACCCTTGCTGAATGGCACTTCTAAGCATCATGAGAGCTGATTTGAGGGTCATTTTGACTTACACGTTGTGTGCTTGTATTATGACGTTCAATCTCAGTGTAGGCCGTGGTTCGCACTGAAGTGAACCTTGGTCCATTCGATCACTAAGACCGAAACTGATGATGGAGGAAATTGGTGTTGTCCGCCCGAATGCACTGCACTCCGCGACATGTTTCAACCTTGCCTTGTCTCATCAGATATAGATAGCAGACCTCACACTCAGAACCATTGGGATGTTATTTGGGACCGCTACCCCTATCCCATGAGAGCTATTCCCAGCAATTAGTCAGTGTTTAAATTTTAACACACCCAGTCCCTTGGTCCATTGTGTTGCTGACTGCGATTTAAATCGTGCTCATTTCTGAAAACCTTTGTCAAGCCCCTACTTTTGATCTAGTATCCTTATTGGAATCCACCCAAACCTTTATTACAGTTAAGCAGGTGTACGAATACCAGTGCACTGATGTACTTTTATATTGTTGATTGTTGCTTAGCAATTCTCTTCCCCTACTCTATATTACACAAAGCTTACTACGGACCAACCGCTTCGCTGTCATGAAACGGCCGGCCATTTTGATGTCTTCTCTAGGGACTTTGTATTGACTAGTGAATTGAATTGCTGTCAAAATGATATTTCATAATAACATTGCTCATCCTCCGCCTTTTGCTCCATGCTCATTGTGTTTGTAGATCCTGAGTTGACGCCGGCCTCACCGTCAAAACGTGCCAGGCGTGGCATATTGTCTCAGATTGGATTGGACGGATCAAACGTTTATCCTCCAGGATCCAGCATTCACAAGTCTTGACTACCTCCACCCTTCCCAAAGAGGCATTTATCTCATTTACGGAAGCTATTTTACAGTTACCGAACTTTCCTCAATGTTCGTTGTCTTTCCTTTTCGTTGCTCTTGAACTTTGCTCTCTTGGTGTCTTCCGTTCACCCGGACTTTACTGCACGGCATGTACAGTCCCCCGTCCTGGAAGCTCACGACCGGTGGTGAATCATCTCACGTGATCTAGTCTAACGCAGTTTCACGGGACCGTTTTCACGTTCTTTTTCTATGATGTATTGTCAGCTGATTTATGTTCCCACTGGCCTTTATACTATACATTTTTGTGTATGTGATCGTTTGTCTGTTGTGCATCACATCATTTGGACAGGAGGAACGGATAGGCGAACCTCGATTTGATGAGCCAGCTGCGTAAGGAAACTTTATTTTCAAATTCTTAGTAGAAACTTGGAACCGATCGAGTAGTCATGAGTTCAGAGAGGTTTGGAAACAATCGGTTGGTATAGTAGTTTAATAACGTTTCGCTCTTGACACAAGAGCGTCGTCAGACTAGGTGAATCAGTGTGCAGTTGGAGTGGGATTTTATAGCGAACGGGGGGCGATAACCGCGTTACCCGAGAATTGAGCCAATGTGTCATTACAGTCACAGTTCGTGATGTCACCTCAGGTGGTTCAATCACAGTGGGAATAGTCCAGGTGTTCCTTTTTTCGTCATGGCATTGATGGATAAGCCCATAGTGTTGACAATGGGAGTCGAGTTGCACTTTCCAATCTGATCCACTCACCGATGCTCGTCAGGCTGGCCGGCTTAAAATCGCTCGCCACGCACTAGAGTTCTACTCCCACCATTCTCTTCACGCAGTCGTCAGATTTGAAAATTTCCACCGCTGAAGGCGATGATCGTGTACCCCCTCTTAATGACCTCTACGTTTTCCAAGTCTATCTGTTGATCCGTGTTTATTACTTGCACAGCCACGGCCGAGTCTCTTACTATTGCCTGGTACTCAAACTCTTTTCTTGGTGGTCTTGAAATGTGTCTCTCGTGCTCTGAAATTCGTGTGCGCAATTCTCACGCTGTTCGGCCTATGTACACATGTGCACAGTCCTTACCTTGACTTTTATAAGCAGTTAGTCGTCCTATCCTTGGGAAGCGGGTCCTATAAGTGTCCCAGCCCCGTAGCGGTTATCGCCCCTGTTCCCTATAAAATCCCATTCCAGTTGCACACTGATTCACCTGGTCTGACGTAGCTCTTTTGTCAAGAGCGAAACGTTACCAAATTACTATACCAACCGATTGTTCCCAAACCTCTCTGAACTCAAAACCACTTTTCTCCAAGTTATCTAGTTCCTCTCTTTAGTCCACTATATTCAATAGGGTATGTGACCTTGGTGTGGGTGCCGCTACTCAATCAGTCTTGCAGTATTTTCTAAACAGTCTCATCTGTAGTACACTTGACTTTTGGCTAATCTTGTCAAGTTAAGCTTGCGTTGCACACATGCCAGCTATCAGCACGAAACGCATGCTGACCGTGTGTCCTCCGTTGCATGCTATTCTTGTGGATATCTGACACGATACAGACTAGGGATACAATCAACGCACCATTGGATGGGGTTATCACATCAAATTAGGTATTTTGGGCCGTGTTGTGAGCACATATGTCAGTAGTCTATTAGTGCGTCGCACCATCAGTTGTGTTCCGGCCAGCGACACTGCGAGGTCGCGCGCACTTACGTAGACAAACCGGATCACACGCCAGTCGGCTGAATCACATTCACCGAACTGCGCTTAATTTGTTTGACTAAGCATACTCATTCTCTCATGCATCCCATTCAGCCCCATCAACAACAGTACATCAGCCATTTAAACGAATGCTTTGCTGCCGTACAATCATGATGACCTACGGAATGAAGAACAATAACAGGAAGAGGAGGGAAACTTGTCGGAAATCCTTAATGCCTTAAGGAAACATTCAGAATCAAGGCGCACACACTTTGTCAGCATGATACCGTCACAAACAGATGATTATCGTGCAAAGGTAAGGCGGCGTCAGCAAGACAGCTTCCTTGCAGCTTTCACTGCCCCACGTCATAATCAGCCAGTATCCTTCAGATAACTCAGCACCAAACACACTTCAAACAGGCAGTCCGACTAGGCGATGACAGCGGGCACAGCACTGATGTGGACTGCAAGCCATGTCCTGTAACGTCTCAAGCCAAGCACAAGGCGGGTCATATGGAATCCAGCCTGGAAGGCGAGACGGACCAACGGCCCCGTGTTTGGCTGTCAGTGATTTCATCTTCCACTGGCACGTTTGCCCACCTCGGACCTTGTGCCAGCCTAAATCTGGTAAGCAAGGCGCTCCTCAGTAAACAGTAACCGGGCATACGTAGTACGGGCCCAAGCCAACGCAATTTCTTCAGTGCTATCTGTTGTTCCAAAGAACTAGCCTGTTTATCACTGCCTAGTACTCGCTCACACACATCATCCTTGCAGACATGCTGGTGCCATCCGACTCCAGCAATGCTTCGTAGACAAGGATGATCAAAGACTTGAAGGCGCTTCAGATCGAAGAGGCCGAGTCTCACTTCCATACATTAGGACGGCGTTGACTATGGTCTTGTAAATACTGCCTTTCAGACCGAGGCAAATCCCTTTCTGTCGCCAAAGAAGTCGCAGATTCAGGCAGACAGTTCTCTCTTTTGCAATACTTGAACTGACTTCAGTATTTATGCGTCCATCATTACTGATGCAGCTGTTAAGGGAATTGATCAACCACGTCTAGTTTCTCGTTAGCAAGGGTTAAGTAGCTAGTGGTCCTGCAACAACACCGCACTGTGAAGGTTCGAAGCACATATCAAATGAAGGGACCACTCTAAAGAGGTAATTCAGGGTTGCTTGGGCCGCCTTAATTCAGCTCTACCTGCTTTGCCATAGTAATAAAACACCACTTGTATAGGGATGAGATTACAATCAATTCAAAGGAAATGAACAGTTTATAAAATAAATGCAACAGCATTACCCAATTTGTCACTTAAATGTATCCAACGGGGTGTCCAGCCATTAATGGGGCACATTCAAGGGGATTCGTCTACTAGGCCAACGCCAAACTACCTCGGTCATTCGGCAATCTGTTTCCTCCCATGTTATCGATCCTGGTGTTTCGCACTACAGAGTGCCGCTTTTACAGGACGCATGCTGATACATCCGCCAGACAAGTATTCGGAAAACATGACTTAGCCGATATGGGTTGTTCCAGACCAACACGATCCCGAAATTCATTATTGATAATCCCGTCAGATAAGATCGCTGTGGTGCAGTTCAGTTCCGCGCACTGACATGCCGTGGAGCCAGTTGTACTGACACATCGCCAAGATAATAATAATAATGATAACAGTTCAAAGGTAATCAGCAAGCATTTAAATCGTCAGATGAGATCGTTGCGTCTAAACTGAGGGGATGAACACCGAAGCTCCGCTGACCCCCTGATCATGCCACATCCACTAAACTGTTTAACCACTGATGTGACTGGAAATAACCTGACAGTCTTGAATTGCATGCTCTTTCGCTATATCATTGACTGGTCATCTAGGTGTTTCACTCCCTGCAAACAGTGCACGCCGACGTGGCCAGTATGCTGGCATACAGAGCACGTGAATGAGCTCTCCCTCATATGGTTGGCGGCATCCGGTTTCGGATTTGCCTGTCACTGTGGCCAGCCACAGGACGCCTGCGCCTACAGAGGGACCATGGGTGGCTTGCGCTGCACCACCCACAGCTCCAACCACACACCACATATCCAGTGTAAACCCGAAGGAATAAGACCGGGAAGGCATGTGGATGGGAGCCACGTTTCATCAACGGAGCCGGCCCACACTCCTTCACAGCAAACACAAGCACGCTGTATTTGGGGAATCAAGCGCACACAAGGCGGTGGCTGGACCGTAGTCCGCTCCACACTGAGTGCATGGAACCACTCTTCGAGCCTAGCACGGCCACAAGGACCGTGCACCCCGTCCCCTCCAGCAACGACCAACTGTCTCCTGGAGCCAGTATGGACGAGGTAGTGGGTAATAGACAGGTAGGCACCTAGTCAACATGCACATCAAGCGCAGCCACACCGGAGATATCAAGCAACAGCCCATCACTCGAAACGACGATATCAAATAAAAGAAATCAGATAATCCATACAGATACAGAGACATAACTGTTCACTAAATGAGCATATGAAATAAACTGGTTACGAATAAATCCGCGATAAGTTCAAGACGTCAGAAAATATATTTTAAGAAAATGCCACAAACGCGAAAATGTTATCGAAGTAAACTAAAGTAGTTTAAGGGAGGTGTGCAAGTTTATAAAAGAGTTCAGGTAGACATTAATATGAGACAAAAAGCATCAGGAAAATATAGCGGACTCACCACGTGAAATAACGAGACTCAGCATGCAAGCACGCGGTTAGTAAATCGAATGCAGCGTACCTACAAACGCTGCGCCGGTTCTGCCTACGTTCACAGCAGGACCCGTCGTCGCTTCAGTGGTGGCCCCGAGTGGCCTCGCTCATGGCTCACTAGGCCTGCCTGACTCAGGCACTCGCGACCGCATGTGCTACAGCACCATGCGCTCGATGTCGATGGAGTACAACTCATCGGCGCCTGTCGCTTCCGCAATTGCCGCTTCTTCTCTGCATGCATGAGGCTTTCTCTTGCACCTCGGCAACGGCCTTCGTGATCAGATCGCGCCATGCACGCCGATCAACCGCTTCGATTCCCATGACCTGCAATCAAGATTAGAATGTGAGAGGCTCACTTTGATCATGTCCTGGTAACGAACTTCAATTTCCCCACATGCCGCTTCCCAATACTCAGCTGACCATATAGACTGTTTCGGTATCCGCATTGAATCCATACGGCTCACATGACCAACGCACCTCAGGTGTCTCGGCAAAAGTATGCAGTCCACTGCATATATTCCACTTCGGCGCAACACTTCTAAGGTCCGCGACTCTGTCACACCAGGCAGTGCGCAGAATCCGTCGCAGACACTTTGATGGAACCGCTTGAGATATCGCACATCCCGACCGGTACATCGTCCACGCTTCGCTGCCGTATAGAAGAACGGACAGCACCATGGATTTGTACACCATCAGCTTCGTGCCACAGGCTAAGCTGATGGTTGTTCCACACTCGGTACTCAAGCTTCCCGAATGCGGCCGCTGCCTTCGAGACGCGGATACGGAGACTCACTGTGTAGCTGCTGGTCAGTCGACATCACACTCCCAAGGTAGCAGAAGCGGGAGGTGGTTTCCAATACTTCATCATCAATGCTGATTTGCGGCAATATTGAAGATTGCACCTCCGGTGAAGGCTGTAAGAGACCGACAGTTTTGCTTGTGTTGATGGTGAGCCCGAATTTGGCCGCTGTTGAAGCCAGAGCACTAGTCATGTGCTGCAACTCATCCGCGCTGTGTGCAAACAACGCACAGTCGTCAGCGAACAGCAACATACGGATAGTTGTCTCACAGACTAGAGTTCTCGCACCGAAACGACGGATGTTCAGCAACCCACCATCAATACGGTGCTCCACACGAACACCGTAAGCACAAGCCGCATCGAAAGCACAAGACATCATTGCATGAAGATAAATATTAAACAGGGCAGAAGCTAAGACATAGCCTTGCTTCACACCAGAGACAACTGCAAAGTCATCCGAAGTCTGTCCACTCAGCTGCACCCTCGCCCGCATTCCAATGTGTAGACATTCAATTAAACATCCGCGGGCAACCAAACTTACCCAAAATCAGCCACAATGCCTCGCGGTTCACCGTATCAAATGCCTTGGTGAAATCAACAAAAAGCGAGTACAATGGCTGGTGTCGTTCTCTACACTTCTCCTGCAACTGACGAGCCGCAAACACCATATCTATAGTGCTGCGACCCGAACGGAATCCACACTGCTTTTCCGCCACGTTAGGTTCCACAACCTGACTGACGAGGCGGTTGAGCAGAATTCGGGCAATCACCTTGCCCACACAACTCAGCAAGTTGATACCATGATAATTCGTACAACATTGCTTGCTCCCTTTGCCCTTGTACAGTGGTAGCACGAGGGCGTCATTGAACTCAGGAGGCATCTCTTCCTCAATCCATACACGTTGCACCAATTGGTGCAGCGGAGTCACCAACGCGGGTCCGCCGTGTTTCACTACTTCAGGCGGGATCCCGTCGGCA
Organism: Dicrocoelium dendriticum; assembly: GCA_944474145.2. NCBI lineage: Eukaryota > Metazoa > Platyhelminthes > Trematoda > Plagiorchiida > Dicrocoeliidae > Dicrocoelium > Dicrocoelium dendriticum. The sequence goes on from OX104065.1 coordinate 113,234,054, forward strand.
CCGGCACATTTGCCGTTTCGCAGCTGAGCAAGTGCTCTCTGCGTCTCATCCAGTGTCTGCGTGTCCGCCAGACGCCTTCACATCGTTCTGCGTCAGTCTGTTCAAAGTAGGCCGGTCGATTTCTGAACGGTTGTTCAAGAGAGACTCAGTGTTTTCGCCAGATCTGCAGTCTTTGTGCAGGTAGCGCCTGAGCTACCATCAATCAGCGTCCTCAGCGGCTTCAAGGAGTCAAATAATACCTTGTGTTGGTGGCGTTCGGCGTACCATTCCATTTGCTTCGCCTTCTCTATCCACCATACAGTTTTAATGCGACGAAGCTCTCGGGTCCGTTGCCGTCGAAGTTTGCGAAACTGACTCCTCTTCACAAAGTTACTGGGGTCTGCGACAATGTGCAGGAAATGCTGCATTCTTCTCACACGCCAATCATCTCATTGTTGTCATCAAGCCAATCAGGCCGTTTACAGTTTGCGCGCCCGATGGTCTCCTCGGCAGCAGCTGTCACCTGGTCGCGACTGTGGTGCCACAGGTCGCGATGCATGCCCCATCACACAAGCGTGCAACCATCGCCTTCTCCAGCTCAGTACGTTTCGCCACAGTACCGAGGGAGAGAATGTTAAATTTACGCCGATTCACGGCGGGAGTTCAATACATAGATTTACGAAAATATATGTACAGTTTGGTCGGCATCAACTTGTGATTAGTGCCACACTTAGCTTCACACAGTATATGTGTCATGCGCACTTCACGCATGTCACGCTGGTGTACCATGGCATAATCGAGCAGGTAAGCGTGACCACTCGGTGAGTGCATCCAACCTGCGGTATCACTCGCGCTCAGTGCAAATCGCGTGTTCGTGATCGTCAGGTAGTGAGAGCAGCCTGTCACCGTTCGCATTCGCCCCACCAAAGCCATGCGAACCGATAACATCTGTCCACACTGATGCATCACGCCCAACGCGCGCGTTGAAATCACCCAGCAGAAATAGTCGGTCGCTCCTCTGCACAGACCGTATCACGAAGGATAGCTGAGTGTAGAATTGATCACGCGTGTCATCAGAATAACACATGATCGGACCGTACGTGCTTATAAAAGTGGCAAATCTACCTCTTCCGAGTCGTAGGCGAACAGTCACCAGTCGCGCGCTGATGCCTGTTTGCTCACCCACCAGCTGGCCATTTAGGCGATCGGATATTGCAAATCCGACCCCATGATCACGTGGTGCTGAGGCGGCGTTGCCCGCCCAGTAGAATGTGTAGCCAGTGCTAGTGCGTGGAAGCATAGGAATAACACCAAGGATTGTTCTCCATGGAGCGGCGCCGGGTACGAGGTGACCTGATAGAAACGTTCAAGATTATGAAAGGCCTCAGCGGGATCAAGCCCTTCGCTTTTTTGAACTTGCTGCACCCGACCACCTACGGGTGCATGAACTTACTAGTAATCCTCCTAGGCTAGAGATAAGGGCCGATTTCTTAGGAAATCGGGTTGTTCATACTTGGAACAAACTTCCTTCTGCTTTAATCGAAGTGTCACTATAAAAACCTTCAAATACGGGCTGGATAAGTGTTGGCCGGATCTTTGCCCTGAATTATTGTAAATTTATTGGCAATTGTGATAAACCGTTAGGTCATTGATCCAACAAAGTACAAAGGTTGCTCTTGTCTTACTTCATTTCTTTTGCCGAGGCAAGGAAGATAACTCAGATGTTGGAGTACTAGGGACACTGGTTTGCTTTCCGGTACAAGAAACACGACTCTCGTTAGGCAGGAGCGTATTTTCGTTCTTGGGAACTGACCTGACATCTAACCCCACGTCCTTTTGAGAGCTCCATATGGAACTCTCAATAGAATATTCTACTGAGGTATTTTGGTCGAAGGAAATCGAGTAGAGATCACTTAGGAGATTCATTTGTTGAATATTTGAACTTCATCTGCTATGACGTCCAAATACTTATCATGTTGTAAAAGATCTACTTCGTGCTCCAAACCCTTGTAGTACATCATCTGCAATGGGTGACTTCACCCACATAGCTTGCTGTGGAGTCGGCTCTGAGTTGTACGAATTTCTCCTGCGATCCAACGCTCCGGGCCTAGGTTTCTTTTGCGGTCTTTGCCGCGTTACGATAAGCAACAGACGATGTCTTGACGGACTGCCTGCACTCAGTCCGCTCGCCTCTCCTGCTCAAACCGAGATGCACATCACTGCTGTCTCCTTACCAACTCCTTGCCCTACATCATGTGCTTCTGGTGCAGCTACCCCAACGGGTAAGCGTAGCCGAGCACCGTCCACCTCACCTACGGGGATGCCGACGGTTGTTGACCAGAGCGAAGAGTCTAAGCTCAAGACGTACGCAGAAGTGGGGAAGGAAAACGCACGAAATGCTGAACGTAAAAGTTGGGCTAAATTCCAAGTCGTCATCATCTCAATCGCAGTTGAAATTGGTTCTCGATAGAGTCGGTCAACTGGAGAAACTGCTTAAGAATGGTCCGTCTGTTCAGAACCCGACGATCCATGAGAATGCCCAGTCGCCATCTCGCGACCGCTAACTTATCATCGTGAATGCAGCCGAGTAGACCAGCTGAAAGGATTGTAGATGACCAGGAGTTCCTACAACGGAAGATCTCTTTACTGTTCGCTGAATGTGAACAAGGAATCAACATTGTTTCGGCATTCCGCCTCGGCAAGAAACAGGAGGACTCCTCTAATGTTCGTCTACTTAACATTGTATGTCAAAATGATGACGAGGCCCGTCGGATTTTTCGACGAGCTCCGCGTCTTTAAAGTGAATCATTTTATCTATTGAGAGATCTTTCCCCGGAGATCGTGTGCAAATGAAACAAGCGGTTGTTGAACTTAGATCCCGCCGAGACAACGGTGCTACAGATTTAAATACTGTGAATTTTCGCCTAGTCTGAAAAACTACAAAATTTCGCTGGGAACCTCTTCTTGTCATATTTATGGTTGGCGGCATCCGGTTTCGGATTTGCCTGTCACTGTGGCCAGCCACAGGACGCCTGCGCCTACAGACGGACCATGGGTGGCTTGCGCTACACCACCCACAGCTCCATCCACACACCCCATATCCAGTGTAAACCCGAAGGAATAAGACCGGGAGGCATGTGGATGGGAGCCACGTTTCATCAACAGAGCCGGCCCACACTCCTTCACAGGCAAACACAAGCACACTGTATTTGGGGAATCAATCACACACTAGGCGGTGGCTGGACCGTAGTCCGCTCCACACTGAGTGCATGGAACCACTCTTCGAGCCTAGCACGGCCACAAGGACCATGCACCCCGTCCCCTCCAGGAACGACCAACTGTCTCTTGGGGCCAGTATGAACGAGGTAGTGGTTAATAGACAGGTAGGCACCTTGTCAACATGCACACGAAGCGCAGCCACATGGGGATATCAAGCAACAGCCAATCACTGGTGTGAACGATAACAAATAAAATAAATCGAGTACTGCATAAGGAAACGATGACACAAATCTTAAATTAATGGGCATATGAAATAAGTTGTCTACAAAGAATCCGGGATCAGTTCACGAGGTCAGAAATTATATTTGGTGGAAACGCCACAAACACGGAAATAATATCGAAATAAACTACAATTGCTTAAGCGACCTGTGCAAGTTTATAGAATATTGGTAGGCGTCTATATGAGAAAAAAAGCATTAGGACAAAATTGAAAACCCACCACCTGAAATAAATAGACTTAGCACGCAAGCACGCGGTTAGTAAATCGAATGCAGCGTACCTACAAATGCTGCGCCGGTTGTGTCTACTTTCTCTGCAGGACCCGTCGTCGCTTCGGTAGTGGTTATATATATATATATATATATATATATATATATATATATATATATATATATATATATATATATATATATATATATATATATATATATATATAAATCCAGGAATCATGTGACGTATGACGGTTTGTTGACAAATGTGATGAAGCAGAAGCAGACGAACACACTGTAGAACAGTCCGTGGGTGTAATTCGCAACGGGAGGGATACGTTCCCTTTACTTGAACGATCATTTGTACAGCGAGTTTCGTTAACATTTCTTTCAGTGTGGAATAGTGATGCAATGTTTTATAGAGTATGTAGTAACTATATCTGGAAGCTAGTTTTAGCATATGCTTTCGGGCCGGATTCCATGAGTGCACTTGTGGACTGCTGTAGGTCGCAAAGTTTTAACACATTTGTAATGAAAAGAAAAGTTTATAAATGAGATTTAACTATAGATGGGCTCTCGCTGGTCCTTAGTTTTAATGATGGTTTGTTCCGCAGATGGATGTCCCCTTCACCAAGAAGAAATTTAAGCGGAAATTTTACATTGTCCTCTGTAAAGACAGTACACATTTTCCATTTATAGTGGGTCAGGTTCAGACATTTTGTAAAGTAACAGCCATACTGATTGAGAAGACTCGCGAGTTATTATATGGTAGGGAAGAGTGGGATTGTTTTCCACCAGTCGAAGCCTGAGTGGATCAGGCTTGAGAGATAAGAACATCGTCCCTCATAGGTAAGAGTTGATGATCGCCCCATGACCATTGTGGTAAATGAGCACTGGACCTTTTCCAAATCAATGGTATCTGTCATGCGTTGGGTACCATGTATAGTGATGCAGTACTGTAGTATGGGTCACATCATAAGTTTGGGATAGTGAAAATGACCTAGTGATGTAGCTTGTTAGTTATTTTGCTTTTGCTACTTGTCGTAGGATGTGTTCAAAGAAGTTGAAGCTGCTAGACTCTTGAATTCCTTGCTCTCGGACGGAATACGCAATTGAGATGAGGGTACCAGTAAGGGTGATGGATCCTTCTGGCATACTGCATCCTTGGCAGAGTACCAGAGTTATCTGCCGAAAACCTCATTGACCTGCTTTCGCACCATTTATTTATGGATGGTAAGTCCTCGCGTATATTCTTTATGTGTAGTTCTGGATGGTCAGGTAGAAATGAGTACACTAGTTTGATGTCGTCCGCAAATATAATTGGGTACCCTTGTCCAACGTAGTCACCTATATCGTTTAGGTAGATGAGGAAAAGCAACAGGACCAATACACTGCCCTGTACGGTCAAACCAACTCAAAAGAGGATTGCTGATCCCATAAGACCCAAACATGGCCGACAGTGATTTGAGCGATACACCGTCAAATGCTTTTGCATATACAGAAGGATGATGACGGTGGCCATACCACCATCAATTGTTCCTATAACATGATCACGGAATCGTAAATGGCACGTGACACAGGAAATTTTTGTAATGAACCCATTTGGCTAACTGCTGAGTAGGCTTCATCTTGTCAGGAACTGAGTTACCTGATTCTTGACGATTCTTTCTAAGGCCTTAGCGGCGGCGGTACTATGGATTTTCGGCCGGTAGTTTGATATCCGATCTCGTGGACCACCTTTGTGTCTCAGCATAATTATGGAATTTTTCCACCGAGGATGGGAAGCAGCCGGTATTTAATTACAGTGTAAAATTTTTAACATGAGGAGGAGTAGCTTTTCGCCACCTGCTCGTATGGCTACAGGGGGAATATCAACAGGTCCAGATTAGAATGTCAGTTTGATGGACGTAATAGTCATTTGTGAGACAGATTCCTCCTCCATGCCTACGAAGCATATAAAAATCAGCAGAACATCTGCATTAGTGCAAAAAGGAATAAGCACCGACATTTCGAAGAGAAGCTCCCGATCGCTGCAAAGACCTCTCCAAAGAGAATATTTGCTTACTTGAAGCGACGCCTTAAGCCGGCAGGTGATGTGCCAGTGCTGAATGGCCGGGACAGACAACTTCTAACCTCCAGCACTGAGCGTGCGTCCGTATTGGCCGCACACTTCACTTCTGTATTTACAAATGACCAGTTGTCTGTGCCGAGTTCGACGTATACAGCTTTTACCGAACTCAACGGTCTGACTTGCGGCGTTCAAGGAGTATGTCAACTACTCGTCAGCCTTGACGGCACCAAACCTGCCGGACCTGATGGGTTCCACCCAATGATTCTCAAGTCACTTTCGGCTATCACCTCTCCTGCCGTGACTGACCTTTACTACCGGTCACTGTCCGAAGGTTCGTTGCCGATTGCCTGGAAATGTTCGGTGATCAAGCCTGTTCCGAATAGCTGCGACCCTAGCAAAGTAGACAATTACAGGCCACTTTGTCTGGCACCTGTTTTGGCAAAGGTTGCTGAGAAAATCGTGAAGAAGTGATTGCTGCAGTTGCTATAGTCAAAAGAGGTCCTGACGCCCGCACAGCACGGTTTCATGCAAAGCCACTCATGCATTAGAAACTTGCTTATGACGAGACATGAGTGGTTGCACGCAATAAGCAAGGGGAGGTCTGCGACGTGATGTTCATCGATTTCAGTAAAGCGTTCAACAAGGTCAACCATGAGATCCTCCTTCACAAACTCAGGATGTGCGGTGTCGGTGGCTCACTGCACCAGTGGATCAGCGACTTTCTTATTGGACGAAAGTGGAGGGTACAGGTCGACGACCATTTAACTGACTGGTATCCTTCTACAAGTGGCTTACCTCAAGGCACTGTGTTGGGCCCCACTCTGTTCCTGATCCGCATCAACTATCTACCTCAGGTTCCCCGTTCGCTGTTCCTCGTTTGCGGATTACGTGAACATTTGGAAAGAAAATGGCGCTCCTGGCGACTGTGGTGTACTTCAGCATGACCTCAACCGCATATCCACATGGTCTGCAGAAGTCCATCTCCCGGTACACTCAACCAAATCTGTATTTATGAGCCTGGGGAAGGGTGTTGACGACCGAACCTGCACCCTTGATGGCCAATCGCTATATCCCACACCCACCTTGAAGGACCTAGGTGTACTCTCGCGCTGCGATTAGAAGTCCGTGGACAATAAGAGCAGGCTATATCGTAACGGACTGCGCATGCTTTGGGCGCTCAAACCTAGTTTCGGCACATTGTCTGAAGAGATTGCCACTCGCCTCTTCTCTTTCATCATCCGACCAATGCTAGAGTATGGTTCGTCCGCCTGCTCCGATTACCCGAGACGAAGCACAAAACATCGAACGGGTCCATCACGTTGCTACCAGGCTCATCCCAAGTTTACGTGGCTTGGGGTATGCAGACCGGTGAGAGAGACCAGGAATCTACTCCTTGTCATACCGTCGGGTGCGAGTTGACCTCATTATGACCTACCGTATTTTACATCTCGGTGACTTCCCAATGCTGCACTTACGAGGGCCAAGCAGCGCACGCGGACACTGATGCGAACTTGTGGTGCCAGATGTGAAGCGAGTTCCCCACCCACTGTGCTTTGAACGAAGAGTGGTATATAATTGGAGCAGTTTGGCTGAACACATGATGGAGGCCACATCTGTGCAGCAGTTCCAAACGTTGTTGGATTTATATTTTGCCACTATTCGATTCAGAGAACCATTGCACACTTGAGATAACGTCTCACATTTGTGAGTCAGATATTTAAAAGATTGCTTGAGAATGATAACGATATACACGGGTCCTTATTTTTCTAATGTTTCGCTATATTTCGAAGGAGCTGTCCTGATGACGCTGGCTTAGCCGGTGAGGCGGATAATTGAGCGAGCTTGCTAACGATCCTAGCCGCACGTGTTCGGATAGACGCCGAGCCTCGGACGGACGCAGACGAGAGGGGGGTTTACGATAGACGCGCTCTAATGGCTTAGACGCGAAGGCTGGCCAGCTAACGATGCACACGCAATCACGCGATCCGACCGACTCCCAACTGAGGCGAAGAGGAAGAAAAGACAGGTGGTCCTCTGTAGGCTCTTTTACGACCGACAAAGGGCAATCACAGAGAGTCCTATGAGTTATTAAGTTAAGGAAAACTGTCACCACGAAGAGGTGGTAGTTTGTAAATGACCATTGTCAGAAGGTGCGCAGTTTGGGCCGCGTCTCGGAGTGGCTGAGCTCTGCTGCGTTGTGGGGAGGAATTGGCCCTCTCTTTCCACAGCCATTCTGCTGGGGTTTCTGGCGCGTTTTTGCGGGAATATTTGACGTGCCCGCAACAATGACATCACACATTTGTGAGTCAGATATTTAAAATGTTACTTGCGAACGATAACGATATACACGGGTGCTTATTTTTCTAATGTTTCCCTATATTTCGAAGGAGTTGTACAGAATTCATTTTTACCTGCTCCACAATACACTATTAATTGTGTCCTTTAGACTCAGAGGGATGATATATAACACCACAGTTTTTCTTAGAAGGAGAGGGGAGAATACAGACGATGCAGCAGTAAACTATTTCATGATGCTCTGGCCGTCGCAGTGGATAATGAACGGCACCCTATCTGCTGCATCGAGAAGGATGGATAGGGGTAAAGATGCTACTGCTCAAGCCTTCCCGTCTTCTTATCCCCTCTTTCGGTTTTTCGTCCTTGTAATCCCACTCCAACTTCACTTTTATCACCGCAGTTTTCAACCTTCCAGTTCTCGGCCCTCCCCTATCATGATTCAATAATCGTTTGTCTTCTAGTTTCGACTCATCCAATCGTAGTGTGTCGCTTCAGTCCAGCCGACAAGTTCATGTTCAACCAAGCGGACAATGTCGGTTCATCTGCACTACTATGGCACGTTTCGAGGTTATTTCCTCACATCAGATGGAGGCAGCAGGCATTGAACGCGAGAATGTTGGGATGTTAGTTGTGACCGCTGCGCCTAAGCCACCGGGACACGACGGGCAACGCTTGACACAAAGGGTAATGATGAATTTTGACGGTCTTTTTTGAAGTACACGATCACAACTAACATCCCAACAGTCCTCGGTCCAATGCCTGCTCTCTCTCTATTTGATTCGAGAAAATAACCTCGAAACGCGTCATAGTAGTGCAGTGTTTTCGGGCGGGCAACACCCAATTTCTGTCTGCTTCAGCTACGAGGTTCCCTAGGGTTCACCAAAGTTCACTACAATGAGAATCACGGGCAACATTGAGATTGCGTGTCGCAATCCAACCACACAACGTGTACTTCAAAAAAGACCGTCAGGTCATCTGTTTCTTTTTGGAGCCCCGGACCCTCATTAAGACTGACATGCCTCTACGTGCGCACTTAGTTGCAGACTGGCCAACAGACCACTTGCCTGAACACAAGAGACCATATAGATCAGCATCTGCTGCCTACCGGAAACCCGCCTACAGGATGTGAGTTTCTTGATTACCCTGCGATCCCTCACGAGCGACACTGGCGGCGCGTACTCATTGTGTTTGTCTGGAGATAATGCACCTTCAAATACTGATCAAGCCGGTGGGCACCGTTCTGAATCTCCGGGCTGAGGCTGCCCTGGTAGACTGGATCCCAACGAACAGCCCGATGTGCGCCGTCAGATTGGCTGGCTCGTTCTGAGCTTCGAAGTCGCGCGTAGACAAACGGTGCCTGTTTGTCATTGCGGCATACGTGCCCACAAATTGTAGAGCTAGTTCGGTGGAAGATGAATCCGATCACCAACTGAACGAGCTCCTTCGTCACAGAAAGTGTACGGGTACTTTGCTGCTGACTGGCGATTTGAACGCCCAAGCTGGAAAACTCCACTGATGAGCTTCATCTGGGTGGCCAACATGGTGTAGGCTCCCGTAATAATAACGGTGAGCGGTTGCTACACATGTGTGATAATACTTGTCTATTTCCCGCGAGCACTAATTTCCGACGCAGCACCTCCAGAAGGGTGACATGGCGCCCACCCGCCTCAAACCATCCATGGACGCTAATAGACCACAACGCGATCATTTACTGCTGGAAAATCTGTCCAAAGCTATCACTCAATTTAGAGCACGAGCGTAGACACTGACCACCTACTCGTTTGTGCCGATCTTACAGTTCACTTCAATGGAGACATGCTGTGTCGCTGTGCGTGCATAGATACATGCCAGTTGGCGATGCCAGATGCCTTGAATGTGTATCAAAGTGTGCTGACATCCGCGCTGAGTAAACGCTCTCTTAACACAGTAGAGGGCCACTGGCCGCATATTCACCAGACATTACTATCAGCCGGCATGTCTCCGTATGACAAATCCAATTGCTGACCTGGACAAAGGGTCTCTACAGTCTTTGGAACTTTTGGGTGCTCGCGGACACATTCCGGCTGGGAGCGAACACAACGAGACTCGCAAAGGTCGCTGGGAATATTGCGTGCTAGCCTGAAGAGAGACCGCGAAGCCTAGTGGTCTCATCGTGCATCATAGATGGAAATGTCCGCTGCTCTTGGTAATCATGGGAAGTTATTCCATATGGTATGCGAAACGGGCGGAAAGATACCTGGTGTTAGCGAGACCATATGTGACGAGGGTGGTCGGCATATTCACGGTTCGTCAAAACGCTTGGAGCGTTGGGCCGAACACTTTGAAAAGTAGCTTAATCAACTAGAGTTACCAGCTTCTTCGGCCATTGATCCTTCTTATCCCTGGGCCGTCCCCAATGAACCCGCGTTCATGCGCAAAAGTTGAACGTGAGAGGAGACCGTTGACAGTAAATAAGGCCACAGGCGCTGATAGAATACCTCCAGCTTTCTTCAAATTCGGGGGACCTGCTCTTTTAGATACTCTGCACAACTTACTTGTGAAGCTATGGGAGCAGAAAATTGTCCAAGTGGACTGGAGCCGCTCGATAATAGTCCCAATTTTCAAGGTGGGCTCACCTTAGGGATGCGACAATCATAGAGGGATCAGTCTGATCACAATTGTTTCCAGGACACTTGCCTCTGTCGTTCTTCATAGACGTGCTGGAACAAGTGAAAGCCAGATTCGCGAGGAGCAAGCCAGGTTACTTCGCAGTCGCGGCTGCATTGATCACATCTTCACATTACGTCAATGGTTGGAGCTCCGCCACGTATATCGGCGAGCCACGGTAGTCGTATTCCTCGACATCAACGGTGCGTTCGATTCGGTTGCTCCATGTGCCCTTTGGGACTGTACTTCGGAAGCATGTGCCCGAAAGTGACATAAACGTCAGAGCGTTTTACTCGCACAGTTCGGGCAAATTGAGCGCTTACGTCAAGCTGTCGTTGCCTTTCAATCTCTCCAGCGATGAGACAAAGACGCCTGCTGTCATCTTTCTTTTCAAGTTCTCCATTGAAGAAGTCATGTAAACTGCGTTCACTGAACACGATCTGCAAGGCGTACGACCACGACATTGCCCTTATCTGTGACAGCTTTCAAACGCTTCAACTAGCACTGAACAAATTAGCTTTGGATGTCAGTCGTTTCAGGCTAAGCTTTGCACCCGCAAAATGCAGAGTCCTACTCGAATATTGGCAAGGACCCACCCCTGCACTGACCCTTGGTAGGGATCAGCTCGAAGTCATCGAGAAATTCAAGTATCCTGGCAGCCATATCAGCGTTAATGAAGTGGAACATGATATCACATAATGCATTGCAAAAGCTCGAGACCCATTTGCCAATCTCCGCCATCTGTGGCGCCGGCACGTCACCACTCGCCCTGAAGGACAGAGCATACAATGCAGCTATACGTTCAACTTTACTGTATGGTTGCGAAACATGGCCCATTAGATCGGCAGACATAAAGATGCTAGTCACATTTGATCATCGCTACTGTCGCAGCTTAGCTCATGTCTGGCTGGAGCACCGCGTGGGCGATCAGAGTGTTAGAATTCGTGTATTTTGTGTAGGAAAAGCGAGTAAACCGCTCAGGACGAAACTCCGATGGCTGGGCCAGGTGTTGCGCATGCCCACCCACCGACTCCAGCGTCGTGCGATGTTTGTTAGCTCGGGGTTTGAATGGAAGAAGTGCGTGGTCAAAAGATGACGTGATCAAGAGGAATGAAGGCCCTCACTTCGAAGTTTGCGTCGGTTGGTATCTTCCGACTGCCTGGCTGGGATCCGAAGGACGATGAATACGTCTGCTTAGATAGACTAGTTGACATGATAAGGAGCCAACTTCAGTGACGTTTGTGTTGAGGTTCTTTGTCCCTCCCCATCCCATTTATCTTCACCCTCCAAACACGATCTCTTGAAGCATAATGTTGCTAAGCTGCGTTACCATTTTGCGTTCCATTATGGTTCTTTTGCCTTTTCTTTACATATTGAGGCACAATAGCTGAAGTGCGTTTCTCACCTTCAGCTTATGTGTATTGATGATGATTGATTATGATGAAACGAGGCGGCAGACTAGGAATTCATTGAATCACACTATGTTGTCTGTTGCCGTACCGTCGTTCAAAAGTTGGCTTGGAATTTCCTTGTGTCGTTTCAGATTTCTTCTTCTTTGTAACTGCATCAGAGCACGAGTGTTATCTGTATTCCTGATGGATCGAGTTTCTTCAGCAATCCTGTAGTGTTTGGTGTTCAAGTTTCAGCAAAATTCATGCATTTGATTTTGCGGTGCAGTGATCTTAACTTCTTTAACTTAGAAGGGTGTTTGTATCGGCCGTCGAATAGGTCTGTGTTTACCTATGACTTAGGCGCTAGTATGTCCATACACATTATGATATTTTTCGCGAATTCGTCTGTGGCTACGACCTAATCTGCTGTGGTGAACAATCGATCCCAATACATGGTCTTTCGTTCTACCATCATTATAAAGGAATCCGCTAGAATAGGGCACACTAGTCTGCTCATGACCTCCATCAATTTGACGATGCGGTGTGCTCCTGAATTGAAATGCCACATTCTGTAAACAAAAGCAGTGATATTTGTGATAAATCAAGCGATATCGGTAACCTACAGTCAGGACTTTCTGTCAATTCAAAATGTAATCTACCCTCTAGTGCAGCGGGATGTTGGGAACCCGCTCGCTGGCTGGTGAAAATGTTTATTTCCGCTAAGAGCTCAGCTCAATCTGTACGGCCTCAAAGACACATCTGAACTTATCGAAGATCTCGATGAAAAAATCTATTTTACAATGTGATGTGTTCTTTAGATATGGGATCTCCTCGTGGTGCCAACTGGGTGAATCGGGACAATCCTGTAGGACTAGTTAATACTAGTCCGAGACGGTGCGCGGAATTAAGCGCGGATATCAGAAGGCAATTGGAGTCGGACACAGCGGACTGTATTCGATGGGCTACAACAATAAGCGGACGGATGAAGCGAGGCAAGAGCGTACACGTGAGCGCGGGGACTTACAAGGCAGTTGTGTGTCGAGCCGGTTGTAAGATTAAAACAAGAAGGAGTAATGTACAATCGGTCAACAAGTAAATTGTACACGAAAGATAAGAGTTATCTTTTTGGGCGCTACGGAGCTCCCCCCCTAGAAGGCTGAACATAGAAAGCCTTCGAAATCGAAAAAGAATGTTGAAACGAGGTTCGTAAGGCGAAATCGTGCCGAGTAAAAATGATCGTGCGTTCGTGTAAATGGGGGTTCGTCGGAAATCGGAGTCCGCTGTGCCGTTTATGATTCGTTATTTATTGAATGCAGGGCAGGGTGCATTTCGGCGAGCCGTTGGAGCGGGCTTGTCGGACTACAAAAAAATGGCTAGTCCAGAAAAAGGCCGACAGGACCTCAACCTCCGCTGCTGCCAAACGGTGCG
>OX104065.1:113248070-113277688 GCA_944474145.2 Dicrocoelium dendriticum
CACACAGACTGTGAGTACCTTCCTTTCATTAGTTATCTCTTGGTTCGCATTTTATACAGTCGGTCTATGCTAATTGGCCCCCCACGCGTTCCTCTCGGTCCACCCTCACCAGGCCTGCTTTAAACTTGGCTAGTGCTAGGTCGCCCCGATTCTCCTGTCGTCACGCGCGATCATAGTCATCTCGCGTGTGACTCATGTTTTGTTTTCGGTACACTAGCCACACGTTGGCACCTACCACTCATTTGACCAGATGTCAGTGCATCTCTTGGTCGGTCGGAGTTCGCTGGATCACGCATTTTGTGTGTAATCAAACGGAGCTTCGTTCGCGCTAGGCTGAGCCGATTCTGCCTTATTTCTCCAGCCCATGCGGTCGCGGTCCACTCTCTTAAGTGGCGCTTGGTTGGTCCCTGCCTGACTTCGCCGTGTTGGTCCCGTTCACCCAAACCAGAAGCGGATTTATTGCACATGGACACAAGCCAGAATGTACTGCGCTCGCTGTGTGGGTCTAATCGCTTGTGCTAGACCACCTGCTGAGTTGTTGATTGTGTCGTTCGCCTAGTCTAAGATTATCGATCATATACTTTTGGGAATCTACCAGCTTATGCATTCTGTTTTCGACCAAGCTTTTGATGCGAGGAGAAGGAATGCACCGTTCTTGATTAATCTCGCTTGCCTCTTAGCAATCAAAGAAGCACATTTCTGTGAGTGCCGCAAATTTGAAAGTTGTGATATTGGTTTTATAATAAAAAGGATGGTTCCAAGTACACATCCTCATGAGAAGCTTTCCTACAAATCAGTAAAACGGACTAGTTCAAAGACAGTTTGGATCAGGGAATGTTAATATGGAGAGGTGTATTCCATGCTGAGGCTGATGTTGCATTCTTGATGCTTCTTCACCGCAGATGGGCTAAACCAACTTACACTTAAACTAGGTCTTTTTCAGCTGGATAAATTTCATTCCGCTTTAATTGGTTTGTTCTGCCTCCCTGAATAATGTTCTATTAACTGGCCACGTTGCTTGCATTAATTGCGCTTATCTTCGGTAATTTTGTTGCGTTTGTAGCATTTTAAGTAACTTGTGGACATTTCTTACTTATCACGGATTTGTTGCTAACCAACTTACTTCATATGGTAATTTAGCGAAGAGTTATGCCACCGTATCTGGATGCATTATTGGATTTATTTTATTTTAGCTTGTCGTTTAAATTGTATGTGGCTGTTGTTTGATATCCCTGGTATGGTTGCGCTTGATGTGTATGTTGACAAGGTGCCTACCTGTCTATTACCCACTACATCGTTCATACTGGCTCCAGGAGACAGTTGGTCGTTGCTGGAGGGGACGGGGTGCACGGTCCTTGTGGCCGCGCTAGGCTCAAAGAGCGGTTCCATGCACTCAGTGTGGAGCGGACTACGGTCCAGCCACCGCCTTGTGTGCGGTTGATTCCCCAAATACAGCGTGATTGTGTTTGCCTGTGAAGGAGTGTGGGCCGGCTCCGTTGATGAAACGTGGTTCCCATCCGCATGCCACCCGGTCTTATTCCTTCGGGTTTACACTGGATATGGGGTATGTGATTGGAGCTGTGGGTGGTGCAGCGCAAGCCATCCATAGTCCCTCTGTAGGCGCAGGCGTCCTGTGGCTTGCCACAGTGACAGGCAAATCCGAAACCGGATGCCGCCAACCATTCCATAACTTCGAGCAGAGGATAGCCGCGGTCAAGTTTACACTACCGAAGCAAAGATCAACAGGTTTATTAAAACGTAGTACCACTAAGCATGTAACGCACGCTTCCGAGGCACGTAATCCCAGCAAGCAGAAAACGTCTGAACAGCAAAAGGTTTATCAATCAATTGGGAAGGTACAAGGATCACGGAAACGCGCAGCGAGACCGGGGTGTGTGTGTCGGATGATTGCCTGACTGGTGTGAGTGGTAAACAATCCGCGCACGGCTGAAGTAAACGGATCGAAGTCATTCGCCTAAGTGACATCCCCTCATCTCTTAAAATGTTTATACTCATGGCACGAACCGGTCAACGGGTTTGTGCGTACGCTGAGATCTGCGAAGCGTTGGTGCATCTGACGATTGTACAGAATCCTGTGGGTTTGCTTCCGTTTCCGGCTGAACGGGTGCTGATTCACCCAAACGTTCATCTGCTGTTGTCCCAACATAACGCGAGCGCATGTGGTCTGAGTGTCGCCGTACTATCCGACCATTTAATTCAAGATCTGCTTGGGTACAGTCACCTTTAAGTACAGTTGCGGGTTGCCAGCAGTGCTCATGGGGAAGTCGTGTGTATACGTGATCACCCGCCTGCCAACTAAAGTCGTGGTCATTTTGCGATGCGGCAGCCTTGTTTTGTTTTCTCTCCATTTGTGCTCTATGATTTGGAAACAGAAGATCCAGTCTAGTACTGAGTGTTCGGCCAAACATCATCTCCGTAGGTGATTTACCAGTGGATTCCGAGGGCGTTATCCCGTAAGCAAACAGCAAGCGATCTAACCTCGTCTAAACAGTTCCTGGTACTTGTTTCGAGAGACCTCTTTTAGTTGTCTGCACCGCCCTTTCCGCTAGCCCATTAGAAGCAGGATGATATGGAGCTGTATGGACGTGCTGAACACCATTGTTATTCATGAAAATTTCAAATTCTTTGCTTATAAAACATGCCCCATTGTCTGTGCAGAGTGTCTCCGGTATCCCAAATATGGCAAATGATGACCCCATTTTTGAGATAGTTCTCTCTGTAGTAGGGTGGGAAACGGGATAAACATCTATCCATTTCGAATGAGCGTCAGTTAGCAGCAGGAAATATACACCGTTAATGAGTCCCAAGTAGTCCGCATGGATGCCCTGCCACGGCTTTTCAGACCAACTCCAATGGTGTACCGGACAGGGAGGTTTATTTGACTGATACTGCTGACACAAACCACATGTTTTATATAGTTTTCTGAGAAACGTAGTAGGGAGAGTTGATTGGCATAGGTAGAAATTCGTCACATCTAGACTCATTCAGACAGCCGCCACACGCCCGGAAAAGCACTGTACGCGCTTTTCATCCTTTCGGGAATCATCAGCAGTGCGCATTCCATCGGAGCCTGGTAGAGCTCGAACCCGCAACTCGACTGTTGCCAGTCCGTGGTTGAGAAAACTTAGGTACGGGAGACGGCGACGACCATCGTGAATAAGTTACTAGATGTGATATAGCGCCGCTCACTATCCACTGACTTACACGTTACTGTCGTGCAGAGGACAGGGTAGCCCCCTCACCAAGCGACGAATTTCTACCTATACCAATCAACTCTCCCTACTACTCTTCTCTGATCAGTACGCAGATCAAACTGCTTATAATGCCATAAGTTAATTGGCGGCTTAAGTTTGGTAAGCTCGTCGCTTGGTGAGGGGGCTACCCTGTCCTCTGCACGGCAGTAACGTGTAAGTCAGTGGATAGTGAGCGGCGCTATATCACATCTAGTAACTTATTCACGATGGTCGTTGCCGTCTCCCGTAGCTAAGTGGTCTCAACCACGGACTGGCAAAAGTCGAGTTGGGGGTTCGAGCCCTACCAGGGGTCCGATGGAATGCGCACTGCGGATGATTCCCGAAAACGCTTTCTGTTTAGGTATCTAGGCCAGGCCATCAGCAATAACCGTGCGGCAAGGCTTTCATTCGGGCTACGCCTGGATGTGCGTTGTGGAGTTTGTTTAGGATGAACGGCCGTGCCTTTAGCGGTAGAATCAGGCGGGATCCACAAAACAAGTATCCATGGTGAAGGCTCAATTCATTTTTCTGTCGTCCGTAAGGACGGGAACTGTAGTAGGCCAGCCGGTTTTTGTAAATCGTACTATAGAAGATGGCGTTAGGTCACGATCGGTCCAATGACGTATGGTGTCACCTGTCAATGGAGTGGTGTCGAGGTGTTGCATTAGATTTACAAGCTCTACTGTTTCCTCCAGTATTTCGTCTGGGGTCGCATGTGGTAACCTGCTTAATGCATCCGCGGTATGATTGTTCAACCCAGGAATATAGGAGATTCGATATTTATATGTACTTAATATTAATGCCCAGCGTTACATTCTCGGTGAAAACATCTGCTCGATTCCGTTTGACTCGGTCAGCAAGGATACCAGTGGTTTGTGGTCGGTTTGTATTTTGAAATATTTGCCCCAAATGTACTGATGAAGCGTCTTGTCGCCAAATATAACTGACAGGGCTTCTTTATCCAACTAGGAGTAATTCTTTTCGGCGGGTTGTAAAGTTCGTGAAGCAAATGCAATCGGGTGAATGACACCATTCAACATTTTGTGGCATAAAACTGCACCGACTCCGTATGGAGAGGCGTCACACTGTAAGATTAACGGTTTTTCACTATCGTAATTGACCAAAACAGGTGCGGAAGTAAGACACCTCTTTGCACAAGTAAAAGCAGATTGATGCTCACTTTTGCACATCCACGGGATATTTTTGTGTAACAGTTCGTTTAATGGAGCAACAATTGTCGAGACATCAGGTAGGAAACACGATGGTGGGACAAGATTCCGAGAAATGATCGTAGTTCATCGCTATTCTTGGGCTGAGGTGCCTACACAATAGGCGCTATTTTATATTCCAGGACATGCGAACCGGTTTTGTCCCGTTTGTAACCAAGGCAACAAACAGAATCGGATAAGCAGTCACATCTGGACTTTTTTAATTTCAAAACACACTCTTCCAGACGCAGGAGAACAGTTCGCAATGTGTTTAGATGAGCAGCGTCACTGCGGACAGTAACAAGGATATCGTCCAAGTATGCACAGATGAACGGTATATCTTTAACTATATTATCCACGATCCGTTGGAAAATGCTGGGTGCTGAATTTATTCCAAACGGGAGACGCGTGTACTGGAATTGTCCCAGGTGGGTAGTTATTGTGGTCAGTTCCTGTGACTCATCATCAAGTTCGATCTGCGAGTATGCGTGACTGAGATCTAGCTTGGAAAACTTTTGGCCGCCTGCTACAGTCGCGTACAAGTCTTCAATACGTGGTAGGGTATATTTTTCCACTTTCGACGATTGGTTGCCGGTCAATTTGTAGTCTCCGCAAATACAGAGGGAGTCGTCAGGTTTGAGTACAGGTACAATCGGAGTGCCCCAATCTGAATTTTGCACCGGAACTATGACTCATTCTGATTGCAGACGTTGTATCTCTGCCTCAACTTTAGGCGCATTGCATAAGGTAATGATCTCGCTTTGTAAAATTTTGGTTCAGCACCCTCTCGGAGTTTGATAGAAGCCTTGAAATGATGCATTTTTCCCAGTTTGTTTTCAAACAACGATGAGAACTGGTTCGATAATCCATTCAAACCGTCGTCTTTAACAGTGTGGTGGTTGAGTTGCATGGTCTCGGGAAAGAACTGTATCCAGTCTCGACCCATGGGATTCGGTTTGTTCGCAGGTACAACGATTAAAGGCAGGGTGAATTCTCGCTCGCCGTACCTGGCTTTAACGAAACCTCTGCCCAAGACCTGAATTGGATCACCTGTGTACATCAGTAATCTCGAGTTGCACGGTAGCAAAGGTGGTAGCTTTTTCATTGAACCGCGGTTTACATTGGTGACCGCCACCCCAGTATCTAACTTCATGTCTATCGGTTCACCGTCTATCGTCAAATGTATTGTGTAAGGAGGACAGTTTTTGAGTGTCACACTGACCAAGTGCACGGAATAAGGCTCACTGTTCAAATTTTCTAGGACATTATCTTCCCGTAGCTCTATCTTGCTTTAACGATTTGATGAGGCGATGTTCGTGGGGCGGGAAATTTCCGATCTGCAGACGCGTGCTAGATGACCTATCTCACCGCATTTCCGACAGATACTTTCTCTGTGCCGGCAATCAGAAGCGTGAGAATGCCGCAAACCGCAACGACAACACACAAATTATTGTCGATGTTCGCTGGTGTTTGATTTGCGGACCGCGTGCACATCATCAACTACCGGCCGACCAGTGAACTCGCGTAATTGGTGGGTAATGTTCTCTCTCTGGCGAACGATGAGACAAACGTTTTCCCACGTGGTAGCCGCCTCATGCAAGGATAACAACTTCTCTCTAGCACTTTCGTCCGATATTCCCGCAATCAAACATTGAATTTTCATTTGCTCTTCAATTTTTCCAGGTGGAGGATCATTATACTTACAATCAGGAATAGATCGGTGAATATGTGAAATAAAGTCATTGACGCTTTCTTTCGACTTTTGGAAAAGTTTTGAAAAGCAGTATCTAGCGGGGTAAACATTTTGTTTCAGCCCCATAATGTAGGATAACTATCCAAAGCAGAACTGAGGGTGGCATAGTTTTCCAGTTGTATGGCATCATAGTGCTGTTTATTTTCATTGCCACGCACTTGCCTGAATAGTGTGATTTTGTGAGCCTCAGAACGACAAACGGTCGGATTAAGTACAGGAAGTAATTCCACGTAGTTAGTAAATGATTTCCTCCATCTTATCCAGTTCGATAAGGTCGGTTTTTCCTCAGCAGATGACCAAAAGATAGGAGATGTATTCAACATTGGGTTCGTTATTTTCGTCGCTACTAAAACGTAGTACCACTAAGCATGTAACGCACGCTTCTGAGACAAGTAATCCCAGCAAGCAGAAAACGTCTGAACAGCAAAAGGTTTATCAATCAATTGGGAAGGTACAAGGATCACGGAAACGCGCAGCGAGACCGAGAGTGTGTGTCAGATGATTGGCTGACTGGTGTGAGTGTTAACCAATCCGCGCACGGCTGAAGTAAACGGATCGAAGTCATTCGCGTACGTGACATTTATCATCGATTCGTCTCTTATAGTGTCATTTCGCATTTGTAACCAATATTAGTGCTAGTACCGGCGAGAAATTGTGACCTTATGACACTACTTATTCTCATCATTTAAGCTAGCAGTTCCAGCACTTATACTGTAGCGCCCTAAAAGATAACCTATCTTTCATGTACAATTTAATTGTTGACCGATTGTACATTACTCCTTCTTGTTTTAATCTTCCTTACAACCGGCTCGACACACAACAGCCTTGTAAGTTCCCGAGCTCACGTGTACGCTCTCGTCTCGCTTCATCCGTCCGATTCTTATTGTAGCCCATCGAATACAGTCCGCTGTGGCCGACTCCCATTGCCTTCTGATATCCGCGCTTTATTTCGTGCACTGTATCGGATTAGTATTAACTAGTCCTACAATACCTCTGTCACGTTCTCTTGGGTGCTTATGCGCCGGTCAGCGTTCAAGTAAAATAACTCGGATCCGACCTTTTCCTTTCTTTTTCGGAATCCTCTTCGTCACCCACTGCGCTTTTGCTGCGAACCGGGTTACATTTCAGCACTTTCGTAATATGCTGCGGATACTGTACAGTCAGCTTCCGATTTTTCTCCCGGAGTTTGTGAGTGCAACAGCTTGCACTCTCTAAAACATATCCCAGCGACTGTCGATGGACTTGTTGCAATTTACCGCGCACTATTGTCAGCATATTTATGGTCACCAGACTCTGTGGTACGACTTCGTAAGAAGGATTAATTGAAAAGCAGGCCTCGAACTCGGGACCATTGGGACGCTAATTGGAACCTCTACTCCTTTAGCCACCAGGTCAAGATGGGCAGCGCTTGGCACCACAGTTAATGAGTGACTGGAGGGCCATTTTAAGCTACTTGTTTTTAACTGGGTTGCGACTCACAGTCTCAATGTGGATCATGATTCTCATTGAAGCAAACCAGGACCGTAGCCGAAGCGCATGGGAATCAGGTGCTGTCATCCCGAAAACACCGCTCTCCACTACGCAATTTAATCTTGTTTGAACTCATCAGGTAGAGATAGCAGGCCTCGAACCCAGACCCATTAGGCGGGCAACGCTTGGTACGACGGTTAGTGGCTGATTGGAAGGTCATTTTGAGGTCATCATTGTGTGACTGGATTGCAAAGCGCAATCTCAATGTGGACTCGTGATCGAATGGGCCAACGTTCGCTTCAATGCGAATCACGATCCACATTAAGGTTACGCGTCTCAATCCAGGCACATATCGAGTACCACAAAATGTCACCCCAATAAGGACTACTTGGATTTTGCGGGATACGTTTTTTGTGCTCCGTGCTGCCTCACTTACTTTTCTTTAATTTAAGCTGGTAAACCATCTGTAGATCCAGGTAGACTCACGAGCAAGTTGCACACTGGGAGATGGGGATTCCGATCTTATGGGTTATTGGCACTCTGGGTTCATCAGAAACAGTGTGTAAACACCGTTTCAATGTGATCACGCGTTGTGCTATTGCCAGTGAACTGCATTGATAGCAGTTGGCACTCGATCCATTGGAAGTGTAAACATTCGCTGGAAATTACATTTTCATACAAATGAGCAGACACTGTATTAAATGACGGGAGTGAACTATTTTTTGCTTGATATGCTAATACTTTCACCGATTTTCTCCAGTATTACTCCAGGATTTCCGGGCGAGCAACATCCAGTTTCCATCTGCTTCGGCTACGGTCCTACTGATCGCAGTGATCTCCAATTCACATGCGAGCATGAGTTTGGAAACCAGCTACCCGTTCTGGATGTAGAAGTTCTCCTTAACTCCGATGGATCTATCAGCAGGAAAGTACACAGAAAGCATACATGGACTGGACAATAAACTAATTTTGACAGTGCAGTGCCTTTACAGTACAGGAGAGGTTTGGTCCGATCACTCACCTTCAGGGCGCGCAGTATTCGCACATCAGATACCGTTAACGAAGAATTGCATAGAATCAGCGATGCGCTGAGAGAAACTGGCTATCCGGACAAGTTTATCTGTATGGAACATAAACGCAAGCTATCTAAAATAATTTCTCCCAAAAAGAGCTGTTCATGCATTTTGCTGCTGATACGTTATCGCGACGTTTGAAAATTGCTGTTGAGAAGACTTATTTCGCGGCCCAATTGAGAATTGTTTACTACAACAAGCCGTTGCTTGCAAAACACTTGAAGGATGAGTTGTCCTCCTTGACCCGTTCAGTGCTCATTTATAAGTACTTGTGCCCTTGTGGTGCACGACATGTGGGTAGTACTTCGAGGCGCCTATCTCACAGGGTTCGCGAACAAGTTCCGGCGCGGTTCTACAAAGGTGCTATGAGATCTTCAAACAGCCCTATTCTGTCACACCTTGATTTTGACCACATAGCCTATGGGGATGACTTCAAGGCCATACACTCACTACCTGAGGGTTTCACACAAGGTTTCCGCAAGCAGCTCTTATCCATTGCTGAGGCTATTTGCATCCGCCATATAAAGCCCGAAATACGTGTACAAAAGCGGTATCTACGTTTGTTGTTGCTTCCTTGAGCAACGGACAGTTACCTAACCAGCTGCTAGCCATCCGGGATTCTATGTTTTAGATATATTTGTTTTGTTTAACATCTGCAGTCTAACCTTGAGCTATCGCTTGTCTGTTTGAACAACCTAGCAATCAATTTTCAGCCCGATTTGACGCTGATAACACTTAATTTCTACCATTTAAACGGTTGGGTCAGATGAGAGTTTACACGAAAAGAATTATTAACCCAACATTCAGTTGGTCTTGATTTGATCAATCAATTGGGAATAGTTGCTTTGCTGAAGACCAGCGACACTTAATTCTTTATATACAGCGCGCTATCTTACTGTTTCGCTTTCCACGTTTCACAGGCTTTTAAAGAGGTGACACGTGCCCAACTTGGTTTGTTTTATCCGTGTCAGTCGCATTGACACTGTAAGTCACTCTGTTGAGTGTTTAAACACTTTTACGATGAAGCGTAACGCGAGGGAAGTGGTGCCGACAGGATCCCAACACTTCCCGCGAGGTATCCTCGTTACTAGTTAGGAGTGGCTCAACCAATCTTTCTCAAAACCACATTGAGTTCGTTTAACAACGGGAACTTGTTGTTCGTGGTCACTTATCTTGCACGAGGTTGCTACTCATGCATAGAGAAATGGATTAAATGGTGTCAAACGTCTTAGGCGACTGCTCAGCGGAATTAACAGTCAAGCTTGCAGGATACTACGGGACAAGTGATGCAGTTGATAAGGTAACACAGAGGCCTCAGGTCAAGTTCGAATTGTGAATTGCATTATTCTAGATTTATGCGTCCGGCACTAGGAAAATTAAACATGTGTTGGCTTATATGCTATTATGCCACACCGGCACACTGCCAGGTAGGGCATGAAAATGCAGGCGAAACCTTTCGAGGGAATACCCTGCATTGAAGCATGTCCCCTGGGGACCGTTCCACGGATGGCCGTATTAAATTACCAACATTTGTTTTAATCTGTATTTCTTATTAATCCCAGCTTTTCAATTTCTTTAATACCTTAAGCCGGGCAGTTAAAACTTCGTTTTGTATCCATTGTATAAAGCGTAAACAAGTATTCATCTTGTGCGATCCTGCTGTACACATTAATCAGACTACATAGTTGGACTGTGCCTCGTACTGCTGAGGAATATACCATGTAGTTATTTATTTAAAGTATAGGCCATGTAATAATCCCGCACATTATTTCCGATAAGCAAGCAAAATAGAGTGAAACGAAGAAGCAACACTATACGGTGACCACAACGACAATTGCGTGAAGAGGAATAAGTGAATGGAGGGTCATTTTGTAGTACACATTGTGCGAATAGATTACCAAGCGCAATCGCTGTGTGGACCGTCATTCCATTAAAGAGAACCCTGATCATTCGATCATTGGCCCATAGCTAAAACAGCTGGAAAATAGGGTTGCCAGTTCGCAAATACTGCACTTCATGACGCGATTCGAACTTATTTGCTATCAGCACGTAGAGATAGCAGGCATCGAATCCGGGACCATTGAGACCTCCACTTCTAAGCCACTGGGTCTGCACGAGTAGCTGTTGGCACAATGGTTATTGACTGATTGGAGGGTCGTTTTGAGGTACACTTTGCGTGAATGGATTGCGACGCGCGGTCTCAATGGGGACTGCGACTTCCAATGAAGTGAACATAAGTCATTCGATCTCTAGAGCAGTAGCCAGTGTTGCCCGTCTTAAACCGGGGGCTTAGGGGTAGCGGTCTCAATCAACATCCTAACGGTCCCGGGTTCGATATTTGGTATCTCTATTTGATGAGAATAAATGAGATCAAAATGCGTTATGGAGGGCAGTGTTTTCGGGTGGGTAACGTCGAAGTAGCGCTTTCACACTTCGTGACTTCATGCAGAATTAACAAGTATTGTCAAATATGAAAGCGATAACGAAAAAGACTGAAAAAATAGACGTTAATAATCATTGTAGGCCGAACAGAATAACGGACAAAGCGAGACAGTTCTGTGTGCTGTTTTCCAAAATATTCCTCTGCAGCATGTGATTTGCTCGTTGTCGTTGAACCTGGATATTGATAGTAACTCATAATTGTTTAGCATTGAAGCGAGCCGTCGACTAGTAGCGCTGAATTCTTCGTCTATTCCAATCATAGCATGTTTCAGGCGTTTCACTGTACTTGAGTATACTGAAGAGAAAGACAAACTCAAGGGCTGGTATGCAACTGTCATCGCTGTGTCGTTGATGACGTAAACATCATCACCATACCATCAGAATAAGCCTGTTCCATTAAAGTATGAAGTTGAGACCCCACCATATGGTGCGCTTTCCGTCGTGCATCACCGATGTAATGCAGCGGCTGCGCAGTGGGAATGGATGGCATTTTATCCCGGTGATGTTCGGTTCCTTGGGTACACACGATGAGTCGATGCCTGCGAGCGCCAGAACACGCCGCATTCGACCAGCAGAGCATCGAGTGCCCATCTTAGACTCCGATCCTTAGTGAGGCGACCGATTATGGTGATTTACTCGACCTGCAAGCCGTTTTCGACTCTGCTGATTGAGATAGGTTGTGGCAGTGCCGATCCGTGAATGGAGTGTCGGAAAACTCCCATTCTAAAATCCCTCTGCAGCTAATCCCGAAGCAGGGTAAAGAAAAGAAAACAACTGTACCCTTTCCTATATCGCCTATTCTCTTCTACTCTGTAATCGAAATGACCCTATATGACTCCGTTCTTTTGAACTCACTCGGAGTGGAAGTGCTATCGATTCACTGACTGATAAGCCGTGAGTATACAGACGACATAACTCTCCTTGGGTCTGACTCAGTGGAAATGCAGGCGCTACTGAAGAGAATGACGCGTAGCGTTGCACACCTAGGCTTGTGGTTTGCAACAAAGTACAAAGTAGTTGGAAATTGGGTGTTGCCAGCCCGAGCTCAGCAGTGTTTTCGGGCTGGCAACACCCAATATCCATCTGCTTTGAGTTCGGTCACGGTGATCGCAGTGACTAAGGTTCACTTCAATGCGAATCGTGATCCATTGCATTGAGATTACGCGTCGCAATCCAATCGCACATCGTGTGGTCCAAACTTAACTCTCCAAAAAGTACGAAGTACTTCTGTCAGCAAACCACCAATGGAAGTGATGGATCCGGTCACATATCTTGGTAGTTAGGTCACTTTTGGTGATCACATAACAGGTTACTTTACGTATCAGCAACGTCCACGTGGCTTTTCACAAAGTCAACCATCGACAAAGACGGCAGGATATCGGCATGTCAGTGCAAGGTAGTGTGTAAAAAGCTGCAGTATGGCTGCTATTACCGTTTGGACCAGTAATCTGGCCAGGTGACAGTGAAAAGATTAAACGCCTGGCCGTTTAAGATCACTGGTGTTTATGGCGCATTGCTCACACTTTGTGGAAAACTAGAATAATGAATGCCGAGGTCCGTGTAGTGTCCTCAGGGGTTCGACTTAGCAGCTTCTTAGATTGCGCCACGCGAGTCAAAAGACAACCCCCCGGACGAGAAGTATATTTGCGAGACACCGAACGGGCCGACGTGGGAATGAAAACACACCGATACAGTCCAAATCACGGCTGTGTGCTAGTTTGAATTTATCGATCTCAAAGAGTCACGGGACGTGTGAGTGCTATGAAAGAAGCGATAGTAACAAATGTTCTGCAACACAGAAAAACACTAGTCTGCTTGTAACAGAGACTGTTCTGATACAAGGCACAATGTTACTTGAGGAAATTGCGTACGTACCTTCCTCGGAGCAGGCCGTTCGAGACCCCCTTGTTGAAATAGTTAGGCCGGTAGTTGTATAGGTCTTCCTTCGGGGATCGACCTGCAAGGGTTGCACGTATCTTCTTACCCGTTGTGGCCTTGTTGTTCATTTCCAGTCCGTCCCACGAGTTGCGTATCCTGTCCGGTCGAGGTGCTTGGGTACAAAGTGCATAACAATTCATTGAAATCAAATCCTTTGTGGTCGCGTGTCTCTGGGATTCTTGCAAACCGCGGTCGCAGTTGGTTGGCATGACGAACTCATACTTGCCTACCAAAGCGAACATCGTAAATTACTTTGCCACCTCGTCCCACGACTTGACCTGGTATCCAGCTTATTCGATGCCCTCGATGAGAGGTAGCAAGCACTGCGTTTCCAACTCTGAAATTTCTGCGCCATGCTCCGTACCGTCTGTTGTACTATGCTTTCAAATCCGAATTCGTACGACGTATCTATGGGCGTTTTGGAGCCGTCAGATCTAAGGTGGTTCTCAGTCTTCGGCCCATGAGGGCTTCAGCGGGTGACTTCTCATCTGGTGCATTGGGATTCGGATTTGCCTGCATCTTGTTACAATGTCCAAGCTCAGATTGAAAACCGCAAGCATACTTCGCCTGAAACTGTTCAGCAATGGTTTTTACTTTGAATACGTGGTATGACTGTATGATGCATCATGACGTCCGTTTTAGAACACACATTATTCAGCGGTACATTGAACAAATTCAATCTATCAATCCAATCAATGCCAAGAAGATTAATATTGACACAAGAAGCTAAGTAGATGGTTCCACGGAGGCGCAGATCATTGAATTTAATGTCACGTATGAATTCACCATCTAACCTCAGTGGTTCGCCGGATGCATTTTGCAAGGACAGATTGGGGCGCCTCGGTGGAGGTTTGCCAAGTCTCGTCCATGATGATCGAGAAATGATGGTAATGCCCGATGCCGTATCTATTTGCCAGGATATGGGAACATCGTTAATTTTGACGGTGAGGTACTTTCGCTTGCCCGCAAATTCTATGCGACAGGTCGCGAAAACTACTTTCGTCTTTGCGCCCTGAAACGACGTCTTTTGGGATTTATAGTTCGTGTACAAGTTTGGGGTAGACACAGGCCTGGAAACGTATGTTTTGCGACAGTGTGATTCTTTGTGACCCAGACATTTGCACTTTTGCAGGAGATGCTTCTTGTAAGTACAGAATCGCACAAAATGTCATCCACCACAGTTCCAGCATGAGGTCGGGGGTTTCTGGTTGAGTACTCTATGGCTCACATTTTTACTTCGAACAGCCGTGCGGTAAATCTGTGATTCACCCCTGGGGTCAGCACTTTCAATCATTTTGGTATCACGCTTTAAGTTAGTTAGTCTCTGGCATTCAGCAGCAATGTCCTGTAATGTCAAATGGGGTTCCTGCTCTAACTTGTGTAGGATGCGTGTGCGCACATCAACATCGGCATGAGACTGAAGACTGCAAACAAATATGAGACTTTTGAACTGATCAGGTGTAATCGTACCGAGTTTAAAACGTTTACACTCTCGGTTCACAATTCCAGCACGTGTTATAAAAGCATGACTATCACGTTTGAGCAACTTTAAACAATTATA
This sequence comes from Dicrocoelium dendriticum, assembly GCA_944474145.2. Taxonomy (NCBI): domain Eukaryota; kingdom Metazoa; phylum Platyhelminthes; class Trematoda; order Plagiorchiida; family Dicrocoeliidae; genus Dicrocoelium; species Dicrocoelium dendriticum. The sequence goes on from OX104065.1 coordinate 113,262,770, forward strand.
ACCAACACTGAACCAAGATGCTTGCTCACCGAAAATGGACATCAGAATTTGCACAGTCTACTCGAAACGGAAATCTGTTGGATTTTTTGGCAACACAAAATTGGTATGGCGTTCATGCTCAGCTGCACCAAGTTTACGCAGTAACAACCGAACTTTCCATGCATCATCTTGCGCCGCCAACTCAAAACAGAAAATATCTTCGTATTTCTTGAACCAGGAATCAAAAGTTACTCCGTTTGATTCATCGAAAACGAACTCTGTGATTGCTATCGTGACCGCGTCTACTGAAGATCGTGTGCCAGCAGCTTGGGGCTCAGATTGAACGTTCAGCTTCTGCGCAAATGACTCGAGCAATTGCCTCTGGGATTTCTCGAACTAGATGTGCTGCTGATGCAGAAGCTGCTGCATCTGCTCAAATGAATTGGACATTATCGTGCAACACCTCCGTCGTCAGAATCGGTTGTGTCTTCAGGGGTTCGACTTAGCAGCTTCTTAGATTGCGCCACGCGAGTCAAAAGACAACCCCCCGGACGAGAAGTATATTTGCGAGACACAGAACGGGCCGACGTGGGAATGAAAACACACCGATACAGTCCAAATCACGGCTGTGTGCTAGTTTGAATTTATCGATCTCAACGAGTCACGGGACGTGTGAGTGCTATGAAAGAAGCGATAGTAACAAATGTTCTGCAACACAGAAAAACACTAGTCTGCTTGTAACAGAGACTGTTCTGATACAAGGCACAATGTTACTTGAGGAAATTGCGCACGTACCTTCCTCGGAGCAGGCCGTTCGAGATCTTACAGTCCGCCAGTTGAATTTTAACAAAAGGCCTTCGGGTGTCTCACTGGAGTGTCTGTTGAAGCGTTTACGTTTGCTGTCATGTCCCTCGTATGCTCTTTGACCGGCTTCTTCGACGTGCATGAGATGCCGTCACTGTAGCAAGCTAAACGAAATCGTGAGGTGGCTAGTCGATGACTGTACCTGAACTGACTGACACACGTGATTTGGCTCGTGCGTCTGCTTTGTGGGTGGAGGTCCTAAAATGATCCACACCAGTGATTGGAGACCCTATCAGGCATAGCGGAATTGCACAGTCAGAGGCTTCCTTGCATCGAGCTGTTACTTTTCTTTACACACAAAATAATTCACTGCACTTCCTCCTTGATGCAATTTTCTTTGTATTCTATTTTCATTCAACCTCCCTTTCGTAGCGTTGTTATTTGTTTTTATTCTGGCGACGTGAGTCGTGGTAACTTAAGCCACCGCACTTCGGCGCCCGGATCATAGTTGTTCAACTTAACGCAGTAAAATTAAAAGTCATGAACAGATCTATGTCCCCAACCGCGTCAGCTGGATCACTCAGTGGGGCAGCTCAAAAGCAAATCAGTGGGGATATGGGGTCACCGTGATCTGTTGGCTTAGCTGTACCTGCGCGGGACACTGATTGCATACATCAGACGTGACTTCGCTGTTTCGATAACGAACACGGCATCTGTACCTGCACGAGATTGATTAAAACAGTGACCTCACCACTTCGACCAGCACTTCATTGCACCCGGAACAAGTGATTCTAGGCTGGGAATAGCCAACAGTCATGACTATCTTAAACGGAAATCAGAACGATATGCGAACTTCACCACCAACCAATCAGTAATTAAGTATCCGTTGTGACCTGGTGGTTAAGGCGGTAGAGCTCCCAACTAACATCAGAATGGTCCCTGGTTTAATGTCTGCATCCTCTACATGGTGAGACCAGTCGTGGAGTGTAATGTTTCTGGTCGCGTCACACCCAGTACTCATCTGCTTCACCGGGCAGTATTATTTTCGACGCTCTCCGGTTACCACTGTAGAACAACGCAGCGTTTCTCAAGTAAAGCCAGGCTGCTTTTCACCCTGATCGAGGATACAAGGACCCCGTATCTGCCCATCGTCTGAGACTAGAACGACAATATTCACGAAGAGAGTTCACTGCGATATTTCATGGCTTGAATACTACCTTCGACCGAGACAGTCGTATCTGCTCGTGGTGTGCCAAGAACACTACTTCCATTACTGAAAACAGTCTACATCAATTCCGGAAGCCAAGTGCGATCTTGCGAAAAGCTGTCCCTCGATGCTATCTTCACCGCCGTCGATAAGTACGGTTAACAAAGCGACGCATATTGTGGCATCTGAAACCACCTCACTTCAGCCCTAATGAAGCACACTAGGACTGTCATCTATTTCCTCCTCAAATATGTGTCATTTTATCTTCTTCCAAAGTGAAAGTTATGTGGATTGAAAAATGACAACTTGAGGCAGGCTAATAACAAAGCTCTCCTTGAGTCCAAGTAACTATTACCCAAGCGACACTGGAGAGCTGGATAGAGAGTGCTTCGTGCCTTGGCATATATTTCGCGACTAAGATAAAAAATACTGGAAAAGTTCGTCGATACACCACCATTTCCAGACATTACTGTGATGTCGTTGAACAAACACAAGAACCATAAGGATGTACATTACGAAGCAGGCGGCTGGCTTGCCGCAAGCGAATAGAGCAGTTGATTAGCGCCCACGCATATTTCACCTATGCTCTGATTGGTTCCTACTTTGCTACGCTGGAGCGGGTTTCTTTAACTGATTCAAATAATTACATGAATACAGAAGCGTCTTTAGTTGCGGATGTGACCTAGTTATTTACATCGAGGTTTCGACATGATTGTTATGCTATTATTTCCGCTGAACTTACTTTGTTGAATAAACCATTTTACCTTGAGGTACCTAGTTTTGCCTCAATTACCTAACGTATTTAGGGATAGGTTCATCGAATCGCTTCTATTGGCGGATGTATTACTACATTGTTTAAGCCACATATGGTGTTATATCACACCAGGTAATGCAAAGATTTTTAGGTTTCTTGGAAATTGGAAATCTATATGCTGTCAACCAGCGGCCCAACTTACAGTGCAGCAGTGCAGCCGATGTTGGTGTAGACATGGATACATGTCCGCTGACGTGAATTTACGTTCATACCTTGATACTGAAATTCATCATTGTTATATATAGTTTTACCCCTTGCAGTTATATTTTACCGTGTGTTCCATTGTAGCTTGTGTACAGAATTTTCTAGATTATTAATGCTTAACACTCAGGCCTACGTCTTCTCAATCGGCATACGTTCAGTCTGTCTGGTGAATCCCACTCAATCACGTAACAATTTAACCGTCCAGAAATGGATCGGCTTCTGTGACCCGAACTTTTCGAAACGGACCCAAAGATTTCGAAGCATCAGAATTATGGGTGCACCATTTCTTTTTGCATTTACCAACTTTTTGTTCATATCTGATTCACACAAACCTCACAAGCCAAATGCGCTTTCATTTTCTCTCATTAGCTGTGTATCAAATTAGTTTCGATGACCGTCGTACGAACCAGCAATCAGCACTCTCCAATCTATCTATGTGCAACCAAAGAATGGAGTGTTTGCGTGTCGGCTATCAGCTACCTGAAAACAAGAGTCTACCGAAAATCTCGATCAGTTCATAGAGAGACTTCGAGCACTCGCCGGAGACCATAATTTTAAATCTGTGAGCGCTGAGCAAAACCACGATGATGTCATCCGCGATGGATTTATTAGTGGATTATCATCAAAATCTATAAGACAAAGATTGTTGGAGCATAAAACCTAACAAATACAGACTGCCTTTGATCAGATTAAGTCCTTATACTTAGCTCAGCAACAATCTCATTCATTTGCGTCATCCTTCCCAATCGTACCTTGCAAATCTATAGCTGATGAATGCGCTGCTCATAAAAATCCATGCGCCAGTTCATCGTTGAACGCCACGTCGTCTACCGCTCGAACAAAGTTGTCGGATAAATGCTACTTTTGTGGCTAGGATTGTCATCCTCGACACAAGCGTCCCGCTAGCGACACAATCTGCAAGTCCTTCTTATAAATCCGCAAAGCACACTGCTTCTGTCTCACCTTCCGTGGTTTATCCCATCATCACCGTAGCTGCTCCTGCATGTCTATCCTGCATGGCTATCACAGATGTCATTGTCAACGGAATTAAGCCTAATAGACACAGAAAGCCATGAGTTTTGTCTCTGAAACCGTCGTACAAAAACATCTTTGTGCAGAGCTGGAATCACACAGTGAAATTGTTCTGGCTTCCACACAACTTAGTAGTCATACCAAAAAACACTGCTTTGCTTCTTTAATACGTAAACGAGTGTTTTACCCAACTGTGAAGTTGTCGATACTTCGGGATCTGTGCACTGATCTTTTATTAAGGCATGATTGATCACAGTTACATAAAAGCGTAGAGATACCTTTCCATGGTAATTACCATGGACTTCCGTTTTCCTTATGTGGACTTCAGTTACCTTACCCTGCTCTGTTCGCACATTTAGCTACCTCATATACTCCATTACGCATCTAGTAACGGAGGCATAATCCTGCAGATGAGAATTTTATCCAAACTGAGATTGATAGGCTACTAAAAGAAGGCATAATCGAATCTTGGCAATCACATTGGCGTGCAAAATTTCGTGTCACCACAAAGGAACGCTGTAAGAGACGAATGGTTATCCATTATAGCCAAACCATGCAGCGTTTGACGACACTGGATACTGAAGAGGTATCTCATTTTTGTGTGTTAATTAGTCTGGATCTAGAGAGTGCCTGTCATCAAATCTCTATAAATGAATATGAGGAGTATATGGCGTTTAGAGCTTGCGATAACTTATATCAGTTCCACGGTATGCCATTTGGGGTAATCAACAGCGCTGCATGCTTTCAAAGAACCATGGATGAATTGACTCGCCTCGAAAGTCTTAAAGAAACATTAGTCTATGTTGATAATATTATTATATGTGGAAAAGATTTTACAGAACATGACAAAAACATTCAAAACATCATACGCGTCAAGAAAAGTATGGAATGACTCTAAACCGAAAAAAATGCATATTTACTGCAACGGAAATTCGTCTGCTTGGTTACGGGATTTCTTTGGGTACAGGGAAATCTGACTGCTTGTCATTTTAAACCACTACTAATGCTACCTCCGCCAATCTATCTCAAATCACAAAGAGTGATTGGGATGTTTGCCTAATACTCCCAGTAGTTCTCACACTTTCGGATAAGATCCATCCGGTCGTTCATAATAAGACTCTTACTGCCAACTAATGCCTTGGACACATGTGAAGCATTCAAAGTAGAACTTGTCGAAGCAGCGGACACATTCTCGAGGACATATTGTGCCGCCATTCAAAGATCTGAAGTGTATCCACGAAACCTCATTTCATTCTGGCGTTACTCGACCTTTCCCCTTTGTGCGAGCGAAGAACTTACCATATTCCTTGTAAAACGTGAAGTCAATAACCCAGCACTGCTCTATATGCCTTCAAATGAAGCCGAAGTTTTACACACCGTTCAATAATCCGCTACTCAAAGCAAATCAGTCTTTCGAACGACTGAGCGTGGATTTCAAGGGACCAGTACTTTCGGTCTCGCGTAACTACTATATGCTCACAAGTATCGAGGATTACTCCCGATTCCCGTTTTCTTATAGTTATCTTGACACGACGGCCTCCACAATCATACACCAGCTTGATGAATTGTTTTCTATCCTTGGAACACATTCCTATGTACATTCTGACAGGGATCCTTCGTTTATGTCAGAGAAGCTGAAATATTATCCTGCATGAGCGTGCCGTAGCGACCAGTAGAACCAATAGCTATAATCTCCAATTCAACCGGCAAGTGGAGCGACTCATTGCCACTTTATGGAAGGCAGTCTCGATTTATCTACGGTCAGGAAGTCTGGTCGCTGAACAATGGAAGTGCATGTTACCAGAAGCACTACATTCCTAGGCACTGCCACCAATGCCACACCCCACGATCGTGTGTTCCTGTATAATAGAAAGTCACCCGTTGTAAGTACTCTGCAACGGTGGTTACTATCGCCTGGACCTGTGTTCCTCCGCAAAACTGTGTGTTCTTCCAAATACGACTCTTATCGAGGAAGTCGATCTGTTAAAGTTTGACCCGGAATACGCTCATGTTTGGCTGGTCGCGAGGAGACAGTCTCTTTATACAATTTAGCACCTAGGGGACACGAAAGCGAGCGCCCCGAGATAATAGCATATAACTTCACATATTCATCAGCCCCCTCTCAAGCACACACGCCTTCACCCGAATCACATTGTGTTACGCACGATGGTTCCCTTACTTCCTCTGAGATCCGTGCAAATGCTGCAAACACGCTCATTCAACTACAAAGGACAAGACCGCTTTGTTAACACAATCACGAAGCATAGTTCACTTAATTGCTACTTATACTCATCATCTATGGGCGGTGGAGAATAACGTGCATTTAGGTTTTTACGTTGATGCTGTTTCTATGCTATAGTAGACCATCGTTTTTTATTTATGGTTATAACCCATCGTTTGTTCTTTTGTGGCCTGCTTACCCAAGATTCTAGATGATTAAAACCTAACTCTCAGGCCTACGTCCTCTCAATCGACGTATTTTCAATCTGTCTGGTGGTTGTTACTCAATCTCATACCAGCCACTTCGCATCTAAGGAACTATGAAACAGCTCATCACCGATCATCGGCGCTTGCACAGTGCCGCTCATATATAGTCAAAGCGCCGATTGGTCGGAACTGAAGTCAGCCAGTTATCGTTTAGAGAGACGATCTGTTACCGCACCGGATTCGTCATACTCTTACTACACCTGTTGCCCAACTGCCTAAATATGGGTCGATTGTGTCACGTAGGCGAATGACTTCGATCCGCTTACTTCAGCCGTGCGCTGATTGGTTACCACTCACATCAACCAGCAAATCATCTGACACACGCCCCCGGTCTCGTAGCGCGAGTTTCCGTGAATCTTGTACCTTCTCAATTGATTGATAACTCTCTTGCTGTTCAGACGTTTTCTGCTTGCTGGGATTACATGTCTCGGAAGCGTGCGTTACACGTTTAGTGGTACTACATGCTAGATTGTCGTTATGGCACCTAATTGATTGGAAACACTTGGTAGCAGATAATGACCTGACAGAAAGACATGAAGAGACCAATTGAGAGAATTGGATCTGGTTGGTGCATATCTTCCTAGATGACTGCCAAGTAATGGATAAGACGAGTAAGTTGGAAATATATTAGATATAGTGATTCCGGAAAAGGCTGTGTCGTTCCAATTGTTCGCCGAGCTGCGCAAGCTGGTGACATCCTCAGTGCAGAGTTGGGTATAGCTTAGTCGCGAACTGGTTCAACACGTCGCTAACAGGCACATTCCGAGTTTACAGGGGTTACCGTATGAGGACCAAGGCTACAAAAATAGGACTAAACCGTGTTATTTCATCGGTTGCGAGTCAGTCTCATCGTGGCTGGCTAGCCGAAGAACCTCCTAGTGGTGCCAGCTGGGTGGTTCGGGTAAACCCCATTCCAGCAAATGGTTCGGTGGTAGTGTTCCAGGATGTGATAATGATTTCGCCTGGCAAGCGTTCTCCTTATAAAAAGCCACAAGTATCCGTTGAACAACACTGTGACGTGGCGGATGTGACTCGCCACTAAGTAAATTCACTGCCTCTTCCCTTTTCCGGAGGATCATTCACACATCACGGACGTCATCTGATTCAAAGCGTCCCATTGATTCCCCCTTTGATGGCGAACACAACGAACAAAAGTACACACAGTCACATTTACCTACTCACACAACATGTCCCCTTCCAAATACACAGTTAAGCATAGTTTTACATCTCAACACACACATAAATTCCCATGCTATTGGTCAAAATGCACTAATTTGTGCAACTGTTCACCATTTATGTCTGTAATACCATGATCACGCCCTTGATGGTGTGCCTCGCAGTGACGAGAATAAACTATTTATTTATTTATTTATATTACCTCTCAGTGACTTCTCCGTTGCTTCACGTGCGGAAACCAAGCAATACGCGGACAGCTGTGTAAGCCTGTGGTGCCGGATATTAGACGATTTCCTCAACGCCTGTGCCTCGACCCGATAGTGAAGCTTTGGAGAAGTCTACCAGAACATGTGGAGACCAAATGTGTGCAGCCGTTCGAAATATAGGATTTACATTCACTACCATTTGATTCAAGGAACATTGACAATGATATCTCACAAATGTGAGCCCAGTGATACTGTAAGTCATGCATTTTTAAACGCTACATCAGAAGTTGAAGAACGATGGAAGTAACCAAAGGGTGACGGGAACATTTAATAAGATATTGGATTATGTTCCTATAGAGTTGTACGGATACAGATTTCCTCCGAAACCGAGTGCCAGCTAGCGGCTGCTTAAAGATGCAGTTTACAACCAAAGTACACTCATATACATATCATGGGTGATTTTAATGTACATTATGTAGAAACTCCTGCCAAGATCGGAGAACAATTTAAAGCCGATCTACAAGATCTCGTAAACACTGTTCCTCTTTAAAATCACATCACTTTGTCCACTCAGTTCAGAGTAGATAACAGGCCATCTATGCCGGATCTTGTGCTTAACACGAGAAGCATATGATTGATGTGTTGGTTGTAGACTGCCCGTTGGGTCGCAGTGAGCACGCAGTTATCAGTTACAACTTCGCCTGCTATGCGGAGTATCGAAATGAGAACTATGAGATGGTGCGATCCATCACAAGCTACGATCGATTAGCCCAGATCGTCAGCGCTACAACTTAGTCGTTCCTTGCCGAAGAACCTCCGGAAGTCGCCTGGCGCGAGTTCGTCAGCTGATTCCAGAGGATTCACAGATAAGTTTGAAATAGGTGTACATCAGTTACTTTCGTTAGGAGCAAAACTCGAAAATGGACGACAATACGCAACTCAGCATAGCGAGGGTACAGAGAAGCTCCAGCACCAGAAACTTAAGACAATTACGTAGCCCAACGTAACCACTGCACTCAACTGCTAAGAGAAGACAAAGCCGCCTATCAGCAGAACATCTCAAATACCCTCAGTACTAACCACAAACTTCCGTACAAGCACGTCAATAGCCTAGGAAAGATGAGGCAAGTAGTTCCTTCACTCAGGATGGCTAATGGCCTGACAAGAACTGCTGTCGAAGCAGCAAGCGCGCTGTGGATGCAATATGCCTCACGTTTCAGAGGGTCTTGCCACCAAACGATTTTCCAGCCTTTGTCGTCTCTCCGCCAGCACTAACTCACATCAAGTTTACCGCAGGGGCTGTATTGCAAAAGCTGACATCCATACTCAAACACAGCTCTCCGGGTGTCGATACCATTCGTCCAGTGGCGTAGGAAGCAGCAGCTAGCCAACTGGCAGGACTTTTAGCTCAGTTTTTCCAGCGGTACTTAGACCAGAATCATGTTCCCGCTATGCGGAAGCTTGGAATAATAAGCCCGATTCACAAAGGTGGAAGCAGAACTGATTCCTCCAACTACCGCCTAGTATCCCTATTCCCTGTACTCGCCAAGATCATTGAATCTTTAAATGTCGATACACTGGTGAGCTATCTGGAAGAATGTAACATCGTCACGCCTAAGCAGCACGGTTTCCATTGAAGGCGGTCATGTACAAAGAATTCACTTATCGCACGCAGCAGTTGAACCGAGGCAGCTGACGCTGGAGAAGGCCTTGATGTGATCTAATTGGATCTTTCAAGGCTTTAGGTTTTCTAGACTATCGGATATGACTCCAAGCTCCAGCATTACGGGATCGGCGGCCCCCTTTTAAGCTGGATTGCCAACTTTCGACTCCAACGGCAATCAATGGCCAGAGTTCGGAGCTCTTTGCCAGACCGCATACAAGCCGAGTGTGATGTGCCGCAGGGCTCAGTTCTAGGTTTACGTTTGTTTTTGGTGTTTATTAATGACCTTGCGCAGGGAATCGCTTCAAACTTCCTAATGTTTGCCGACGATATCAAGATCTGACGCAGGATCCAGGCGAACAACAACCAGCATCTACTTCAGAGTGACCTAGACACGGTGTATCAATGGTCAACCCAAAACTTACTGCAGTTCAACGTCAGTAAATGCAAGGTGCTTTCCATCCGACATCAGGGCAGCTACTCATACAGGCTCGGAACGAATATACTGCAACGATCAACTCTCGAACCTGACTTTGGTGTATTGGTTCAAGATGACTTGGGTTGCTCCAGGCAATCCGAAAAGGCCTCGAAGACTGGGAATCAACACGTCGGGATGTTGCGACGGGCGTTTGGACAAATAAACAGCTCCATATTTCGACAAATGCTCAGTGCGTATGTTCGCCCTCGTCGAATACGCAATTCAAGTTTGACATCCATGACTGAAATACGATCTTAATGCACTGGAGCAGCAACAACGCCGGGCATCTATGAATGTAATTGGAATGCGCAATCTTTCATACCAGGAGAGGCTTCAACGATTGGGGGTATTTAGTGTAAGCTATCGCAGACTACGGGGCGACCTGATTATGACATACTTGATTCTACGAGACCCACATCATGTGTGCCGCCTTTTGCTGCAACTCACCAGCAATACAACTCTGAGGGGCCACTCATTGAAACTTACTGTACAGTATAGCCACCTGGAGTGTCGCAGAAATTTCTTTTCCATTCGTGTCTGTCACCCGTGGAATGCTCTCCCAGAATCGGTTGTCTCTGCACCGCCACCAACAGTAGTTCAAAGACGGTTGGATGATCCACTCATCCACGTACACTTTCTCACTTAGCATTACGTCTCCATCCTACACCTGGAGTTTATCATGGAATTATTTGACGTTAACTGTGGGTGCTGTGAATCTAAGCGGATTGCAGAACTACCGGGGAGCAAACGACAAGTCCTTATTTGCATATTTAAGGTACTAACTGTTTTACTATCATTATTATCCTTATTGTCATGTCGATATCCCCACCAACTATCCAGCGGGACTTGTAAAGCAACGCTTCTTAACCAGTATAAATTCGTTGTTCATTTCAGAAATCCCACGGATGTGTCCTGGTTGCGCCTGTGGTGGTTCTTATCTTTTGTATGGAATAATGGTTTTTGACGAGTACCATGGCGAATGCTTGGCATGTCCCATAGGATGATTAGCGTTAAAATCTCAAAATGAAAATAACTGTGTCAATAAAAGAAAGTGCGAGATACATGACTCGACAGGCGGTTGAGAGCAGCACATGTGCGAATGTTCCTGCCTGGATTTCAGGGGGGTTATATTGCTGTCCACTGTTTGTTATGCATTAATGCCATCATTTGATGGTCACGGGCTATATCATGTAGTGTAAATGTGTCAGAGTATCATCAATGGGTTTTTTGAAAAGAGATAAGGTTGGGGCATTTATTACGCGCCGGAAGTGCGTTCCAAGGTTGACACTCTGAGGAAGAAATCATTTCGTCGGCATTCCAGTCGATTGTACTTTGTGACCAGCTTAAACTGATGATCCCATAGAGACGTGTTTTGACTGAATTTCAAAAGACAGTGGCATGTGGTTGGGGGTTTTTAGGATCTGATACACAATTCTGAGATCATCTCTTAGACTCCGATAACGTCCACTGTACATTACGACGGTTTACAGTCTAAGTGGGTAGGGGAGGTGGGACAAACTTCAGGCGTTTTATGACGCCTTGCATTGTGTAGGATCGGGCGCGATGAGCTGGCCCTTCTGCGACGGTTGCCACGCTTGTATAGCGTATTCCGCATGCCGCCTCACGTAAGCGCCAAGCATTTTGGGAAATATTGTGGCGTCAAACTTCCCGAAAGATCGGCGAAGAAGGCCGAATGCTGGTTTGCTCCTTTTGGTGCCTTTTTCGTCTGCCTCAAACACACAAGATCCTCTAGCACAAGCACACCAAGATCACACTCATGAGAAGCGCGCTGTAGAATTTGTGGCCCTAGGCGATAGTTGTGAGTACTTTGATGATGTATGCACTTGGTAATGTTGAACTGCAGCATGAGTACGCTTTGTCCAGGTCATGCTCTAGGGCTGTGTGATCATCCATTGCACGCCATTGCTTTAGATCATCTGCAAATAGCAGCCCGTTTTAAAACAGCACACTTGTGTGCCAAATCCCACTGCTTTTACTTCAGACTTATTTGAAGTTTTATAATTTCATTCTTCTGGAACCAGCAGTACGCCGGTACAGTGTACTGATGTTTCGCTGCCACACGAACACCACCGGTCACGCGTGGGTTAGGTATCCCGCGAGGTAATCCGCACCTTCGTGGATCAGAACAAGTGAACTCCGGACTAGGAAGTGGGCAGTTTAGTTAAACAACTATGATCCGAGCACCGAATTGCGGTGGATCCAGTTGCCACCACTCACATCGTAATAATAACAATAAATAACAGAGGCAAAATAGTGGGATTGAATGCAAACAGAATGTAAACAAGTGGAATCACGAAGGAGGTGCGTTAGATGAATCAGAATGGAACGAAAATCAACAACCAGATGCAATAAACTGAGAAAAGGAACGCCACTGACTGCGTCATGTCTGAGACGGTCTTCAACTGTTGTTGTGGACCATCCCAATGCCCCCTACCCGAAGACGACATGAACCGGCCTGACCAAGGCTCTCATTCAATTGCTTCAAGCTTCTATGCCACCTCATGGACTGGCAGTCTCACAGCTTTGCCCAACTTGGTACAGCCACGGCCTATAATGCACCCCGAAGAAGCCGAACAACGGGCATACGGAGGACATGGCCTTACCAACGCAGGCGATTAATGAACAGTGAACAATGATTTATGTCGGGTAAAAAAGCAGTTGCTTGACAAGCCCTACAGGATAGTGGGGGTAAAAGTACGATTATCAAAAGATAGATGAGTTATCTGTTTGAGCGTTTATTTTGCAGATATGAGGTTGAATAATAGCAGTGTAAGTGGGAATTGAATGCGAACAACGAGGCAATCTGAGGACAATTATAGTTGTTGCACTCCGTGGACAAATTGAAAATTTAAAACTAGAGTACTCACTTCTGTCCCACATGCTCAGGTTTATGTACCACGTTAATGCGGTTTGGAGGGATAAGTAATATATTCCAAAGTTGCAGAGTTTAGCAACATAGTGATGGGGCCAAGGGCAAGATCCAATCGTTTTTTGAAAATATGCAAGGTGGCGGACGAGACAATGAAGTTTGGGAGAGAGTTCCAGGGTTGGCGAACCCGAAGAAAAAAATAATTTCGCCGGCATTCCAGGCGGCTAAACTGTGCACAACACTGAGATTGGTGTTGTCTGTGTTTCAGCAAGTGACGGCATACATGATTAGGGTCACTCAATATTTGGTAAACTAATATGAAATCGCCGTGCAGTCTTCGGTAACGCCCACTGAAAACTCCCATTTGACTTCAGCCTTTGATGGTAGGACAGATTTCGTAGGCCCAAGACGTTCTTTGTGGCTCTGCGTTTTGGTTTCTAGTACTTCTAACTCGCACTTCAGCCGAGGTTGCCAAGCTTGGGTGGCGTATTCAACGTGAGGGCGCACGTAAGAATTGTGTATCATGGGGAAGATGGATGGGTCGAGTCTTCCGAATGCTCTCCGCAGCAAGCCGACGTGCTGGTTGTCTCTCTTGGCAGTTGCCTCTGACTACTTTGAACAGTTAAGGTCACTTTGAATAAGCACACAAAGGTCACTTTCTTTGGAAGTTGTTTGTAATACATGTGGCACAAGCCCATACATGTGGTTATGCCTATGGCGCAACTGAACAGCGTGAGATTTTTCCACATTGAACAGTAGGGTATTCAGAACTGACCAGGTTGAAATCGTGTTGAGGTCACGCTGGAGCTTTCCGTGGTCGTTCGATTCTTTGATCGCTCGTCATAAGTTGATAGAATCCGCGAAGAATAGGAAAGCGGAGGTAATTTCCCTCACCAAATCGTTTATGAAAATCAAGCATAGACGGGGCCCGAGCAAAGAGCCTTGTGGTACGCCGCACTCTACCTCAATTGTGCCGGACAGGGATTCTCATAATCTCACTTCCAACCGACGTTCGTGCAAAAAGTGTCTATCCCACGAAGCGGTGGGTCACCAACGCCATAGAGCTGAAGTTAATGCAGGAGAATTCGGCGGTCTAAGCGATCAAACACTTTTGAAGAGTACAAGTAAATGACATCAACTCCTGCTCCACCATCAACTGCTTCAGTCCAGCTGTTGCGTGCAATTAACTGGTTCGTAGTGCATGAGCGCTTTTGTCGGAAGCCATGTTGATCTGGTGCTATCATCCAGATACTGCATGAATGTATCAGCGTTGATAGACTTCATAATCCTGAAAAGGACAGGGATTAGCGTTATGGGACGGTAATTAGTTGGATCAGTGTGACTACCTCCCTTATGAATAGAAGTGATGACCCCTCACTTCCATATTGTTAGAATATGGCTCTCCACCATACAGCGCTGATAGAATACAGCCAGAGGCTCCGCCAGCTCACGGGCTGCTACCTGTAAAGCGTTCGGTCGAATGTTACCGAAACCAGGGGAGCTGTGGATACGCAGGGACAACAGTTTCTTTGACACACTTTATGTATTAAAAGTAAGATTTGATAAAGCTGATGGTGTGACAATAGAAAAAGGATAACACTTGGACCTGTTAAGCTCTGGAACGTTTGTGAGTAATGGAACCGTAAGAGACCGGCTGCTTCCGTTGCTGATCGCGTGCACCCGTCAGTCATGATCAGTGTTGGAATTCCGCGTTGCACCCTACGAAGGCCATTAACATGCCTGTATAAGTTTGTGGTTTGTGCAGAATATCTTCATTAACTCCTGCTGATGAGCCACTTGTCCTCTCGGATCAAACTCACACAGAAGTTACGCTACGCCACATAGGCAGTCCAAGTTTCACAAATCGGGGAATACTTGTGAGCTCTCCATGCAAATTCCCTCAAGGACAAACATTTGCGTGTTCTGCTCCTCAGAGATGACTCCCTTCTCCTTTGACGATGAAAGGATTTCTGCTAAGG
>OX104065.1:113278182-113351970 GCA_944474145.2 Dicrocoelium dendriticum
CGTGATGTCGGTCTCGGAGCTGTCCTCTCACAAATACAAAACGGAGAGGAGAAAGTTATTGCCTACGCATCACGAAAGCTATCAGATTCCGAACGTCCTTATTCAGTTGGGGAAAAAGAAGCTATACAAGCCATACACATAGGAGGTTCGGACTGGGAAGATGCAGTTTTAACTGCGGTTTTTTCCTACAGAACATGTGACCACAGAGCCACCGGAAGAACGCCAGCGGAGCTGATGCTAGGAAGGCCCTTACGCACAAAGTTAAATGCTGCACATAAGCTTTTATCAGCGAGAGATGCCGAAGTTTCAAATCGCATAGCATCTTACCAAAATTCCTACGCTAAATTATCAAGACCAATGCAGCCCGGGACATACGTTCGCGTCAAAGCAGAGCAACAAAGAAAGGCACACCTTCGCTTTCCGCTCCACTGCGCATCGACCGTACGCTTGGCCCGGGCACCTATCGATTGGAGAACGGCCTAATTGTCAACGCGCGTAGACTCCACACAGCTCACGGACCAGCTAATCAGCCCGACCGATCCGCGCGCGAAGACCCGGCTGAGTTACCATTACCACGAAGCCAGCTGCGTCGGTCCGCGAGAACGGTGAAACCTATTGATCGCTACGAACCCGGTTGAGGCAGCTTTTCGGAGGGGGGACGATAATGTGGTAACCATGTGAGCAAGATCGATTGGCTCAAGCTCATTGGTTGGCTTGCTGACTCATTACTATTGGTTGTGTGCGTCTGTCGCTTGACTCTCCGAATAACAAGAAGTTGACTCAGATGTACAACGTTAATTTTGCGAGATACATTTTACCTTTCCTACGGCTTTCTTGACACAACAGTCCAGAAGTTGGGAGACGGGTGCAACAGCGCCAACACACTACGTGACAGCGCTATATACAAAGGAGCTACTAACAAATGACGTGGACGGTCTGGAGGGCCCTACCGAAGGAGAAAAAACACAAACCAGACTCGACATTTCGACGAGTCTACTCATGTTCATCTAGCGCGTCACTGACTGACCACTTCAGAGTTTCGCTCAACTGGATGCGGTACTGGGGAGCAAAACTTGAAGTCGACTCATTGGCATGCAGAGAATATGACCGTGCCAAGGAAGGCGATCACAGTTTAACAGGCACTCCAGTGAGGCACGCTGGGGGGACGATGTTCAAACACTGGATGCTGAAAGGTATGGTTCACTCATTCAGTGCTCCCACCAAACAACAGTGCGCAGGCATCGGCGGTAAAAATGGTTGGTATCGGAATGTCTCTAGCACATAAGGGTCAGGTGTCTGACCCGTAGATCAGCACTGGTCATGCTGCAGCATTATGCATGCAGGTGGCTTAAGGGTTGAAGCGTCTGTCTTGTAATCCAAAGGTTACCGGTTTGAAATCGCGTAGGAGCGAGCGACCTCACAGTATCTCTAGCCCACGTGCAAATGGTGGCGGTCATGTGGTAGGATGTACCGACGTACTGCTCACACTTTTCTATCTTTCCGTAAATTACAAACCCTTCACTTAAAAGGAAAGCTTACATTCTGTATTCGCCATAAGAGACCGAGAGTGAGAACAATAGAAGTCAAATGAGCTTTATCAGTACATGCGGTAATCTCATCGGTGACAGCTATAAGAGAGTGGCACAAAGTGGATCGGAATAGTACAGAAGCGAACGTTTCACTAGCTCGAAAAGTGATATACGCTTTGTCTGAGGATTTTTATAGAACAAAGCAAACGAAAAAAAGACATAAATCAAAACATTAGGTAAGGTACGCAAAAGAAACCACTGCATAATTCATTTTGTCCAACGTCATCGAATGAATGAAATGCACTGAATCGAATGACCAAGTCGCATGTCGTCATGATGATACTGAATGGAAGCAGCAAAATGTCTCCGTGTAGATGCATTTAAAGTCATTCAGATACAATCATCTACTATGTTTGAGAGTATGCTCGGTATTTCAGGTAGGCAAAATGTTCGTCCAGGAATTTCTTGAATTCTGACATCGACTTTGCTTCGGCTAAGTGCAGCGGAAAGCTGTTTCATATATTCACCACTCTCCATTCGAAACAGAGTTGGTGATTGATCTGCTTCAAATCCGGTACTACAAGTTTGTACCGTTGTCCTTGTGTGCTGCTTGGTGTGCGCATAAGCACCGAGAAGTAATATCCAGTGCGTCATGATGACATTAACTTACACTCGATGATAAGACAGGGTGTAAAGTCCTGGTCTGTTGCACTGGCCTTCGTACGGCACCGCGTTAAGTGAGCCTGGCGACCGCCTGCTGTGCCACGTCCCGGGTGACAGGACAGTATGCGAGCACTGCACTGCACTCGAGCACTGCTCGTATGATTGAAACGAGGAGTCGAGTGGTAATCTCTTCTAACCAAATGCAGAAGCTGCTTTTCAGCGCCCAAAGCATATTAAGTCCGTTTTGGTAGTCTATTCGTCTTACCTAAGGAGTTTAGGTCGCAGCGCGAGAGTACAACTAGGTCTTTCATGAAATACGTGGGATGCAACAGCTGACCGACCAGTGTAGGTTAGACTGTGTTTACCATTACCCAGGCTCATAAACAGCGACTTGACGCGATTTGTCGGGAGGTTGACTTCTGCAGACCACATGCAGATGTAGTCAAGTTCACGCTGAAGCAGGTCACAGTCATCAGGCGCACTGATTACTTTCCACACCTTCAAGTCATCTGCAAATAACGTACAAGGCGAACGGAGATGCAGAAGCACATCGTTTATATGGATCAGGAACAAAACAGACCCCCAGTAGCTTGCCCTGTGTCACGCCACTGGTGGAAAGGGATACCATTCAGTCAGATGGCTGTTGACCTAGACTTTCCACCAACGAGGAAATTCATAGTGCAGTGAGCCCCCAACACCACACACCAGCAACTTGTGGAGTACGGCCTCATGACTCACCCTACCGGAATCAATGTAAATGTGGTCAATCGACTTCTCCTGGTTCAGCGCTTGCAACCATTCGTGTCTCGTCAAGAGCAGGTTGATGAAGCATGAGCGACATTCCACAAAACCATGTTGTGCGGGCGTTGTGGCGGTAAGTTGGGACATCAACCATGCTGGTTGCCTATCAAACAGGCGAGCTGAATGAATTTTGGCCCACCGTTTGAAAGCTGATCGATCGGCGCCAGTCGAGCAACAAGGCCCACACGTGTGATCGAGAATCGCCTCGTAAGCCCGCACAACCAACTGGCTCGATTGATGAATATGATAAGTTCCCGACAGCGGCAGTCAACCAAGGAAGAACAGCTTGGGATCGCTCAATGGGGCGTAGTTTGTCCTATAAATAATATGTTGTTTTCTGATCAAACAGATTCCGACCGCAGTCCAGTCTTCGTTTTTAACTCTCGGAGGGAGTAACACGACAGGTGTCGAGGCTTTTCGAAGCAAGAAGCTGCAAAAGATCCTCCTTCACGATCTTATCAGGTGTCGCAGTAAACGCATCGGTTAGGTTGATAGACAGATAGTTACCCTCTTTGCTCGGGTATTGGCTTTACTACTGAGCATTTCCAAGCGCTCAGTAATGAAACTATGCAGTGACCTATTGAATAGTTCCGTCACGGAAGGCGAGATGATGGACTATAATGACTTGAAAATCAGTGGGTGGATTCCGTTAGGCCAGGTAGGCTGCGTCTCGTCAACACTGACCAGCAGCTTGTGTACATCTTCAATGCCGCAATCCAGGCTGTCTAGTTCGGTAGAGGCGGTAGTTATTGAACTCAGTCCAAACAACTGGTCCCTTGCAAATATGGAGACAAAGTGAACCACCAAAGCGGACGACCGACCAGTTTTCGAAATTAGGGGCTATCTATCTGAGCCCACTGGCAGTTGAACCGTTCGCTGAGCTTGATAAGTTTGTTGCAAACGTTTCGTCACTAATCGAGGTGACATGATCAGTGAGTCGGTGGGTAAAGTGTAGCAATTAGCAGAGCATAGGTAAGCCTCGCTGAGAGTGTCACCCACTGGCACATTGTCTGCAGGCCTCTTGGAAGCCGTTCTTGTTGCGGCTGCAAGCTGCCCTTGGAAGTGTCGGCGCTGTTGTGTTCTCGTGTTGTTGGAGAGACTTCGCTGTCTCTTGCACGAATTTATTTCATAGTCTATGGCGTCGTCGAACCAAATTGCTGTACTCGTTGTCAAACCAAGATGGTTTAACGGGCCTAAGTTTCAGATATTGAAGGGTGCGTATCGGACGCACTAGTTTACTCCCATTTTAATAATAAATCAACACGCTTCTAAAGATGAGTCCTTTGGTAACGACAAGTCCATCTGGTTCGCGGTTCGAAAAAAGAAACGAAAAGGACGATAATAATGGTCGGCCACAAAGCAGTTGGCTGTATCCCTCGTTGTCCAGAAACATATGCCGTTATTTCTATTATCGATGTTATCATCAATACCAAACGATGGTCAACTCTGAAAAGAGGTTCGTCGCTATCAGAGTCAAGTAGACACTGGCTGTGCGTCTGAAAAAGAGCAGAACGGTCGTTCCATTCGACTGGGACGCACTGCCAGCAGTGCGTGTCTCCAACGGGATTCGAACACATGACCGTGAAACACGGTTTCAAACTGTGGTGGCTGACCGCCTGTTTGTTAGTGTTAAGTTTTCATGAAATAAATTAAAAGTGTGCATCACTCTCTAGCAGCTGGAAGTGAAAGCAGAAATGCAACTACTTTGTAAACGACAAGCCGCTACGAATCTTTGAGAAGTATAGAGAGCAGACAGTGTATCACCAGGAGATGGAATACAGCATTATTCAATGACAGTTAAGGCATCAGCATCAGATGAAACAAAATCCTGGCCACTACTGAAATGTAATCTTAAGAAGGACAGACGTAAGAGAAAACAGTAGTTCGCTGGAAACTGGGCTTGCAAAAAGCAGAGGGTGTAAGAAACCAATTCGCTCGGGGTTTAAGCGACTTGAAGAACTTCCGGGTTAGAAGAAAACAAAGCCAGTACTGAATCACCTTACTATTCAAATAGATATCAAAATGCAACGCGTACTGAGTCACATAACTACGCAAAGATGACTTTGCTGTACAGCGCATAAAGAAGTTCAATGCATTAAGGTTCACGAGTGACTTCAAGTGGGGGCAATGTGTCATAACGCATATGTCTACAAAGGCATGAATGTGAACAGACGACACACAAGTGTGACGGATGGGGTAAGTTGCATGGATGGATGAACGAAGTATGATGCACAGCAAGTGCGACAGATGGGGTTGGGATAAAACCATGGACAAGGAGGATTCTGACAAGGAGATGGCAAGCTAAGGGTTAGCAGATGGCGCACATGAACAGCATAGAGTTTAGCACGTAATAAATATAGGGCTCAGGGACACATTACAAGGGAAAGATAGATGCGGTGAGAATTGGACGGCATGAGAAAAAATTGACTTCCGGATTACAAAGTAGGAGCGTAATGCTCTCGGTCACCTGCAGACAAAGGAAAGGTAATAATCCCGTGTAATGATTGTAAAAAGCAAGCGGCGAAGAGCCACAATGAGACTGGGTGTTTCGAGAAGTAGAATATAAGACTTCGATCTGAGTACAAGGTCGGGCGTGTGGATTTCAACCTGGAGGGTGAGACGAACCAAGAGTGTTCATATAGATGGCCGGTGAATTTACTGTCCGCTACGGGGTCGACGAACGCGCATAGGGCCTAGTGCAATCCAAGAACGTCTCCGGTTAGCTGCGCGCATGGTCTTACTTCAAGTCAAGTCAGTGTAAGCTTTATATACCTTAGAGAATACATTTTCAGCATCTTATAGTATTCACTACGGATGTTTTAGAGTAACATCATTAAAAACGCAAAGTTGCACAACTGTATAAAATGGCATTAAAAGTGTGTGTCAATCAAATAAACGACCCCGAATCGGCATTCGATCCGGACGAGGATTTTGCAAATTAAGAGGCGCATTCGGCAACTTAGCGCAGTGTCTCAAGGGCCATTTGCGAAAATTGGCAGGAACGGCGTTAGTGATCTTGGCAAAAAGCTCAGTGGAAACTGATAAATCCGCAGGAGATATAGTAGAAGCGATGTTCCAGTGAAAAGACAATATACTAAAATGACCTGGCTACCACTGTCTAACACAAGACTGAACAACCCCACATTGGAAATGCATTTATGTGATGGGAACAAAGGTAATTCTTAGTAAGCAACGAACAGAAGGATCCCAGCTTCATTATAACGTAGAACAGCTATCCCTCTGAGGTCTTACAAACACCCTTCCGGTGCAAACCCATGGAAGCTGTGCAAGCTTTCGCAATGTCTAAGTTGATTTCAGATGTTGTAAGTTTATTACTGTGGTTATCTACATTTTGAAAATGTTTTCCTATTCTGACATGATTTCGATAGAACAAGATCTGTACCACAGACCGATACATATAGCATATAATGAATTGGCTACATCCGTGTACGCATTTGCCTGTCACTGCGGCCTCCACGGGGACAGCCACAAGACGCATGCGACTACAGAGTGGCTACCGCTGCACCACCAACAGCTCACCATATTCAGTATAAACCCGAAGAAATAAGACTGGGAGTATGTGGATGGGAGCCAGGTTCACACTCCTTCAACAAGTACAACAGCAGCATTTCTGTCTAGACAGGTGAGGAATCATGCGTACCGGACGTACACAAAGCGGTGGCTGGTTCGTAAGCCGTTTCACATAGGATGGAACCACTCTTTGAGCTTAGAAGCGCCATAAAGGCTGGGCGTGCCGTCGCCGCAGAAACGAGTCACAGCCTCCTGATGCCATTATAATCGAGGTGGAGAGGAACAGAACGGTAGGCACCTTGTCGAGATCCACACCAAACGCAGCCAGGCATCGAATATCACACGAAAGGTTTCAGGTGGCAAACGCATGCTAGATAGACAGTCAGTCGAGGTTCATCATCATCATCATCACCATCATCATCAACAACAGCAGCAGCAGCAGTACATCAGTCACTTGAACTGATACTTCGCTACCATACACAACCATGGTGACCTACGGGATGAAGAACAATAAGAGGGAGAGAAGTGGGAGCTGTGGTAAAACATTAATGTTTTAAACAAACACTCGAAATCAAGGCGCTTACATCTTGTCAATAACATTATTACAAACAGATGGCTATCGTGCAAAGATAAGGCGGCATCGGCAAGACAGCTTTCTTGCGGCCTTCACTGCCCCGCATCATAATCAGAGATTATTACGCAGATAACGGATCACATATTTTAAAAAAAGCAATCCGACTAAGAGACGACAACAGACACACCACTGGTGTCAATTGCGAGCCATATCCTGTAACATCTCAAGTCAAGCAAAAAAAAGCGGATCACGTGGACGCCAGCCCGGAAGGTCGAGACGGACCGACGGACACTCAGTGACTTCATCTCCCAATGAAATGTTAACTTCTGACCACGAGCCTTGCACCACCATAAACTTGGTAGACTAAAAAAGGCGCTCGTAGGTAAGCGGTAACCAGAGATACGTAGCACGTGCCCAAGCCAATGCAATTTACTCAGTGCTATCTGTTGTTCTAAGGGAATAGCTTGATTATCACTGCCTAGTACTCGTTGCAGACCATATATATACTTTGCGGCAGGTACTAGAGCAGCGCCACGCATACCGCAGACCAATAGCTGTGCTCCTCGATTTCAAGAGTGCGTTCCATTCAGTTTGACATACTTGCAGGAAAGGTGTTCCCACGAAATATGTGAACATCCTTCGTGCTCTATACTCGAACACTACAGGCGGCGTCAGGGTCTACGGTGGACGATAAGATAGCTTTCCGACTACAAGTGGCGTTCGTCAGGATTGTCCGATTTCCCCATTTTTGTTCCATTACGTCGTGGATTCTATCATGGAGTGTTCCCTTGCAGAATCTCACGATGTAGGCGTCGAAGTGATGCCTGGTGGAAGATCAGTTGATCTTGATTATGCGGACGATATCGTCTTGCTTTTCGACGATGTTGCGGTGGCACAATCAACCCTGAATAGCCTGTCTAGAGTGGTCCCATTATTTGATGTGCGCTTTGCACCTTCAAAGTACAAAGTGTTGCTGCAGGACCACCAGCCACTTTATGACCCTTGCTAACGAGCTGGTTGATCATTTCACTTACCTTGGCAGCTGCATCAGCAATGATGGGCGCATAGAAACTGACGTGAGCTCACGCATTGCAAAGACCAGAGCTCCCTTCTTGAACCTGCGGTGTGACGATAGAAGGGAGTCTCCATCCGTCTGAAAGTCCGTGTATACAAGGACACAGTGAGGGCCATTCTCCTCTATGGGAGTGAGACTTGGTCTCTTCAGTCTGAAGATCTGAGGCGCCTTCAAGTCTTTGATCATCATTGTCTGCGAAGCATTGCTCGTGTCGGATGGCACCAGCGTGTTCGCAACGATGATGTGCGTAGGCGGGTACTAGGTAGTGAAAATCATGCTACCTCCCTAGAACAACAGATAGCACTGAATAAGTTGGGTTGGTTCGGGTACGTGTTACGTACGCCTGGTCACCGCTTACCTACGAGGGCCTTGTTCAATCTACCAGGTGTAAGGTGGCGCAGGGTTCGAGGTGGATAGAAGTTGACTTGGCAGCGGGGAATGAAGTCAATGACGACGAAACTGGGTGCCGTCTCGCCGTCTGGGCCGGAGTCCACGTGACTCGACTTGTGCTTGGCTCGAGACTTTACAGGACATGGCTCGCAACCGATACCAATGGCGCGTCTGCTGCTGTCTCCTAATCGAATTGCCTGTTTAGAGTGTGTTTGGTACTGAGTTATCTGCGGGGTAATGGCTGATTATGACGCGGGGCACTGAAAGCCGCAAGGAAGCTGTCTCGCCGATGCCGCCTTATCTTTGCATGATAGCCAGCTTTTTGTGACGGTATGTTGTTAACACAAGGTGTAGGCGCCTTAACTCGGAATGTTTATTTAGGGCATTAAGATTTTCGGGCAAGCCCCTTCTCTTGCTCTTATTATTCTTTATTTCATAGATCATCGTGGTTGTATGGCAGCGAAGCATCAGTTCAAATGGCTGATGTACTGCTGTTGATGATGACTCGTTGCGGACACGCTGGTGCCACCCGACACCAGCAATAGTACACAGACAACGATGAGCAAAGAGTTGAAGGCGCCCCAGATCCTTATATCGGAGGATCCAAGTCTCGTTTCCATAGAGTAGGACGACCCTCAATGTGGCCTTGTAAACACTGCCTTTCAGAGCGACGGAAACCCCTATCTGTAGCCACAGATTCAATAAGGTAGTTGTAGCTTTTGCAAAGCGTGAACTGACTTCAACTGTTGTGCGTCGAGATGGGTGAAGTGATTAACTATCTCGAATTCCTCTGCATCAAGAGAAGGGGTCGTCAAGTGGCTGGTGGATCTGCAACAACACTTAGCACTTAAATGGTGTGAAGCGCATGCCAAATGAGGCGACGAATTTAGAGAGACAATTCAGAGCTTAATATGCCGCCCCAACATCGTTAAAAAGTAGAATAATGTCGTCTGCGTAAGCAAGATCAACTGGTTTTTCACCAGGCGGTACCTCGACGCCTGCATCGTGAGGCGCCGTAAGGGAACACTCCATGATGGAGTCCATGACAAAACTGAACAAAAATGGGGGAATCGGAAAATTCTGACAAACATCACCTGTTGTTGGAAAGGAATCCGAAAAATCACAATAGACCCAGACGCGGCCGGTGATGATCGAGTATAGAATACGTGAAATGTTCACATACTTCGTGGGAACACCTATCCGCGCAAGTATTTCGAACGGAATGCATCGCTAGACTGAATCGAACGCACTCTTAAAGTCGAGGAACACAGCTATTGTCGGTTTGCGTGGCGCCGCTCTAGCGCCTGCCGCAGAGTGAATATGTGGTTTATACAGCCCCGTCATAGGCGGAAGCCTTCCTGCTCTTCCCTAATCCGGGATGCGCGCTCCGCAGTGAGGCGACGAACGAGAAGTAAAGCCAGCAATTCTGTCATCACCGGCGTTAGGCTAATGTCCCTGTAATTAGCAAAGTCGGTGGAACTGTCCTTCTTGTACATCGCCACTATAATTGATGCACTCCAATTAGTTTGGATGGTCTCTGCTTTCCAGATCTGTTCGAATAGGGTCAGTGCTTTGCAGAGGACCTCACCACCATGCTTAAATAGTGCGGGTACGAAGGAATCCGGGCCATCAGCATGAGAAGGATTAAGAATTGCGATCGCGTTACGGACCTCAGAAGGCGTTTTGAAAAGTAAGAAATCCTCGTCCGGATCGAATGCAGATACGGGGTCGTTTATTTGAAGGGCACACACAGTTTTAAGGCCATTTTATCCAGTTGTAGAGCTTTGCGTTTTTAATGATGTTACTTTAAAGCATTCGCAGTGGATATTGTAAAATATTGAAAATGTAACCTCAGGAGTAGACAAAGCTAATATTGACTTAATTTGGAGTCTCTAAACTAACTGGTCATGGCTCAGCGTGTAACACCTGAATAGGAAGAGATCCAAGAGCAGGAGGACAACTGGACTGCTCTGGAATGTGCTGAACCCAACGAGCCATACGGCGCTCCTTACTGTAAGTCACGTTACCCGCGCTGTCTCCGATTGCTTCAATGACACTTGGTTTCCTGTAACTGGCCATGCGGATTAGTTGGAAGAGCTTGCGATAACTGCCTACTGCTCTTGCCTCCTCTATTTCTTGAGCCCGATTGGTCCATTAAGATTCCTTGTCAGCAAGCAGGTTCCCCTTTAGTTCGGGTCTAATAGTCCGCCTGGTCACGTTGTGGTCACAGCCATCCGGGTTTTCTTCTGGATTTCAACAGGTTTACTGGCCTCTCGGCTATCCTGTGACTGATGCGGTGATGATCGATGGTGCCGCAAGCGCAGGCTCCTGCATGTCGCATGACAGTGGAGATTCCTATTAAATTGAAGCTCAGTGTCATTAGGACAAGAGAGCGAAAGTTCGCCACATAGGGCATCCTGGTAAGCTCGCCTGACCGAAGGCTGAGATAACTTCTCAGTTGCCAATCGAGTTGGGCGCTTGGTGCGCCTCCCGGTAAAGGTCATGGAAAAGCGAAATAGTACCAAGGCATGATCAGAGTCGACGCAAGTACTCCAGAATGAGCGACAATGCAGGTTGGAACCACACCACCTGTAAAGTATGGCAATGTGAGCAATTTGGGTTCATAGCTGGACAGCTACAGGAGGACGCCAAGTGGCACTTGGACAACCGCTGTCTAAAAGCCGCACTACTAAGAAAAATCTGGTGCTCCGCACACAGCTGTAACAGACGCTCGCCGTTGTCGTCCGTACGGAGTTAAGCCCATATTTACTGCATAGAAAAGCTCATGAAGAGTCCAGGCGACCTACTTGTGCCTTCATATCCCTGCAAGTATTATATCTGAATTGGTAACACTGCGTAGTAGGGTGTTTCAATTCATGGCAGAAAGTGTCCTTCGCAGCATCAGATGTGAAGTCAGTGGGGGCATAAGTGGAGACCAAAAACAAACAGCGTCCAGTGCTACTCCGTGAATCAACGGAGTTGGGCTACAATGAGTCCGTTTTAAGGAATAAGGTGCCACCCTCATTCCAACCCCCAACCTGGAGAACCAGGAGGCTGAGTTTGTCTGGCCTCTAGCCACTGACCAATCTGGTATGAATGAATCTGAAGGTGTATTAGCACCACGCAGCATAGCTTAATGGATCGCTGAGGCACATAAACCATACTCCATGTGGAAATAATCGATGAGCTGTAATCCACCGGCAGTTAGCGCTTGCGCATCGCACGTTAATGTTCCCGATGCATCTGTTGTCTTTCTTGCGCTTGGGTAACGGTAGCGTGATCAGATCACGCCAATATCGGTGATTTCTTGCCACCCACTCCCAAGACCTTAGGCCAATACATACTCAGCACAAACCAATCTTTATATTGGCTTCGTAGCGTAACCTTTGTTTGCCTGCATTCCGACCGCATGCACTCAGTTGTTTCAGTATTATCATGGCATCCATACGATGCACATGTACCAGCCACCTGAAGTGTCGCAGCAGTAGCAACAAGTCCATTGACAACCTTGTCAACATTCATATCAAGCGCAGTGAGACCGGGGATATCAAACAGCCAACACAGACTTCAAGTCAAGTCAGACAAAGCAAAGACGCAAACTTGAAAGAGAATAGGCAGCAAAATAACAGAACTGAACAACTCAAAGTGGAATAAGTTGAAAAAGACAAACCCTTCGAATCCTGAATTTAGTGACCTATAAAGTTTTAACTACCTTTTTATTTCATAAGATTGGCAGCGGCCGTGATTGCGCGCATTCGTGTATGGCCTCATTGTTCGGTCGGCCTCAGTCAATTAGACATGGGAGGTGGGTGTTGAGAAAAATGTAGGCGTGTGGTCGGACGTTGTCACCCGCACGATGACGAGTGAGAATGTTAATGTCTGAAGACACCAACGGCTGGCTAGGATGCAAGCTGCGCCAATCTCACGGGAAACGATTATGACGTAAATGGCCGCTGATTAGGCGTTTGCCCGTGGTAACTATTGCGAAGGGAACAAAATTGGGTTGCGCATAGAATGTCTGCGGAGTGACCGCGAAGCCACATGTGAACCACTGCACATCACCAAGCTGAGTCACGCGATGACCGGTGCGCATGAACACTCAATAAATCAGAGCATCCTTTATCTCTCGGCAGTGCGCGAGTCGGATCATGCCTAGTTACAGATAAAAAGGGACACAGTTATGTTTTACATACGGTATCTTCCAACATAGGTTTATCGAGAATTCACTCCAACATGCGCTGACTAATGGAAGTAGTTGAGCATGCCAGGGAAGTGTTGAAAAAGGGGTTCTTCATCCTCACACAAGGGCATCTGTAGATCTCCTTTCGTCACGGAGTAATCAGTTGTCGTACTTTGGTTCTTCGCTCATTGGTGAGTATAAGCATCTTCCAACGCGGAATGCGGTTACAAGTTTACAAAAGATAAAAATCGACGCTATGAATATTCCATCATGGTCAACTTAAAGCAATTCTCTTTACAGACAGTAACAGAATGCAAGAAATGACACTACTGTCGAATACTGTTTCCTAAGGCTGAGATATCGGTAACATGGAAATGATGTGGCGCACAGCAAGATATTTCTTGATAGATATTTGAAACCCATGTTTTGGTGTATTTGTTGAAACGCTTGGAGTAGGCAGTGATAAATAAGTTTTGTTTCATTCTTATCTTCGTCCTCGGAATTAAGCTCTCGCAAGTTACATCACGTACGGAATATCTGTCACCCGCGTCATACACAAATTGACCCCTGCGGTTGAGCACTGTAACGTATGAAAACACAGGTTTGATATCATCATTCGCGGCTAAAAGGGTTGCGCGGTCCAATGACAGCACAGTGCTCACTGTAAGTGTTGTGGGGCACCCAAATATCTTTTATATAAACCAGCAAGGACTTCGCTTGACAGCCATTTCGTATGACTTGGGCTGACCAATGAGCAATATAAAATGGTAAGCAGTGCGAATGCGTTGTGCAATCGTAGCCAAAGTCACGAACGGATTAGCATTGAGAGATGCTCATATCATGCAGGGTAAGGCTGTTGGGTGCGGCAAACAACATTTGCCGTAAACGACACTAAGTTTCCAGATGTAAGATTGTCTGAAATATATTGTGAAATCTCTCATGTGTCCCCATCTGTGAGAAAAGGTAACTTGTATTTCGTCTGTAAACAACAATGCTGTGCCATGTTTCAAGATGCTGAAGATATGATTTAAGTAAACAAGAAATTGCAAATTACTAAGGATACTCCCTAGTATGACATTTTTGGTGAGTGAAAAACAGTTGCCTATTTGTACCACTTGCATCCTAGCCGAGAGGTATGCCGAAAGCCAAGTGAGTTGTGAAATAGAAATTTTTTATCTACCGACAAGCGGTATACGATCCATAGGTGGGAACAATCATGTGTACGCAAAATCTGTGGCATAAGTTCCGGGTCTTACAAGAATCAAGAAAAAGAATTCTGCATGTAAAAATATTCTCAATCAAAGCATGCTAAAAGCAGATGATGAACTGCTTGTTTCGCAAACCAAGGACGCGTTCGTCCGAATTTCGGTTTGTTTATATTTATATATGTTACCTGTTTCAGAGGTACTTCGTAATAAACCGCAAAGGCACTCGTTCTAGGAGTGGGGAGGAAGTGTGGCAGAAGCACAAGTTTCAGTGGGTGATGCAGGAAGGATGCATTGCGTACGTGTTTCTAGCGTTGCAGATGTTGTTAAGACCAACTCTCGCAAGCTAAAGGTCTTTAACACATTCAGATAAGTGTGAAATGTTTCTAGGGTTAGTCGGAATGTGGTAAAGTTTGGACATGCACGTGCCTGTAGGGGCAATTTGTTCCACAGATTGGCATATTTCTCTAAGAAAGTCGATTTATTTTATAACGGGAAGTTTGCGAGGACAGTAGATAACCCCATCACTGATGGTTCTCGGCAATTCAAGGGAGGGGCCGACTATGAACGGGAGATGGTTTTTCAGAAGTCGAAACCAAAAAGGGTGCAGTCGGAGGTGAAGACATGGATTTTGGTAACTCAGGGTTCAGCAATAACCCATAATCAGCTTGATAAATGATCATTGGACGTTTTCTATAGCTATTCTGTCTTTCCTTCTTAAGTAGCTGTGAATGATAGTACAATACTCCAGGGAAGGCCTTATTAGGAGTTTGAATAGTTCAAGCCGGATTTCAGGTAAGGAGAACGTTCCAGTAATCTAACCTGAGAGTAGTCTGGCTTTTGCGACTTGGTATAGCATATGTCCAGAAGAAATTGAAGGTGTTTGAATATATAAGTCGCAAATCCGTGACTGTACCAGACGTTCGGAAGATGATTCCGGCAAAAGTGATGGGACCTTCGGGGATTCGACATCTGTACCCGAGTATTTGAGATATTCTTGCGTAAAATTTCATAGACAGGCTTTCGTTAAATGCGTTCAGCCCGACTAGGTCGGCACGGATGTTACCCTGGCGTAGTTGCAGAAATGAGTAGGCTAGTTTAACATCATATGCGAACAAAAATGGGCGTTCATATCTTACGGGATCGCATATATTGTTTATGTAGATTAAGAAAAGTAGCGGCCCAAGCACGCGTCCCTGGAAGACACCACTGGTTATTCGTTCCGACGTGGAGTACGTCTGCCCCGTTTAGACTATTTGGGTCTGATCGTTCAGATATGAGTCGAACCAGCATAGCAGAAGTTTCGCAATACCATATGATTGCGGCACAGCTGGCAGTGGCTTGTGTGCGGAAGAATTATGATTACCGCCACTCCTCTGTCAATCATGGTTATAACATGGTCATAAAACTGTAGCTGGTAATAAACGTAGGAGCGCCTTAAAAGAAAGCCATGTTGCGATTGGCTGATCAGTTCAATTGTGTCAGAAAGTGAACAACATTGCTCCTGACTGTTCTGTGCAGCGCTCTATAGGCAGCAGAGGTATGATTTATAGGGTGGTAGCTTAACATTTCACTTTGAGGGCCCCCATGTTTCGGCATTCTGAGAGAGTACTTCCAATAAGGCGAATAGGAGCTGGTGTTTCGTGATAGAGTGAAGATGTTTATCTACAAAATAGGCACATTTTTACCACCGAATCTTATGACAGCTGAGGGAGTGTATCATCTGGGCCGGGATAGGCCGATGGTTTTATGGATGTGATGGCGTTTTGCACATTTATTTACGTCGGCATCACAGTACAGAGCAGCTTGCTCGTTCTTCTGAGGAGTGGGGGTTGGGACATGTGAGTGACAAATGAGGAGGCTAGGCTGGAATTGTGTGACACGCATAACCAGGATACGTCGAAAGTTGACGAGCCATGGTGTAATGCCAATCTTTTGGTTGTTTGATGCGGTTTGGAGTTTCTGGTCCTAAGTAGCCATGTCAGTGTCCTAGATTTTTCAGGATTTATAAGAGCTCTAATTTCGTCGGCGACTTTGGCACTTTGTTTTAGCTGTTATAGCCTTAATACGACGTAATGTAGATATGGTAGCGTAGCGATGTGATAAGTTTGCTTTCGATCTTGTTCAGTTGTGTAGGTTTGTCGCATTGCCTATAGGTGTGGCTCCTTACCCTAGGTACCAGTACATCAGTACACGCAGCAACGTCGTTGGTAAATTCACCGGTTCAGAATGATGGCTCCCAATTCATTGTGCAGATAAGCTCCTTAAATGCATTTCAGTCAATTCGGTGAATGTTATGAGTGGGTTGCAATTGTGTAGTGGAGTGGCTTATTTCGTTCAATGTTCACGATACAAAACGCCGTGTTGTGGTCGCAGCCCGGTAATGAACTATTAATGAGTGCACAAGTGGAATGGATCCTCATGGTGAATAGTAAATCTAGGGTATTGGCACTTTCGGTGGGCCCTCTGACATATGTGATGCAACCATTGAAGTGGTTAGAGCACACCATTTCGTCTAGTCCCGTTTAGATCGTAGGTTCAGGTAGTAGCCAGTTAATCTGTGGTGCGTTGAAATCTTCGCACATAAGTTGGGACTTGTAGGTAGTGCTGGAAACTGTTGATAGCATCCATTGGCTGCTAGGTTTCATGGTGGGTTGCTCGGGGAGGTCGGCACATACAACCAACTACAAGATGCTAACGAATTGTAACATGTTTCGCAATCTAAAGTGTGAAACTCGATGAAATGGTTTACGCATATCGAAATATATAATCACAACGGACTTTTCAACATCAGCAGCCATTGCTTTGTATTCAAGAGCGTTCAAATGGAAAGTCGCACCTAAGCCAGACCTGTAGAAAACCATGTTATGCCCAGATATTCAGAGTATAAGAAACCTATCATCTCGTTTTAACCATTCGTTATTGCTCCAGACAGTCAGAGTGTGATTTAACAAGAGGCAACCAGTATGATAGTCTCTGTTGAAGGGTACTCGACAGTTTAGATTCAGCCATTTTCTCCCGGGTGCTGAATGCCTACCTAAGTCCCAAGTCGAATACGCTATCCAGGCTTGGTAACTCTGGTTAAAGCGCGACATCGCTGCGCTCGAAAGACACGGCAACGAAGATTGCCAAGGGCTTGCGCCACCTTCCGTAGCAGAACGACTGCAGAGACCCGGATTGCTACGGGGAGACCACATCATGGTATACCAAATACTGAGTAATCGAATTCATGTATATGCCGACACGTTTTGAAGCTCAACCGGGACACTATCTTGAGAGCAAACAGCTTAAACTTAAGTCAATATTACAGTCCTTTAGACTGTCCACGACCTTATTTCTCCCTCCGGGTTAGGTAGCCCTGAAACACCCTACCAAATTCAGTCAGGTGTATACACCTACAACATCCATTTTCGAAACGCTTTGGGACACTGAACTCAGTTCCTTATTCTCGGTTATAAGAACGAATACTCTGCAATGTATTTATGTAAACTAACGGCTTTGGAAGTAGAACTCACAATGATGACACAACTTGCTGAAGACGAGTGCGCAATCCCATCTATCTTTACCTATAACGGGGAATACAATGTCATGTACCGTTACTTTGCATTATCATGCTATTTCAACAGTCATGTTGGATTTGGGTCAAGGGCCTACATCTCGTGCAGTTAGCATACATCTTGTAAAGGGAGACCGTGTCTTTCGCTCATGGGTTTGCAACATTGTCACTTAGTGGCTCCACCATTTGTAACCTTGTCAGGTTTCTGGGTTCCTCCATTGTACCCCATGCCGATTTCCTGTTAAAAATTGATGCTAACCACCAAGTGTTTTGAAGCAGTGTTTCAACCGCATCTGTTGACTAACTCTTGTTTCATTCTGATCTTGTGCCTTTTATCGAACACTGTATTGTCATGGGTCCAGTTCACACTGACTATGGACACCGCAATCTTGCACTGTGTTCTAATGCAGGTAGTGAACCACAAATATCTCTTCCACAGTGTTTCATTCATATGCTGGGAAGCAGTTCTCATACTTTACGAATTGTCTCTAGCCTTCCGCATGATATATATATATATATATATATATATATATATATATATATATATATATGTAGTCAACACTACCAATGTCATTGCAATCGGCTGAGTGTCACGACACATAAAAGGAAAAGAATAGATTGAAAGGGAAAAGCCCTGTTAGAGTAGAAGAGTCTCACAGCAAGTGCGCCATTGCGTACGGCCCTTGGCCATATACTATAGCGTTTGCAACCAGGAGTGATCGGGGTCCTTTGGTCCCCAACACGGAAGTCGGGAACGCCTAACAACAGCCAGCTTTAACGTTTGCGCCTCAACAAGTTATACACTGATCTTGTCGTCGTTTCGACCCCACGCCTGCGCTCCCAAATAGGGCACATCGTGGTAGCCACTGGGGAGGTATGCGGAGCACATGCACAAGCCAGCGAAGCCTGCGCGCGTTGGAAGATGCTTGTACTTACCAGTGAGCGAAGAACCAAAGTACAACAACTATGATTACTAGGTGACGAAAGATCTACAGATGCCCTTGTATGAATATGAAGAACCCCATTTTCAGCACTTTTCCCTGGCATGCTCAACTACTTCCATTAGTCAGCGCATGTTGGAGTGAATTCTCGAGAAACCTATGTTGGAAGATACCGTTTGTAAAACATAACTGTGTCTCTTTCGATCTGTAACTAGGCATGAGCCGACTCGCGCACTGCCGAGACATAAAGGATGCACTGATTTATTGTTGATGCGCACCGGTCATCGCGTGACTCAGCTTGGTGATGTGCAGTGGTTCACATGTGGCTTCGCGGTCACTCCGCAGACATTCCATGCGCAACCCAATTTTGTTTCCTTCGCAATAGTTACCACGGGCAAACGCCTAATCAGCGGCCATTTACGTCATAATCGTTTCCCGTGAGATTGGCGCAGCTTGCATTCTAGCCAGCCGTTGGTGTCTTCAGACATTAACATGCTCACTCGTCATCGTGCGGGTGACAACGTCCAACCACACGCCTACATTTTTCTCAACACCCACCTCCCATGTCTAATTGACTGAGGCCGACCGAACAATGAGGCCATACACGAATGCGCGCAATCAAGGCCGATGCCAACGCCACGAACTTCATAGGGTAAAAAACGATTTCACTTCGTGATCAAAAGAAGCTAATTGAACTATTCATGAACATAAGTGGGAAATGGTATAGATTAGGTTTTTCTAATAAGACACATTCATATCGTTCTAGTTCTAGGGGAATATATGCCAGTGTGCACCAAGGTTCTATGTCCTGACGTCTTTAGGTAGATATTTGCTTATCCCTCGTCTCTTGAATTCGTTTGGTGATGACATCGTATTAAGTGGAGGACAGCCACTTTTTCACTAATCTACTTTCCATAGCAACAAGCCCCTCTGCCAAGTTTCTTCGGAATTTCAGCAATGAGATGTCATAATGCATGTCACTACACATAACATATACATTAACACGCCATTTCCATCCTTGTGAAAAACAGTTTGTGTCGCCACTTTTTTGATTTCCTATCACAGTCATATAGTGAGCACAGCATATCTGCTCTGTCCACTTCGCTGATGGCTGAATCGTAGTCTTGTCCTATCTTCGACGCCACGACATCGGCCGTTGTTCCAATTCACACTTTGTGCCTCGCAGTAATTGATTCACTTCCATAGTAATTGGACAACAAATAAACACATCAAATATCTTTCCAATTAATGAAAGATAATCAAGAGCACCTCTATTTTTCTCCTTGTCCTCTTGAAGTTTAGGTAGATGCTTCCTGTTGGGACGGACAGTTCCACAGGCAAAAATGTTAAATTTTAGATGCTCAAATAGTCGACAGATGTGAAAAAATTATCCAGTAGAGATAGTTCATCATCAGTCAGCAGGCTTTCGCCAGTAATTATCAATTACCACAACATAACCACCACTTTTCAGAGTTTGGGTGAGTGTGTGTGTAACACTTCCCTACAATTCAAATCTGTCTTTAGGATTACGAGTGTCCTTTGATTTATCTTGATACACTTCAAAATCAAAAACAACCATTCTTATCGGCTCAACACCATTACTACGTATAAAATAAAGAGTTCAATAAATACTCAATTCACAACATATGTAATAGTAACAAGGAAGATATCAATGATTGTTACATGGATTACTTTCCGTTACAAGAATATAAGAATAAATTGTCAAAATCTCTAAATGTTGCGCCCCACCCCATCGTTATGGCCAGTAAAGGCTTGAGGCCTGGCGGTACTTTCTGGTACCAACATATATGTTGGATTATGCATGTCCACTACAAAAACGAACAAAAAGTAGTAGGGCTGGTAAGCTGCAACAAAACCAACTAAATTACAACAAGTAGAGCAACCACTCACAGTTCTCTGAAATCAAATTCCGACGACGCTCGACATGAAGCACAAGAGTTAACTCCACACACTGTAGAGCCAAGGACCATAGTTCTGGCCCTTATCTAACTGTTGACAGAAGCCTATTATTGTACGTATGCACGCGAGTACCGGCAGGAATAACGCATGCACTTAAGCAATATTATAATTAAAAAAGTGGTACTTATAAGTACCGGTAGAACACAAAGGGTTAAAAAGGCCCAGTTGAAGTGTAGGTTGGTTCAGCTCAACTGCAAGTGTAAACTCAGCATGAGGCTTGTATATATATATATATATATATATATATATATATATATATATATATATATATATAGTACAAAGTTATTGGCTGTCCTGCGATAGCACATTTCCCTTTGAATGTGAGAGGCGCGCACCAATGGGTGGTAACATCAAAGGAGGGGAGTCGTCCGGAGTGGACCAGAATAGATCGTGATTGGTAGACATTATGATGATGAAGTTGACGTAATCCATATCCAGCAGACTGCGATAAAGCCATAGGCCATCAGTAGCAAGTCAGTTGTCGACAGTGAACTATGAGGTAAGGACAAACAACAAATCCCCTATTAGAAGTACAGAAAATGATTGCAGAGTCAATAAGTCCGGGAAGACCAGGACCACTTCTGGAAATGTAGACAGCTTCGAGATTACATCTCAGGAGGGAGGTGGAAAACCAAGCAAATGGTGGTAGTGATTTACTTACCACAGATCAAATCTATGTCATCGATGTCAACCCCATGATATTCCGTTACACCGCGGCCTGTTGCACCGAGTACGCCGAATGACATGGTTTCATCCAAGAAGATCCTAACTTTATACTTGTACTTTAGGGCGACCAATGCTGGTAGCGGACAGATATCCCCGTAGTTCAAGTAGCATCCTTCTACAACCAAGAATCTCCGGGTAAGCATGGCGCGCTTTGGATCGCTGCGGTCCTCTTCTTGCTGGGCCTTCAATAGCTCCTCCAAATGGTCCATGTCGTTATGACGAAAGAAGCGCACGTGACTCCGAGAGGCAACAATACCTTGGTAAGCCGCGTGACTGATACCATCGTCAGCAAATATGACGTCTGTACGTTTGGCATACGAAGGAATCGCACTTGAAAATGTGGATGCACCAAAAGAGTACACGACAGCTTTCTCCACGCCAAGGAAGTCAGCGATATTCTTCTCCAACTCCAAGTGAACATCGAAGGTGCCGTAGAACCCTCTGGGTCCACAAGATCCAACGCCATAACGTTTTAATTGCGCGATGGCCGTTTCTGATAGGTCAGGATCGCCTACGAAGTCCAGAAAGTTCATCGAAGCGAAGTTCAAATGCCTTCGTTCAGCCCCATCACCTGAACCACTGGGATGGTACGTAACGTACCTGTCGAAAGGAGTAATAAAGTTTGATAGCTGTGATTATGTGTTGTATACAGTGCATAATGTGGCTAGCAATAGGTCTCATTAATTAAGACTTGGAGTATGCAGTCCAAAATATCGAATCCCGAGGTTGCCTTGGCTGCACAAGCGAAAAACATGAAGCGCATAGGATGTGGACAGCATGTTCTGCGAGAGTGGACGAGGTTCCGCAAAAACGAGAAATGTGTAAATATATACGGCCGAAAACCGCACAAAGCTGAACGAACTCAATATCCATTAATGAGAAGTGCCAACTGACGGTAGTTCTAACACTCAACTGCGATTTCATAACACACAAAGAAAGAATTTTTTGCATAAAACAACAGATGGAAAGGAAAACTAAACCCGATTTTCACAAAAGTACTGTAGCTGTTGGGCAACGTAGTGAGATGACGTCTTTCATTTCACTGATAATAAAGTCGCGAATTGGGTTTGTCGCCGAATTTTCTACAGACCAACAGGCCCCAAGGTAACGACGCATTCCTAATGTAAAATTAGTAGTCAAATCCAGCGAGGATGGCACTCAAAAAGCCGGGGGTGTATGAAGCGCTACGGTGGGTGTGGTTGCTTCCGAGGAATCCAGTACATGATGATGAATATAAGCTGCAGAGAAACTGACAGGCATTTAGAAGAGCGCAATGCCCAAGTGCGGTGTACTAGTGAGCAAAAAGAAAGTACTTGTACTACCGTCTTCAAAATCAAGAAATCGAAAATAATCGGAGAGACCGCTTCATCTAAAGCAACTTATGGAAAACAGTGCGAGCTGAGTCCGGAATCAGAACTATTCGGAGGTGAGAAAGTTTCTCATTCAGAAGCATCAGCTCTAGTCCTTTAGCACAGCGGTTCAGAAGATTTCGGATCTTTATCAAACGGCATCCGCTACAACACCAAAGTAGCAAGTAAAACGCGTGCTTCTATCTACAACAAGCTTTTAACTGAATACTAATAATGTAGGCTGACCAATGAGTATACTGATTACCATAAGCGACAAAACAGTGAACTGAAGCTCAGGGACAAGAACAAATCCATCTAGAAAATGAGGCGCATAACTAGTAGTAGTGAAAAAAATGAACGCAAAAATTTGCATAATCCATAACAGTAAGTCCCCATTCGAAAAGTATTCACGAAACGAGTGTGTTTGAGCGATTTAGTACCGATCACGGGACATGATCATTTGAATGGGAGGATGATAAACATCACACACGTTGGCTGGAGTTGGTAAATACTTCATCCACTGTGCAAAAGTAAGAACACAAACAAGAGAATGCTAGGTTTTATATTACGTATCGGTGGCGGGATCGTGGTTGGAGGAGAAGGATAAGCGGGAGATGGAGGGACAAAAAATTTTCAACGAATCATGGGCAATACTGATTTTCAGCAAAGCAAATATCCCCATTTTATTCAGATGAATCAAGACCAGAAATCAGTTCAGGGTTAAGAATTCTTTTCGGTAAACTCTCCTTAGACCCAAACGTTTACATAACACTGATTGTGTGCGATAAGCGTCAAATCGGACTGGGATTGATTTCTAACATGTTTAAACGGTCAAAATCGATGACTAAATGCGGCTACTGATGGCAAGAAAGTGTACCAAAGGAAACTTAATACAGAAGCTTGTATATTAAGTTTCCTTTGATGCATTTTCTTGCCATCAGTAGCCGCATTTACTCACCGATCTTGACCGTTTAAACACCTTAGAAATCAATCCCAGTCCGATTTGACGCTTATCCCACACAATCAGTGTTATGTAAACGTTTGGGTCTGAAGAGAGTTTACCGAAAAGAATTCCTAACCCTGAACCGATTTCTGGTTTTGATTCATCTGGACAAAAAATTCGCAAGACAAATGCTACTCAGGTTGACTGTTTGCCATGTCGACAACTATATCCAAACAAAAGTGTCCATCATCCTTGGAACCACAACTTGAGAGGTTCAGGCCGAGACCAATTTCGAATTGAGTGTCTTCATTCCTATTGATCAAATCATCGCTTGGCTTCCCTTATATTCCATCCAAATACCGATCACACAAACAACGCTTCGCGACAGTCGGTGTGCTGGTATGCTTAACATGTGGCCCGACCAACG
Organism: Dicrocoelium dendriticum; assembly: GCA_944474145.2. NCBI lineage: Eukaryota > Metazoa > Platyhelminthes > Trematoda > Plagiorchiida > Dicrocoeliidae > Dicrocoelium > Dicrocoelium dendriticum. The sequence goes on from OX104065.1 coordinate 113,302,053, forward strand.
GAGTCTAGTGTGGGATATAACAGTGCTGAAGGGTTCCCTCGCTCTTCCTAAATTAAATAAAAGATACTGAAGAGGCTCAATACTCACGCTGTGTTCCCATCAGACGTAGGACAAACTGCGAAAGCCCCGGTGATCTGATAAACCAGGTTTCAGACTAGTATAATTAGGTTTATCGTACGACTACATTGTAGACTCAACGACTCAAAGGAAGAGTCATGTCGCGCCACGCCAAAATGGCGAAGTTAAACAAAAGCACCTCGATTTCTTGCTATACAGTTAGTGACTCGTGTTCCATTATACTGGCACTGGTACAATTGCACAAGTACATGGATGCCTGAATGACTTTTAGTTGCTCCACAATAAAGATCAGCGCAGGGGGCGGTCCATGTCAAGCTTGGAATGAAGCAATGCATTTTGGCAGTGCAAGCTAAAGCCCGAAACGGTTGACAGTCAGTGATAATCTGCCCAGTGCTGCGGGGCATCTCTGTGAGCTTTCACAGATGAGGGTAATTTCGTCGATATACTCCATGTCAAGAAAGTGATCAGGAACGCAGCTCCACACATTCTAAGTTGTGTGCAGTGAGTTCGATCTCCATGACTTTGTCGAAAGCGAAGTTGAAGAGAAAAGGTGACAGGGGGTATCACTGTCTTACACCGTTGAGAATGTCGAAGGGTAGTAACAGTTTGTCATAAGCCCTTAATTCCACCCAAACGAAGCGCATAAAGCGCTTTGATGATGTGTAAGTGTTTCTCCAGCACTTCTTTTCTAATCAAACGGTACCAAAGGGCACACCGATCCATCGAACCAAATCATCGTTGATGACGAGGAGCACGACCACGGTGGATCGCCGATGTAGGTGGCGGTGCTCTAATAGCTGGTGCAAATAGATTTTCTCAATTCAGTTTCAAGTTCGACAAACAACTAGTGCTTTGCGAATCTACGGTGAACACGTTTGGCTGGATACACTTGCTGACATGGCAAGGAGCCGACCTCAGTGGCGCTCATGCTGTGAGTTTCTTTTTCCCGCCCCATCCCTTTGAGCCTCCCCATCCATCTACGATCTCATTTCCTAGGGTAAAACATATTTTTTTCTTTTTGCCTAGTAGCTAGCTGGAAGCTTACCGAAACGATGCCTATCCGTTGCTGGTAGCTCAGCTGGCATGCACCTGTTGTAGCTACTTCTCCTTTGTGTATTGTATTGTATGTATGTATGTATGTATGTATGTATTTCCTTCATGTATTGCGGCACAATAGCGGAGGTGTTTTTTCCACCTCTAGCTGATGTGTATAATGATGATGATGATGATTTGCGAATCTGGATTTCACGGGTCCCAGTCAACCTGTGAAGTATGACAGAAGCAAGTAGCCCAGGTGCGAGGTAAATCGACTGATAACTGCCGCATTCCAAATCTAAATCTCGCTTGAAAATCTAGACAATAAAAGAGCAGGTCTGACCGGTTAGAACAGTTGGAATGATAGCTCGTGCAAATCGTTTACAAGAGCTGGTCTCCCGAATTCGAAAAAGACATGAGGAAGTCTATCTAACCCTGCGGCTGAATTCAAATTCAAAAGTCCAACATTTGTGCGATAGACGGACTTACAGGGACGACGCAGGAAGCAGGGTGATCACTGGCAGACAGCAAATCTGGTTGTTCCGATCGATGAAATTGCTTTTCAGTGTTCAACTAAAGTGTTGTAACAAGTTGTAGATGGAACGTCTACTCTCATCGCACATCGTTCCCCAAATACCGGTTTTTGTGCTGCCCGTTTATACTATCAAGCGGAATAACTTTCGATGATTACCACGGATGGCGACCGTCTCCATTTTCCACTGCTGTTTCGGATTTCGGATTTGGGCTGCAGTAGCAGTCAGCGCGCTTTGCTGCTGCTTACTATCCAGAGCTTATCCACCACGTTGACTTCCTAGCTGTTTTCGATAACGTCGGATGATGTTATTCAGTAACCTTACTTTATAGCCTCAGATACGACCTGCAACTACTGCATTACGCCAACGCCTATCAGCTACAAATATTGGTTCAACCCATCTCGTAACCGGGGAAATCAAGTTAAGTCAAATCAGGCTTTATCCACCCGTATAGGTGCATTTTCATAACAACACTGCGGAATATAATACAACAAAGTATCGATGATAAGAAATGTCTGAAAGCAGTAAAGCTGCATATTCAATCAAGAATATGGTCACAAAAGCGGCGTTTCAGTCCTGTTGAGTCGATTAATAAGCGTGATAGAAAAAGGCAGGATAGAGTTTCGATATGAAGAGGTACGAGAACATTAAACTGTGACCATGTAGACGGAGTAAATAAGATAGCATGTAAAGGGTGGGAGCAATTATTTGAAATCGGATGGAAAGTTGATGTATGCAGCAGAATGATTTTTAACAATGAAATCTATGGGCGTCTCTGTCCCTAAACCAGAGAAGGGAGAAAAAAATTTCAACGAACGGACAAGAAGAACATGATCTCTTTGAAACAGTCTTGGGGAAATAACAATGAAGGAGAATACATTTGGTTATAGACCTTAGAAGTAAAACACAAGGCAACGCAATGAAATGCACCAGATAAGAAACAGCATCCATCACGAGATTGGACCTTAACGCGGTGCGACGTTTTATGTGCTGCAGTGATCCATTGAGCTATGCTGGGTGGTGCTTTCTGCACCTTCACAACCACGCATACCAGATTGAGCAGTGGTTAGAGGCCCGACAAACTCTGTCTCCTGGCCGTCCACGTTGGGGTAAGGGTGGCTATTTAGTACATAAAACGGACTCTTTGTGGCCCAGTATCAAAACCCCGCTGCCTTACGGTCAAGTTTTGAACCAAAGGCTTTGGTTGATAACCCTAATTGTTCTCCTGTCTAGGCCTGAACAACCTGACAGTATCCTGCTTGATCAGTACAGCTCTATGAACTTCTGTCCACACGATTTCTTGATGCTCTAGTCGTCGCAGAGGATAATCAAAGGTGCTCTATCTGCAGCATCGAGCAAGGTGGATAGGGGTTTGGATGCTGCTACTCAGGTCTTCCCGTATTCTTATTCCCTTTCTCAAACCTTTTCATCCTCAGCGTTCCGCTCCAACCACTGTCATCCCCCCAATTGCTGACACTTCCCCATCTTGCTCCAATAGTCGCTTGTCTTCCAATTTAAACTCACACAAAATCTCAGGTCGTAGCTCCAGTCCAATCAACAAGTCCATGTACAACCAAACGGACAACGTCAATTCATCGGTTTCCATTTGGAGTTACCGATCCTCGCTAAGATTGGCATGCACCAACGTGCGCACTTAGATGTAGAGTGGCCAACAAACGGGTTATGCCGAATGCATAGAAGCCCAATGTCCAGGTTGCCGATTTGATTTGTCACATGAAGACATACCTGCTGCTAATAACATCTGGTGAATGTGCGACCAGTGATCTTTAAGTGTGTTTATATAGCGTTTGCACAAGCCGGATGCCGGCGTACTTTGATACGCGTTCAGAACATCTGGATGTGCCAAGGTCGCCACATGCGCTTACGGTTGCATGGTCAGAGTCCGCATCCGAACTCAAAATTCGGCGTCAGTTTTGGATACAGTTCGTCCAGCGGAAACTGATCGTGAGTTGATCGATTTGCATCCTTGGTTGATCCGAGGCTGATGGGCGCCGCGTCACCCTCCACCGAGTGTTGTGTCGGAAATTAGTGCAGCGGCGAAAGAGAAGAGCAGTTTCACAAATGTGTAGCAACCACACACCATCATTACGGGAGCTTACAAGGAGTTGGTCATCCAAAAACAGCTCACCGGTGGACAGTCTTCCAACGTGGGCGTTCATATCGCAAGCAAGCACTACAGTATCTGTATTTTTCCCTTAACGAATGATACGAGTCAGCGCTACAATTCGTGGGCGCGTAGGCCGCAATGACAAAGGGGCACTATTTCACTGTTCATGAATTCGAAGCTTTCTATGAGCCAGCCACTCTGACAGCGCATATCCGGCTGTTCATTGGGATCCAGTCAATCAGAACAGCGTCAGCCCGGGGACTCAGAGCAATGCCCACACGGGCTTGAAGAATATTTGAAGCTGTGTTATCTCAAGATAAACGCGGTGAGAAAGTGTCGCCAGTGTCGCTTGTAAAAAGAGGCATCAGCATTTCGCCGGTACGCAGTGTCGACATTTCGCTGCTGTGCAACCACCAGACAGTTGCACGTGGACTGAAGATACTGCGAGGGTCGCCCTATCCCTACGCAGGCTCAAACTCGCGCCGTCAGATTAAAAGACAAGCTTATTACCTTTAGGCTACGGGTCGGCTTGTAGGGGATCGCGGAGCAATCAGAGGACTCGAATCTTGAAGGAAGGTTGCCGATAAGCAGCGGATATTGACCGATAGGATCTCTAGTGCTTGGGCGAGTGTTGCCTGTAGGCCAAATTTGTAGCAAAGTGCGCACGTTGATGGATTCAAAAAGAAACGGATGAACATACGCTGTGCGTCCGGTTGTACATGGGCTTATCGATTGGACTGGAGCGACACCTTGCGATTGCGTGTCGAAAGTAGAAAACAAGAGACTATTGAAGCAAGACGGGGCAGGGCGAAGAATTGGGGGCTGAAAGTGTAGTCGGAGTGGGAGGATGAAGAAGAGAGAGCGCAAGAGTGCGGATAAGACAAATGAAGGCTTGAACAGTAGCATTTTTAAAGCTAGCCAGACTGTCGGGACAGGGGATAGGTCGCGGCCGATTATCTGGTAAAGTAACATGTTGTAGGGGTCCTAGTTAGTCACTCTAACATTGGTAAGCATCCCTAAACTTCTTTAACAGCTTTTAGGAGAGTATTCTCTTTAGATTTCAGAAGTGAGCCGTCCAAGATATTGAGACAGCTCCGTGATTCATTGCATTCCACTTCGATGCAGTATATGCGGCAGTATACAGACGGTGGAACGTGAATTAAGTTGTGACGACACTTATCGTCCTTGAATCCGTCGTGTTTCAAAAGCGCAGCTTACCTTAAATGATCTTCCCTTTTATTAATTGAAAGATCTGATGTCACGGGCAGACCAGTAGCAAGTAGTAAAGTAGTTTGAACGATCTTCAAGGTTCAATTCAATTCAGCCTAGTTGAACAAGTATGATCCGAGCATCGGTGCAGTGGACCCAGTTCCCAAAAATCATAACAATAAAGAATAAAGGTAGGAGAGTGGATCGAGGTGCGAATAAAATGTAGAGAAAATAGGAGCGAGGAGAAATACGTTAGACTAACCAGAATGAAACGAAAAGTAACAACCAAATGAAAGAAACCTAATTTAAGGAACACCACTGACTTCGTGACTGCGACATGTCCGACCTGGTCTCTAACCATTGGTGTGGGCCGCCCCGAGGTCCAAATCCACGACGACGGCACGCACCAGCCTGACCAAGTTTCTCAGACAATTTCTTCATGCCTCTATGCAGCGTCATGGACTGGCCGCCTCGCAGTTTTAACCAACTAAATGCGGACACGGCGTATAACGCACGCCGAGAAACCGATCAACTGTAATAAGCAGAACATGGCGTAGCCAACGCAACCGACTAAAATTTAGCGGACACTAAAGTGGGGCAACAGAAGATTTCTTACCAAAAACCAACTAGCGAACCTCAGCGTTGTCCATCCGGTGTTCTCACTAGACGTCAGCAATACTCCGGAAGCACCGGTGGTCAAACATGGCCAAGCGTTTAATGTATTCAGTGCAAACTGGCCAGGTCTCTGAGCCATACAGTATCACAAGCCTTATCGCAGCGTTATAACCGTTACGTTTCATTGACAAGCTGAGAACCCGCCGTCTCCACAGGTGGTTAAGTCTGGAATGCAACACGAGTCTTGCTGATACGCGAAGTGACGTCCTCAATGATATGACAAGCAGAGGTGACACAGCTACCAAAGTAAGTGAAACGATCCACCACTTCCAGCGGCTGTTCGGAAATAGCTAAAAGCGGTGTGTTGGCCCAGTCCTGCAACAGCACTTTGCACTTTGAAGGTGTTAAGTACATGCCAAAGGGTGCAGCGCTAGGCACAAGTCTGTGCAGTAGTGGTTGTATAGCCGATGCATCAGACCCAAGAAGAAGTATGTCGTCCGCATACTCTAGGTTTGTCAGTCTGTCACCTGGCAGAAGTTCCCCTCCAGAATAGTCTGAAAAAACCCAGTCATTCATGATCAGTCCGATTAAAAAGTTTGAAGGGAAATGATATATAAGATAACCCTGGCGAAACCCACTTTTCGTGGGGAAGTCAGGAGACAGTTTCCCGTAGACCCTTAGGAATCATGGTAGTGAGACATCAAAATGTAAAGAAATTTAGCTGCCACGCCCTTCATGGATAAGTAATCAATCAACAACAGCAATACATCAGCCGTTCGAACTGATGCTTTGCTGACATACAACCATGATGGCCTATGAAATAAAGAATAATAAGAGGGAGAGAAGGGGGACTTCTCTGAAAACCTTAATGCACTAAACAAACATTCAAGGTCAAGGCGCCTACACCTTGTGTAGACAACATACTGTCACAAATAGCTGGCTATCGTGCAAAGATAAGGATAAGTAATGGCACAAGCCGTCTCGACTAGCATAATCGAATGCGTCTTTCAAGTCAAGGAAAACCACCATAGTAGGTGGTCTGTATGTGTGTCGCTGCTCTAAAACTTGACGAAGAGCAAGTATGTGATGGATGCAAGCACGACCAGGGCGGAAACCAGCCTGACTTCCAGTGACTCGGTTCTCACGAGACCGGTAAGTCATCGAAGAATGATAATGGAAATGGTAATGGAAATAAGGCTAGTGCCATGATGATTTTCGCACAAAGTACGCTGACCCTTCTTGACAATTCACCAAAAATGATGAGTATATCTGAAAGCTACGGTTTTCAGTTGCGGTCACAGAGGTTCAAGGCTTCCATAACTCGCTTTGTTCCATTGCCAATGGTATACATGAACACGGTCAACTGATATGGCATTGGATATGAATCCAACTAGATAAGCGTAGCGAAGGCCATCTAATTAGCTTCGCATATTCTACAGTTATGCAGCTGAATGCTTTATGTCATCTGCAGAATAGTCTGCAAATGAATCGATGAGTAGTTATCAAAAGTGAGTGGGGTCTGGCGTGTCCATGTGTCATCCATTCCGTTGTCATGTCGAGTGATCCTTCATAAAACAGAAGTCCGGGCCGTGATAAAAATCTCTCTTAAATGAGCGAAATGTCATTCTTTACTATGCACAATCGAGATCAGCTTGGAGTTGTCGACGCGAGCGAGCAGTCAAGTTGGAGCCATTGACGTGTGAATGCGACCTCCGGTTGGAGTTGCTGAGGTAGTCCTCCCATCTATCGGTTGGCAACGCTCTCAGTGGCAATTTCAGAGGAGCAATTATGTAGCCACTTGGAGCTTCAAGAAAACAACTTCGCTCTGTTATACATATGAAGAGCGTTGTAACGTTGCTTTCCCTCTGCTCTCTGCCACTGCCAACCCAACCGGGGACATAAGGGAACACCGGAACCTGCTAGACCGAAGTGCATTAGGCACAGAACACGGTTCATTTTATAGGTCACAATCTATCATCTCCTGTTGTAAGTTCCTGAACTGACTCAAGCAACGCCCTGGACAGAGTCCAAACCAGCTTGCGCCCTATCACGTAGCAAGCTGACGGTCTGATTTCATCAGCTTCCCGCGTGACTTAGCCGTGCTACCGTCGCTCGGGTAGCAACCCGTGGCCCGATGATAGGCGTCTCGAAACCGTGTCCCATTCTTATGCTGTGGCCTCTGAGTAAAGAATCATGCTGAAAGTAGCATCACTAAATATGTTGGATTGGGTGTCGAGACCCACATTAGTTAGATGTCTGCGTGGCACACTAGAGGAGAGCAGAAGCTGGATACAGGCCAATGTACAAGAGCCACAACGGAAACACCCTAGACTAATCCAACAACCCCATTTTGTATGATTTCAACGGCACTTCCAGTGGTAGTGCCTTGAAAATGAGGACGGTTAACTCTTGCAATCCAGTGGCAGCAGCAGCGGCACTGAGGCGTCGTAAAGCAAGTGGCCGGGTGATGGGACGATGACTCGTCACTGGAAATGTCTGATGCTCTGCGCAAGCTCGTCAAGTGGCTCGAAGCTGACAGTGGAAAGCCTATTTGAGTATGTAAACGTGTGGAACATTGAACGGTACTTCAGTGGGATTAACAGCTATTGAATCGGGGGCAGACTTGGGCATCAAACAGGTAACATTCAGTCAGGGTGAAAGATGGGTTAGAGTACGAACTAATATATAACCTCAACCGGGATAGATGATTAAGGTGAAACAACAAGCGGCCATTCCAATTTACTTATTCATAAACCGGTATAGGATACTAGGCATTTAAGTGTAGCTGTTATGATCACTAAAGTCACGTCGGGCCGATCTGATAAGTTGAGTTCTAAAAAAGCTTGACCACGTTTATTAACCGATCAAGAAGACGAGGTTACAGGTACCAGTGTAATGCGTGCCAGACGCACGATAAATTACATAGAACAGACTGCCGATAGGTTCGCTGTTTGCTTCTATTCTTTATTACCAATGATGATGAAGCAATACGGTCATTCAACTTATTTGCTAGAAAAGGGTTGGAAGGTGGTCCGTGTACTATTCACTGATCCATTCCTTAGAAAGTGTTCTCCTCCTAACAGCAGCAACAGACTTGATCATACGTCAACTCAGGAAAGGTGTACTTGGGAAATATGTAAATATTATCCGAGCATTATACGCGCGTAGCACGTGCAGTGTGAGGGCTTACGGCAAGTTGTCGTCGCCCTTTAACATCTCCAGCGGTGTGAGACAAGGATGCCCCCTGTCACCTTTCCTCTTCAACTTCGCTACTGACGAAGTCATGGAAATCGCGTTCACAGGACATGACTTAGAAACTGTGGATCTGCTCCCAGGAGAATGACTTTTTGATTTGGAGTATGCTGACGATATTGCCCTAATCTGTGACACCTTCCAGACGTGCCAAGTGGCACTACACAGACTAGCACTGGCTGTCAGCCGTTTCGGGCTTCGCGTTGCACCATCGAAGCGCAAAGCATTCCTCCAAGATTGGTCTGGACCGCCTCCTTCGCTGACCCTTGGTGACCATCAGCTGGAAGTCCTTCAAAAATTCAACTACCTGGGAAGTTGTATCAGGGCCTGTGGGATTGAACATGAGATCACGAACCGTATATCAAAAGCTCGGGGCGCTTTTGCTAACCTTTGCCACTGATGGCACCGCCGTGATATTAATCTCACCCTGAAGGATAGCGTGTACAGTGCAGCGGTACGTTCGAACTTACTGTACGGTCGTGAAACCTGGCTAGTTACGTTCGACTGCCGGTGCCTTAGCAATTTAGCTCACATCTGGTGGGAACACCGCGTGAGTAACGAGCGTGTTCGACGCCTTGTTTACGGTACAGGAAAAGGAAATGAACCGCTCAGCACTGTTATTTCACGCACCAGGCTCCGATGGCTCAGCCACTTGTTACGCATGCCAGCCCACCGATTCCCGCGACGTGTGTTGTTTGCGCCCCGAGGGTGTGGATGGAAGAAGAGATGCGGTGGCCAAGCAATGACTTGGTCGAGAGGAATTAAGACCCTCATTTCGAAGCTGGCCTCAGTTGGAGCGTCTCGGCTCCCTGGTTGGGGTCCGAAAGACGATGAACACGTTTGGCTGGATACGCTTGTTGATATGGATAGGAGCCGACCCCAATGGCGTTCGTGCTGTGAGTTTCTTTGTCCCACCCCATCCCTCTTAGCCTCCCCTTTCAATCACGATCTCATTATTAAGCATTTTATAATTTCGTATAGTAAATTATTTTTTTCTGCTGCATAGCAGCCGGCAGGTGGCTTGCCGGAAAGATGCCCATTTGTTACCGGTAGCTCAGCTGGCTTGCACCTGTTGCACTTAATTCCCTTTCTCCTTTTAGGTATTGAGGCACAGTAGCTGAGGTGTTTCTCACCTCTAGCTAACGTGTATAGTGAGTGTGTGTGTGGTGCTTTCGCCGTGCAGTTGCCATGAGATGTAGCTCTAGGAAATCAGTTCAGTTTAACAACTACTGTAAATTGAATTACGTCGCACGAACCGTACATAAGTGTTGCTAATTCGGGCTATGAACCTAGACTACATGCACGGTATAGGCAGGAAACGGTTGGGACAGAAAATTTTGTAATATATTCCTGTGAATGATGTACACGATAGGACTCATGACTAGGTTTGCAAAGCGAGGTCGGCGGACAGAAACAGATAACCGCAATCCTAATGTGAATAGCTGACTGATGTAAGCGTGAGATTAAAAAAAGTACATGCAAATGAAGCGAATGTAAAACGATGCTCGTTTGAGCATGTGACGGTCTAAAACACGAAAAGCATGCTGTTAGCTCAAAAGGCGGAAAGGTGCGAATAGGATAACAGAACCACAAACAAGCGACAATCCATCTGGTGCAAAAATTCAAAATACTTTTGGACTTTAAAACTAAGATCCGGACACCCAAGTGTGGAGGATGTAGTTGCCACTAGTCGCGAAGCCAGAACAACAATTAATAACAACAATCAAGAATGAAGTTGGACCAAAGATATGCAAAATACGGAACCAAGAAGGAAATGTGCAAAACGAGTCAGGATGGAATGAATATTTACAGCAAGAGAAAAGAAGCCGAATTCTGGGGCTCTACAGACCGTGCAACTGTGTCATGTCTGACAGAGTCTCCAATCAATGGTGTAGACCATAGCGCAACTAGCATCAATGAAAACAGCAGCGGACTGCGGCACATCCTTAATTATCATGCGGTACGAACATGTGGATGGCAGGGCTGGACCTACAGAGATTCCTTTACAAGCCGTCACAAAGCGAGGTGGCATGTAGGCTAATAAGCTGATTACAGATTATCTGTGAATGGTAGGGGGATTTGTTGTTTTCAAAAAGAAGTCGCAGCTCTGTGGTCAGCTCTGTCCTCTGTACGTTCATAATATACATGCCAATGAAGGATGAAGCGTGCTACATTGCAGTTAGACACCAGTCACGGCGGCCCACCGCAGTCACCTATGGCGCAGTGGCATAAGTTGCTTGCTTGAAAGAGTAAGGTCAGGTGTTCGACGCTGGCAAGTTTGGGCATGTGTGTTACCAATTAGCCCCATTAAGACCAAATGGTCGTCTATAACGCTTTCTTTGATGTGTGGTGGTTGTCCGATCCAGTGTGACTTTGACGAATTCTCTCGAAAATACAGCAAATCCTCCTACCACTCACTAAGAATTGGCATCCTGTTTAATATGGGATATATGAAATCATTTCTGAATGGAGAAAATAAAAAGAAACTGAAATCCTTGTTTAGGAAGCCAAGCGGAAAGTGCTTGACAGCAACGGCTACAGACATACTGGTAAGGAGTTCCTAGTTTAACCAAGGTTCGTGATAGGTGTCAGATGAGCATGATGAAACTTCGGTCCACGGGCCAGTGAAACTATTGAAGGGGGTTAATTCACTTGAAGGCCAGGTGTGACTGCATAGCAATATGAAAGGCGAAAGCCAAAGCGTGAACATGCCCACGGAGCTTGGTTTTGTCACCAAAGGCAGATCGCCGTGTTGTCCGAAAACGAGTCCACGGTCCCCAGAAAACTACTGTTAGCTCGTCACGATCCACTCAAGGAACGAGACCAACTCGGTTTTCTATATCAATATCCATTCTTTGGTTTGTGATCAAGAGGTATCAAGCGCTACATGCGAAAATTGACGAAAAGCATCCCTTTGTGTGCCAGATGTAACGGAACACATTCCACGATGGTCATATAGTCCAACCGTGGATGGCACAATGTCACATATCCAGAGTGGTCACAGCGAAAATCCAATCGTTTTTCACATACAACGGAGGAAACACATCCACAACAGTCTCCTTGCTATATTCTCGAATACATTAATCAATGCTACAGAGCAACAACGATGAAGTTAGCTGTAGGAGTAAAATGCTATCGCAAAGATAACGTTGTCACAAGCTTGAAAGAATGGAATCAGATAACTCACTTTGTGATTGCGCTAGTGGCGCAACGATGAAACTGTCGAAGTAGATTTTGCGGAGGATGCCAATCTTCCGGCACTAAACCAACGGGTGTCCATTCATCAACTAATTGTCTTTTCTCTGCGCTGGTTAGTTGGACTAAGTCATTGATCCGATATCTCCGTTTGAACAACAGCCATATGATGCCAAAAATTAACAGCAACTCAAAATACAGATGATATAATGGTGCACGCAGAGCACTATAGATTAAGCGGGCCCACATGAACTCAGAATTCGGTCCTTCTGAAGTGAGAGAAACATAACAACCTACCGACATGGGTTAAAAATGAACTGATGACTTTGAAGGCCATAATGAAGGGGAGACACCCGAAAAGTTGGCTGAAACCGGAGGGCAAAGTGAAAGTATGGTCAGTAGTGTCAGGTGGAAGTTCTCAAGCTGCGAATTATTGAAAGTAGTAAAATGCCCGGACAGTATTTAAACACACTGCAAGCAGACGCGAGTGATAAAGGAAACAGGCGAGGAATTGGTATGCATAGTGGGGCATGTCATTTGTGGAAACGCCAGGTCAACCTTACGATACCACTGCTACTGAATTAGCAAACAGAAAGAATAGACGCAGAGATAAAAAATAAAGGGAAATGTGAGGGAATCGAGGGCGTATAAATTATAGATTCCTGTGTACGACAGTCTGGCGAAGTAGATGTGATACATGAGTTGATGGGAGCCGAAAAAACAAAATTCTAGCGTGAAAAAGGAACTGATCCGACTGTGACATAAGGAATGTGCGCATGGTTTTCGGTAAATAAAGTACAACAGTATGCAGGAGAAAGATACCACTTGCTCGTAAATACTAGTCAGGAGAATGAGTAGCATTTAAACAGTCGCCAGCTGAGTATCAGAACAGTTTCCCTAAATAAGTGGGTCAAAAACTTGTGATTCGAATCGGGATGTGCATATGAGCAGAACCGATGAGAAAGACTTGGCAAGCAAAGTTAGTGTGAAAATATCAACTGACAATGATGAACGGAAAACGTTGTTCTTGTCGGGCTCAGCACAAATAGCTGTTTATTAGACATTCGAGTGCGAAAGCAAGTAGTGAACATGTGACTGAAGGGTAGAAGATGGACCAAAGAAGCATTAACATAATAATTAACTTCCCTATATGCGCAGTGGCAAGATAAATATATTAGAGTAGGAAATGGTACACCATACATACAGAAGGACTACGGGTGGCTTGCGCTGCATCACCCACAGCTCTATCTACACACCCCATATCCAGTGTAAACCCGAAGGAATAAGACCAGGAGGCAAGTGGATGGGAGACATCTTTCATCAAACGGAGTCCGCCAACACTCCTTTAACATGCACAACAGCAGCGTTACTGTAGGTGTAACCTCGTAATCATGCGTACCAGACGTATACAATGCAGTGGCTTGGCCATAGGCCGCTACACACGGAATGCATGAAACCACACATTGAGCCTAACACGGCGGCGAGGACCGTACACCCCGTGTCCCCAGCAACAATTCAGTTTCTTGAAGCCAGTATAATCGAGGGGAAGGGTAATAGACAAATAGGCACCTTGCCAACATTAACATCAAGCGCAGCCAGGCATTGCATATCACACGACAGGTTTTGTGTCAAACGCATGTCCGACAGTCAGTCGAGTTCAGCCCGACAAAGCACATCATATGCTTCATCAGCCTCGAGCTTGGCAACTGCACAATGGCAGTGCGAATCCCGCATAATCACGTACACTCACGCATTTGTTCACGATTGGGTATGAACTACCATGAACTGAATGGAAAACATAAACCTTTACGGACAATAATACTACAAAGGTGTATGGATTGAGACTGGAGGTAAGAATAACAGTCATATGCGTCAAGTTATAAGCAAACGCACGCGCAAGGATAGGTACCCAAGAAGCACTGCTAATGGTTACTAAGAGCTTAGACATGAACCTAAGTGAAAGCCTTAAGATAAGTGGACACAGGAATATATAGAGAAAGGTATAGGAAGAGGGAGAAAAAAGTCGTCAATATAGTGGGATGATATGAAGGCAAAAGATGTAGTGAAACAGAGGTCTTATCGTTAGTGTGTATTTTAGATGCAGTCAACTATATGTGAAGTCGGGCTTGCAGCTGATGGAGGTCGCACAGTGTAAGAATGCGACTGCTTAGGCATGAACTGATCCCATCGTCTTCTGTCCGAGGTAAATGCGGATTTCCGAAAGTCCGTTGCTCTAACTTAAGCCCTGGCACGTGGGAATATCACGCATTGGCAGGTGGCGTCTTTGGCGCGATTAGAGCGAGAATACAACAACTAAGTATCCGATGCCCACTGTCAAACATAAGGCTTTCGAAAAGGTATTCAAACTGTTTAGCAAATTTCCAAGAAGCAGAATGGCTGTCAGCAAAGTACATTTACCCAACCGTTTGTAGAGTCAGTAGAAGATAAATTATTTGATAACGAGCTGTAACTGTACGTCTCGAGCACAGCCATTCGCACTCGGTAGAAATGTTGGCTGCACGCCGATTCCTTTTAAAGGTGTAAAGGTATCAACGTGCTAGCACAATTGACCCGACCTACTATTTTTACCCTAAAATTGGCCAGCTTTACTTCAACTTGTAGCAGGCGCATCTGCATTTCCACCTGTAACCTCGACAGAAGCTGATTTCTTATAAGCTCAACAAAGTTCAATATGGCGGAGAAACAATGTGAAATGTTGCTATGTTCACTCTCATTACTAACATGTGAACCAGAGCATGAAGCAACAAGATCACGATGATCTTTACTCAGTTACTTGTCGGGATTGTTCCTATTGCACGGAGTTGTCGAAACGATCTTTCTTTGCATGGAAGGTCTAACGTGGAAACGTAAAAAGAAAGTTGCTGAGCTTGTACTCCAAGTTGTAAACTGTATACCAAATCAAAGAAGCGTTGTTGTGTATCATAATCTGTAAAGCGCTTGAAGGCTGTGATCGACGCAAAGTGTCTAAGCACAACTCGGACTCGTCTGCGCAGTGTGTTTCATGCACACAGTGTTCCCGGCATTTGTCAGGATTCACAATATGCATGGTTGGCAGCATCCGGTTCCGGAATTGGTATAGGTAGAAATCCGTCACATCTAGACTCACTCAGATTTGCCTGACACTGTGACTTTTATAGGACGCTTGCGTCTACAGAGGGACCATGGATGGCTTGCGCTGCATCACTTACAGCTCCATCTACAAAGCCCATATCCAGTGTAAACCCAAAGTAATAAGGCCGGGAGGCAGGTGGATGGGAGCTACATTTCTTCAAAGGAATCAGCCCACATCCCAACATGGACAACAGCAGCATTACTGTAGGCGTAATCTCAGAGCCATGCATACTAGACGTCCACAAGGCGGTGGCTGGGACGTAGTCCGCTCCACACTGGATGGAACCATTCTTTGAGCCCAGCATGACAATAAGGATCGTGCACCCCGTAGCCCATCAACGATTTACAGCCTCCTGGAGACATCAATGTATGCAATGTATGCGAAATCAACATCAGCATGAGGCATATATATATATATATATATATATATATATATATATATATATATAGTGGAATGTATGCAGTGGGCTGCATACTTTTACTGAGACACCTGAGGTGGCGCGGTCATGCGAGCCGTATGGATTCAATAAGGATACCGAAACAACTCTTATACGGTCAGCTGAGTACTGGGAAGCGGCATGTGGGGAAACCAAAGTTACGTTACCAGGACATGATCAAACTGAGCCTATCACGTTCAAATCTTGATTGCAGGTTATGGGAATCGAAGGCGGTTGATCGGCGTGCATGGCGCGATCTAATCACGAAGGCGGTCGTCGAAGTGCGGGAGAAAGACCTCATACATGCAGAGAAGAAGCGGCAACCACCGATGGGTTGTACTCCATGGAGATCGGGCGCATGGTGCTGTAGCATATGCGGTCGCGGATGCCTGAGTCAGGCAGGCCTAGTGACCTATGAGCGAGGCCACTCGGGACTACTACCGAAGCAACGCCGGGTCCTGCAGAGAACGTAGGCAGAACCGGCGCAGCGTTTGTAGGTACGTTGCATTCGATTTATTAACTGCGTGCTTACATGCTAAGTCTCTTTATTTCAGGTGATAGGTTTTCAATGTTGTTCTAATGCTTTTCTTTCCCATATGGTTGGCGGCATCTGGTTTCGGATTTGCCTGTCACTGTGGCAAGCCACAGTACGCCTGCGCCTACAGATGGACCATGGGTGGCTTGAGCTGCACCACCCGCAGCTCCAACCACACACCTCATATCCAGTGTAAACCCGAAGCAATAACATCGTAAGGCATGCGGATGGGAGCCATGTTTCATCAACGGAACCGGCCCACACTTCTTCACAGCAAACACAAGCACGCTGTATATGGGGAATCAAGTGCACACAATGCGGTGGCTGGACCGTAGTCCGCTCCACACTGAGTGCATGGAACCACTCTTTGATCCTAGCACGGCCACAAAGACCGTGCACCCAGTCCCCTCCAGCAACGACCAACTGTCTCCTGGAGCCAGTATGGACGAGGTAGTGGGTAATAGACAAGTAGACACCTTGTCAACATACACATCAAGCGCAGCCACATGGGGGATACCAAGCAACAGCCAAAGCACTTGAGAGAGAGATACAAAGAAAATAACGCGATTAATGCATAAGGAAATGGTGACATAAATCCTAAATAAGTGAGCATATGAAATAAGTTGTTTACAAACGAATCCTAGATAAGTTCACCAGGTCAGAAAGTATACTTTACGGAAATGCCACGAACACCAAAATGTTATGGAAATCGAATACAATTGGCTTAAGCGAGGTATGCAAGTTAATGGAATAGAGTACAAGTAGACATTTATATGAGAAAGGCATTAGGGCAAAATTGAAAACCCACCACCTGAAAAAAGGAGACGGCATGCAAGCACGCGGTTAGTAAATCGAATGCAACGTACCTACAGACGCTGCGCAGGTCCTGTCTACCTTCTCTGCAGAACCCGTCGTCGCATCTGTAGTGGTCCCGAGTGGCCCCGCTTTATGGCTCCCCAAACATTTATATGAGAAATAAAGGCATTAGGACAAAACTGAAAACCCACCACCTGAAATAAAGTGACTTAGCATGCAAGCACGCGGTTAATAAATCGAATGCAACGTACCTACAGACGCTGCGCTGGTTCTGTCTACGTTCTCTGCAGGACCCGGCGTCGCTTCGGTAGTAGTCCCGAGTGGCCTCGCTCATGGCTCACTAAGCCTGCCTGACTAAGGCATCCGCGACAGCATGTTCTACAGCACAATGCGCTTGATGTCGATGGAGAACAACCCATCGGTGCTTGCCGCTTCCTCTCTGCATGCATGAGGGCTTTCTCCTGCAACTCGGCAACTGCCTTCGTGATCAGATCAACCCATGCACGCCGATCAACCGCCATCGACTCACATGAGCTACAATCAACAGTAGAACGCGTGACGCTCACCTTAATCATGTACTGGTATCGTAACTTTGGTTTCCCCACGTCCCGCTTCCCAATACTCAAATGACCATATAATAGCTGCTTCGGTGTTCGCGTCGAATCCATACGGCTCACATCACCGATCCACCTCAGATGTCTCAGTAAAAGAACGCAGTCCACTACATACATCCCAATTCGGCACAACACATCCGTGTCCGCAACGCTGTCGCCCCAACTGATGCGCCAAATCCGTGGCAAGCACTGCTAATGGAACCGCTCGAGATATCGCACATCCCGCCGGTACATCGTCCACGTTTCACTTCCGTATAGAAGAACGGACAGCACCATGGATTTGTACACCATCAGCTTCGTGCCAATGGTAAGCTGATGATTGTTCCACACTCGGTACTCAAGCTTCCCCAATGCCGCCGCTGCCATCGACATGCGGATACGCAGCTCACTGTGCAGCTGTTGATCAATCGACATCACACTCCCAAGGTAGCAAAAGCGGGAGGTGGTTTCCAATACTTCAGCACCAATGATGATTCGCGGCAATATTGAAGATTGCACCTCCGGTGAAGGCTGAAAGAGACAGACAGTTTTGCTTGTGTTGATGTTGAGCCCGAATAGGGCCGCTATCGAAGCCAGAGCACTAGTCATATGCTGCAACTCATCCGCGCTGTGTGAAAACAACGCACAGTCGTCAGCAAACAGCAACATACGGATAGTTGTCTCACAGACTAGAGTTCTCGCACCGAAACGACGGATATTCAGCAACCCACCATCAATACGGTGCTCCACACGAACACCGTAAGCACAAGACATCATTGCATGCAGATATATATTAAACAGGGCAGGAGCTAAGACACAGCCTTGCTTCACACCAGTGACAACTGCAAAGTCATCCGAGGTCTCTCCACTCGGTTTCACCTTCGCTCGCATACCACTGTGCAGACATTCAATTAAACTTACAAACTTACGCGGGCAACCGAACTTACCCAACACCAACCACAATGCCTCGCGGTTCACCGTATCAAATGCCTTGGTGAAACCAACAAAAAGCGAGTACAATGGCTGGTGTCGTTCTCTGCACTTCTCTTGCAACTGACGAGCCGCAAACGCCATATCTATGGTGCTGCGACCCGAACGGAATCCACATTGCTCTTCCGCCACGTTAGGTTGCACAACGAGGCGGTTGAGCAGGATTCGGGCAATCACCTGCCCACACAACTCAGTAAGTTGATGCCACGATAATTCGTGAAACATTGCTTGCTCCCTTTGCCCTTGTACAGTGGTAGCACAAGTGCATTCTTCAGCTCAGGAGGCACCTCCTCAATCCATACACATTGCACCAAGTGGTGCAGCGCAGTCAACAACGCGGGTCCGCCGTGTTTCAATACTTCAGGCGGGATCCCGTCGGCCCCGGCACACTTGCCGTTTCGAAGCTGAGCACTTGCTCTCTGCGTCTCATCCAGTGTCAGCGTGTCCGCCAGACTCGCCTTCACATCGTGCTGCTTCAGGCCGTTCAATGTAGGCCAGTCGATCTCTGAACGATTGTTCAAGAGATAGTCAAAGTGTTTTCGCCAAATCTGCATTATGTCTGCAGTCTGTGTGCAGGTAGCGCCTAAACTACCATCGATCAGTGTCCTCAGCGGCTCCAATGTCGGTCCATACACCACCTTCATAGAGTCAAAGAATTCCTTGTGTTGGCGACGCTCGGCGTAACATTCCATCTGCTTCGCCTTCTCCGTCCACCATGCATTTTTTATGCGACGGAGCTCTCGGGTCAGAGGCCGTCGAATTTTGCGAAATTGACTACTCTTTCTCAAGTCACTGGGGTCTGCGACATGTGCAGCAAATGCTGCATTCTTCTCCGACACCAAGCCGCCGATCTTCTCATTGTTGTCATCAAACCAATCAGGCCGCTGACAGTTTGTGCGCCCGATGGTCTCGGCAGCAGCTGTCACCTGGTCGCGAATGTGGTGCCACATGTCGCCAACTGTGGCTATGCAGTCCACTTCACACAGGCATGCAGCTATCGCCTTCTCCAGCTCAGTACGTTTCGCCACAGTACCGAGGGAGAGAATGTTAAATTTACGCCGATTCACGGCGGGAGTGCAATACATAGATTTGCGAAAATATATGTACAGTTTGGTCCGCACCAAGTTGTGATCAGTGCCACACTCATCTTTACGCAGTACACGTGTCATACGCGCTTCATGCATATCACGCTGACTACTCTTTCTCAAGTCACTGGGGTCTGCGACATGTGCAGCAAATGCTGCATTCTTCTCCGACACCAAGCCGCCGATCTTCTCATTGTTGTCATCAAACCAATCAGGCCGCTGACAGTTTGTGCGCCCGATGGTCTCGGCAGCAGCTGTCACCTAGTCGCGAATGTGGTGCCACATATGCCGGGAGATCCTATGGTGCGCTGAGGCTGGTGGTGGCTAGATCCTGACACATGGTCTACCCACTGCTGCTACTGTTGTGCCATTTGCTCATGTCCTGGGCGCCTCCTCGTGGCGACCGCTGGGAGGGATTTGGGTTTCGCCCTTCTCCCTACTAAGATCCAGGACACTAATCCGCATGAGTCAATGAACTGACCATGCGCTGGACACGCTGCCTTTCGGGTGTTCATTTAATCGAAGGCTTTGGCTGAGGACCCGAGTCGTTCTCCTGTCAGGAGTGGGCGCCCTGCCAGTATCCCAGTCCATCCACTTTAGACGTTAGGAAGTGGTCGATGGCCCACTTCCCGTAAAACCTAGCCATGGGAGACAACAGGTCTACGGGTGATAAGCTCACAGCTCGATTGGCGTTGAGCACGAGCGCCACGCATTGTCTCTGACGGTAGGAGGGCAGCTCCTGGTGTTCAATGGTTTGCTACTGCCCGCCTCAAGCCAGGCAGCCCCTGGTTAAATTGGTGCAAACCCGACAAAAACCCACCTGCGTCTGGCCGTGGTCGCAGGTGTATCCAACTAAGGTCGCAAAACATATATAAACCGTTCCAGTATTTCCAAGGCTGCGTGTGACGGCCGTCAAGCAGATCCCAATCTGTCTCTGCAATCACATTCCCGAGCTGGATCTGCTCCCCACTGCCTTGCGGGTCAGGCTATTGTGATAAAGGCTCTGGGCGAAGTCCCTCAAGCAAACCTCCAAACCACCCACTGCCTTGTGGCTCAGGCTATTGAGCCAAAGGCTCCGGGCGGAGTCCCTCAAGCAAACCTCCAAACCACCCACTGCCTTGTGACTCAGGCTATTGAGCCAAAGGCTCCGGGTGGAGTCCCTCAAGCAAACCTCCGAAGCACAACGACCACCTTGCGTGCGATTGCCCACCAATGCAATCGTATGCCTGCGCGCAAAGCACTCAGCATCGGGTGCTGGAACGTGCGCACACTACTGGACCGAAACTTTAGCGCGCGCCCGGAGCGACGCACTGCACTCGTCGCGATGGAACTGGCGCGCTACCACATCGATATTGCGGCGCTCAGTGAAACTCGGCTCACTGAGCAAGGTATGTTGTATGAAGCAGGTGCTGGCTACATAGTCTACTGGGTGGGAAACGCCGCCTCATCACCACGTGATCATGGGGTCGGATTTGCACTATCTGATCGCCTCCATGGCCTGATGGTGGGTGAACCAACGGGCAACAGCGCGCGACTGTTGAGTGTTCGCCTACGACTCGGAAGAGGTAAGTTTGTCACTTTTATAAGCACGTACGGTCTGAGCATGTGTTATTCTGATGACACGCGTGATACGGTCTGTGTCGAGGAGCGACCGACTATTTATGCTGGCTGATTTCAACGCCCGCGTTGGGCGTGATGCATCGGTGGGGACAGATGTTATCTGTTCGCATGGCATTGGTTCAGCGAATGCGAACGGTGACAGGCTGCTCTCACTGTGTGACACTCACGGCCTGACGATCACGAACACTCGGTTTGTACTGAGTGCGAGTGATATAGCAACTTGGACGCACCCACGGAGTGGTCACGCTCACCTGCTCGACTATGTCATCGTACGTCAGCGTGATATGCATGAAGCGCGTATGACACGTGTACTGCGTAAAGATGAGTGTGGCACTGATCACAACTTGGTGCGGACCAAACTGTACATATATTTTCGCAAATCTATGTATTGCACTCCCGCCGTGAATCGGCGTAAATTTAACATTCTCTCCCTCGGTACTGTGGCGAAACGTACTGAGCTGGAGAAGGCGATAGCTGCATGCCTGTGTGAAGTGGACTGCATAGCCACAGTTGGCGACATGTGGCACCACATTCGCGACCAGGTGACAGCTGCTGCCGAGACCATCGGGCGCACAAACTGTCAGCGGCCTGATTGGTTTGATGACAACAATGAGAAGATCGGCGCCTTGGTGTCGGAGAAGAATGCAGCATTTGCTGCACATGTCGCAGACCCCAGTGACTTGAGAAAGAGTAGTCAATTTCGCAAAATTCGACGGCCTCTGACCCGAGAGCTCCGTCGCATAAAAAATGTATGGTGGACGGAGAAGGCGAAGCAGATGGAATGTTACGCCGAGCGTCGCCAACACAAGGAATTCTTTGACTCTATGAAGGTGGTGTATGGACCGAGATTGGAGCCGCTGAGGACACTGATCGATGGTAGTTTAGGCGCTACCTGCACACAGACTGCAGACATAATGCAGATCTGGCGAAAACACTTTGACTATCTCTTGAACAATCGTTCAGAGATCGACTGGCCTACATTGAACGGCCTGAAGCAGCACGATGTGAAGGCGAGTCTGGCGGACACGCTGACACTGGATGAGACGCAGAGAGCACTTGCTCAGCTGCGAAACGGCAAGTGTGCCGGGGCCGACGGGATCCCGCCTGAAGTATTGAAACACGGCGGACCCGCGTTGTTGACTGCGCTGCACCACTTGGTGCAATGTGTATGGATTGAGGAGGTGCCTCCTGAGCTGAAGAATGCACTTGTGCTACCACTGTACAAGGGCAAAGGGAGCAAGCAATGTTTCACGAATTATCGTGGCATCAACTTACTGAGTTGTGTGGGCAGGTGATTGCCCGAATCCTGCTCAACCGCCTCGTCATTCGGGTTGTGCAACCTAACGTGGCGGAAGAGCAATGTGGATTCCGTTCGGGTCGCAGCACCATAGATATGGTGTTTGCGGCTCGTCAGTTGCAAGAGAAGTGCAGAGAACGACACCAGCCATTGTACTCGCTTTTTGTTGGTTTCACCAAGGCATTTGATACGGTGAACCGCGAGGCATTGTGGTTGGTGTTGGGTAAGTTCGGTTGCCCGCGTAAGTTTGTAAGTTTAATTGAATGTCTGCACAGTGGTATGCGAGCGAAGGTGAAACCGAGTGGAGAGACCTCGGATGACTTTGCAGTTGTCACTGGTGTGAAGCAAGGCTGTGTCTTAGCTCCTGCCCTGTTTAATATATATCTGCATGCAATGATGTCTTGTGCTTACGGTGTTCGTGTGGAGCACCGTATTGATGGTGGGTTGCTGAATATCCGTCGTTTCGGTGCGAGAACTCTAGTCTGTGAGACAACTATCCGTATGTTGCTGTTTGCTGACGACTGTGCGTTGTTTTCACACAGCGCGGATGAGTTGCAGCATATGACTAGTGCTCTGGCTTCGACAGCGGCCCTATTCGGGCTCAACATCAACACAAGCAAAACTGTCTGTCTCTTTCAGCCTTCACCGGAGGTGCAATCTTCAATATTGCCGCGAATCATCATTGGTGCTGAAGTATTGGAAACCACCTCCCGCTTTTGCTACCTTGGGAGTGTGATGTCGATTGATCAACAGCTGCACAGTGAGCTGCGTATCCGCATGTCGATGGCAGCGGCGGCATTGGGGAAGCTTGAGTACCGAGTGTGGAACAATCATCAGCTTACCATTGGCACGAAGCTGATGGTGTACAAATCCATGGTGCTCTCCGTTCTTCTATACGGAAGTGAAACGTGGACGATGTACCGGCGGGATGTGCGATATCTCGAGCGGTTCCGTCAGCAGTGCTTGCGACAGACGGCTGCTTGTTACGTTTGGGTGCTGCCACAGGTAAGAGCAATGTCGTCGGCACACTGATAGTCAATACGTCGATAAGCTGGGGGCAGCTCCACGCCCTGTAGGTCGTGCCTAGTGAACGCAATCTCCATGACTTCGTCGACGGAGAAGTTAATAATAGAAGGTGACAACAGTTAACTTTCTCTCAGACCGCTGCAGATAATAAAGAGCTGCGACAGTTTGCCATAAAGCCACAATCTACCCGAGCTATGCAAGTACAGTAATCTTATGACATTTACACGTTTACATGACACACCTTTGCTTAGCAGAAGATAGCACTAAAGGGCAAATCGATCAACCGAATCAAAGGCACCTTTGATACCCAGGACACGACCACGGTGGGTCCAACGTATACGGCGTTGTTCAAACAACTGACGTAATGTGAAGATGTGGTCAATACAGCCGCGAATTCAAGGAAACCAGATTTGCTCCTGACGAATCTGGCTTTTACGGTTGCCAGCAGATCTATGAAGTACGACAGAGGCGAGTGTCCTAGAAGCACTTGTAATCAGACTGATTCCTTTATGATTGACGCATTCGGAACATTAACCCTCTTAGAACATTGGGACCATGACGAAGCGGATCCAGCTTGCTGGCTTGCCGAACAACCTCCTAGTGGTGCCAGCTGGGTGGTTCTGGATTTTCCGGTTCCAGCGAATGGTTCGGCGGCAGTGTTTCAGGACGTGGTGGGTTTTCGCCTGGCAAGCGTCCTCTCTATAAAAAGCCATATATGTCCGTTTAACAATACTGCGACATGGCGGATGTGACTCGTCACTAAATAAAGTCACTGCCCCTTGCTTCATTCCAGTGGAGCATTGTATTCCAGCTGCCAAATGCTGTCATCATGGGGAGGATTGGGCCCCTGTTTGGTACTTTACTAAAAGAAAAGCTTATGAACCAGGTAATCGGTCACCGGCTCCCAATGGGCGCCATTCCCTGAATTCGCCCCGCTGCCTTGAGGATAGGCTATTAAGCCAAAGGCTCGGGGTGGCGGACTCCTAAGACAACCCCCCACTTCAGCCAAGGCAAACTGGTAGTTTCTCGCCTATTGATGAAACATGGAACTGAACTGCACCCTTCGCTATGATGATGCTTTGCTCTCATGTTCATCATCATGCATGTTACTACTGCAAACACTTTTCCATCACACGCCAATCGCTTACCTACTCTTCCCCGTTTTTGTCTGACCAATCAACGATGAGCAGCATTGCTTCCTCCAATAGCACTGTTGCCGCCCCATCCTCTGACATAATCACATAGCGCCAAACCGAAGACACAGTTCAACTTGATGGCGTTCAATGTGCGGACCTTAAAACAGATTGGGCAACAAGCTGGTCTCGCGCGCATTCTAGAAACTCCTGCAATTGATGTCTGTTGTTTGTCCGGAACACGACTTCAGGATTCCAGCACAGTCTGCCCAATGTCGTCAGCAATTCACTCTTATACCCGTTACCATCATCGACTTTCTGGAGACGCCGAGGCTAGCGTTTCTGGACAAGGTAGTGTTGGAGTCGCCCTTAGTGCCAGAGCCGAAGCCACCCTTCTTGAATAGATTCCGATCAACAGTCGCCTTTGTGCCGTCAGGCTCCATGGCTCGTGCAAGGTTAACAAACGTCGAGAAGACAAACGTGTTCGTTTTGTAATCTCCGCCTATACTCCCACTGACTGTAGCCCAGATACCGTCAAGGACCAATTCTATCAGAACCTACATGATTTTCGCTTATGGGCCCCCAAAACGGACATCGTTATTATGGCAAGGGATTTCAACTCGCGTGTTGGTCGTTTGTTACCAAGCGAACGCCAACTTGGAGGCCCGCATGGATACAGGTTTCGAATAGACCATGGTGAAAGGCTATTCAGTTTGTGTACCGTCCACTAACTTTACCACTAAAGCACGAACTTTCGCCACCCTAGACATCACTACGCTACCTGGCAAGCTACATCAACTCCTCAACATTGGTCACAGATTGACCACATCGCCATAAGTCATTGCTGGCGTGGCAGTATTCGGGACTGCAGATCCTATTGGTCAACATGCGTGGAAACTGATCACGCGCGATTGTTTGCGTCGATTTGCGTGCGTTTCGGTGGCAAGCCTAGGGTTAGACAAACTCGACTTTACTCTAGTAAATTGGAAGACCCCGCCGTGCAATTGGAGTATCAAAAGCAGCTTCGTGAGAACCACACTACTCCGCCTCCTCGGGACGTTGATCAGCATTGGTCGCGATTGCAACAGATTATGTTTTCAGCGGGTTGATCCAGTTGCAGTCTTGTTCGTTGCACAACTAAAAGTTGGATCTCGGCCACCTCTGCGGAACTCCTCGACTATCGGCGAGCTTTACCCGTCAGTGTGGAGCATGCTGAGTTTCGCCTTTTTATTTCCAAACAACTAAAACAGCCCACCGTGACCGTGGATCCTGGTGGTCTAAACAGGCCAGAAAAATGGAAGTTGTCTTTGCTGGTGATAGCCATGGGTTGTTTAATCTCCTCAGATTCACCGGACGAGAGGTTCAGGCCATCAGTCAGACCATCTGTGGGTCAGACGGTACAAAGATCATCAACCTACGCAGAAGTTCGGACCGCTGGGCAGAGCACATTGCTCTCCAGTTTAATTGTCCAACATAACCTCCGGTTACACATCCACTGCCATCATGTGAGCCTTGCTGAGTTTGCATAGATCATCCCACTGAAGCAAAAATATGGTGAGAAATCCAGACGCTGAAACGCCAAAAAGCTCCTGGCCGTGACAGTCTTCCTCCGGCTTTATTCAAAGATAGAGGGAACTTAGTTGTCACTGAAATTCTATCACTGTTCACAAAAGTAGAGAGCGATGGCAAGGTTCCTAACTCATGGGGAGAATCAATTGTGGTTCCGATCCAGAAGAAGGGCTCTCGTAGTGAATGCACCAACCACCGAGGAATCTCACTTATTTCTGTCACGTCCAAGCTTTTTGTGTCCATTCTGCTGCGTAGACTTTCAGTTACCCGCGGGAGTTTGTGTCGTGAGGAACAGGCTGGCGTTCGTTCGGGCCGTAGTTGAATTGACCAAATTTGCACGTTGAGTCAAATTCTCGAACATCGTCAAATCCACCGAAAACAGACAATGGTGGTGTTTTTGAACATCTGAGCCGCGTTTGATTCAGTAGATAGGTCGTGACTGTGGAACTGTCTGCTACGGAACGGCGTTCCCGACAAGTGTGTCACACACTTGAAAGAGCTATAAAGTCACGCCTCTGGCAAAGTTAGAGCTTACTGCAGGCTTTCTTCTTTATTTCCTGTTACCAGTAGAGTGCGCCAATGTTGTATTATCTCGCCGTTCCTGTTCAACTTCCCCATCGAATATGTCCTACATCGACACTAGAAGGAGCCCAGAGCTACGGAGTAGAGCTTCTACCCAGGAGCAGAGTCGTAGACCTGGACTACGCTAACGACAACGCTTTGCTGCGAAGGATGCGTATGTTGTTCAAAACATTTTTAAACGCTTAGAGATAGAGGCATTTAAGTATGGTCTGTATCTTGATCCATCCAAGTGT
The DNA here is from genome assembly GCA_944474145.2 of Dicrocoelium dendriticum. Classification (NCBI taxonomy): domain Eukaryota; kingdom Metazoa; phylum Platyhelminthes; class Trematoda; order Plagiorchiida; family Dicrocoeliidae; genus Dicrocoelium; species Dicrocoelium dendriticum. The sequence continues at coordinate 113,329,146 of OX104065.1, forward strand.
AAAGCTTTGCTCCAGGATTGGCAAGCTCATGTGACTACGCTCACCATTTCTGGTGTCAGCCTCAAATAACGACGACAACAACGGCGGTACACCAGCCATTTGGACTAATGCTTCGCTGCCCCACAACAATGACCTATGAAATAAAGAATAATAAGAGGGACACAAAGGGGACTTGCCTGTAAACCTTAATGCCTCCAACAAACATCCAGGGTCAAGGCGCCTACACATTGCGTTAACAACATACTGTCACAGACAGCTGGCTATCGTGCAAAGATAAGGCGGCATCGGCGAGACAGCTTCCTTGCGGCTTTCAGTACCCCGCGTCATAATCAGCCATTACCCTGCAGATAACTCAGCACCAAACACACTTTAAACAGTCAACCCGATTAGTAGACAGCAGCAGACGCGCCATTGGTGTACGTTACGAGCCATGTCCTGTAAAGTCTCGAGCCAAGCACAATGCCAGTCACATGGACTTCAGCCCGGAAGACGAGAGGGACCAACGACACCCAGTTTGGTCGTAAGTGACTTCATTTCCTGCTGCTTCTGTACACCTCGAGCCTTGCGCCACCCTACACCTGGCAGACTCAACAAGGCCCTCCTAAGTAAGCGGTGACTAGGCATACGCAGCACGTGCCCGAGCTAACGTAACTTATTCAGTGCTATCTGTTATTCTAGGGAGGTCGCATGATTATCACTACCTAGTACCCGATTTTCGTAGGTTTAGAATACACATCGGATTTTGTAGGATTTTACTATGGCGACGTTTCGCTCTTGACATAAGAGCTTCTTCAGGGCAGGGTCAAGAGCGAAAAGGTATTATAATAAAACCCTAAAAAACCGATTTGTATTCAACACCTTTTAAAATCAAGAGATCCCAGTCGGTTTCAAGCATATTCCTAGATATTGAAATTCCCTTGTGCTAGAGAGGCGGGCCCAGCCAATGTCCGAATACGAGATCGCAAACGTGTGTGGGTTTCCTGTGGAGTACGTGAGCTGTCTGCTACATGTGAAAGCACGAGCACGGTACAAAGTCAAACTGTTCGGAAAGCAGGCACGAGTTTTTGGCCAACGAATACAAGCCAGTTCAGGCGAGAGTTTTGGCTAGCAAATACAAGTCAGCGCCAAAGGAGGCAGTGCATTCGGCCAAATATGGAAAAACCGTGGAACCAAAATCACTGACATTGGCTGAGAGCCAGTCGCATAGCTAGGCCTCCTAAAAATAGTACGTTTCGTTACCTAATAAATACGAGCGGTCTGTCGTGTAGAGTATACTCCCTGTTACCGAGTCTTGGCCCTTTTTCTGTATCCCGTTGGTTGGCTGGTGCGGGACTGAACAGTCAGACGGTCGTAGCCTAGCAGGTTTCGTGTTAAGGAAACAGTACTACAACAGTGGCGACGCAGAGTTAACAAGTCGAACCCAAACATGGCAATCCCCTTTCCACAAATGCAAGAACTGTTGCAGACTCTGTTACAACAGCAGCAAGCGCAGTTTGAGAAGGCTCAGGCCAGACTGATCGAAACACTGACCAAGAATTTGTCTCTACAAGCAGGCTCGGTAACAGGTGCAAGTGAACGTGGCCCCTCCGAAGAAGTCTTGACCCAACAAGTTGGTGAGTTCCATTATGATGCCGATGCCGGTATTACGTTTGAATCTGGTTTCATAAATACGAAGATCTGTTTCGAGTTGATCTAGCAGCTGTCCCAGAAGACAAGAGAGTTCGTCTCCTGCTACGGAAATTGGGTGCGGCCGAACACGCAAAATTTATGAATTTCATCTTACCGAAGAAAAGTACTGATTTAACTTTCGACGAAGCCGTTGCTACTTTGTCGCAGATATTTGGTGAACAATCCTCATTATTTAATATCCGATACAAGTGCCTGACGATGACCAAGCGAGGCGATGAAGACTGGGTAACTTACTCAAGCCGCGTCAATCGTGAGTGCGAACGGTCCCTGTTTCACAAGATGTCAGCAGATCAGTACAAGTGCCTTATTTTTGTGTGCGGTCTTCAGGCGGCCAAAGATGCTGATGCCCGAACAAGAGTCTTGAATAGAATCGAACAAAATCCAGAGATTACACTGCAGGCAGTGACGAATGAATGCCAACGGTTGATGAATTTGAAACATGATGCTGCGATGATCCAACAGTCGCCCACCCAGAGCAGCCCGGACATCATTTGCAGGGTCAGTCGAAATCCCCACAAGGAACCAGTTCATGTGAGTTCAAAAGATTCAAAACCCCCTTCTCCTTGCTGGTTTTGCAGAGAGTGGCATTTTGGCCGAAACTGCCCGTTCCGGAACCACATTTGCCGCCGTTGTGGTAAGCGAGGGCACAAGGAGTCGTGTTGTCTTGCAAGACGATCAACAGTGATCGGAATAAATCGTCGAATTCCGATGCGCTCCCGATGTCACAACGAAGCTAAAACAGTGACGGCAACTTTCAAGGTTGATGGTGCCAGCAGGCGTAGGTTCACTGTGCTGAAGATCAATGGTAAACAAGTTAGATTACAGTTGGATACTGCGTCAGATATCACCTTGCTTTGTCGAGAAACATGGTGCATGCTGGGGCGACCGCCACTTGTCCACACAGACCACACAGCACGAAACGCATCCGGGGGTATCTTGAAACTGCTCGGAGAGTTGCATTGTCAGGTCAGTTTTCACGATCAGCATATACGCACCACTTGTTTTTTGACGGATCAACCAGGATTGAATTTGCTTGGTCTCGACTGGATGGACGAATTGAACTTACTTGACCAGTCGGTAAACAGTATTTGCCAGAAATTACAAGTTGAGAAACCCGCTCAGATGCTGAATATGAACCACGAACTCTACACTCAAATCGCTGAACTAAAGCGACGCCATGAAAGTTTGTTTCAATCCGGTCTTGGATGTTGCCGTATTGCCAAAGCAGAATTGAACCTCAAACCAGACGCCAGACCGGTTTTCAGACCAAAACGTCCAGTGCCGTATGCAGCACAACCAATTGTGGAATCTGAGTTGAATCGCTTGCAGGCGGAAGGATCGAGGGTGTCACGAGATATAATCCAACCGTTCCTGAGAATGTATCGCAACACTCCGAATCCAAACACACCAGAAGGGAAGTCTCCTGCGGAATGCCTCTTCGGACGAAAAATTAGAACGATATTTGATAGCCTGATTCCTAGATGTGATGAAAAACACAACGGACAAACAAACGAAGAGCAGGAAGGGAGACTTCGTAGGTTTAAGGTCGGTGAACTGGTGTACGCACGAAACTTCCAGACTCCGGGAAGGTGGTCCATCGGAACGGTTATCGGAAAAAAGGGTAAGGTTATATATGAGATAATGGTCGGAAAGGACAAGTGGACCAGGCATGTCAACCATCTACGGCCACGACATGGAAACACCCAGAGACCTAAAGCATGGTCAAAACTACAGTGGGACATTCTGCTAGATACATTTGGATTGGAAAACGAAACTGATGCCTCAAATAGGATAGAACCGGCTGCTCAATTACCGCGTGATATACCGAGCAAGCCAAGTCGAAAACGAAGACAGCCGCAGTGGCTGCAAGTGAACCCAAGGGAAAAAAGCTACGACCAAGCTCAGGTGCGAAAGGTAAGGAGAAGCAGTCCTTTGAAAGAGGGAGGTGCTAGAGAGGCGGGCCCAGCCAATGTCCGAATACGAGATCGCAAACGTGTGTGGGTTTCCTGTGGAGTACGTGAGCTGTCTGCTACATGTGAAAGCACGAGCACGGTACAAAGTCAAACGGTTCGGAAAGCAGGCACGAGTTTTTGGCCAACGAATACAAGCCAGTTCAGGCGAGAGTTTTGGCTAGCAAATACAAGTCAGCGCCAAAGGAGGCAGTGCATTCGGCCAAATATGGAAAAACCGTGGAACCAAAATCACTGACATTGGCTGAGAGCCAGTCGCATAGCTAGGCCTCCTAAAAATAGTACGTTTCGTTACCTAATAAATACGAGCGGTCTGTCGTGTAGAATATACTCCCTGTTACCGAGTCTTGGCCCTTTTTCTGTATCCCGTTGGTTGGCTGGTGCGGGACTGAACAGTCAGACGGTCGTAGCCTAGCAGGTTCCGTGTTAAGGAGACAGTACTACAACACCTTGCGTCTCCAAAGATGCCGCAGATTCAAGAAGGAAGGTCTGGCCTTTATAATGCGGGAGCTGATTTCGGTTTCTATGCGTCCATCGTTGCTGATGCAGCTGCCAAGATAAGTGAATTGATCAACCATCTCGAGTCCCTCGTCAGCAACAGTCAAGGGGTCATCAAGTGGCTGGTGGTCCAGCAGCAACACTTTACACTTTGAAGGTGCGGAGCGCATACCAAGTAGTGGGACCACTCTAGACAGGCTATTCAGGGTTCATTGTACCACCGCAACATCGTCGAAAAGCAAAAGGATATCGTCCGCACAATCAAGATCAACTAACCTTTCACCAGGCAGCACTTCAACGCCTACATCGTGAGATTCCGCAAAGGAACCCTACATGATAGAGTCAACGAAGAAATTGAACAAAAATGTAGAAATCGGACAAACCTGATGAATGCCAGTTGTGGTCGGAAAGCTATCCGATAGGCCACCGCAGACCCTGACACGGCCTGTAATGTCCGAGTATAGAGCACGAAGGATGTTCACATATTTCATGGGAACACCTTTCCGCGCCGGTATTTCTAACAGAATCGATCAATCGACTGAATTAAACGCACACTTCAAATCGAGGAAAACAGCTATTGTCGGTCTGCGGTATGCGTGGCGCTGCTCTAGCACTTGCCGCAAAGTAAATATATGGTCTACACAGCCACGTTCAACGCGGAAACCTGTCTGGCCTTCCCTAATCCGAGATTCCCATCCCACAGTGAGGTGACGAACGAGAGTCGAGGACAGTGATTTTATCACAACTGGCGCTAAACTAATACCCCTGTGATTAGAACGGTCTGTGCGACTGCCCTTCTTGTATATTGCCAATATGAGCGATTCGCTCCAATTAGCCGGGACACTTCCTTCCAGATACGTTCGAATAGGGAAGTCAGTGCTTTGTAGTTGACCCCACCATTCTAAACAGTGCAGGTGGGAAGAAATCCGGGCCAGAGGCACGAAAAAGATTAAGGGCTGTGATCGCGTTTCGGACCTCAGCCTCCGACGGAGGCTCTAAACCAACCGTCCATAGATCGTCCTGCATCACCTGAGTAGGAAGACGTCCGGGAGCAGGGGGCCAGCTGAACTGATATTGTAAGTGTTCCACCCAACGATCCATACGACGCTCCTTATTGTGTATCAGTGCACCCGCGCTGTCTATGATTGTCTCAATGATGCCTGGTTTCTTGGGACCAGTGGTGCGGATCAGCTGGAAGAGCTTGCGGGTATTACAGACTGCTCCCGCCTCCTCCATTTCCACAGCCCGACTAGTCCACCAGGATTCCTTGTAAGCACGCAGGCTCTGCTTTAGTTCACACCTAATAGCCCGTCTGATCACATTGTGTGCAGAGGCAGTCAGGAAGTTTCTTCCGGATTCCAACAGGTTCACCGACCTCTCTGATATCCAGTGACTGATGCAGTGACGACTGATAGTGCCACAAGCAAATGCTCCTGCATCGTGTATGACGGCGAGGATCCTATTCCACTGAAGTTCAGTGTCACTAGGACAAGACAGCGAACGTTCGGTACGCAGTGCGTCTTGTTAGGCTTGCCTGGCCGAGGGCTGAGACAATTTCTCAGTTGCAAATCGGAGACGACACTTGGAGCGCCTCCCGGTAAAGTTCATAGAGAAACGACAGCGTACCAAGGCATGATCAGAGTCGGCGCACGTATTCCAGTACGAGTGGCAATCCAGGATGGAACCACGCCACCTGTAACTTATGGAAATTTGGTCAATTAGGGTCCATCGCTGGCCAGCTACAGGAGGACGCCAAGTGGCACCTCGGCGCCCGCTGTGTCTAAAAGCTAAGAAACAACTGGTGCGCCGCACACAGCTGCAGCAGACGCTCACCGTTGTCAGTCCGTTCGGAGTCAAGCCCATAATTACCACCCAGCTGCGCTTCTGAAGAGCTCAGACCTCCTACTTGTCCGTTCGTATCTCCTGCAAGTAATATAATATCTGAACGGTTAACACTGCGTAGTAGTACGTTCGTTTCGTGATAGAATGTGTCCATGACAGCATTGGAACTGCAGTCGATGGGAGCATAAGTGGAAATCACAAATAAACAGCGTTTTGTTTTGTTTCCTGAATCCACCTTAGTTAGTGTCGTCGAACGAATTGCACATAAACGGCTGTTCACCGGAATCCAATCAACGATGGCTCAGCCTTGGTGCTTAAATGATATCTACAGCAGTATGACCAGTGACTTCTGCATCGCCGTCTCCGGATGCGTGCAACCAATAACGAGAAGATAAGTCGGATGCAGTTAATTCAACAACCCCGTTAGCGTCGTTGATCCTAGTTTCGGACACAACACACATCAATTCCCAGTGTGACCAAGGTGCGTGCGATTGCATCCAGTTTGCCTATTTGCCTTAGAGTGCGAACGTTGAAAGACGTCAGGGAAACGGGACAGTGTGGGCTCATAAAGGGAGGGTTGCCGACAGACGTCCGATGAGTGTTGTGGGTAGGTGGCTGCAGATAGTTCTACTCCAGTGGCACTTCGGTTGCTGTCAATTAAGCTGGGAATTATAGAAGGTAGGTTAGTAATGGGGGTCGGGATGCGAGTGAAATAGGCGAAAGAAAGAAGGGAGGCGCCAGCTGCAGCATGTCTTCGCTTATCCATCCTGCTGTATGCAAGAGATAAGACGAATCTTGATAATTTGCGCGACGGCCGATGCAGGATGAAGTTAATGTTTGAAGAAAAGTCATGGTTGTACGTGGGCCGATACTGCAAGGGCGGCCCGACCTAGACAGGAGGACGATCACGGTCGTCAACCAAAGCCTTTGGCTCAAAAGCCTGTCCGCGAGGCAGCGGGGAGGTGGCAAGGATTTAGCTTTACAGAAATGGACGCCATCCCATTTCAAACCTCCAACCTGGAGGACCAGGAGACTGAGTTGGTCTGATCTTCCACCAATGACCAAGCTGGAAGGATTAACTCTCAAGGCGCCCGGATGAACCACAAAGTATAACTCAATAGGTCAAGGAGTTACGCAAACCGTCGCACCCCGTTAAGGATGCTTAGGTTAAAAGACGCAGTGGGGCAAAATTGTCTATACCAGCGTGATTTCGAGCAGACGGGACCTGTGCGCAAACAGACAATGAAAAGGTTAGTATACTCACCAATTATACAAGCCATGTATTATACAGTATGCGCACAGGTCCAGTCCGCTCGCAATAACGATGGTCTAGACAGTTGTGTCCCGATGCATCTTTTTAACAGAAGCAAAAAAACCTAATGGGATTAACTGCGGCTGAGCCCGTTAAGCCCTGCACATAATAGACAGAGCAGTCCTGAGGCCTTGATTACATATATTTCTAATATCGAAAAGCAAATTGCATCTGGTGAGCAATTGCTTTCAATGATTTATCATCAGACCAATACAATCATATGGAGGCTAAAGAATGAAATTCGACCCAATTAGTTTGAAACACATAGATCACGTGAGGGTCTGTCAGAGATGAGAAAAGGAATTAGGTCTCGTTTGCTACCGCGTCTGACCGAAGGCAATCGACCTGGGCGTCTTCCGTCTTCGCTCGCCAGGGAAGCTGGAGAGCCTGGACCAGCTTCTTCTGTGAGCATAAGAACGCAGGAACAATCGAATACAAATTGTTTCAGTTGTCGCAAGTGCACGATGGCCGTAACCTTTCGATCGGTGCGGCGGAACCTTGTGAACTGTTCAGAAGGCGCGTTTCCAATCCACCTCATGGCCGGTGTTCATAATGTTGGCCAAAATGGCGCTTCTAATGGTCCCGTCGCCCCCTTGATGCAGCCAAGGAGGGTAATGTTCGTTTGCACATTTTCATAACTGTCACGCGATTCGACTAATATATGTTGCGCCGCAGGCACATTCGAATTGGTAAATTACCGTTGAGGTTGTCAGCATCGACAGCTTGTACTTGTTTCGTGAACGAATGAGTGATTCCGTTGTGAACACGCACTTCAACGAGGCTGCTGAGAAGGTCGAAAAGATTCTGGTTAGACGCTCGGTAGCCGCGTGCCCTTTGAATGGTAAAAGAATAAGCAGCTCTTTCTTTGCTGCTGTTAACACTGGCATTGGGCTGGGTCTTTTTTTGGAAATTCCTTAAATAAATTTATCGTGATAACCGTTTTCACATAAAATATTCTGCATGAACATCAACTCCGCTTCTAAGGTGTCTTCCGTACAGATTCGACGTGCTCTTGTAGTAAGACAATAAACCAAGTTCCGCTTGTATCTTATGCGAACGAAACTGTGAAAGTTCGTGTACTGACCTATCCACGTTCTTTCCGTAGACCTGACGCTGAGTGGATCCGTTTGGTCTCCTAGTTAACAAGATATCGAGATATGGTAGCCGATTATCGCTTTCCTTCTTGCAAGTAACCTGCACTGCTGCATGCACTCGGTTAAAGTGGTCAAAAATTTCATCCAGATTAACAGGTTTATTCACCACAACAAATATATCGTCCATGTATCGATGATAGCGGTCAAAAAGGTCTACCGCCACCCGAATTTCGGTTTTCTCCAGCTTTGCCGTGAAGATTACCGCTAATAGCGACCGGAGGGTGGATCCCAAGGCGAACACTGCGTCTGTAACTATGGTACGCAACCAACAAGGCACCTAAATTCGCTGAAGGAACTAAAGCGCAATGAGGAATTCGTCCTGCGCAGACCGGACAAAGGTGCTGAAATTGTTACTCGATAGAAAAGATTATATAGATAAGCTAAAAGTAATACTGGGCGACGAGACAAAGTTTGCGTGCACTGAAGGAGAAACGGACCGAACTGAACAAGTTAAAACATAGATAAGTAAGAGCTTGCAAGAACTCCGGGCTAAGGGATACATTTCAGATGCACCGTACGACAGCCTTAAACCGAGTGGGACAAACGTCCCAAGATTTTACGGGTTACCAAAAATTCACAAAGCTAACATCCCAATTTGTCCTATTTTATCGATGGTCAACTCCAGGTACGATGCCGTCGTTCAATGACTTGTAGAACTACTTGAACCTGTGCGACAACAGCTCGTTATCTACAGCCTTCATGACAGCTTCCATTTCGTCGAAATAATCAAGGATGATAACAGCAATGGGAAAGTAATGCCCTCCTTCAATGTCGCTTCCATTTTTAAAAATGTCCGACTGGTTGAGACGATCGAGTACATTTGCGACTACATAGCTGGGTAAGGAATACAAGTGTGGATACGTAAGCGTAAGCTCCTAAGCCTAATGTTACGCACCATCTGGAATGCGCAGTTCCTATTCAACGGAAGATACTACCGGCAAAAGGACAGCGTGGTCATAGGATATACCGTCGGGTCGCTATTAGTGAAAATCTTCATGGCAAAGCTGGAGAAAACCGAAATTCGGGTGGCGGTAGACCTTTTTGACCGCTATCATCGATACATGGACGATATATTTGTTGTGGTGAATAAACCTGTTAATCTGGATGAAATTTTTGACCACTTTAACCGAGTGCATGCAGCAGTGCAGGTTACTTGCAAGAAGGAAAGCGATAATCGGCTACCATATCTCGATATCTTGTTAACTAGGAGACCAAACGGATCCACTCAGCGTCAGGTCTACGGAAAGAACGTGGATAGGTCAGTACACGAACTTTCACAGTTTCGTTCGCATAAGATACAAGCGGAACTTGGTTTATTGTCTTACTACAAGAGCACGTCGAATCTGTACGGAAGACACCTTAGAAGCGGAGTTGATGTTCATGCAGAATATTTTATGTGAAAACGGTTATCACGATAAATTTATTTAAGGAATTTCCAAAAAAAGACCCAGCCCAATGCCAGTGTTAACAGCAGCAAAGAAAGAGCTGCTTATTCTTTTACCATTCAAAGGGCACGCGGCTACCGAGCGTCTAACCAGAATCTTTTCGACCTTCTCAGCAGCCTCGTTGAAGTGCGTGTTTACAACGGAATCACTCATTCGTTCACGAAACAAGTACAAGCTGTCGATGCTGACAACCTCAACGGTAATTTACCAATTCGAATGTGCCTGTGGCGCAACATATATTAGTCGAATCGCGTGACAGTTATGAAAATGTGCAAACGAACATTACCCTCCTTGGCTGCATCAAGGGGGCGACGGGACCATTAGAAGCGCCATTTTGGCCAACATTATGAACACCGGCCATGAGGTGGATTGGAAACGCGCCTTCTGAACAGTTCACAAGGTTCCGCCGCACCGATCGAAAGGTTACGGCCATCGTGCACTTGCGACAACTGAAACAATTTGTATTCGATTGTTCCTGCGTTCTTATGCTCACAGAAGAAGCTGGTCCAGGCTCTCCAGCTTCCCTGGCGAGCGAAGACGGAAGACGCCCAGGTCGATTGCCTTCGGTCAGACGCGGTAGCAAACGAGACCTAATTCCTTTTCTCATCTCTGACAGACCCTCACGTGATCTATTCATTTTTATTCTTTAGCCTCCATATGATTGTAATGATCTGATGACGAAGCACTGAAAGCTGTTGCTCACCAGGTCTCGTTCTAGAGACTTAAATTGGAATTTTCAAGTTAGTTCTAATCGTTTGATAACTGTCGTAGGTACTGGCTGACGGAGTTGCTTGGTAGGTGCGCCAGCATCTAGACCGTTTCTTGAGTAGGCACTTGTCTGTGGTATCTATCCATAGAGGCTGTGTCCGTAACCCATTTTTCCTCATGAGTGAAATATGGGGAGTGGAAACCACCGAAAGGTAAATTTGTCCCAAGCAAACTGGACAGAGTCGGCCATCGAGATCTCACCGTTCGGAATTAAAGCCTTAGCTCGCATTGCACTAAAGTCCGCCCGCCAAATATTCGGAAGTAATTCAACGCCGGTCTGTTGGTGGCTTAAAAGAGCACACCGAAAGGATATGCATGCATGATCGCTGGACCATAGAGGTGCACGGTACGAAACGTCAGTCTCGAAGTCGACTCGCGAAAACCAGATCTAAAGTAGATGGTTTTGGGTTGTCCATATACTTAGTGGCGAAGTCCACGAACTGGTGCAAAGGTACTTGCAGAATCAGCTCAAGAAAGTATACACCGAATGTTCATGACGACGAATTGCAAAAAATATCGCCCCTACAGACTTACGGGAGGCTGAAGTCCACTAGAACTAAACACTTATTCGCGGACTGAGTGCGAATGAAGTCAATTATTCCTCCGGAGGAACTTCCAGGACTCCTGTATATCACTACAACTGTAAACTGGGTGGAGGAAGTGCATATAACAGCCGATAGGGCTTAAACAGTCTTATCAGACGACTGGAATGTGCTGGTCCTCAACACATCTAATTTACAGCTCACATACAGTACAACGCCTCCGCCTTGACGACCAGCGGAGCGATCAGTTCTAATCAGTGCGTAGCCAGGTAAACCACCATCTGTGATATCCGGAGACAACCACATTTCAGTGAAAGCGTGTATGTCGGGATGAGATTTTTTCTACAAGTAGACCCAACTCGTGCACCTTGTGCCTTAGGCTACGCACGTCGGCACGACCATCGCTGGGTCGTGTGTCGTCATGATGGGTTCTGATACGGCAGCTGACCATCTGAAAATCTACTAGACGGACGTCTTGCTCACCGGCCACCCATCTAGTTTTGAGGTCTTTGATAGCCTCCTTCAACTTCAATCTATCTGCCAGTGGAAGATCCGGCTGAACGCTGATACTACTACTCTTAAGTGTCAATGCAAACCGCAGTAATGATTTGCGTTCCTCCGGGGTAAAAAAAAAGACCACGCGAAGTATTCGGGGTCGCGGATTTACCGTACCGATAGGGACGTTCCCCAACCTGGTCAGCTTTCTGACAGTGACACCAGGTGGAAGCAATTTGGTGACGCATAGTTTAAGCCACTTGATGTCATCCAAAACGCGTTCCCTTGGGAGAGCAGCCTCAGGTTTAGTAACGTTACGATAGACAGCTGTTTGTGACAGTATATTGTTAACACAATGTGTAGGGGCATTGACTCTGAATGTTTGCTTAGGGCATGAAGGTTGTCAGGCAAGTCCCCCTTCTCTCCCTCTTATTATTCTTTGTTTCATAGGTCATCATGGTTGTATGGCAGCGAAGCATCAGTTCAAATGGCTGATGTACTGCTGTTGAGGATGATGGTGATAAAGAATATAACGCTACTATCTGCGAAAGATTTGCCACGACGGGGAGTGTTTACCCCACGTGCCTTAGATTCGACACTTACAACAAGTGTTTTCACCACTGGCGGTGGGATTATCCTTGTCTCCTCAAACGACGTCGAAACAACGGTAAAATAGGTTTTCCGCGCTATTTCCGGCGTCTTCATATTTCCTGAATCTCCAAGCCAAAACGAAGTTTTACGGGCAGATGTAGTCCGTTTGTTCTTTTGGCTCATGGGAGCAGGGGTTGTTGACCCGTGTTGCAGTGAGCAGTTACCAACACGTCGTCAGGACGGGCTGGTTCAGTGGCAGCCGAGACGGCCAGCATCTTCGGAATGTTCTTCTGTGCACAACCGTCAGATGGCTGTACGACTGACGAAAACTGAATTTTTCTCGATGCCGTGTGGGTTTAGCAGTGTTTATGGTATTACGGCACCCTATTTTTCTTCACTCTGACAGGTTCATGAGGACAGTCAACAATGCTACGTGGAGTGTCTAGTAGGATGTGCGACTCCTTGATCGATTAAGACACCAGCGGATGGCTCGTCAGCAATGTTGCAGTCGACTGCAGTGTCCTAAATCATAATATTCAGGGATTTTAAATTAAAATCCATTTTGGCATTGAGCGAGGCAGAGGCGAGCTCGGCTATCGCTTTCTCAATACTTGCCAACCTTGACGCCAGCGCTAAAAGTTTAGCACTGGTGATAGCCGGGCGCGTCGATCTCTGAGCGCAGCATTCATCGCAGCTGAAAAGAAAGTTCAGGCTAGATGACAGCATTTTGTACTGGTCTGCTTGTAGGCCGGCACAAGTTTCGTGATGCCAGCCGCAGCAAACATCACACTGCATATCGCCAGATAAATCTGTGACCAGCTCTGAACAGGTAGACTGTGCGCAAACTGCATTAGATTCATCAAACTAAGACCTCAGAGATGCATCTGTCTCAGTGCTTAGCGGCAAAGCTAGGTTCATGTGGAAAACAGAGCAGAATTATAAGACGTATACAAAAGTAAAACGACCGCAATAAAAAAGCAAAAACAGGGTGTAAAACGGGAGTAAAACTGGGAACAACCAGAAAAAGTAGCAGTAAGCGTTAAAGACACTTTGGCCAGTACCAGATCAGGTCAAGATCTAGGGACGACACAGGCTTCCGCCTAAGCAGCGTCCAACTTCGTGTATCGGTAAGCAAACGAGAGCCCCAAGCACTTCGACTTTGGATCGCCTTTCCTTGCTTCCGTAAACATAAATGAAGCAAGAACAATCCTTGCATTTTCATGTATGTGGTACTAATGCAACTAAATTTGGATAAGATTACATTAATCCCGGAAAAAGATGCAACCAACAGTTATCTAAACCTGCTTTAAGGCTGATAGCGTTTCGCAGCCCACTAACTCAGGTAACTTATTCCAGCTGCGAACCACACGGTTCGTGAAAAACTTGGCCCTGATGTCCACTCTAGCCCTCTGTTGCTTAAACTTCAAACGATGGCCACGCAAATGATCCGAAGTAGCTAGCTCAAACAAATCAGTAGGCTTGATGGCACTGAGACCTTACATGATCATAAATGTCAGTCTACGCCGCTCCATGGAAAACAACCCCAAGCTATTTAGGCGATCTTCATACGGCTTTCTACATTGGCCTTCATTTATTCATACATTATACACATTAGCTAAAGGTGGGAAACACCTCAGCTACTGTGTCACAATACCTAAAAGAAAAAGGGAATAAAATGCAACAGGTGCAAGCCAGCTTAGCTACCGGTAACAAATGGACATCGTTCCGGTAAGCTACCTGCCGGCTACCATGCAACAGAAAAAAATAAGTTACTATGCAATATTATAAAAGGCTAAATGATGAGATCGTGGTTGGAGGGGGAGGCTAAGAGGGATGGGGTAGGACAAAGAAACTCACAGCACGAACGCCATTGGGGTCGGCTCCTAGCCATATCAGCAAGTGTATCCAGCCAAACGTGTTCATCGTCTTTCGGACCCCAACCAGGGAGCCGAGGCGCTCCAACCGAGGCCAGCTTCGAAGTGAGGACCTACAATCCTCTCGACCAAGTCATCGCTTGCCCACCCATCCTCTTCTTCCATCCACACCCCCGGCGCGCAAACAACGCAAGTCGCGGGCGCCGGTGGGCTGGCATGCGTAAGATGTGGCCAAGCCATCGGAGCCTGGTGTTGAGCGGTTCATTCCTTTTCCTGTGCCGTAAACAAAGCGTCGAACACGCTCGTTACTCACGCCGTGTTCCCACCAGATGTGAGCTAAATTGCTAAGGCACCGACAGTCGAACGTAACTAGCCTCTTTATTTCCGCTGATCTAAAGGGCCAGGTTTCACAACCGTACAGTAAATTCGAACGTACCGCTGCACTGTACACGCTGCCCTTCAGAGCAAGTGATATTACGCCGGTGCCATCAGTGGCAAAGGTTAGCAAAAGCGCCTCGAGTTTTTGATATACGGTTCGTGATCTCATGTTCAATCCCACAGGCCCTGATACAACTTCCCAGGTAGTTGAATTTTTGAAGGACTTCCAGCTGATGGTCACCAAGGGTCAGCGAAGGAGGCGGTCCAGGCCAATCTTGGAGGAATGCTTTGCACTTCAATTGTGCAAAGCAAAGCCCGAAGTGACGGACATTCAGTGTAAATCTGTCCAGTGCCGCTTGGCACGTCTGGGAGCTGCCAGAGATTAGGGCAATATGGTCAGCATACTCCAAGTCAAAAAATCGTTCTCCTGGGAGCAGATCCACACTTCCTAAGTTGTGTCCTGTGAACGCGATTTCCATGACTTCGTCAATAGTGAAGTTGAAGAGGAAAGGTGACAGGGGCATCCTTGTCTTACACCGCTGGAGATATTAAAGGGCGACGACAGCTTGCCATAAGCCCTCACTCTGCACGTGCTACGCGCGTATAATGCTCGGATAATATTTACACATTTCTCAGGTACACCTTTCTTGAGTAATAATATAATATAATAATGTGTCAGCTGTACGCCGTAACGGCGCTTCGTTGCCGCGCGACCAGTCGCGCGGGGGCTGACTATACCGCGAGGACGCCCACCCCTACGCGGATTCAAACCGGTGACCTTATGGTTGCAAAGCAAACGTGCAGACCACTCGGCCGCCGGCCGACCCTTTCCTGAGTAGACAGTCCCAAACTGCACGTCTATCCACCGATTCGAATGCACCTTTGATATCGAGGTGGGCCGCCAATATATGTGACGGTGGTCCAACAACTGACGCAAAGTGAAGATGTGGTCAATGCAGCCACGACCTCCACGAAATCCGACTTGCTCTTCATCAATATGGCTTTCACGAGTGCCAGTCTGTGAAGGATGACGGAGGCAAGCAATTTGCAGGCGATGGAGATCAGACTGATTCCTCTATGGTTGCCGTATTCCGATCGTGAGTCTCCCTTGAAAATTGGGATTATGACGGAGCAGCTCCAGTTGGTTGGGACAGTTTCCTGATCCCACAGTTTCACTAGTAACTCGTGTAAATCATGCACAAGAGAAGGTCCCCCGAATTTGAGGAGGCTGGAGGTAGATCAACTGGTCCAGGGTTTTATTTAACTTCAACAGTGCGATCTCACGTTCGACTTCTGAGTGAAAGAGTGGATCCAAAGGGACAGCCCAGGAGTGGGGCGATCAGCGGCCGGCGGGAAATCTAACAATTCCGACCGATTAAATGGGCTTTCAAAGTGCTCAGCCCAACGCTCCAAGCGTTTTGACAAGTTGTGGATAGGCTGTCCACTCTCGTCACGTACAGTTTCACTAACACCAGATCTCCCGCTGCCTGTTTCTCGTATCAGGCGAAATAACTAACGGCAGCAGCCATTTCTATCTCTGATGCACGATGAGACCACCAGAATTCGCGGTCTCTCTTCAGGCTAGCACGGAGTTTTGCCCGGAGCTCTTTGCGAGTTTCATTGGGTTCGATTCCAGCTGGAATATGCCGGCGAGCATCGGTAAGTTCCAGGGACTGAGAAGAGACCCAATGTCCATGTTAGCGATTAGACTTAACACATGAGGATTTTCCTGCTGCTAGTAAGGTCTGGTGAATATGAGACCAGTGAGCGCTTACTCAACTCGCATGACAGCGTACTTTGATAGGCATTCAGAACAGCTGGTTTCGTCAGTTGGCTGGTGTCAATGCGCTCACAGCGTCGTCGTGGGCGTCCGCCAAAACGCATTCGCAGGTAAGCACATACAAGTGCATAGTCGGTGTCCACACATGTGCTCCAAATCGAACGACAGTTCTGGACGCAGCCTCTCCATCGGTAACTTATCGCAATGTGATCGATTCACGTCCCTAACTGGTTCGAGGCTGGGGGGCGCCAAGTCACCCTCCGGTGGGTGCTGTGTCGGAAATTAGTGCTCGCAAGAAGTATGCGAGCATCCTCACACAAATGAGGTAACCGCTCAGCGTTATCATTACGAGAGCCTAAACCATGTTGGCCGCCCAGATGCAATTCATCAGTGGATAATTTTCCAACTTGAGCGTTCAGATCCCCAGCTAGCACAACAGTGTCCGAGCTTCTGTGGTGAAGCTCGTTCAATTGACGATAGAAGTTGTTTTTTAACGAATCATCGCTAGAGTTTGTGGGTACATAGGCAGCGATAACGAATAGACACCTGTTAGTCCCGCGCGACTTCGAAACTTTGAACGAGCCAGCCAATCGGACCGCACACAAGCGGCTACTGATTGGAATCCAGTCAACCAGAGCAGCTTCACCCTGGGGACTCAGGACAACACCAACACCGGCTTGGCCGGTACTCGAAGCTGCATCGTCACCGGATAGACGCAATGAGAAAATGCTGCTGGTGTCACCTGAAGGGGGTTGCAAAACTGAGCACGGAGCTCCAGTCTTGCAGGCGGGTTTCCGATAAGCAGCAGATATCGATCGAGAGTGTCTCTAATGTTCGGTCAAGTGCTGCCTGTTGACCGATCTGTAGCAATGTGCGTACATTGAGGCATGCCAGTCTGAAGGATGATCGAGGGCTCCAAATGGAAGCCGATGAACTGGGCTTGGCCGCTTGCTTGGACATGGGCTTGTCGACAGGGCAGGAATGACGTCTCCGTTCACCTTTGAGTTGAAACTAAAAAGTAAAAGGCTAGCAAAGCATGGTGAGGGAGGGCCGAGAATTGGGGGTTGAAAACAGGGGGGATAGAAGTGAAGCTGGAACAGGACGGCAAGAGTGAAAAAGCGTAAGAGGGGGAACAAGAAGATGGGTAGGCTTGAGTAGCAGCATCTTAACACGTATGCACTCTGTTCAATGCAGCAGATAGGGCATTGCTGATTGTCCTATTCGATGGCCAGAGCAGCATAAAACAGTTAGAAGAGAAATTCATTGTATTGCGTGGGCAGGATACTGTCAGGTTGCTCAGGCCTAGACAGGAGAACGATTAGGGTTTCTAACAAAAGCCTTTGGTACAAAACCCTTACCGCAAGACAGTGGGTTTGGCGTTGGACTTCAAGGAGTTCTTTTTAAGGAATGAGCAACCACCTCAGTCCAAACGCTAACCTTAAAAACCAGGAGGTTGCGTTGGTCTGGCCTCTAACCATTGACTAATCAGGTATGAGTGGCACTGAATAAGCAAAAGCACAACCCAGCAAAGCTCAATGGATCTCTGAAGCACGCAAAACCATCGTACAACGGTAAGGTCCAGCCTTATTTGGTTTTCAACCATCCCCGTTGCCGGTTTTTGAACCATTTCCATCCAAACTGCACCCCGGAGAAAAGGCGGCTAAGAGGCCGTCTAATTAATGCTTTGTACAATGGAATGGAAACTTCTGGCTTGGTGTTACTCAGAACCCTCCTGAGGCGAAACAGTTCTTGTCGCGCCTTGTTGGTAGTATATCGATATTACGCCAAAGGCATAAAATGGCTCTCCATGACGACTTCGTATTTTCGTGCCTGGTTGGTGCACTGTAAAGAGAAAGACCCAGATGAGGTTTGTCCCGCAAACCCGTGTCTAGTAGTGGTTAATAATTGGTATTTGTTGGCAATTAAAGGGAAATTCCACTGCTCCGACCAGTTAATCACACTTTGTTGTTGCTCGGTTTCCCCTGCTGACCAGCTTTAAGTCATCTGCAAAAATAAAGCAGGGGTCTTCAAGAAGAGGGGCCATGTTGTTGATAAACAAGAAACAATAGCGGACCTAGTACCGATCCTTGGGGAACGCCACTGTAGGCGATGGCCATAGGAGAATTCGCATACCCGATTTAAACTCGAAACGTTCTCCCACGTGGGAATTCCGACACCCAAGTAATGATAATAATAATGTGTCAGCTGTACGCCGTAACGGTGCTTCGCTGCCGCGCGACCACCATCAGTCGCGCGCGGGCTGAATATACCGCGAGGACGCCCACCCCTACGCGATTCATCATCATCATTATACACCTTAGCTACAGGTGGAAAACACCTCACCTATTGTGCCGCAATACAAAGGACAAGAAAAAACAGTCGCACGCCGGGTGAGTCCCCAGTAACGGATGGACATCTTCCTGGAGAGCTAACAGCCGGTTCTCGTGCCGCAAAGAGTTATGTTATGCCTAACGAATGCGACCGTGATTGGAGGGGGAGACTAGGCAGGACGGAGGTGGACAAAGGAACTCACAATACAAACGCCACTGGGGCCTGCTCCTAGCCAAATCAGCAAGTGTCCAATCAAACGTGTTCATCGTCCTTAGGACCCCAGCCAGGCTGTCGGGTTGCACCAACCGACGCCAAATTGAAGTGAGGGTTTTCATCTCGCTCGACAAACTCATCGCTTGGCCTCCCCTCCTCCTCTTCCAACTGCAACCCCGGCGCGCAAACAATGCAGTCGAGGAAGTCGGTGTGCTGGCATGCGCAACACGTAGCCCAGCCATCGGAGCCTGGTGCGTGGTACAATGGTGCTGAGCGGTTCACTCGCTCTTCCTGCACCAAATACGCGACGCCGAACACGCACATTGCTCATGCGGTGCTCCCACCAGACATGAGCTAAGCTGCGAACGCAGCGGTGATCGAATGTGACGAGCCTCTTTATGTCTGTCGACCTGATGGGCCAGGTTTCACAACCATATAGGAGAGCTGAGTGCACGGCTGCATTATGAACTCTTCCCTTAAGGGCGGGAGTAATGTCGCGTCTGCGCCACAGGTGGCGGAGTTTGGGAAAAGCTCCTCGAGCTTTTGTTATACGGTTCGTAACCGTCGTCGATTTCTGGGTGCTACTATAGCTGTCCAAGTATTTGAATTCCTGAAAGACTTCTAGCAGAGCACCACAAAGGGTTACCACAGGGGTTGCTCCCTGCAAATTCTGGAGTACTTTGCATTCTGATAGAGCAAAGTATAGCCCAAAACAATTGACAGCCAGTGCTACTTGGCATGTTCGTGAGTTGTCACAGATTAGAGCAATATCGTCCGTCTATTCCAAATCAAGAAGTCGCTCACCAGGAAGTAGCCCCACACCTAGGTCGTGTCCAGCGAACGTTGTTTCCATGACTTCATCAATAGCGAAGTTAAAGAGGAAAGGTGACAGCGGGTAACTTTGCCCCAGACAGCTGGTGATACTGAAGGGCGGGGACAATTTGCCATAAATCCCCACGCTGCCCAAACTATGCGCGTAAAGCGCTTTGATAATGTTTACATATTTCTCAGGCACACCTTTCCTCAGCAAACAGTCCCAAATGGCACGTCGATCGACTGAGTCGAAGGCACCTTTGATGTCAAGAAACATGACAACGGTGGGTCGCCAATAAATATGGCGGTGCTCAAACAATTGACGCAAGGTGAAGATGTGGTCGATCCAGCCACGACCTCGTTGAGTTCATTGAGTGGTAGAGAGCAGAAGGGAGGTCCCGTGTCAGCTCCTTCGCTTCCCGATCTTCCAAGGATTGCAGGCGAATTGGCTGTATCATAGCTCAGGATGTAGTATCAGTCCTGCAGGATCCTGGAGTACTCAGTAGGAAGATGTCTAGCGAACGTTTGAAACTCGCTTCCGATTGCGCATTGACAATCGGGTCCGGCAGTCGGTTCAAGTCATTAATTACTCGAGTAGAGAGAGCAACATCTGAGCGGACTTTGAACCTCCTCGGTTTAAACAGCTTCCAGCTGTGACCTCGAGTCGAGCTGCCAAGTCTTAGCTGAAAGAACTGCCTTAGCTCGTTTCCCAGTTCTCCTCGTAGAATGCGCCTGGTATAGATGAAGTCTCCGCGACGTCGGCGATAGTCTAAGGGAAAAAGATTCATCCTCTGTAGTCGGGTGTGGTACGGGAGGTTGCGTAGCCCAAGGACAAATTTCGAGGCTCGTCGCTGAATTTTTTTCTATCTTGTCACTTTCATGCTTAGATAAAGGGGCTATGGCCGGAAGTCCGAATTCAAGAATGGGACGGATATGGGAGGTGAAGAGAAGTCTAAATATCTGCGGCGTCATTTTAGAGAATGATCTCCTTATGGCGTTCCATATCCTGTTCGCCGCAGCAGTTTTCTTTAACGTGTCAAGGGTTGTTTTGAGATCAGAGGAGATTATTATCCCCAGGTCCTTTTCCTGTGTGGCAATCTTGAGTAGATGCCCGCCAATGTGATAGATGCCCAGTGGTTCAGCAGCATCTATAGAAAGGACTGAGCATTTACCTTTGTTGACCGGCAAACCCCACTTGATAGACCAACAGTGTAGTGGATCAAGCGTTTCCTGTAATCAGTCGGCGTCTTCGAGGCTGGACACTTCCGACTATAGCTTGAGGTCGTCTGCATAGATCAGACAGGCCGTTTGTAGCATACTTGGTAGATCATTGATATATATCTTGAACAATTCCGGTCCGAGAACGGAGCCTTGTGGTACGCCACTGTACATAGGCACTGGGAATGAAAGGGTATCGTTTACTTTGACTTGCATGTTCCGGCCTTGCAAGAAGTCACTGATCCATAGTAGGAGGTTCCCTGTTATGCCAATTCCGCAGAGCTTAGAGAGTAGTTCCTGATGTGGGACTCTGTCAAAAGCTTTGCTGAAGTCGATGAAGACCACAACTAAACGTTTTCCAGCGTCCACTGATTTAGCCCACTTCTCTCTAGCGACCAATAGGTTAGGGATGCAGGAATGTCCCTTTCGGAAGCCATGCTGGGTGACTGAATTGAAGTTCAGATCTTCGCAGTGTCGGTGGACAGCACAATTAATGAGCTTTTCCATGATCTTGCAGGCGACCGACGTCAAGCAAATTGGCCGATAGTTCGCAGGGCCCTGGCGGTTTCCACTTTTGTATTTCGGCATAACTACACCCGTCTTACAATCGACAGGTAATCGACCAGCTTTAAGAGAGAGCTGAATTATTTGACAGTGGGACGGCAATGAATTCTGCTACCATCTTGAGAAAATGTGGTTGTAGCCCGTCTGGGCCTGGTGAGGAAGATGAGTTCAGTTCTAGTAGTAGCTTCAAGGTAGCACCTGCATCGATATCGATATGTTCCAGAGGTGCTGTATGTGCAACTACATGAGGGTTTGCGAGTTTGTCTCTCTTCGTATATACTGAGGAGAACTGTAGACCCAATAGGTCAGTTTTGGTGTCATCATCATAGTGTATCATACCTGGCTCATTAGTAGACAATGCAGGAATTCTACAGCCCGCCTTGGGAGATATATTAAGGTATGAAAATAGTATCTTTGGCCAAGAGAGGGATTGTTCGGCAAGGCTATGCTCGTATCGTTGTCTCTTTTCACGTTTCCGCAGGGAGCAGAAGTTCCTGATGGCTTTATATTTAGAGTAGTCTGAGTCTAAGCAGGAAAGCTTGAATCTGTCCCATAGTTTTCGTCATTTCATGTTGGCCCTGAGTTCTCGGTCGATCCAGGGCGGACCCTTAGAAAGAGGCCTGTTACTGTGGAATGGGACGGCCTCCTTGATGAGCAGCTTCAACTCGCGGAATAAATCGTTCCAAGCAGCATCGAGTTCCAAGTGTTGTGGAACATTCCAGTCCAATGTACTTGCTGCCGATCTTAGCTTGAATGCGTCGGTTCGCCAGAAGTTGAGACGGTGTGCGCTCCGGGTTCGGATATCTAGACGTTCAGTCCATAGGAAGGAGATCGCACAATGGTCGCTTTTACCTGTAGGTGGTAGAAGGGTCAATTCTGAGACAACTGCCAGGGACGGTGTCATCATCACCATCAACAGCAGTACATCAGCCATTTGAACAGATGCTTCGCTGCCATACAACCATGAAGAACTATGAAATAAAGAATAAGAAGAGGGAGAGAAGGGGGACTTACCTGAAAACCTTAATGCCCTAAGCAAACATTCAGGGTCAAGGCGCCTACACCCTGTGAAAACAACATACCGTCACAAACAGCTGGCTATCGTGCAAAGATAAGGCGGCATCGGCGAGACAGCTTCCTTGCGGCTTTCACTGCTAAGCGTCATAATCAGCCATTACCCCGAAGATAACTCAGCACCAAACACACTTTAAACAGACAGACGGAGTGAGCAAAAGAAACCCGGCTTGCTCTTCACGAATATGGATTTCACGAGTGCCAGTCAGTCTGTGGAGGATGACAGACGCAATCAATTTAGAGACAGATTCAGAATATATTTATAAGGAGAATA